>CM029595.1:11042175-12306694 GCA_017311375.1 Mytilus coruscus
GAAATTTTGGAAATACTAAAGATGTTCTTCCCATAAATAGATTACCTTAGTTGTATTTGGCTTGAATTTCGGGTCTTCAATGCTCTTCAACTTTATTTGACCCTTTTAACTTTTATGATTTGAGCGACGCTGGTGAGTCTTTTGTAGACGAAACGCGCGTTTGGCGTACAAAATGTTAATCCTGGTATCTATAATGATTTTATTGACTTTTCATCAAACTTCTGAAAACAAGATATTCTTCAAAACTAAGTTTTTCCTTTAGAATATTTGGATTGATTTAAGTAACTTCAGAAAATCCTTAAAATTTGAGATGTTTACTGTGACCAAAATAATTGTCAGTATATAAGAGGTCCTAAGCTGGTGTGTTACTCTCAAGAAAATTAATACGAAACCTTACACTTCAAATGGAAATTGGAATTTCAATTTCTATACCACCTTTAACCTGAGTACAGAGAGCTTCAATATTAGGAAGCGGAAAAAGAAAAATAATGGCACAATAGACAGGGTCCACGTCAGTAGTGTGTCACCGGGGAAACAAGGGTGACCTCTAAGGTTGTGTAACAAGAGCCTGACTGAATGGCCTCTTGTTACTGAAACTGTGTGATGTAACTGATCACACAACGAATGAATACTCTGTATGACAATGACAACTCTGGGTCTGAAACTCTGGTGAAAACTAACTCTTGAGACTCTGGAACTAGCGATGAATAAACCAATAATTCAGCATGGAATACTTTTATTACAGATGGACTGTGTTCAGTGTAACGTCCTGAGTCCAAATCTTCTTATTAAAATTATAAACAAGTATTTATACACAATTGAAATGACAAGAATAAACATAACAAATAACAATTAATTTGAGTAATATTGTTCACTGACAAGATTAAACTATTTTAGAACTTGAATAATAAAGTTAATTTACTAATCTGATTATGATATTTAAAACATATAATTATGAAAAAGGTAAAATGTCACTAATTAGCTAACAGATTAAAACATGTCACTCAATGTCCAAACTGAGAATTAAATTGCATATCAAAGCATGTTGATTTAAGTCCTGTATATGAAATGTAAATAGAAACGAGAATATAAAATAAAATGAATTATAAAACACAGAGAATTGAAGTCTAAAATATCAAAATTGAGAATTTTATATTAAAGTCCAAAATAATAAACGAAGCTGCTTTTTCCCTGGTCACATATGCCTCTCCTCCCAATTAAGTCCGTCCTCGGACTTAGCACTATCTAAATCGGCCTCCTCTTCTGTTGTTATAGTGTCTGTTGTTATGATTGGGTCGCTGTTGGTTTTGGCGGGATACAAGATGGTATTCGTGGTTAAGGTCCTGAAGTTCAAAAGTCAACTGAGAAATCGAATCTGCTTGAAAATGTACCTTGGAACATAGGTCTGCCTTTTCTTTTTCCAATGCTTGTTTTTCATTTTCCAAACTTTGTTTCTCGTCCGAAAATTCACTGCAACGTAATGCAAACAGTTCATGTACCAGTTTAACGCACTTCTTTTCTTCCTCTAAACTGTGTTGCAATTTCTGAATTTGATGTACATATTCTTGTACGTCTACAGGCGAAGCACTTTCTTCTTTCTGTTGTTGAATGTTTTCAAGTTCTTGCTTGAACTGATCTCTCTCGGACTCTATAATCTGTTGGTTCTTTAATTGAAGTTTTAAGTCCTCGATGCACTTTTGTTGTTCTAGATTTGTATTCCTTTCCTTGGAAATTTTCTGCTTTACACTTTTTAGTTCTGTTTTAGTACATTTGCAATATCCAAATATTGAACAAACGCTGAATTTCTCATACCAGAGAACGGTAAGGCTCGGATGATATTTTACGCTCAATATAGCTGTTCATTCTAGCTGTATCACGCTCCTTCTGTTTTCTGGATTTCACACTAACTGGTTTACTTTGTATATTCATTGCTACTTTTGAGAAACACTTACTCGAATAATGTCCGAATTTCTTACAAGAAAAGCATCTCTGATTTATGGAATTACATATATAGTGTTTATGAAATTTACCGCATCTTCCACATGCTGGAATGTAACCTGACTGGACGTTCCATGGTCTCCATTGTGGTCGAAAGCTGTACTCCATCGCTGAATATTGTCTACGCTACTTGTTTGGGGAACTCGCTTGGCTGCTTGAGGTCTCTGGATCGTGTGCTGAGCTAAGAAGTCAGCACGCCGTCGTCGTCCACCAATCTGTCACCGGGAAACTGGGTGACCTATAAGGTTGTGTAGCAAGAGCCTGACTGAATGGCCTCTTGATACTGAAACTTTGTGATGCACCTGATCACACAACGAACGATTGCTGTGAATAGCAATGGGAACTTTGGCACTTCTTTCGACCCCTTTCGATCATGACTTGGACTCGTCACCCAATTCGTGTTCAAAGGAGTTTCAATATAGGAGTGACGATCCTATGCTGAAACGATCAAACCTTGAAAATCATTTTAACTGCTTTTTGTCTTTAAAGAAACCATTGTTAAACATTTATTTTATTTCAAAACATGCATTAAAAATATTTTTTAACACCACGTGCTTATATATATTGTTATTGTTTGTATGTTACATTACATTTAGTTTGGAGTTTGTTGTTCGGTCTTACCGGACTGCTAAAATAAAAGTTTAAGGAGCGATATATTCCTTCTTGATTTTCATTTAGCCGGAACGCCATTCCACCCGGTTATATCTGGTGTTAGGACATCCGGGCAACGCATCGATCGGATAACTTGCTCTACCTGTGAAGCTGACCCCAGCAACAGAAAAATGAATACGTGGAGAACGAGATATTTTGGCCGAGACTGGAGATACCAGATGTCTGATCATGGAACTACCTTTCAGACAAGAAATTTTCAACATATGGACAACTGCCTATGTAAGTTTTGTGGAAAGACTGTGAACAATCAATTTCATTTAAGACAATGTATAGCAAAACGTCATTTTGCTATAAGTGCAGAAGTTTTGGACATTACGCCAGAATGTGTAATTTTCACCGACAACCGGACGTGAAAGTTGTTAAGGTTAAATCGAAATCCAAGTTACGTCGTGACGCAGAAAGAATGAGAAAATTCAAAGAACAGAAAGCTATGTCAATGTTTCCTTGTGCGGAACTTAATACCATAGAACTGATGGACTTCTTTCCAACCTTAGAATATAACAAGGAATTCATAGATAACGTAAGACTCAGGCACGACCGAGTGAATTCCGAGAGAGTTAAATTCAAAATTAAAAGTGTACACTATGAGAAGAAGTTTAAAGAGTTAAATCAAAAGCATACCAGTGTTGTTAGCAATCTAGAAAACTTCAAAACAAGGTGCAGATGATAAAAAAGATATGGAAAAATTACGGGAACGCATTACTGATCTTGAAGAAGCTAATTTTCGGATTTACGATCAAAGATGTGAAGCAATCGACCAGCAATACCAATTACAACGCGACAAAGAACATATGCGGGATCGAATCACTAAACTAGAAGACGAACTGGACAATTTTCGAAATAATACAAGAGAAGATAATCATCCAAACCAAAACTATCGTTACAGAGGACGCCACAATCACAGAAGAAACTTTCGGAACAATTTCAGATGAACATTAAGACCCGGGTCGTGTCTTCAGGGGCCGCGGGAATATATGACCAGACTATTTGGACTGTGCAGTGTGAAAATAGTTTTTAAACAACATTTGGTTAATTCAATTGTTTTAATGTATATTTAAGTTTTGCATTTATTTTATTATTCTGGACTTTGTTGTAAATTTAGACATAAGTGTTTTACACGGATTATGTGTCATAATCTTGACAAAGGACAAAACTTCATGTCGAATATATTGAAGGAGGTTTGCAATATCTTCGAAATCCAAAAGATAAATACAAGTAGTTACAGACCCCAAACAAACAGTACATGCGAACGGAATAACAAGACAATAGCTGAAAACTTCGCACATGCATTGATGCAAACCAATTAAATTGGCCGGAAAAATTACCAAGTATTGCTCATGCTATGAACACGTCGGTATGCACCGAATCAACACAGTACACTCCGTATTTCCTCGTATTTGGAAGAGAATGCAGAACTCCTATTGACACAGTTTTAACAGAACCCTCCAAAGTCGGACCAGTCGCTAAACAGTATATAGACCAGGTACATGAACACCTAGTTTTAGCTAGAGCAATAGCGCGGGAAAATGCACTGGAAGCGCAAAAGAAGTACAAAGCACAGCACGATAAAAGAGCAAGAGAAATTTCTTACAACATTCGTGATAAAGTATGGCTGGATACTAAGAAAACGGAAGTTGGGTTATCCCGAAAACTTTGTAATAAATGGCAAGGACCGTATTACATAACCGAAGTTAAAGGTAGAAGCACGTATAGACTCCGGCGCTGTTCTGACGATGTTCCAATTAAAGGACTTATCAACGTCAACAGGCTAAAAAAGTTTTATGACCCACAAGACAGACATACAAACAATGTAGATGTTCCAACTGACGACGAAATGTCAGACGATGAAGATAATGAAGAAAATGCTGAAGATGCCGATGAAATTGTTCAAACTGATACACAGCCAGACTCCAATGACCCTATACGAAACGATACTCAGGTACAACGGCACACAAATGATGACCGAAATAACGATGATTCAGATCTGTATCTAGTAGAACGGATAGTAAAAGCAAAACGTATAAACAATAAAATGCATTATTACATAAAATGGTTAGGTTTTGGTAACAGAAGCAATTCATGGGAACCGGAAGAAAATATTCCTCCAGAATTAAGACACGAATTTAAAGTTCGCATGGATCAGACTAAACGTATAAAAGCACGTAAAACAAAGAGATAGAAATAGTCCCCCCCCCCTTTTATTCTTCTGTAGAATTGCACATCATAATTACACATCACTTTTCAAGTTAAATAGCAAAACTTACATACAAGCCGGTTTTTTTTTTCTCGCATTTTGATAGATATTAACATAATCAAGTACTCCATATATACAAAACAAGTCATATTTTTTCTCAAACGGTAATGTCAGTATAACAAAATTCAAATTCATATTGGATTGTCATAGTATATTTGTCGTAAGTTTGGACCTAGTGTTTATACACAAGTTAATGGTCGTATTATCAGACAAACATTAGTGACAATTCATACATCAAGTAACAGCAATAACAAAATTGGTGTTATCTTCACGTTCTAACAATGGTATAACGGGTACAGTCGTACCAAACGTTTGGCACTTCTTTCGACCCCTTTCGATCATGACTTGGACTCGTCAACCAATTCGTGTTCAAAGGAGTTTCAATATAGGAGTGACGATCCTATGCTGAAACGATCAAACCTTGAAAAATCATTTTAACTGCTTTTTGTCTTTAAAGAAACCATTGTTAAACATTTATTTTATTTCAAAACATGCATTAAAAATATTTTTTAACACCACGACACAATTTCATTTGCATATATCATAGTATAAGTAGGAACTACTTTATTTAGACAAAGTAGTGTTTTGTTAATTCCATAAGAACCTGTTTTGTTTTAAAATACACAGCACGTTTACAATCAGAAAGATTTTACACTTGAATTTTATACGTAAAATACAGTTTGACCCCCATTTTTACCAGCATTTTATATCCGTAGCCAAGTTATCATAATATTTTAGAGGAGTATGTTGAGATTTTATTTACTTGCAAATATATATTTTAACTTTAAAATTAATATTATCGACAATGTTCCATACAATGCCTTTTCAAGTATCGGAATGATCTACGCTTTGCGTTTTGTTGAAATAGATATCGAGTATTAGCGACATTTTGATAAATGGTCACATTCAAATAGATGTATTCAATGTGATAGAACAAACAGGTGTACATAAATATTTATAAAATGCTACAGAAATAGTTCGGACAAATGTTCCTGAAACTTAAAGTATATAGTAGCAGAGTTCAGATCGAAGAGAATCTCCGTGATAGTTTTAATGTTCATTCCAGGTGGAAAGAGAGGTGGTGATGAAAACAGATTTATTTGACAAAACAATTATTTTATGCAATGACAATTCTTATATATATATTTACTGATTTTTTATATTACCATTATTTTATGAGTATCGCATTTCTGTGAGAAAGACACAGTGTCCATTCGTTATTTGGTTGGTAGCAAATATTACATACATGAAATAGACAAATCGTTCGTTTTATACATATTGCTTTATGAAATAGTTGTCTTGGTATTTAGACACACTTGGTTCAATAACATGTACTTTTAAGAAATTTCGAGAGAGAAAAATTAGACGACAAATGTTCGTAATAGCGCGCTTGTAAATAAGATGTACATATACTTGTTCGTTTATATTTTTCCTTTATGCATTTTGAAATATTATTCTTAATAATTTACATGCTGATACTGGAGTATCAGGTAGGGAGCGACAGGGTAATATGACCCAAAAATTGTTCGTTCAAAGTTCACTTTTAGGATTTTGTATATTTTATAATTCATGCTTTTATTATCATTCCGAGTCGTCATTGGTTTTAATAATACAATAGTTCATTGTATGTTACACTATTCAAAAGTTACTTGTATTTAACACTTAACTATAATCCTTTCATTTGAATTAATTATTAAAGATTTATATCCGTCTCTATGATTGAAGATTGTGTAACAAGAGCCTGACTGAATGGCCTCTTGTTACTGAAACTGTGTGATGTAACTGATCACACAACGAATGAATACTCTGTATGACAATGACAACTCTGGGTCTGAAACTCTGGTGAAAACTAACTCTTGAGACTCTGGAACTAGCGATGAATAAACCAATAATTCAGCATGGAATACTTTTATTACAGATGGACTGTGTTCAGTGTAAAGTCCTGAGTCCAAATCTTCTTATTAAAATTATAAACAAGTATTTATACACAATTGAAATGACAAGAATAAACATAACAAATAACAATTAATTTGAGTAATATTGTTCACTGACAAGATTAAACTATTTTAGAACTTGAATAATAAAGTTAATTTACTAATCTGATTATGATATTTAAAACATATAATTATGAAAAAGGTAAAATGTCACTAATTAGCTAACAGATTAAAACATGTCACTCAATGTCCAAACTGAGAATTAAATTGCATATCAAAGCATGTTGATTTAAGTCCTGTATATGAAATGTAAATAGAAACGAGAATATAAAATAAAATGAATTATAAAACACAGAGAATTGAAGTCTAAAATATCAAAATTGAGAATTTTATATTAAAGTCCAAAATAATAAACGAAGCTGCTTTTCCCTGGTCACATAATGAAAAAGGTAAAATGTCACTAATTAGCTAACAGATTAAAACATGTCACTCAATGTCCAAACTGAGAATTAAATTGCATATCAAAGCATGTTGATTTAAGTCCTGTATATGAAATGTAAATAGAAACGAGAATATAAAATAAAATGAATTATAAAACACAGAGAATTGAAGTCTAAAATATCAAAATTGAGAATTTTATATTAAAGTCCAAAATAATAAACGAAGCTGCTTTTCCCTGGTCACAAGTGGGAGAACGAAAATTATAATTTCACCATGATACTAGTGAGATACATTAACATTCTTGTGCATGAGCCTCAACGCATTTCTCAGTCTCCAATGCCGTGTCCACAGATAGCTCCTTGTAATTCAGGGCTGCCTATATCAACTGCTACCCTACCAATTAATTCAGACCCCAATGTTGCAATACAGATGATTTTTCAAACATGAGTGTTATGAATCAAAACTAGAAAGTGTAAACAATACTAACACAGTTATACACCAACAGTTACAAAACTTGACTTATTGGAAGATATCAGCAAAACACTTCAAATATTTGAAAAGAACATGAAAGAAATGAAAATTTGAAATAAACAACATTAAAGCAACACAAGAACAACAAGCACGTACGTTGACAAAAGAAGAAAATCACCATCACATCATAGAAGATCGAGTCAATGGAACAAGTCAACACCTATCTTGTAAATGAAAACTTTGAACTTAAAGAACAATTTCTAAGGCTCCAAACACATTCAATGAAATATAATTTGATTTTTAGTGGCATTAAAGAGCAGGAAAATGAATCCAAAGAAGACACTGAAAGTGTAATAAAAAACTTTATCGCAACTGAACTTGAAATCCGAGACGCAAACACAATTGCCTTTCAGAATGTTCATAGACTCAGACCACGAAATGATGGAAAACCTAGAAATATTATTGCGAGATTTTCACAATACGATGACCACCAGCGTGTGCTTCGAGCAGTCCCAGAAAAACTAAAACATAAGTCACGTTACTCAGTTCAACAGCAGTACCCGCAGAAATTAATGAACGTAGACGGGCATTAGTACCGAAATTAAAAGTGTTTCAAAGGGCCCGTAGAAATGCTAGAATTGTATATGACCAACTCATTGTTGATGGCCAACCGTATGAGCCTCCGCCCCGTGGTGTACCCCCTGAACAACAGGTACACGGGCACTAGGACAACACATCAGACACACATGAACAGTCATTACGATTCTCCTTTGTAAACGTGTGTGGATTAAAATCCAAGTTATTGAACAATGACTTTTTATAGATATTATTAATTAATATGACATTCTTTCATTTTGCGAAACAAAACTGATAGATATGATGTACTAGATTTACCTGTAAATTATTTTACTATGCAAAACACAGAAAAAATTCGAAAGAAAGTCAGGCGGCATTGTGATAGCATTTAATAAGAAAATTTTTGCCAAACATTTGAAATTTTTAGATACTGATTCCGACTATGTTCAGTGGTTTGAAATTTCCCCGGAATTAACTGGGTTACGGGTCAATATTTTAGTTGGCGGAGTCTATATTCCCCCTGAGTACTCTAAATACTCCACTGATAATGCGTTTTCTGAAATTGAAACAGAAATGATGCAATTTTCCGAAAATGCTAGTTCTATAATATTGCTTGGCGATTTTAATGCTAGAACTGCAACAATGCCTGATTTTATAGTTCCTGATGATACACTATTTGATATTTTAGATTTAACTGATGATCAGGACGTAGATACACTTAAAAATATGTATTCTTACAATTTTTTATTAGACTACAATATTCCTTTGCAAAGATCTTCAGAGGATAAACAGTCTAATGGGTTTGGTTCAAAATTAATTGACATGTGTAAAAGGTGTTCATTGTATATCGCCAATGGTAGATTAATTGATGATACAATTGGTAAAACCACGTGTAAAAATGTGAGTCTTATTGATTATTTGATTATTTCTCCTGATTTATTTAATAATATTACAAACTTTAATGTATTAGATTTTGATCCGATGGTCTCAGATTACATAACAGAATACATTTTACCTTGAGTTTCCAGACTTTGAAACAAGTAAATCCCAAAAACATAAATGATCTAGATCATACTAAAATTAAGTGGAATCCTGTACTACTAACCAATTTCAGCAGGTGTTATCAAATCGCTTGGGTGAAATTGACAGCACGTTAAAGGACCTAGATAAAACCAAAACATTACAACTGAACAGGTAAATAAAGTTGTCAATGACCTTGGCAACGTGTTGACCCAGACAGCCAGTACCCAGTGGGCACTCGACGTTGTAACAACGTTGAAATTTGGTTGAAATTTGGTCGTGACGTTGATCGACCCAAACTCAACGTTGATCTAACGTCATGGTATTCAACGTTGACTTTACAACGTTGTTTCAACGTCGAATTTACGTCGTTAAAATCGACGTTTAAGGTGGTACCCAACACCTTGACTAATATTAATTTGGCTCGTTTAATTTTCATAAAATTTTGACAAAATGTTTACTTTGACCCTTTGACAAAAATATAAAAATTTCAAAAAATTTGAACCAACCACTTTATCAGAAAAATTTCGTTGGTTATATAGCAGTTTGACAAACACTAATTTTGATCATTGAGAAGCTTAATATTTCCTTAACAAAACAACGTGATTAAAACGTTTTGCTGATTTTTACAGAGTTATCTCCCTGTAGTGTTAGGTACCACCTTAAACAACAACGTTGATTCAACGTTGCGTTAACGTCAGTCAATTGCGACAGAAAAATCTCATTGTCAAAATTGAAGGGTACAGATATATTTGATGAGCGGATCGGACAAGGAGCAGTGCTGCAGTATTTTAAACGATTGGATAATAAGTGGCTAATCCAGAACTTTTTATAATACTTATAAGGGGGTCCACTGAATGCCATAAGCGTGAGGGGGCTTCCTCCTGTCATGCTTCCATGATCCCTATATAATCAATCTTTTTTTCCCACAAAAAGGGGGGTAGACCGGATTGCATTGTTTATGCATGGAAAGGAGTTTTGGGCAAGAACAAGTGGTCAGGAGACATCACAAATAACTAATCGGCTTTTTCCAATTAATTTTTTTGTGTCTATTTTTTAAGTATATTGAAAAAAAAACGATTATTAAGTAATTTGGGTTTGATGATTCTCTATATGTTGGGAGATCTCAAAACCTGTTCATGCTATTTTAATTATATGTATGATCTGTATAAATATGATCTGGGAACAGTATATCAATATATATTAATTAAATCAAATCGATTTTTTTAGTTGCTTTCTTTCATTTAAATAAATAGGAGAAATTTTTCAGTATATTTATTTTAATTATTTTACCGATTGATATTTAATATATAAACTTAAAATATCATCGATGTACAATGTAATCATAATAATTGAGAAGTTTTAAATTTTCGCGGTTTTCAAGTTGAGTTTCGAATATTTTCTTTCGGATGCGCACGCAAGCACGCGCACCTCTTTTCAACATCCGTTTAGAAAAATTTGAAAATCATCCTCGAGAAATTATCGCACCAGACTGATGAACAAATAGTGAACAACTGCGCCAAAGGAATATAAAGACGAGAGAAGACTTTTCTGTATAAACCTCTTGAAATTAGCGTAAGTATATTTTACAGTTAAATTAACTTAGAATCATAATATATACAAACACATTCAAATGATCAAATTATTTATCTGCATGTTTACGTTCACAGAAATTATGACAAGGTCTTATCTTACTGAATCTGATTCAGTTTCTTGTCAAAACAGTTTAATGATTTGGTTGTATATATCCTCTAATTAGCGAACTAACATAAAACATATCTAGCCATGTACAGAATCAGTAATATCAGAAAAGGGGGTCATCGAATACTAGCCAATTCGTTCCAATACAACTCGATAAGGTGTGTCTGACACACATAGAAATGGTCTGCTCTTAAACACTGTTTTGGTCTTTTAGACTTTTTCGTATCACTCATCTTTGATAGTTTCATCTGTATATGAACATTATGGTTATTGCAAAACACAGATCTGGTTAGAATTCATGCATTGTCTTGTTATTGGTGCAAGCTGGGACAATTGTTTCAAATGAACATGTTGTGTTCTATGATTTAAAATAAGTGTTTTATAATTGGTAGAATTTGATAACATTTCCGGCTTTTAAAAGTACACAACTTTTATTATGTAATTCAAATTTATGTTATTTCTCTTCCATGCTTTCAGATGCTGTTTCAGTATGCCACAAAGAGACACCAGAATCCAAAATACCTGAGCAGTGTGCAAGACATTTGAAGTGTGCCCCGCAGAGAGCAGAAGGAGTTGCTAGGCCAAAAGAATAGATCTTTAAAATAAAAATAATTTTTCATTTTAAAAACCTCTTTTTTGTTAATTTCTATAGTTAATTTAGTGCCAGTAAACAAAAGGCAGTGACATTTATCAATACATTATTTGGTGTTACCGGTATGCATCTTTTTGTTCAGTTTACTCAGTTGTATCGGGTGTATAGATAATGATTGAATGAGTAAACAGCTTGGTGATGGTATGGTTTGTTCCAAATGCCTTCAAGATAAATGTAAAAAAAAAAAAACACATACGGTATACCCACAAAAAGTCAAATTTCAGATCAACAAGATATCAATAAAAATGAAAAAAAGACAACAAAAAAAGAACTAAATATCGGATAACAAAAACTAAAATTGACATCAGGGTTTTTTAAATGGTCCTGCTATGTATTCACATAAAACAAAGGAGGCATTTTGTGTCACTGTGTCAAATTTGCTGCATTTACATGATTTTGTATAAGTTGGAAAACTTGATCAACCAGAATCAAACCAGTGTGCTGTAGTGAAATTTTACATATGTTCCTTTACTTTGAGAAATTGATGTGCTAGAAAAGAAAGCTTTGTTAATATTGAGATATTTGGTTTCAAATAAAATCTTGATATTGTAACTGTCTCTCCTCTTTGGTTTTGATTGTTATTGTCTACTATTCTCTTTTGGAGTTGTCTCTTGTTGAGAAAGAAACTGTTGATGGACATTCTAACTTGAAAGTGGTTTTTTTATTTCATAATTCAGGTATCTTATTATTGTATTTGGACACATGCCAATAAGGATTAATTTACACCCGAAACCATCACTTCAACCAACCTACAACTGACCTGACTACAACCTAACTCGACCTAATTTCAACCTAAACCCGACCTGATTTCAACCTAACTAAGACCTGATTTCAACCTCACTGGACCCGATTTCAACATGTTATCAACGTCAATACGACGTTGAAACTGCAACATTGATTCAACGTCAGAATTTCAACGTTATTACAACTTTCAAAACTAACCGAAGTTTCAACGTTGTAACAACGTTGAAGACTGACATTGGATCAACGTTGATACAACGTTTTGTGCCTGCTGGGTAGTGTATTGGGCAACTCGAATATTAGTTCCTACAAATCGAGTAATAGTAATAAACCTTGGTTTGATAGAGCTTGTCGAGGGAAAAGGGATGCTTTTCATCAGGTAAAGGCAAAATTTAAGCATGACAAATCAGATAATGTCAGATTATTGCTTAATGAGAGAGCCAGAGAGTTTAAAAAGCAGATGAACAACAGTTTTAATAAATATAAAGATAAGTGCGCAAATGAGCTGCGAAATTTTTCAAAATCGGACTCGAAGCAATTTTGGAAGTTGTTGAATAAATTTAGTAATTTTAAAAAAGATAGTCCGGATATATCTATCGAAACTTTTTCAGAATATTTCAAAAATCTTAACTCTGATAATTCGGAGGATGAGATGCAAGACGATATGAAACCTGGGGATATTACTATTGATATAGATGCTGTCATACAAGACAATCCTATATATGATGAAATATTGAATGGGATTATAACTGAGACAGAAGTTGCTGAGGCTATTAAAAATTGAAAAATAGTAAAGCACCTGGGATTGACAGTATTCTAAACGAATATCTTAAAAACACCCCACCTGAGTTTATCTCAATGTATTGTAAACTTTTTAACATTGTGCTAGACACAGGTATTATCCCAGATAGTTGGCTCCTGGGTATAATTAAGCCGGTGTTTAAGAATAAAGGAAATCCACAAGATCCAGACAACTTTCGAGCAATAACACTCATTAGTTGTCTGGGTAAACTTTTCACTTCGGTTATAAATGAAAGACTGAATTTCTTTTCTAATGAACTGGAATTGATCTCTAAAAATCAAGCCGGTTTTAGGAAAGGGCATTCAACTACAGACAACATTTTTGTCATACATGTACTTGTTTCATTGTATTTGTCCTTTGGTAAAAAATTGTTTTGTACATTCATAGATTTTAGAAAAGCTTTTGGTACTATTTGGAGAACTGGACTTTGGTTAAAGTTACAAAAGAGCCAGATAAAAGGAAAATGTTTCCAAGTTATATATAATATGTATACTAATAATAAATCGTGTGTTCAATACAACAATACGAAATCAGATTTCTTCCTTGTATGACTGGAGTTCGTCAGGGTGAAAATCTTTCCCCTTTTTTGTTTTCCATATTCTTAAATGACTTAGAAGATTACTTTAGAGAACTTCATGTTTTACCTCTAGAATTGATTAAAGAAAAATGTTATAATGAATTACATGTATTTTTAGAAATTTTTGTTTTGTTGTATGCAGATGATACTGTTATTTTTGCTGATAATTATGATGAAATACAAAATGCTCTTAAAGTTTTGAAAATTACTGTAGAATGTGGAAACTTAGTGTGAATATTGGTAAAACTAAAGTGATGGTTTTGCAAAAGAAAAACGAGAATGGATTTTGATTTTAAACTTAATGGTACATCTCTTGAAATTGTAGATAGCTATACATACCTTGGTCTTTTGCTAAATTATAATGGATCATTTGTTTGTGCAAAGAAAAAACTTGTGGAACAGTCGCAAAAAGCACTTTTTGCTGTTTATACAAAGATTAGAAATTTACATTTACCCATTGATTTACAACTTAAATTGTTTGATTATCTTGTAGAACCTATTTTATTGTATGGATCAGAAATATGGGGATTTGAAAACATTGATATAATTGAAAAAGTTCATCTACAATTTTGCAAGAGAATTTTAAATGTGAGATCAAGTACTCCAAATTTTATGGTATATGGAGAATTAGGAAGGTTTCCACTAGAAATAAAAGTAAAATTAAGAATGTTATCGTTTTGGAGTAGAATGGCTAAAAATGAAAACAAACTTAGTAGTTCTATGTATAAGCTTATTTTTAAATTACATACTGATGATATTTGTGAATTTAAATGGGTGTCATTTGTGAAATCTATATTTGACAACTCAGGATTAGGTTATATGTTTTTCAACCAATACTTTGATTATTTAACTATCAAACCCGTTATAAAACAGATTCTTCAAGATCAGTTTCTTCAAAAGTGGTTCAGTAATATTGATAACTCGTCTCGTGGCGAATATTATAAGTTATTCAAAACTCAGTTTGGTTTTGAAAATTATTTACTACGTCTTCCAGAGGATAAAAGAATCTGGATTTCAAAACTGAGAACATGCAATCTTAAAATTCCTATGGAAACTGGCAGATGGTACAACATCGCTAGATCCGATCGCATATGTACCTTATGTAATGAATGTATTGGTGATGAATATCATTATTTATATGTTTAATAATAGTACTATTACTGAACTTCGAAAGAAATATATACCGAAATATTATACAACATACCCTTCTGTACTGAAAATGCAAAATATGCTGTCATTGTGTCACTGTCATTTATTGCATAATTTAGCTATATTTATCAAGAAACTATCTACTTTCATTAAGTAAGATGCATGTATCTTACAAGTTTTATGATCTTTAGAAAGCACACTTTTGTTATTAGTTTCCTGTCTATTCTGTCATTTATTGTATTTGATTTGTAATTTGTAAACCAGGCTTTTGTAGGTGTGCTATTTTCTACAAAACGTTTCAAAATTTCCTGGAAGAGTCAGATATTTTTGTTATTTACTTTTCGAATTTTACCATTTAGACTTTTTTTAAATACTCAAATTAAACTAGTTTTCATCATATTTCTGTATTTGATTCTTACCACACTATAATCACCAACCCTTCAAACAAGTGATCAATAGTAAGCGACAAATAAAGAAATTGTGGGTGATTTGACTACCAATACCTCTTAGGACATTAATTTCGCGGAAAAAGTGCTTTAAAAATTGCGCGCAACTAAAACTACCCATAGAACGGTAACGTCATAGATATCCTTTGTACATAAAAAAAAAACATCGGCCACCAACATGAATATAAGCTATATCAAAGGGCAATTTTAAAAATTGTAAGTACTAATCAAACTTTTAATAACTATATTTATTTATTTAGATTATACGTACGTGTATTTTACGGACTCGTTGCCGGTGTTCACTGACATTCTGCAAAGTTGATGTTCATCTTCACACTTTCCATACCACTGATTTCGTGATATTTAGCTTTGTAAATAATTAAACATTTAGGTCATAACTTAATTAACGATTACATACCCATTACCTGACTAGTCTTTTGCTGGTCTGGTTCTAATGAAGTGTGTTGTCTTAATGGACATTAGGGCTCTCAATCATTAAAGTTAACTCAGTACTCATAGTACAAAATGTGTGCTCGAAACACTAAATCCAGTATTTTGATTGGTAGATTACCAAGTCTAGGTACGACAATCGTGCTCGAAATTTGTATGACTGCAAGGCCAGAAAAGGAAATTTCTACTATAACTTCGCTTAGGGACGAAACTGGTGTCTGTATGGCGAAAATGCGGTAGATTGTTCCGTTTTGAGCTCTATTTCTGCACATTGAATATAAAGTGATAGAATGTTTAGTATGCTTACCAATGAGACAAGTATCAAGATTATTTTGTACACATTTTTATTCTATTTAAAAATACTATTTTCATTCCGAAGTCTTCAATATAAAACTGGAGTATACGGACATATAGTTCTCTGCGGACTATCTTTTTATATATATGATTGATATGGTTAATATAACCTAAGGTCTGCAATTTAAACAAAAAATGTTTACCTGCAAAGGTCGACTGGTCGACAAGTTTACACGAAAATATTGTCCACTTTTAAAGGTCGACTGGTTGATAAGTTGACGTTTAAACAGTCGGAAAGCTGACCCCAGTTTGACCCCATTTCTTAAAGCAACAATGGAAGTCATGTGATTACCATATATGGGCATTTTTTACCAAAAAAAGTGAAGCCCTTTTTTTGGAAATTGTAGTTTTTTGCATGAATTAAAACTAATTTGCTTTTAAGTGAACATTCTTGAGTATATAAGAAATATATTGATCCACTCAATTATGGATTAAACTCATTTTTTCTCTCAAAATGTGTCTTCAAAGTCTAGGTGTTGACCAAAAAAATTGGTCACAGGAAATTGAAATCGTAATTTTCTTTCTTAACTTCTCGGTAAGCTATGCTGAATTTAAATTATGTTATGTAACATAACTTGGACTATGATATGTCAAATTTGTGCCACTTAATACGCTGTAATACGCAAATGTGCCACTTCGATGTGTCGATATTTCTGACGAAGGGGCCGATAGTAATTTACGAGTTACGTCCCTTTGTTTGACACTCTCATGAACAAACTTTATTATATTAAGCACCATATGCTGTTATTCACATGTGGATATTATTCAAATAATTTTATTAAATATATTTTGATACTAAAGACATGTGCAAAAAAATTAGAGAAAGACATTTTATCACTTTTCAGAACTCAGTCTCAGTGAAATAGGCCCTATGTGCCATAATATTATTATTCAAAGAGTTAATTTAGGTAATATTTATATTTTGGTAAGTATTTTTACTGTTGTAGCCAAATTATTTTAACACTGAAATAAATTTCTACTACATTATTACAAGGGGTAGCCAAAATATTCATGAATAATGGATCAAGACAGGATTAAAATGATCAAAAACAGGAATTCCTTTTCATTACTGATACTTGGTCCTACCTTATTCATTTAAACTTAAAAGAGATCATAATGAAAGTATTCTGAATGTAAATTCTTCATTATTTGAAATAAAAGGAAATTAGTTTGCAATCAGTGTATGAACAAACTAAATATAACAATAAATTTTGTCTCATTGATTCCATGCAAGTTCTAAATGAATGGACTCAAATTATAAAAAAACCACTAAACCAATAAATAAATGGTTCTAATCATGAACTTGAAAATAAATTAGAACAAAAAGACTCGGTCTAATATTGTTCTTCTTCTATTTAAAAAAAATAATAACTATGCATTTTATATTTATATAAAAGTATTTCAGAGAAGTTTCTGAGTGCTAAGTCAACAATTATGTTTTAGATCACAAGTCAAAAGTAAGTCACACTTCATGTCAGTATGAACATGCTTTGAATAAGAGTGATTAAAATGCTAGTCTGAAAGAGATTGTTTTAAGTTCAAATTTAGGACAAGGCTTTTCATTTACTTTTGCAGGATTCCTTCATCACAATTTTTTATAATATTATAAATAATGAATGAGTTTTGTTTAGTAATCTTAATTAAGCAGTTAAGGTTGTGCAAAGACAGTATAAAATTTCCATACCTTGTTTTAGTTAAGTCAAACATTTCACTGACTTAAAGAGAATAATTAATCCAATCAAATATTCACAGCTGAACTCGCCATTGCTTTTTCAAACAAACACACTAAATGTGTACATTGTGTTCAGATGCAAGTTGACATCGATGTGTAAGACCAGAAAACTACAATGTCAAAAATGTCTTTCGTTTGGAATTTAGTTCGAACAGGGTTTCCTAAGGGTGATAGAACGTTAGACTTGATTTTTTAACTTCGAGATACATATTATTAATTTTTATATAGTATATATAATCTTTGTTTATCTGTGAAAAAGAAGGAAAAATAACAGATAATTTCGCATTATTTATAAACGACGATCAACGGCGTTACGTAATTGTTAAAAGACGGCCAAATTGACATGTTTAAGTATTATTTTCTTTAATAATAAGAACCATGCTTTAAAAATCGAAAAAATGTAATGGCAAGTAAGAATCAGAAAAAGAAAATTTCCAAATTGGCGCCAAATTATTTTTTCCGCGAAATTAACGCAATTTCAGAATGGCGGGTTTTAATATCAGTCCCATTGTTGTCTTAAGAAAGTAGCAACAACGGTCGTTTCTAAGGGCTTGCTTTCCGACTGTAAATACATAAAAACTTTTATCTTGTATACCAATTAACTTGAATACGGCCTTCAACCATGAGCAAAATCCAATCCGCATAGTAAGCTAAAAAGGCCCCGAAATGTTCATCACATAGAACTGAATTACAAATCTCTGCTAACCTCTATAAAAGACGGGTAGTAACGTCGTCATATCGAGGAGCGTTTAGTACAGATTTTGTCATGATAGTTTGCTCCATTTGGTCATGATTTGGTTCAGTGGGGTTTTTTAATAACAAACAATGACAAAATGTAAACATTGGATTTTTTCCCGAAAGAAGCTATGCAGATAAATTTCGCCTGGCAAATAGCTTTGTGTATAACTATTATATTTGAAAATGCAAATTTTGTATCATATAGGTAATAATATGAAACATACAACTGCGACGTTCAATAATTTTAAAGTTGGGTTATTGTTTTTCACACATATTTTTTTTTCTGCGGGTAACAACAGATTATTTGTTATAACATACAATTGCTTTTAAATATTCTGAAAAAAATCGCCGCTTTGAAAATAATTTTATATTTATGAAAATTCAGTGTCATGGTTTGGTACATGTTCGACATAGTTCAGCGGCTAGTTTTACAAAAAATCTTACGCGAAAAATACTCGTAAGTCATGAACATTTCAGTATAACTTACGATCAATTTTGTCGTAAGATTTTTGTGAGAAGAGCCCCAGTTCTGTAATTAATACATGTATTATCATACATATGAAATAAAATTAGTGAAATTGATAAACAAATGAACAAACACGATACAACAATGGAGACAGATTTCTCTCGACTGAACAAAAATACTACTAAATATGACAATATAAATAAAAGAAGATGTGGTATTATTACCAATGCTACAACTATCCACAATATACACATTACGTGGATGTAAGCAACTACAGGTCTTCTTTTAACAAAACCAATACAATATAGTAACTATAAAAGGTTCCAACATGACAAAATGTGAAATAATTCAATCGAGAAAACCAACGACAAGACTAGTTACGTATTACAGCATCACTGCAGCATTACTCATATCATAATAACTATTAAAAAATTGATATTTTAAGGAGGTGCTAAATTATTCACAGAAGTTTGTTCAGACGAGACCTTTAACTTAAATTTTATTTAGCAAATGGTTCAAGAAGACAAAGCTTGTTTTTTTTGTTGTTATTTTTAGATGTTGTCAGTCGGTATTCGGAGTCAAGCGTCTCAGCTTCGTCTTTTACCGACAGAAGTAAATGTTTTGGCAAATCGGATTCCTATTATTCCACAATAAAAAATCTAAGCTTCACGAGTGGTCTTGGAAATCAGAACTTAGATGAAAGGATAAAATTGCAGAGCATTTAATTTTGATCTGGATTATTCAAAATAAAATTTTGCTATTCCAAGCAAAGCAAGTTTGTCTTCTTTACCAACAGTTCTTCCAAAATCAATACAACTTTGAATAATAAAGGAGTTCTAAGATCTCTATATATAGACTTTTATAGGCATAATTCTACATAGATCACTTATGCTGAATGAATTTCATTCAAAGTTTAAAAGAGAAAGGACCAATTAACCCTGTTTTTTTTTTTTTTTCATTCAAAAGGTTAACATTTTAAAAAAGTTGTCCAATCCTACTGGAAATTGAATGTCAAATAGTCTATATCATATGCAAAAATATTTTTATTTTCTTTAGGATTAAACGCATTTTTATAGGAATTTATTGGTGTATGGTCCAGTTTATACACCAATCAATTAATCCTTATAATTCTTTAAAATTCGAGATAACTCGTAACCACTATCACACGTAAATTGTATATTTGTGTCATTGATCGATCGGAATTGGCCTGGAGCGTGAATATATTTTTGGTTAACGCAAAAATGTACTCCATGAAATTTGCTATCTGATAAAAACTAAACTACAAAACTATCTTGTTATCATTCAAATGAATGTTTTGTGTTTACTGTTTAATTTAACGATGAACGTGAAGTGAAAATAAATATTTTTAACGTCGAGATGGTTTGTGTTATTATCGCCGCCATCTTGTTTACATTGGTTACAACAAGTAGTTCCGTCAACGTCGTCTATTGAAAATAAATGACTTCAAGAGCCACTACCGGAAGCCCTATCGACCAATCATATAAGCGTATTCTCTAATATGCAAATCATTTAAGAATTATATTTTCATAAACTCAAAACTAATGCTATTCAGCTCCATATGTTGCAGTTCAAGGCATTTTGATACAAAATTGAAAATTTTACATGTTTTGTCTAATTTTGCATGGAATGACATCACTTACCAAAATGATAAATTTTTTTGTATCGGCAATACGCATTTTAACTTTACTTCCAGCAGAAAGTTTGTTTTGGATAACGAGGATCTTATACATTTTGGGATAAATACTTCAATGCGAGATTGGGCTATCTTCAGGCACTTACAGTTCGGAAATCTGTTTAGAAATAAGCCATACTATTGTTAGAACCTTTAAGTACACACATTAGACTGTGATACTATACCAGAATATGGATTTAGGTAAAATTGAAAGACTTTTTGAAAATGGCCCTGCAGTGAATGAAGTTCAGAGAAGATGACACTAGCTCTTTGCTCCGTGCAGAGACGGTCAAATAACCGAAGTCCTGGTTTTCATTGTCACAGCTATAAAAAAAACAATACAAAAATACTTCAATAAATAAATAATCTTTGATTGCTTTTGCTTAATTTATCAACATTATAGACTCGGGACGATTTAGGGCTTGACATATTGTATAAATTGCGATTGTCCATTGTTAAAGACTATTGCCTTCTAGATGTCTTTTTGTTGTTTTTGTCGTTTGGTTGCAGTGTAGTTTACTTCAAACGTACATCACATTTTGTTCATATTTGGAAAAATCTAAAGATATTTATGAAACTGTAATCCTTATGGGGAATATTAAACTCAGTCGAAAACTATGTTCGTTCTTTATTTTCTGGTTTGAAAAGAATACTTATGCGTATTTTACTAAAACAAAACCCACAAAAAACATGAATGATTTTAGCGTCATTAATGATGGCATTAAACTGTCTGGCGTGTTTAGTTTTGGGCCTATTTTCTTATTCGTGTGTCTGATGTTTTAACTCCCACCTAGCTGGTTTGATTTTAGGATTTATTTGATTTTTTTTTCGAATGAAGCACTCCCTTCCCCGACCAAAAAAAACTAACATAAAATAAAAATATCACAATAAACAGAAACAAAACAGACATGGCTTAATTGCCACACAAAACGTATATGACGACGGCTACGTCCTGCTTACCGTGAAATTTTCAAAACACTTCGCACTTTGGTTGGTGTTGTGTGTACACAATAATATGGCAAATCTGTCTATTTGCATACGGCTTGGTGGTTTAAAAACTCACTTGTTAACACACCATTCCGAGGTCTTGATGGGGATATTTTCATAGGATTCCAGGATAAAAGAACCCAAAGCTTACCGGTCTTTACCGTTTGACTCCTAATGTCGCTTATCTATACATCCCTGACATAATTCGAACCAACATTTTTGAGAAAAGCTCAACAGGAAGTGCCAGTAAACTTTTTCTCGCTTAACCATTTGGCTGAAATTTGATGGTTCACCAGGCGTGATCGATAATTCACGATTCAAAATTAAGCTGTATTCCTTAAATTCCGGCGCTATTTTTAAAGCACTAACATCTTGTTTCGAAACTATACATATCAAATTCTTTCTGAACCATACTTGTACTTTTATAATCATGCATTAGTACACATACATGAACATGGCCAAAAGTATTCGTCACTTGTGATTTTTCACTATATTTTTTATCAAACTACGTTTTACAAAAAAATATTTTGGGGACATTCTAGTCGGATTTTAATCAACGTGGTACAAAAGAAGCAGAATTGTCACAGGTTTATTTGGTTTTCTTATTATATTTTTGTTGTGGAGCGTTTACATTTTCTAATGATATAAACACAAGTATCATTTTATGTTCATAAATTTGTTATAAATTAACAAAATTAAATTGTAAAAATTATTATACATGTTCATATCAATTAGGAGAAAACAAAAGTTATTGATAACAAAGCTATGACCAAATACACAAATATACTTTTGACAAATTTGCGTCTTTTAACACCTTGTCTGTAAAAATCCGACAATAAATGTCCTCAAAATATTTTTGAAAAATATGGTTTTACATGAAATATATAGCAAACAAAGACAGGTGACGAATACTTTTGGTCATGTAGTATATGATTGTCTGGCTTTTATTGTGAGCAGAACAAACTCGAGTTACCTGTATATAGTAACATGTATTTTAGAGACTGAATATTGAATATCATATACAAGAATTTTTAACTTTCAGATTGCCCTAAACGCATAGCAAAATTAGAGATAGCGCTCGGTTATCAGAAATCTAAATGCAAGGTAGGTTGCAATATTTACAACAATCTGATATAAAATGTTGCGGTAATTGGAGGCAAGAGTGACACTATACAAACAACTAAAGTGACGTCGCATTCATTAAATATGTATCTTACTTTCTATGTCGAATACATTTATAATTTCTTATAAAATCGGGGACTGGATTTTACAAATTAAGAGATTTTGAACGGATACTAAAGAAAAATTATTACTCTACATATATATATATGTAGGACTCTAAAGTGCGATGGGGACGCTAAAGTACGATGGTCACGCTAAAGTGCGATGGTCTGCGCTAAAGTGCGATGCCTCCATACGCTAAAGTCCGATGGTCCGCGAAAGTATAGACGTAAGAAACGTAGTTGGATTATGACGTTAACAGTCGTTTATACAAACTAGAAATGAACATGTGGGAAGATAAATTAAAAATATTTGATTAACAACTTTTAAACCAAATGTCCATGACTTAATTAATTTAAACCTAACCGTGCTTTGTCGGCTGAAGCAAATGTGTTTTTTTTTTTTTTTTGGTGATGGAAGAAGGACTTGTTGTATCCTGCAGTCTACCCTTTTTGCTATATAGATACAAAATAGTATAACCATAAGTATCCTGTATCCCGCTTCTTTTGGAAGCGAACGGATACATTTAAATCATTGTTTACTAATTGCGGTCCCCGTAAAAATACTGTCTATTTTATTGAAAAGTAACGTCGGTAAAATAAAGGTACATGCTTTCAAGCGTAAATTATAAATGTCGGCTCAAACATTAGTTTGTACATTGTAGTAAAATATAGCATGTATTTGTACTCGCTACGAAAAAGGGGAAAGCTCGGCGAACACCGCCTTTCTCTCGCGTTTAAATTAAAGCTTGTACAAATAAATGTTACTTATACTGAAAGGGGAGGTGTTCACATTAGACCGTGTGTGAACGGCAAGCTACATCAATTATCCAATACGCCCGAATTGTTAAAAATTCATTTACAGGAAATATATTATTTTGTGACACCTAAATTACCTTTTTTTAGCAATTATTACGTGGTCAGTCTTCTAAATTTAGAAACAATCACATAACCTAACGGTAAATCATAAGGCTATCACACTATATGTTATACCTTAGCATACTAGCTTTTGCAAAAAGACTTGTTTTTAACATCCATGTACTTTAATGTTTTAAGCCCTCGAACCTTACCATATTGTTTAATCGCACTTTAGCGTGCTATACCATCGTACTTTAGCAAACAAACAACCATCGCACTTTAGCGTGCTATACCATCGCACTTTAGCAAACAAACAACCATCGCACTTTAGCGTGAGACACCATCGTACTTTAGCGTAGACCATCGCACTTTAGCGTGACCATCGCACTTTAGAGTACCATCGCACTTTAGAGTCCTACATATATACACACTTTATTACGGAAATTTGCGTATATACGCAAACTATATATACATATACTAGTATATAATAAAACTATAACGCAAGTTTGCATACGTTTTTGCCATTACGGCCTTCTTCATTGAATTAAATTACAACATTCTTACCGTTAAAGAATGTTGTAATTTAATTCCAATGAAGAAGGCCGTAAACGTATGGAAACTTGTGTTATAGTTTTATTATACAATCAATCATAGACTTTATATTTTGGAAAATGTTTTTTGTTTGTGCTTTATTTAGACCCTTCTACTAAGAAACTTGTTTTGCATGCACACGTATAAAATTGCGGTTTTATCCAACGCAATCATAGGTTTGAACGTTGTTTTCAATTTAGACTTATTTATATTTTTCCTTTGGGCTTGTATTATATTTGCCTTCGGGTTTATATAATCCGTTCATCCTATTTCGACTCTTCAAAATTCAAGAGTCTATCTTTAATTGAGGTAAATTATATGGCCTTCAAATACCGTTTCGATTCCTAACATCACTGAAGAGACATTAATTGTCGAAACCGGATATGGTATACAAATTTTGCACCTCATGTTTGCGGTATACCATCTTTTCCGCAAGTTTATTGTTTTCTGTTTGGTATTAAATTAATAATTAAGATCAATTTTGTTACATCTGGTGATCCGTTTATTTGGCAATCGCCAATGGCAGTCAGCAGGGTTTAAGAACATCCGTTGTTCAACCTGTTAGTCAAATGCGTTTTGTTAAAATATACTTTTCACTTTTTGGTCTTTTGGAAAATGTTTTTGTTTGTTTGTGCTGTATTTAGACCCTCTACCAAGAAATTTGTTTTGCATGCACACGTATACAATTTGCGGTTTTATTCAACGCAATCATAGAAAACAACGTTCAAACCTATGATTGCGTTGGATATATATATTAATTACACCTTATGTAAGAATCATGGGTTTTGATTGGTTGATAGGCAGTGTATTTTTCACCAATTTACTGTTATCAAATGAATATCGTTCATTTTTAACGCCGCCGGGGTATATGAAAAAGGATATGCCTTTTTACCCTCTCTGCCGTGGTATTTGCCAAAAATACTCTATCCGACTGGACGCTTGTAACGTCACAATCATCAATGCGTTTTTGAACGTTAACATTCGGTGTAATTTAAAACAGATATAGCATGTTCTTGAGGTATTTGCGAAAATACCAGTCTTGAGAATGAATTTCCTCGCCTTACGGCTCGCGAAATTTAACATTCTCTCGACTGGTATTTTCGCAAATACCCTCCTTAACATGATATATCTGTTCAATATATAGTAACAAGTCTAAATTGAAAACAACGTTCAAACCTATGATTGCGTTGGATAAAACCGCAATTTGTATACGTGTTCATGCAAAACAAATTTCTTGTTGAAGGGTCTAAATACAGCACAAACAACATTTTCCAAAAGACCAAAAAGTGAAAAGTGTATTTTAACAAAACGCATTTGACTAACAGGTCGAACAACAGATGTTCTTTAACCCTGTTGACTGCCATTGGCGATTGCCAAATAAACGGATCGACGATGTAATAAATGGATCTTAACTATAAATTTAATACTTGTCAGAAAACGATAAACTTGCGGAAAAGATGGTATACCGCAAAGAAAAGGTGCAAAGGTTTTGTACACCATATCCGGATTTCGACAATTAATGTCTCTTCAGTGATGTTAGCAATCGAAACGGTATTTTGAAAGCCATACAATTTACCTCAATTTAGGATAGACTCTTGAATTTTAGGAGTCAAAATAGGATGAACAGATCATATGAACCCGAAGGCAAATATAATACAAGCCCAAAGGAAAAATATAAACAAGTCTAAATTGAAAACAACGTTCAAACCTATGATTGCGTTGGATAAAACCGCAATTTTATACGTGTGCATGCAAAACAAATTTCTTGTTGAGGGTCTAAATACAACACAAACAACATTTTCCAAAAGATCAAAAAGTGAAAAGTGTATTTTAACAAAACGCATTTGACTAACCGGTCGAACAACAGATGTTCTTTAACCCTGCTGACTGCCATTTGCGATTGCCAAATAAACGGATCACCGATCTAATAAATGGATCTTAACTATAAATTTAATACTAATCAGAAAACGATAAACTTGGGGAAAAGATGGTATACCGCAAAGAAAAGGTGCAAAGGTTTTTGTAAACCATATCCGGATTTCGACAATTAATGTCTCTTCAGTGATGTTAGCAATCGAAACGGTATTTGGAAAGCCATACAATTTACCTCAATTTAGGATAGACTCTTGAATTTTGAGGAGTCAAAATAGGATGAACGGATCATATGAACCCGAAGGCAAATATAATACAAGCCCAAACGAAAAATATAAACAAGTCTAAATTGAAAACAACGTTCAAACCTATGATTGCGTTGGATAAAACCGCAATTTTATACGTGTGCATGCAAAACAAATTTCTTGTTGGAGGGTCTAAATACAGCACAAACAACATTTTCCAAAAGACCAAAAAGTGATATATATATAAGTATGTCTAAACAAGTGACAACTCCTATATACATATATAATTACTCTAAATATCAGCACAACAATGTTAAATCTGCAAATTTGCGGAAGCTAATTTTGTTCTTCCCTCGCCGGGATTCGAACTCATGCTGTTGGGATATCGTAACATCAATAAATCTGTACAGAAATGTTCTGTAAGTAAAGACAAAATACAAGACCAAACCAAAAATAATAGTATTATACACCTAAGAGAGAGACTGATTAGAGGGTAGTAAGTTTGTTGTCCCTGAGATACCAACTATTGCTCTAGAAGAAGCCGAGGGCAATAGTTAGTATCAAAGGACAACAAACTTGCTATTACACGTATAACCAGTCATTAAGTGTTTTATTATACCGAACGAAACATCTTTCTAAAAGTTTACATACATCACTTTGAAAAACACCCAAATAGTCACTTAAACATGCACAAGATGAACTATTTGGTTCCTTTCGCCCGTGTGGTATTTGTAAATATCTTATTTACCTTAATCAAGACCAGGAATCCTTGTGTAATAATTACCGTGCATATAATAAATGCTAGCTAAAATATATTACCGTATACCAAAGCAATCACAGATAATGAAGACGACGACAGTCCCATACCATGCATTTGTTTTGTTTTAGATCTTAAAATATGTAGTTTTTCTTTTCTTTTTAATTTTTCATACTAAATTTTCTTTGGCCAACAATGACGTCATTGACTATTATGCTTTTATTTGATTACTTTGGTATACGGTAATATATTTTAGCTAGCATTTATTATATGCACGGGAATTATTACACAAGGATTCCTGGTCTTGATTACAGTTAATAAGATATTTACAAACACCAAACGGGCGAAAGGAACCAAATAGTTCATCTTGTGCATGTTTAAGTGACTATTTGGGTGTTTTTCAAAGTGATGTATGTAAACTTTTAGAAAGATGTTTTGTTGGTATAATAAAACATTTTAATGACTGGTTATGAGTGTAATAGCAAGTTTGTTGTCCTTTGATACTAACTAATGCCCTCGGCTTCGCCTAGAGCAATAGTTGGTATCTCAGGGACAACAAACTTGCTATTACCTCCTAACCAGTCAATAGGTGTATACTATATATCAAAGAATACTCGTCGTTATACATAACCCTTTAACGTTCTTAGCGGTCAATTTGACCGATACATGGTAGGTCAAGTGTTTGGACAACTTTTTAGCATTAAATAAAGTATCTTTGGTATTTTGTTTACGTGTAGATGTGGTTCTAAGGGCCCAAATTAGTACTCGTAATACCAGCATTTGAAAACAAATAACTATTTTTGTTAACCGTGCCGCGTGTTATAAGAATGCTATTAAAACTATAATTCAAAACCTATACACATGTAAATATTTATAGAGTATCAGCGTAATGGTAAACTAAAATGCACTCAAAATACATCGTGTTCCTTTCTGTCAGATTTTTTACGCAAAAGAGATGAACAAATCAAAATTGCCCTGAAAATTGCTAGCAGAGTTGAAATAGCAGTACCAAAACTTTTTTTAAAGTTCTTGATCGTTTAAGGTAAATGTACAGTAAGTGGGCTTTGTCACAGATTTTGCATACGACTTTGACTCGTTGAACTTTAACTGAAAATCGAAAATGATGCATTTATCTTTTTATTTTCTGAAATATTACTGATTTAATTCTTTCAAAATAGGTGAACATTTGTACAGAAGGCACATACAATCGACGAAACACGTTCTTAAATTTGCCTTAAAATCATCAAATCTCCATTTTCAAAGCCATAGATTTTTCTTAAAATGATATGTTGTTGATACATAAATTTCCGTTTGAATTATGTTAAATAATAATAGGGTCACCGACTTCGTTTTACAGTATATATCGTTCAAAGTGATGTTGTAGGTGAAAAAATATAACAAAACGTCGAAATAAGCGTTACCCCATCGCCTTGTAAGCCGTAAAACGTCGATTTTCACGTTTTCACTACCAACTATATTTAGGTAACATAATGGTTAAGACAAAGTCGGTGACCATATGAATATTGCGCATATACATGTAGAATGTGGCGGGGTTAAACATGCTTGCAGGCGCCTAACATTCCCTAACCTATGCCAGTAATGTAACAGCAAAACATAAGAACAAACTGTAAAAATTTTGAAAAGGGCTTGACTCACCCGATCGATACAAAGCACAAAGAACTAACTAACAAAAGGCTTAAAGACACAGTTTCGATCTGAGATACTTGCAGTTACTGAAAGGGAGTTCAAAGCCAATAATAACTAACTACATTTGTGTAATAAAAATCCATGAATCCAAGACGAAATGTCAATCCAATGGATTTATGATAAAGACATTACAAACAGTCCGAGAAAAATATGACCTTGTGCAATGCCCAAAATAAAGGTTTCACTGGATGTAAAACCGTAAGTGTTTATAAATGTATAGCAATGCATATTGGGTTTCGTTTTAAGGGCATACGATACAGTTTTGATCCTATTTTTCAACTAGATAAATCAAATATGTAATAAAATATACATTATTGTACTACTTTTAGAGATAAATGCAATGGGGTCGAAATTTTAGACATTAGCTAAATATTTCGGTTTTTTTATTACATTTCTGTCCTTTTGACAGACATACATAACTTTTTGTTTCAAAAGATAAACGTGAGAGGATTTTGTAAAAAAAATTGGAATATCTTACGTAAGCATGTCCTACATTTGTGTAACAATTCTTTTGAAATATTTAATTTTACTTAATTTCTATGATTTTAGAATAAGCATTTTTGCTGTATAGTTATCTAATTAAAAAATCATTAGTGATTTGTTCATTAAACTTGGTACAAATAATCTTCCTACATACTAAAGCCAAATTTCATTTAAAAGGGGTGCATGTACTGTTTTCGATCAAATTAAGACCTTATCATACCACATCATTTACCCTTCGTATGTCTTTCCATCATTATGTACTTTAAAGTTCATAAAAGTTAAAGAATAAGAACAAATCATGTGTACATGCAAAATCTATAGCTCTCTCCATACACCAATTTTCACTTAGTCACAAGGTCCTTATAATAAAACAATTTTCCACAACGAAATTTGCGAGCACGTCTGTCTGCTCATTGTCATGGGAACTTTCAATATATACATATTATCTTTGTGTGATTATAAAGATTTGAAAGTGTGTTGAAGTTAACAATAAATTAAACGAAAATATTAATTACATTATAACGATTATCCGTAAACAGATTTTACTATTTTTGAAAATTTTAACATTCAAGGAGATCTGAGGTATACGTCCTTGATATTCTGTGAGATTAGCAATTGATCTGACTACATTGGTTTGGTAGACCTACACAAGTGAAAATGTTTACATAAAATTAGTCATCTGGAATGTACACAAACCTCTTTTTTTTTTATTTCAGGTATGGGATTGTTCGGGATCTTTTCTCATTATAGAGAAATTCGATTTTAAGAATTTCAAAGTGAGTATATTTGATTTTATTTATATGTTTGTAAAGTGCATATAAGAGCATAGAAAAAGAAATACACTTAGGAAAATGATATAAATACTTTATATTTTGAATGTTGCTATATATAGAAATGCAAATGTTTAGCTAGTTCTCCACCTAAAATTTCTGTCGATATCTAGGTTTAAGATGAGGCATTTAACAGAATAATGTTGGCGTGGCTGCGTATTTAGACACCCGCGATGTCAAAAGATTGTCGTTCGTGTAAATCTATATAAAATAGCTATGCACATATCTACAAACAAAACTGCTATTTCTTCCTGTTAATACAATTTGGATGAAGCCCATTTAATTCTTTTATCCAGAATAATTCCCGATCTTCTCATTGGGTAACTTTCAGCGAATGTTTTGTTCAATCACTAGAACTTTCGAGCGGTTAAAGTCGTTGAGATCGTGAACCGACTGTCTGAGGTGTTGGCTCACTGTAATATCACGTTCCGACGTACGTTCTTCTTCTCTTAATAATCACTAATGATATAAAATAGAAACTCTCCTTTTCCCCAAAATGAACAAATACAGAAACAAAACAAAAGCTGACGTAATTTATGATACTGCGAAACACTTCGTTCCATTTTAGAACGATATACCGGTACTGCTGAAAAGCGGATGTGCGAATCTTTTCTATCTTGAGATCATGGAAATGCTCATAACATTAGTGAAGCATATAGGCGCTTCCCCTATTACCCTTGAATGAAAAACTAATTAGTACATGTTTAAAGAATGTCCAGGTCTCTGCACGTGTGCACAAACTCTTAAGAATGGTTCATTTGTGATCTGTTGTAAGACAGAACTTTGATTTTAATCACAAAATGGTATATGGGGAACAGAAATATGGTATTTTTGGTCTTTTTCCGACCGGTAGCAAAACCCTCGCCGAAATGGGGTGTCCGTTTGGCTGTGTGGGATGTACAACAAAGCAGCCACATCTGGTCAGAATACACTCGTGTAAGGAGAGTGCACGAAGAGAAAAGAGGCAGTCTACAATTGTTTTATAATATTCAACAAATGCACCAGCTTATCTTTGCAATTTATTTCCACCACCAATTCAAAGTACAGCTGTTTACCCTTACGTATAATGGAAATGGTATAATGCACCCTTTTAGTAGACTCTTATTGACCCAAGAATCGTTCATCCTTTAAACCATAAGATTGTGGAGACCTGCAATATTGTTTCATTATAGTAAATTTTAAACCGAATTAAAATAATGAATTGAATTCAAAAGCCCAAGTACCTAACATGATGCATTTTGAATCCGTTCGGCTTCCTTCTTGAATTATGATCTTCATAGAGAAAGTATTACAGTTCCGTCCTGTCGTTGTTGTGCTAACTGTGGAAATTCATACCATGCACTTCTTTTCAAATGTCCTAATTTTCCTTATACAAACAAGTATCATAATCTACATGGTAACCAAAGAACTTTCGACTAAATTTGAACATCTTAACCTCCTTCATATATCATTTAATCGAATGCATATATGTATTGTATTGTATTGTATATATAATATATGCATTTATGCTTCATAAATATTCTACTGTTACAAATTGTTTATAGGAGAAGACACAGCTCTTTTGCATATTTTAGCAAATAAAATATGCTTACACTATTATAAATAAGAAGATGTGGTATGAGTGCCAATGAGACAACTCTCCATCCAAGTCACAATGTATAAAAGGTTAACAATTATAGGTCAAAGTACGGCCTTCAACACGGAGCCTTTGCTCACACCGAACAGCAAGCTATAAAGGGTCCCAAAATGATAGTGTAAAACATTTCAAACAGGAAAACCAACGGTCTAATCTATATAAAAACGAGAAACGAGAAACACCTATGAACCAGACCAACAAACGACAACCACTGAACAACAGGCTCCTGACTTAAGACAGGTGCATAAAATGCAGCGGGTTTAAACGTTTTAACAGGCGCCAACCTTCACCTTAACCTGCGACAGTAGTGTAACATTACAACATATATCTGATAATTTGTTTATCATATTTATATGTTTGGGGTTCACAATATTACGATGCAGTTTCACCTGTACTAGTTGTGCATGCAAAGTCTCATTGATATCCTGGATAAGGTTCATTCTCGCACCACCTTCTTTAAAATGTTATTTACTTGACAGAATATAGTTACTTTTTCTTTTCAGGAAGAAAGAGTGTTTGTTGTCAAACAAACCAGACACACTTGCGTAAGTATTGTTTGAAAAATATTCAGAAGATTCCCAAAGCATTATATTTTGATTTGTTATACGTACAAATCACTTCATTATCAGTTTGTAAAACAACTATTGTGGTAAGAATTTTAAGTTATAGTTATTGTATTGGTATGGTCGAATTTTGGTTATGTTTTGTTTTGAACAGTTATTCGTTTTCAAAAGTGAAAGATTGCATGTTCTGTTAATGTGCCGTTTACCTCGGGAGTATATATATCTTCACAGTACTAGTTTTTGGTTTGAAGGAACGTTCATACCTGCAATACGTAAACGTAAATTTCCTACAAGTTTATTTTTACAAGGGAAGCGTTTTTATTATTTTCTGTGTGTTGGTAAACTGAATGTTTGAGTGCCTCCTGTAGGTTAAAAGAAAAAAATCATTAAAGTAACAAGTTTTAGGAGGATATTTTTTAAAAGGGAGTTAAAAGCCTTTATTGATCCCTTTTCCTCCGCTTTTCGAAAAGATAATTTACAGAAGTCCATAAAGACTGACAAAATCAAACGTTATCAACCAACGGAACGAGCAAAGTAAAAAACAAATGTCATACTTCTGTCTTGGTACAGGTATTTTCCGAAGAAAATGATGGGTTAAACCTAGTTTGATCACTAGCTTAACCTCCCACTTGTATGACATTTGTTTATGGTTCCGTTATATTGACAAACCAGGAGCCTGTAATCCAGTGGTTGACGTTGGTTCATTTTTTCTGTTTTGTCATTTAACGTTCAATCTGAAGCCTTCCATTTAATAAGCATGGGGTTTAATAGAGACCATCCTTTATTTTAAATTTTCAAAGCATAATAAATGATCCTTCCTAACTTAGATCTTTTCGAATTTTATCCTTTACATTTAAAGGTAACAGTGACTTTCAATTTTTCTAAAATTAGCATAAAATCGAACATTTAGTGAACGCCAAATTATTATAACAGAATGGTGTTTACTAATTTGTGTATTGCTCAATCTAGTTTTTGGTGAAGAGTGAGTAGCCGCGTTTTCTTGGTTTGTTTTTGTTTTTGTTTTTGTTTTTGTTTTTTTTTTTTTTTTGCCTATTATCTTATATCTTCGTCTCTATGGGTTTTGTTTGTCCCATTGTTCTTTTCTACCACTTTTCTGGAACAAGCTCGATGAATAATTAAAGAAAGCCTGCAACAGTTGACTTTCATTTTTCTTCAAAATGAATAAAGGCTGCAAATTTTCAGGTTTCGTAAAATCATTGAACAATTAAAAAATATCCAGTTTTGCCGCTCGATTGAGACACGACCTAAATTTAAGTTCGACAACTATATTTTAAAGCAGGTTGAGATAAGAGTTATCTCGAGGTTTTGTTGTTGTTATTTCTAGGTACTTATTCGTATTTTTCTTCTGCATCTCTTCAAGCTAACATTTCGAGTCTTTGCTCGTAGGTATAGTCTACATCCAAATCCACTTGCTACTAAAGCGATTGGGAAATGGACTCCTTTTTCTATATATTTTTTCTACGTGGAAAAGTCTTGTACTGATTAATATAATTTGTCAGAGATCATCTTTCAGTATCCGTTGTTTATCATATTTAGCAGTCATCGCTTGGTCAGTTTGTTCTTTGGATGAGTAATGATTCCTTTCAGGTTTGTTTGTTTTAGTAGCATTGATTTGGGTTAGCAGTGTCTTTTCACCCAGTCCATTATTCTGTTCGATTTCGGTTAATGTCTGTTTGGACCTCCGTTTTCTATATTATACATCTATTGACTGGTTATGGGTAATAGCAAGTTTGTTGTTCCTGAGATACCAACTATTGCTCGAGGCGAAGCCGAGGCAATAGTTAGAATCAAAGGGACAACAAACTTGCTATTACACTCATAACCAGTCATTAAGTGTTTTATTATACCCAACAAAACATCTTTCTGAAACGTTTACACACACCACTTTGAAAAACACCCAAATAGTCACTTATTAAACATGCACAAGATGAACTATTTGGTTCCTCTTGCCCATGTGGTATTTGTAAATATCTTATTTACCTTAATCAAGACCAGGAATCCTTGTGTAATAATTCCCGTGCATATAATAAATGCTAGCTTAAATATATTACCGTATACCAAAGCAATCACAGATAATGAAGACGACGACAGTCCCATACCATACATTTGTTTTGTTTTAGATCTTAAAATATGTAGTTTTTCTTTTCTTTTTAATTGCTTCTGATAAGTAATATACATGTAAATTTAAAATTACGACGACAGACACATACAAATTATACCGTTTACGATATTTCAGAGTTGAACGCGTTGCCAAGTACTCAAATCAAAGCATAATAGTCAATGACGTCATTGTTGTCCAATGAACAATTAGTATGAAAAATCCGGGAAATATGTTGATAAAACTATTAACCAGTGTAATAGTCTTCGAAACTATTGACTGGTAAATAGTCTGTGGAATGAAATAGCACAAATACTTCATTCTTTTTATATAGAAAACATACTGAGGTATAACAATTCATTATATTTTTTAGTAAATATTCCTTCATATTAAGACTAATTTTCACTTTTCAATGTGTTCTTACTCTTATCCATACGATTTTACATTAGAATAGCAGTAGTGCTATTCTTTTTTCCATGTAGAAAAAATATATAGAAAAATGGAGTCTATTTCCCAATCGCTTTAGTAGCAAGGGATTTGTATGTAGACTAGACCTACGCGCAAAGACTCGAAATGTTAGTTTGAAGAGATGCAGAAGAAAATACGAATAAATACCTAAAATAACAACAACAAAAACCTCGAGATATGTCGATGCGAAAACAATATTCCTAACGGCAGCGAGTAAAATATTTAACTATTTATTTATTGCATTCCTAAAATATGTCTGGGATAATAATATTGTACAAACTATATTTCCTTCTTGGACATTTTCAATGATATTATTATAATATTAAAATGATGGATAACACTCACGCTTCTCGTACGGCCGTTCTTACATGTCACTATATACAAGAGTCAAGTCGCAGATTCTTCATTCATTTCTAAATCATATATTGTTAATTCTGTAGACCAAGAAAATTAGAAATGCTTAAAAACATATCGGCCAATTTTATGATTCCCCTCCATATCCTTTGTATTTTAGGTCTAGCAAGCTATTATATTTAACAGCTAGTAGATTACAAACTAAAGATTTTAAAAATCTGAGAAGTAGTTTATTACATATATACACTTCGCCTTAAGACACCAATTTATGTCTCAATAAAGTTTCTTCCTGTGCCATCTTTCTGAAGTAAATTTCTATTTTAAACTGCTGCATTGAACTACAATGTATAGTTGTTGAGGTCGGTCTGGAGATTATGATATATACGTTCACATATAGAAGGTAATGTAATTAGCCCGGGTTCGCCCAACATTAACTCCACCTAAAACGAGGGGTAATTTTAATCCGGATTCGCCCTGGTTTAGGTGTTCACACTACCTAAATTTAACCCAGATTAACTAATTTGGGTCTGATCCGGATTAAAAGGGCATAGTGTGAACGGGATATAAATATTATTATTATACACATGTACTTTCACGGTCCTACAATCAGTCGATTCCTATATTTTAGCTTTGCACAGGGTCATGTTTTCTCTGACTTGTCAATGGCGTCTTTACGCTAAATCCATTGGAATTTGGATGTGTACTGATTGATATTTTAGTCTTAGATACATGAATCAGTATTTATTGACTTTGAACTATCTTTCAGTAACTGCGAGTACTCTAAGATCTGTAGTTTGTGTCTTTTCTTGGTTGTTTTTGTGTTTTGTATCGATCTGATGAGTTAATCCTTTTCAACTGATTTTTATAGTTTGTTCTTATGTTGGGCTATTACACCATTGTCCCAGATTAGGGAGGGTTGGCGCCAGCAAACATGTTTAACACCTCCACATTATGTATGTGCTTGTCCCAAGTCAGGAGCCTGTAAATCAGTGGTTGTCGTTTGTTGCTGTTTATCATATTTTTTTCATCCATTGTTTTGTACAGTTTGTTCTTCTGTTTTCTTTTGCACCACTGTCCGAGGTTTAGGGATAGGGTTGAACGCTCGCTAAAATGTCAAACCCCGCCACTATCTGTATGTGCATATCCTAAGTCAAGTGTATGTAATTCAGTGGTTGTCGTTTGTTGCTGTATATCATATTTGTTTTCGTTTATTGTTTTGTACATAAATCAGGCCATTTGTTTTCTTGTTTAAATTGTATTACATTTGTCATTTCGGGGCCTTTTATAGTTTGCTATGTGGTATACATGTGTTTTGCTCATTGTTGAAGGCAGTGCCGTGACCTATAGTCGCTAATATTCTACGTCAAAGATAAGGGCCTTATCCTAGTGTTACTTAGAGTTGTTCTGGATAGCAACTCGAGTGCGTTCACGTGATACTCTTTAAACTATGAAGTCGACTCTAGAGTTTCAAGTGAACACGGCAATGTTTTTCCGACCACATTTTCTTATTTTTATACAGTACAAAGAAGGATAACTCATTTGTTAATTCTAACTTCCTTTCTCATCTGAAAATTTTTATTTTAGATAAAGACTAAATAATGCATCAAAATATAAATCTTCATTTGTCATAATCCAGATAAATATATTTTCTAAATTAAAGTTTCTGTGAACAGTGTTAACAGTGTTAACAGACCCTTCCACATCTCAAGGTTTCCAGAAACTCTATTTAGTTTTTGTTCCTGTCTCTCAATTTCTATTCTCAAACTATGATTACTAACCCTAAAATTAGTTGAAATGTTTCGGTTGTTAAAACTATTCATATTTAAGTGACTTTCGTAATCATGAGAAAGTAAATTAATTTGACTATGTGCTGAGTTTTCCAGTATCATGTAAGTTGTTTTTCTTTTTTCCGAGTAGGCTTGTCTAAAGCCGAAAGTACTTCTGGAGACATTTTTCAAAAATAATTTAGGTATGTGTTTGCCAAGTTATTGCAAATAGATGGTTGATATCCATTTTTCACACAATCGCCGCGATATAGCCTTTTGTGCTCATGCGGCGTAAAGCAAACACCAATCAATCAATCAATCCAGTTTTCACTGTAAAAGTATAGTTGAGTACCATGAACTTTTGACTGGGCATTGCCAGTTTTTTTATTCTTTCTAAAGTCTGCTCATCTGGTCAGGTGAGGAGTGCTCAAGTCTACCAGTACACAAATACTTGCTTCAACATATATATATAAAGGGTATCTCCCAAAATTTTGCATCCGGTGGCTATGTTTGCAAATATAGGTTGGTCCCAGTATATGAGGGTCGCGATAAAAAAATCTTGCAAAATGACGTTAACGGTAATTTTTGGTGCATGACGATAAATTGTACATTTTTTTATAACTGAGACTACTATAACACTATTATAGTAGTCTCAGTTTATAACGATAAAAAATCGACTGACAGTCTTTCATGTTAGTTTTTCCAACCGCCTTCAACAAATTGAAGATTATTTCACAGGAGGAAACTTACAACAAGACATAGATTTATATATACAGAATTAAAAAAAAATACAGGAAAAATGAAAATTTTATGTATAATGAGTTTGATGTAATGGTTAATACTGATGCTTTGAAATTGAAGATTTCAAAGAGTCTACTGATGTGCAATTTATAATGTTATCATATAGTTTGTTCCAATCGGTCATAGTTCTTGGGGAAAAGGATTCTTTTCTGTACTGTGTTTTGCATGATGGAATTTGGAAGCTGTTCGAATTTGAATGTCTAGTTTGTCTTTTGTGGGATTTATTTATTATTTTTAGTTATTGCAACGTTTTCGTGTTCTTTTTTGTATAGCATTACCAATCTTGAATCTTTTCTTCTGTCAGAGAGGCTGCGCCATTCAAGGTGTTGTAACATGTTACCAACGCTTGAGGTGTTTCTATGTTTGTTGGTAACATTGCGCGCAGCCCTCCTTTGAACTTTTCAATGCCATCTATGTCTTTTTGTAAGTATGGATCCCAGGGACTTGTATGCTTGCTCTTTAATGGATGTTGAGCTGATATCCAGGTTCCTCCTTAGAAAGCCTATGGTGCTATTATGTGTATATCCCATTTAAGACTTGAGCGGATGGTTATCCCCAGATATTTTGCTGTTGTTACATGTTCTAAAGAGTGATTGTGTAATGTATAGTTAAATGTGATTGTTTGTTTTATTTCTGGTGACTGAAATTACATTACAGTTATCTGGGTGGAATGCCATTTTCCACATAGTTTCCCATGATGCCAATTTGTCAAGATCTTGTTGTAATGTGGATGCATCAGAATTAGATTTTATTGCCAAATAAACTATTGTGTCGTCTGCAAATAAACGTACTGTAGATGTTAGACCAGTTGGAATGTCGTTTATATAATACAGGAAGAGACTTGATCCAAGGACTGACCCCTGTGGAACCCCTGACTCAACTGCAACATACTCAGATTTCCCCCCTCTAGAACTACTGCTTGTTTACGATTGCTTAGAAAATTTTGTATCCAGTAATTTAATTCCCCCTGTATCCCGTAATGGTGAAGCTTATTAATTAAAAGAGAATGTGAAACTTTATCGAATGCTTTAGAAAAATCCATGACCAAAATATCTGTTTGTTTACCGTTTTCCATGTTAAGTGAGACATCATCTATAAATTCAAGTAGTTGTGTTTCACAGGATCGACCTCTGCGAAATCCATGCTGTAGGGGATATAAAATGTTGTGATTATCTGCATGTTTCATGATGTGTTTAACTACTATGTGTTCTAAAAGTTTGCAACAAATACATGTGAGAGATATAGGGCGGTAGTTTTCAGGGTTATATTTTTGGCCTTTTTTGTATACAGGAGAGACATGGGCAGTTTTCCAGTCGTCTGGAACAACACCGGTTTAAACTGACTTCTCAAAGATAATGGTAAGAATTGGCGCAATTTCATGTTAAAGTTCTTTTAAAAATTTTGGTTTAATTTCATCTGGTCCTGCTGCTTTGTTAGGATTTAAGTTATGTAAAAGTTTTTGTATACCTTCTGTTTTTATGATTAATTTTGTTATGGATGGAAAAGAGTATTCTGTGGCATGTTACACTGTTAGACAAATTCTTTATGGGAGATATTTGATGCTGATGTGAATACAGACTGGAATTGTGCTTTAAGTGCCCTAGCTTTTGTAGTGGATCAGTTAAGAGTTTGCCATCTTGTTTAATTTCAGTAATACCACTATAATCAGTTTTTTATGTTTAATGTAATTCCAAATTTTTTCATAGTGCCAAAATTTGTTTTATCTTGTGTTGGTAATAGGATGCTTTCAATGTATTCCCAGTATGATTTCTGTATACATTTCTGTACTGGTGTTTATACTCTTTGTATTTTTAGTAAATGTTGGATTCCCAGATTTTTTTAAAGATTTTTTATAAAGTCGATCTCTTTTTTTAATGAGCCTTTTTGTTTCCATTGTGATCCATGGGTGACCGTCCTTTGTTTTGCTATTTTATGTGGGATGTGATCTTTCACTAGTTTTGTTATTGTTGTTTTAAAACTGTTCCACATTTCATTTACACAAAGATGTTGCTGGTTTTCAAAGAGATATTAAGTGTTTTTTCTTGTTTAATTTTGCTCCAATTTGCTTTTTTATATAATGGAATTATTCTAGGCTTTTGTTTAAGTTTTGATGATGCTATTGCAAATTCGGCAAACACAATATCATGATCAGATAGGCCGGGAATAACTTCAACACGCTGTACTTGGTTTGGTAAGTTTGTAATTATCAGATCAAAAATATTGCACGGTCTTTTCGTGTAGGGACATCAACAATTTGGGTGAGACATGTGTCGTCAAGTGAGTTGCCAAAGAAGTAATGAAGGTGTGGGTAATCAGTGTTTGGTTTTAGTGATCTGTTGTTCCAATCCCAACCAGGGAGATGAAAATCTCCCCCTATAATAAGCGTATAATTTGTTATTTGTGTTGCTTTTCTTATCATCAAGTCAAAATTTTTGAGACTAGTTTCGTCTGATGTTTTTGGATTGTAGAAAGAGCTTAAGTACAATGTTTTCGAACCGACAATGTCTACTTTTGCGCAGACCATTTCTGTTTTGTCAGGGGTGCAAGTTCATATACCTCAAAGCTAATAAGTTCTTTCTTTAAAACTATAAGAACACCACCCCTTCTCTGTCTGTTTCCGTCTTCTTTCTGTCATTTCTGTACAATTTAAAATTGTCAGGAAATGTTTCAACATCTAACGGTAACGGATAATTATTTGAGACCTCTTACGAATCTCGATAAGGATATTATGCCGAATTACGATAACATTTTAACCAATCTGACGCTAACGATATCTAGCCGAAAATGACCGTTTGACGCCTTACTGCGGTAAAGGGAATGTCTTCCTCGTATACTGAGTAAATTGTCTAATTAAGTTTTCTTTCTTTCGGACCTGGGTCCAATATTGTCACTGTTATTCTATAGGGATCGTAGTTGTTGTTTTTTTCCTTACTAGAAATTATGCGATTTTCCCAGGTTCGCGTTCAGCCCTTTAGTGTTACCCAAAAACGTGATAATTTTAAGTCAGCGCATGTGCAGGGCGGCAAAGATAAAATAATTGAAGAAACGTGATCAACAATACTGTCTAGTGTAAGGTACATGTCAACTGTTCAGATTTTACTATATTTTTAAGATTTAGTGTTCTTTGTGAACATTGTCAGAAGATAAAGTCTTTCAACGTGATCAAAAGGTTAGAGCGTTCATAAAACATACAAATTATTAAAGTTGCAGTCAAGTCTTTCCGTTCCTTTATCAGCCTCGGCTGTTTTATAATTTACGATTATATCTGCCTCTGGATTTTTTTTGTAAGTTGCGAAACATTTGAGCTAAAGTTCCTCAGCAAAGAGAAAAGATTATCATAAAAGGAAGCTATCATTATATTTCCACTGAAGTCAAAATCTAGGACAATACACCTTATCGCTATTTATTCCTTTCCGGTAAGTTCTAAAATTACACAACTTTTTCATCCAGTTGAAGCTATCTGGGGCCCTGTTGAAACAATGTATCATGCATAATATTTTTAAAGAGACCTGTTTAAACCATCGTAAACGCTTCAGACAAAATATTTTTTACTTTAATTTGAGTTTCAAAAAGGGATCATAATCTATCAAAGTTTCAAAGTGTTCGCTTTCTAAAATTTTTCCTCCTCAGCTTGTTACTGATGACCTTTGTTTTGGCACCGATGACCCAAACAGGAAGTTGTCTAAGTGACTGTTTTTCCGGATTGGACCAAATAGCGATAAGGTGTATGCATATAACCTGGGGCTATCACTTAGAACTGAAAGGTCTAGTTTGATTTTAGATTTATCTTCTTAATTTACTAATTATTATACCCCGCTTTAAAATAGAGGGGTATACTGTTTTACCTCTGTCTGTCCTTCCATCCGTCAGTCCTTCCGTCCCATGAATATTTTTTCGTCGCATCTTTCTCAGGAACTACATTACAAGGATTTCTGAAATTTGGTTTCAGGATTTATATGAGTCAGTTATACTGTGTGATGCAGTTTCAGATTCATCGCTCAAAAATGATGGTAAGAATTTGTATAATGTCCACATCTTCTTAAATGAAAGTATGATAGTCAATTAAATTCATCCAAATCTGTCTCAGTATGTTATTGTCTATCGTTTAAGAATGTCACTTATTCAATTTTCTTCGTCATTGACGTCAATATTAATAGTGTGTTCAATTACAGGAACAGCAAACATTTCCTTCACATAGAGCGCTTCAATCCCAAAGAATTACTGTTTTTGTCCTATTTGAATAGAAATAATTCATGGGGCTTGATTTATATTGATTTTACCATGGGTTGGCCTTTATGCTGATAATTTACCCATTGCTGTCGCCGTGGTAAAATATTTAGCATAAAGGACAACCCGTGGTAAAATCACAATAAATTCAAGCCCCATGAATTATTTCTTAAATATATTTCGTTACAGATGTGTGCCTTAATGCAAAGGGATAATAAATAAAACGGTGGCCATAAATCGGTGACCATTTCACAATTGTTTAAAATTATTCCGTAAATTTACACAGCCGTTGACCAGGTAGACATCTTTCACTCCAAATCCTCGCAAGTCTCGTGTAGTCAGGTAATTAGGTCATATCATAAGGAAAACCTACGAGATTCTAATCCCGTAAGTATAATACAACAACAAAACAATCTTTATTTGTCAATCAAGACGCCTGAGGAGTAAAACAAATTACAGTTTAAATTAACGTGTACAAATAATTGTGATGATTTTTAGATTGAAATATTACAATACATGACAATAAAACTAGAACTACATTGGAAAAGGAGACAACAAACACAAAGTATTTCCAGAGATAATGAATGAGTGAACACAATCAGTAACGTTGTATTATTGAAGGAAGAGCTGGGGCCACTCTAGTCAAATAATTATGACGTCTTGAAAGGCTATTTTATTATTTTGCTTTTGAAGGCGCCAAAGCAAAAAATAAAATAGCCTTTCAAGACGTCATAATTATTTGGACTAGGGGCCACTCATGTCTTATTACTTAATTTTGCTCTTCTAATCTTTATTAAACTATCTATTAATTTTATCATTATTAACTATTGGATCTCCATTTGACATCAACCATATAAATTTTGAATGGTCATTTAAAATTTAAAACAAGTGAATCTGTTTTTATTTTAGAAAGAAAACAATTTAATGACATACCATCAATAATTACAATAATAATTTTCTGCTGAGAAAACAATTTTGATCAACATATATAATATTTAACGAAATTATTAATTTTTAAGATTAAATATTTAAAAGAAAATGGCAATTAATTTCTCATTTGAATATATACAATCATGTCCTTGAGACATATAATTTCACAGGATGACATGTATATTAGGTCGGAATTATTTGATTACCAGGTAAATCACAACTTATTCTAATGAGATTAAATTGACACCTTTACACAGGAAGTTGAATGGTTACTACACCACAAGAGTTCAAACTCTTTCAAACAATTAAATTCCAAATGTGAAATGAAATATAAATAACTCTTTAAATTTGCATCGTATAAATTATGCAGTTTTATTAAATGGAAGGACAGGGCTAGCTTTTATTAAGGATTTTCGCTCCTCTTGTTTTTTAATTTTGTCAGATATTCGTAATCCTGTGGTTTTATCCATGTAGTGTTGATTAATATTTTGCCCAATAACCCCTACTCTTCTTTTCATGATTTTGTTACATAGAGTTTAAAAGCCATATTTGTAAATCTTATAAAATCATTGTTATTTTTCATAGTTTTAAAAGAAAAAGGTGCCAATCTTAAATGTATGAAAAATCAGAGAGAGAATCATTTCCGCCAATTTTTCAATGGCTTATATCTTGAAAACTAGGTCACAGACCCTTCATTTTTTCTGCTTTTTAGTTCTGTTATTTATATACTATTGTTATTTTGAAACAGAGAAGCGAACATCCTTAAGAATAACTTGTCTCCTCAATGAACATAATTTTACAGAAGAAAAGAATTCTTGCAACAACAAAAAAACACAACTTGTTGGACAGAAAGTCATAGGACATACATGACATAAAGTGATATTATTTTTTTTTTTTAATGTATGTCTCAGTTGATAATAAGAAAATAGAAACAAACAAAAAGGAAGGAAAATTATAATCGCAATATCCGTTTTCTCTAATAAAATAAACTTTAGAGTCTGCCTTACTGTTTATTTTGATCATTTTGAAATTAATTGAATATTTATTACATTATTAAGACAAAGCAGTAATATTCTTTGCTGTACATGCAAAATCAAAGAGTAAATATTGTATCAGACAAAAAGAGGAATATTCTTTGCTGTACATGCAAAATCAAGGAGTAAATATTGAATCAGAAAAAGAAAAAGAAAGACAACTCGTTCATTGTTAAAAAATAAATAAAAATGTACCTTTGATTGGTAATCAAATGTATAATTATTATAATAAAAGTTTCTACTAAGAAAACTATTTGTCATCAACAAAAATAATATTGAATGAAATTATTTATTTTAAGATTTAAAGCATACACATTTTCTTTAATGATCTGTTCATAAAATAACCCACATTTTAGCACTTTTAGGTGAAAGTCTGTTTTTATTGTTTCACATTAAGAAAATAAGAACAAAAAGGAAAGAAAATTATAATTGCAATTGTCGTTTTTCTTTTAAAACAACTTAAGTTTCTGTATAATTGTTTATTTTATCATTTTGGAATTAATAAAATATCTCTACATTAGTGTTATAAAATATAAGAAAATTTCCAATTATTATTTTAAAACTGTTTCAATTGTAATTGGTAATGTAGAGCTGTATGTTATCGTCAATAATAGCGAGTACATAATTTGACACATCTCCATTTCTGTACCATATCCAGTGATATTTGTTTGCCTCAAATTACCTCCGAAATTAGTCTTTTTCCCTAGAGAAAATTCCCAATTAACAAAAAAGTGGCATAAAATTCCTCCCAATTAGTTGTACATTTTCCCAAATGGTGATGGCATCGGTAGTAATGTACGTAAATTTCGTATTCATGTTATTATTTTGATTTTATGAAAGTGCTTTTGAGACCTGGGTTTCTGATTAGAATCATCGCGGTGTTTGTAACACACATGGTTTTCAATGTATTAAGTATCGTCATTTTTCCGTTTCTTTCCCTCCCAAAAGTTCCTTTCCGGTTGAAAATGTCTCACAATTCAAAATATTACTTGAAAATTGTGCAAAGGTCAGCAAAAATCAGACCTTTGAAAATTAAAATAATGAACTGTTATGTCTTATCAATTATATTAAGTTCAGTCTTGTCTTGAATTCAAGTTTTAGTACTATTAATTCTTATTCAAAACTTCCCAATTTCCAAAAAAAGGGTAGAGGTAGTTTTGAAAAAGACAACAATATCACTGATATCGGTAATTAAAATGACCCGACAAGGTAATTAATATGATTGTTGCGTGTCAAGTCCGTCAATATATTATGTCCCAGATATAACTTCATACCTGCTAAAGAGCAGTGTAGTAATATTCTTGGATGTTTCACCTTATACATGTACCTACCAAGATCAAGATATATATGTCTCCATCCTTATAACTTTAGGAGTGATGACTAACTTAGACAAATTGGGATATCTAGGTTGTTTGAAAATGAATCGCACATTTCCCCAAAAAGTTTTGACATATGTTTCCCTTAAGTCCATTTTGGGAGTCCAGCTGCTGTTGTCAGCTGGAAATCTAGAAATTCCTCTGTAAGTTTGTCTTGCACAGGTTCATCTGAAGCTAGAATTTGTGGAAATCTTGATGCTATATTCAGAACTGGGAAAAAGAAAACACTTCATAAATAAATAAGAGAGAACAATTTCCCATTATGTGTTATACCTAAAATAAGTGTCATGCTAAGCATGCTTTTGAACGTAGTACAGACCACCAGAAGCAACCTAATAGTTGACTGAACAAAATGTGCTAAATGAAGATTCATTGCTGAGTGAAAATCATAAAATTTTAAATCTTTCATCCAATCTGAGAAATTTGCAGTAACTGTTACAAGTCTTCTTTTTACTTTGCCGCTTGGTCCAGTCGACATGGCAGAAATAATTTTCAATTACCATGATTACTTATAAATCAAATATAAAATCTACTCACCAAAGTTTTCGAATGATCACCCATTGTTTGTTTATTTCTATTGACAGTAATGAAAAATTGAAGAATTACCAAAGCCAGTCATTCTGGGAAAAATTTCTGGTCATCAGGTGCAAAAGCGTAAATTTTGATGGTTTTCGATCCTATATCCTGACCTGGAAGACAAGGGATGCAGATCGATGTATCTAACTAGTCTGCATGTAGAGTGGACCCGACAGAACACATTGAGCATAAAAGTGCTGAATTAGGGTGAACCTGATCTAAAGAAGGTCATTTTCACAAAAACAAAAAATCCAATTTTCACCAATTTTTACTTCACTTCAACCTGCAACCGGAAGTAATCTTTCCTATTAAAGTGTATTTCAACAGTAAACACGATCAGTAGTTATTTGCCCCGGTTTACCCTATTTTTAAGAGTTTTAGGCCTCTGAACTGCCTGAACCAAAGGGAAGCCCACCTCTCCAGAAAAACCAGTTTTATCAGATTTCACTTTCTGAAGTTCGTATTTGGGCTCAAACTGCACCTAAAACCTGAGAAACATGACAATAAATAGTCTAAGGTTGAGGGAACATACATCAATTTCAAATACATATCATACAAATAATGGTGTCCCAATGATCGATTATAATAAAAAATCAGTCGATTGTACTGCTATTCTAAGCTCTCAGTTATAAAATGTTAATGTCCAATTAATCAGAAATTTTTGTTTCACTTTCACTTTTGATTTATGTTACTGCTGACTTCATCAAGTTGAGCTTTTGTTCCCTATCTCAATGAAATGTACAATTTTTTAAACAATTTGACAAATTAAAAGTATAAAATGAATAAGAAGTGAGACAGTAAGACTTAATGTGCATCTATTATTTTTGAAAATTTTGAATTTGAGAATAAGGTTATTCAGTATGTGCATACACTACAGAGATAAAAAGTATATTCTTTATTACTCCATGTTTAAATTACACACCCAAGTATTGACAAAACAATGAAAACATGCATATTTATCTTTAAAAAATGATAAAAAGAGTTTGTACATTGTTCCGATTATTAATTAATCATTAGTTGATTGTGTATAAGTGATGATCGATTATGAAATTTCTTCAGATTCCCATCCCTATAATTTACCCTGTGACTCAGGGTTTTAGCTTGTAAAGTTTGTCAAATTAGTGAAATCCACCGACCAATGCATCTATTATAAAACCTAGGAGGAACAATGAGATCCGATCATATTCAATTATTCTGTTAATAAAAATTGGCAAAAGAAGAGAACTTAATATTTCTATATTTGTGTTGAAAAAATTAACATAGATAGTGGTTTTTAAATGTTAGTTTGTACTTATGTGCTTTATAATGGTGTAGGTGATTAGACAGTGTCTTCTGGTCTTTCTAGAGAAACAGTTCTTCATGGGTTGTTTTTATTAACTTTAATTGTGAGTTTAATAATTAATTACATACTGTGGCTCTGTTTTATTTGGCAGATGCACATGATGCAGGTGTGGATTGCTTAAAATGAGTTGAAATATGCAACTTAAAATAGATCAGTCATGTCAGTTGTGCTTTATAATGTGTTATATTATTTTATTTATTGTGAAATTGTGATTTAATCATTATAATTGATTTTATGTCTCTTCATTTTGATCTATGAAATTAAAACAGTTGATTAAACATGCCTATCAGCAGAGGTACATTATATAATTACTGGTTGGTGATTGTTGTTATTTATACTGATAATTTAATTAGTCATTAGATGACCACTGCTCACCCAGAGGGTTTTAATAGCCCTCATTTCCTGCCAGATGACATCTAACAAAAGACTAACATGCTGAGTGAATCTCATTATACAGTTGTAGATACCAATAAAATGGTCAGAATTTCATTCACTCAAACCATTTGAGATTGCAAGTCATAACAGGGTAACAGCCATGCCTCTAACAAGTTCTTTTAATTCTCCTACGAGGGAAAAGAGGTCTTCATTTGAGTCAACTAATAGTCTGATACATTCTACAGATGAAAGTTTAGCTGAACGAAAGAACAATGACTTATACATGACAAGGATTCAAGAGGATGATTTAATGAGAAAAGCAGAATATGACAAAATGTAGTACCTATTGTTAGTACAAAAGTGACCAAGAATCAGTAGAAAAGAGTGTGAAAATGCAGAAGACCATTACAATGAAGGACTAAATCTTGAAAGTAAAACTGAATCTTCAGACACGAGTGAAAAACAGAGGATATTGCAAAACTATCAGCACAAGTTAGAGACCAGAAAAGTATTGAAAGAAATGACAAAATGCAAACTTGTGAGCAGGGTACCGGTAACAAAAGAGAGTTTGATTGTGCAGGTGCTGAAACTGACACTGATAAATCTGAAGATACACAACAACTGTCCACAAAACCTTCTGCTGAATTGAAAAGCCCAGAATTTACTGTCATCACCACTGATTCTGATATCAACAAACACAGCAGCAGGAATAATATATACTTGGACAAACAGAGTGGAGTTGAGGAGAGTACCATAGACAAAAATAAACCACAATTGGAGACAGGGATTTTATTTGAGGATAAAACTGAAAAGAAATGGGAAAACAACAAAACAGGAAGTTCAGCAGTCTGATCAAATCATTCTTGAAAGTTTTAAGACTGAAAACATGGAAGAAAATATGTCTGTAGATACTTGTGATCCTCTCCGTATTGTAAGCCACCTTTACTTTGGGAATTTTTTCATTAAAATTAATAATAATTAAAACAAATGTAAGAATGAAGCCCACTAATGCTCTAAAACAATGATTTTCATGATTTCAACACTATATATTTTCTTTGTAATTGATCATATAAATATCTGAATATGTTTATTTAACCTTAATACCACTATATTTATTTTCTTTTTTTTTTCTTTAAAGTAGGGTAACGAACCCAGGGCGAATGGACCCAGGGCAAACATTTTAATCAGATGATCAGTTGTACTGAATTAATTTTGGTGATTCCTATTATCCTTTTTGTTTATACATTCATGAGAGATATTTGCAGTATATTTCTGATAGTTTCAGTGTTGAAAGATAGCGTTGTTATATTAATTTTTCTTTCAGAGGTAGCTAAAATGATTCCTGAAATTTGAATGATTTTGCTATTGAATGCAACTAACATGACTGATCAAGCAGACATTATTATTACTGATTGGAAAGTGTACATAGTTTTGAATAGGTAATACATTACAGTAAGATGTAATTTTATTTTCAGATGCCAGGCAGAGGAAAGAAACGAGGTCGTTCCTCAGATTCATCAGAGGTCACACCTGATGCTAAGAAAAGAGCCATGCCCCAAGAGGATGAGAAAAAAAGTCAAAGGTAAGTCAAAAGCAGGATTAATCATATATCTTTCTTATATCACCATGATCACATAATCACTTACATTTCTATGCCCCACTTAGGGGCATTATGTTTTCAGTCTGTGCGCCTGTTCGTTCGTCTGTCCGTCCGTCTGTCCCGCTTCAGGTTAAAGTTTTTGGTCAAGGTAGTTTTGATGAAGTTGAAGTCCAATCAACTTGAAACTTAGTACACATGTTCCCTATGATATGATCTTTCTAATTTTAATGCCAAATTAGAGTTGACCCCAATTTCACAGTCCACTGAACATAGAAAATGATAGTGCAAGTGGGATATCCATGTACTATGGACACATTCTTGTTTGTACTTAAAACAGCATCCTGATTTTACCCTTGAAAAGGTAAATTTTAACCTATTATTTGCCATTAAGAATACAGGAATATTGCAACTAGTGATAAATAATAAATATCTCTGATATATGTTTGGCAGTCTTGTGTAAAGAGTTTGACCCATAGGACAACAATAGGGCTGTTGCCAAGGAAGCCATTGATGATTTATCAATCACAGCACCTAAAATTACCAGTTTCTTTTGCAAGACAAATATAAAACCGGCATGTCATGCATATGGTTTAAATAAATTCTTCCCACCTGAATGAGTCTTGTATCATCAATGGGAGAATGGAGTATTTACTTGATAATTAATCAGATTTTTACCTTCAAAATACAAACATTTTCCACAAGGTAAATAGTAAGTTATTGATTTCCAACAAAATCACCCAACATTGATATGCCTTAGTGGCAGAATAGTTGCTTAGAGTGCAGGAGGTCATTGGTTTGATCCTAGCCAGTTGAAACAAAAACTTGAAAATTGGTGCTGGATGCTTCTAGGTGAACATGAGGATATTTAGGAGTAGCCGCAGACTGGTCATTTCAGAGTCAAATTAATTATAAAAGTAAATGAACAAAATACTGAACTCAAGGAAAATTCAAAACTGAAAGTCCCTTATCAAATGGAAAATCAAAAGCTCAAACACATCAAACTAATGGAAAACAACTGTCATATTCCTGACTTGGTACAGGCATTTCCGTATGAAGAAAATGATGGATTAAACCTAGTTATATAGCTAGCTATAACTATGAATTGAATGACAGTCCACATAGGGGACACTGTTTACTTGTTAACTAGCATGTTCAAAATCACTTGTTTTTGAAATGTTATTAAACATTGTTTAAAACTTTTATTCAAATATATATATGCAAGATGTTTTTTCTAATACTGTAGCATTTACAAAAGGTATACCTTTTCACAACAGTTTCTGGTCATGCTGGTTAGGCCTAGGAGAACTTTTGTAAATTTAAGAAAAGTTAAAATTAATATTTCCTTATAATTGATTATTTCAGTAACACATCACACACACCCAGATTTTACAGTGCCTGGTATCCCTCTTACATTGGGGGAAGGAGATGTCGGCCAGCTTGGACTGGGAGAAGATGTCATGGAGAGGATGCGTCCAGCACTTGTAAAACTTGATGACAAAATCGTACAAGTGTTTGCAGGGGGTATGCACACAGTGTGCTTAACCAACAAGGGAGAGGTATTGAAAATATTCACACATATCTTAAGTATTGGTCCGTTATGTTCTAAACTCTTGATTTCCTGTTGAAGGTCTGTGATCCTCTCTTGGTTACTCTTCTTCCTCCACCAAGATAGATGTTTAATATATATATATATATGTAGCCAAGAGTGCTGCAACTGGTGTTTTAACACCAACAATCAATCTAATCTTATCTCTGAAATTTTTTTGTTGAATAACAATTTAATAAATATAATACTACAAGAAAGATTATAATTATACTGCAACTGTGCATTGACTATATATTCATTTGTGATGTATGGTCACTGCTCGTAGAACTCCTTGTTTGTGATGCTGATACTGTGTCTCTGTAGAGTTTTATTTATTAAGTCAATAAAATGTAGGTTCACAGAATTTTATGTCTACATCTTCAAATTAAAAATTATTGTTATTTTATCCAAGTTGTAAGAATTCCAGTATACAGAGGACAAACATACATTGTCTCAAAACATGAATTTCTTGTGTTCTCATAGAAATCCTTAGGCAGGTCTCACATTCTATCTGTTTCTAAGCCTTTATATTTTGAAAGAATGTATAGTTTTTCTTTATCAACAATTCTTTTGACCAGTTAAGATTTGCTGTCCTGAAATCAGATGTAAATTTTAAAAGTGATGACAGTAAAACTCTTAATATTGAGACTTGATTCATAGTTATTTTGAGTAATTCATAAGGGAAACAACTTTTTCTTACATATACTCTCATGTTTTCTATTGAATGAATTTTTCTGTATAATTTTATTATGCATATCATTGCAGTGATTTCACAAATGTGACCTGAGTTTTCTTGTATTAAAGTGGAAAGTTGTAAGAAAAGATGGTTAAAATTAATATCAGCTACAAATTAGCCTTTAATAGATTTTCTTCATGCCCAATTTTTGTCGAGTTTGCGACTTTTGTCGCAGAAAGCTCAACATAGGGATAGCTAACTAACTTAAGCTTTATATTTTAGAAGGTGGAAGACCTGGATGCTTCATACTTTGCATATAGATGCCTTATGTTACGAAGTTTCCGTCTGTCACATGTCCATTGTCCTTGACCTCATTTTCATGGTTCAGTGACTACTTGAAAAAAAGTTTACATTTTGTAATGTTAATTTCTCTTATTATGAGTAATAGGATAACTATATTTGGTATGTGTGTAACATGCAAGGTCATCATGCCGTCAGACAGTTTTCACTTGACCTCGACCTCATTTCATGGATCAGTGAACAAGGTTAAGTTTTCGTGGTCAAGTCCATATCTCAGATACTATAAGCAATAGGTTTAGTATATTTGGTGTTTGGAAGGATTGTAAGGTGTTCATGTCCAACTGACAGGTGTCTTCTGACCTTGACCTCATTTTCATGGTTCAGTGGTTATAGTTAAGTTTTTGTGTTTTGGTCTGTTTTTCTTACACTGTACACAATAGGTCTACTATATTTGGTGTATGGAATGATTGTAAGGTGTTCATGTCCAACTGGCAGGTGTCATCTGACCTTGACCTCATTTTCATGGTTCAGTGGTTATAGTTAAGTTTTTGTGTTTTGGTCTGTTTTTCTTATACTGTACACAATAGGTCTACTATATTTGGTGTATGGAATGATTGTAAGATGTACATGTCCAACTGGCAGGTGTCATCTGACCTTGACCTCATTTTCATGGTTCAGTGGTCAAAGTTAAGTTTTTGAGTTTTGGTCTTTTTTCTAATACATTACAGTCAGGGATATAACTCTATAGGGTTATTACAGAAAAATAACATACATTTGTTATTGTGGACTAAAAATCAAAGAACTGTGATAACATATGTATGTTACATGTTTCAAAGGGACAATATACATCATTAGTTTAGTTAAAATGTATAAAAGTTCTATTGATATTACTTTTGTCTATATGTATACTTAACTATTGAAAGATATAACAGTTCATAGTTTGCCAATTTTGCATAGTACACCTATATGTTATTACAGAAAAATATGCCTGTAATAACTAAAGGGTGTTATCACAGCTTCCAGGGTTTCCGCTGGCAGTCGCCATTTTCGCATTTTGCGAAGAAAATAAAAATTGTGGCGATTAAAATTTGTTATTGGCGAAAGAAATATAACTGTTGGACTGCGTCCATCTTGTTTACTTTTTTTGTGTTTCTCGGACTTTTCCCTGATCAGACAATACTGGGAATTCACCTTGAACTCGTTACGACAATAATCATCTGATTGCATTTTATAGCCATCGGCAACAAAGGATTATAATTAATAAATATATTGATTGTATTGTTTCGTGAAATGGTGTGGTTAAATGGCTTCACATGTCACTTAAAGGATATTTTACAACTTTGATTGAAATAATTGTTTTGAAGTGGGTATTTTACAATCCTTTTAGCGACGCACATTTTACGTCTCCTCTTTTTCTTTTAACGATGGTCTGGAAAAAATCTGTTGTTATGACAAAAATGTTCAAAAGTAAGAAAAATCTCTGACTTTAAATTTTATTTTATAACTTTTGAGAGTAATAATTCTTTTGAAATTGGTAATTTACAATCGTTTTAGCAACGCACGTGTTTGAGGCATAATTTTACGTCCAAACTTTTTTAATGATGGTCCGGAAAAGAAATCTATTGTTCAGAAAAATATTCAAAAGTAAGAAAAATCTCTGATTTTATCCTTCAACTAGACGGGAAGTATCTTATAAACTATTATAGATGAATCCTGTGCTCCTTGCAGAAGTCAACATGATGATTTCATGATTTTATTCTATATTGCAATTTTACAGTATCTTTTAAAACTAAATGTTTGTTATTATTGAGTGTTTTTTATGACAATGAGATTAAAAATATATATTTAGAATTATAAAAGACATAGTTAGTTTTCTCGTTTGAATTGTTTCACACTTGTCATTTCGGGCATTTTATAGCTGACTATGTGGTATGGGTTTTGCTCATTATTGAAGGCTGTACGGTGACCTATAGTTTGGTAACTTCTATGTCATTTGGTCTCATACAACATCTTCTTATTTTCATATACTAGTAGCAATGTGGCAAACTAATTTTTTTTTGTTAGAGAAGAAAATTGTAAACGAAAAATATGTTTTTGTTTGTTGGCGAAAAAAAAATTGAAAGTGGCGAAAAATATATTGTTTTGGCGAAAGAGGTGGCGAAAAGAAAATTGACCCAGGGAAACCCTGAGCTTCTATATCACTTCAAAGCATTTGCTCAGACATACATCATGCTTAATTACAATGTATTTTAATTTATTGTAAGAAATAATGACCAGAGCATGTAATGAGGTTCTGCACAAGTTTCTCAGTAATTCCCAAGTGCCTTATATAATAAGTTACATTCCTTTAATAACCTAGCCTTGTTATCACAGCTAAGTTTATCCCTTAATAGCCTCGTCTCATTGATTTACCATGGTTAATCAAAATGAATTAATTTAATTAAAAATTAGTTATCAAGGCTATGCATTTAGTTTCTGCAAAGTCTCAAGAGTTCCCTAGAGCCCACTATAAATGAAATAATTTTACAAATAACAAACATATGTTATTACAGATTTAGAAAATTTAAGAAATAAAGAGTAGACAACTCGTGAAAGTATCTGTAATAACACACGCAAGTTATTTTCTGTAATAACCCTATAGAGTTATATCTCTGACTGCATTATGCAATAGGTCAACCATATTTGGTGTATGGAAATATTTTATGATGCACATGTCAGTCTCATGCAGGCTTTATTTGACCTTGACCTCATTTTCACGGTTCATTGCTCAGTGTTAAGTTTTTGTGTTTTGGTCTGTTTTTCTTAAACTATAAGCAATAGGTCAACTATATTTTTTGTATAGAAGGATTGTAAGCTGTATATATCTGTCTGGCAGGTATCATCTGACCTTGACCTCATTTTGTTGGTTCATTGGTCAATATTAAATTGTCATGGTTAAGTTTGTTTCTTAAATACTATAAGCAATAGGTCAACTATATTTAATGCATAGGTTGATTGTAAGATGTACATGTCTGCCTGGCATGGTTCATCTGACCTTGACCTCATTTTTATGGTTTGTTGGTCAATGTTTAGTTTTCTTGGTTCAGTCTGTTTCTTAGAAACTATAAACAATAGGTCAACTATATTAGTGTATTGAATGATTGTAAGGTTGATAGTTGTAGTAAAGCTTTATATTTAGGACTATCAACATAATATCAATGGTTAGTAAAGAAGGCGAGACATTTCAGCGTGTGCACTCTTGTTGTGTTACCCATCTAGTATGTTTTCTTCCAAAAGTTTTATAGCTAAACAAATGACAAAAAATTTCTTTATCAAGTGACTAAATGCACACATTCCCACAATTTTAAATAGTATATATTTTCATTTTATTTGACAGATAATTACATTTGGTTGCAATGATGAATCAGCACTTGGAAGAGATACTTCAGAAGAAGGGTCAGAGATGTACCCAGCCAAATTAAACCTGCCTTACAAAGTTATTCAAGTTAGTGGTGGAGATAGTCATACAGCTGTTTTAACTGAAGATGGCCATGTGTATGCCTGGGGTAACTTTCGTGTATGTATATTATTGTATTTTACTATTTTTAATGCCTTGCTTCCCCTCCAAAAATATTTGTTTTCTTTTTGTCTCGCCTGTCGCGGAAAGCAAGCCATAGGGATTGCTTTTCTGGCTAAGGCTGCAGCGGTGGCATCATCAATTGTTAAGTTTTCTGCTTAAGTTAGTTTGATAGGATCTACTTGTGATAGATCAATGATATTTTGTATGAAGTCGCATTACTATCAGTACATATCAGTTTGACGACTATTTTGAGGCCCTGACCCTAGGATATGGTCCAGTGACTGAATTAATAAGGAATTTTCAATGTTAACTCTTACCATGCTGAATTGTTTTCAGAAAATGTCTAATTTTGTTTATTTGCAAAATATGCAAATTACATGCAAATGAGCTTTATCCTGCTGCTGATGCTTATAGTTTCCTTTAAAGCTAAGATAGGGGATCATGGGGGTTGGTTGGGATGGGGATAAGTGGGCCTGAATTTGCCCCAAGGTTGGTCATCAGGTGCAAAAAGCGTCAATTTTGACAATTTTGGTCCTATTTCTTGACCAGGAAGACTGAGGAAGCTGATAGATGTATCCCAATGTAGTCTGCATCTAGAGTGGACCCCAGGAACACATTCATCACAACAAAGTTTAGGTCGAGTCAAACTGATCTGGGTACAGCAGTCTAAAGAAGGTCATTTGCACCAAAATCCGAATTTCTTGATTTTTCCCGATTTTTGGCTTCAACTGGACCTGCAACCGGATGTAATCGTTCACTAAGTGTATTTCAATAATAAACACGACCAGTAGTTATATTCCCACTGGTTTAACACTATTTTGAAAGTTTTAGGCCTCTGAACTGCATGTGTCAGACACGAAGGAAGCCCACCCTCCAGAAAAACCAGTTTTATCAGATTTCAATTTTCCAAGTTCATATTTGAGCACAAAATGCACCTTATACTAGAAAACATTATAAACATGACAATAAAAGGCTCAGGTTGAGGGAACATGCATCAACTTAATGTCATAAAGTTGACCTCTAAAAGTAGGGAGAGCCATTGGAGCCAAATAACGGTATTTTGGGTACGACCCTCAGATTACGGTCACCGCATGGTAAGGGTTAAGTTTTCTGCTTAAGGCATTTTGGTAAGAACTATTTGTGACAGATCAATGATATTTCGTATAAAGGTGCATTACTATTAGTACATCTCAGTTTGTTGACCATTTCTAGGCCCTGACCACAAGATCATGGTCCAGCGATTTTGAATTAATAAGCAATGTTGCTGTCCATCAGATTGTCTTTTTCTGAATTTTATGCGGACAGGCGAGACATATCTCTGTGCCAACAGTTTATTTACTTGAATTACTATTTCATTACCTGGATTCATCTTTTTTGTTACATATAATAAGCTTTAATACTACAACTGTAGCAATGCTCTTTGTCTTATTGATTTTGGGTCCATCGCCTTACTTGTGCAGCCGATACATTTTCTCTGCCTTTTAATTGTATTTCCGATCAAAACATCCCTTCTTGCGTGCCATTAACAATGTTCTGTCACCAGATGACATAAATAAACAAAGCCGTAAGTGAATCAGACGTCGTAAAATGAAATATAACGACGATTTGTTACTTCAGCAATATGTTAATATGCAAATGAATAATGTACAATTTTATTCCATACTTATATTTACAATTAAAATGCTGATTTTATTTATTCAATCGACAAAATTACGACAACAATATATGCACAGCGCATTCAAAAACAGCTGAGCGAGCATTCTTAATTAATAATAAATTAGATATGGTAATATCCATTGATTTCCTTTCTGCATGAATGATTTTGGCAGTCAAAATTCCTCCATCATACTTAATTATTTTTATTGCAATCTCATTGACATATATCCTATATCTTTTATTCATTGTAAATTATTTATTAAGTGTCTATGATTTAATTTGTCAAGCTTTAAATCATCCCATGACTATAGAAGTTTTGAATTAACCAAACAGGTTCTGCCATCATCACCAAATTCTCCAAATACTAAAAACATTATGATATGACATAAGACAACCACTGAAGATTTTCCTGACTTTGGACAGGCACACGAATATGTGATGGTATTAGACTAGATGTTTATGGTCTCAATCCTCCATCTTGTTATAGTCAGTTCATCCATACAAAATGCATATTGTATAAGAATTCAATACTACAGACAACTCCTGTTTGATTTCTGCTATCCTTTTAAATATCATTTAGCAGAGATGAAACTTTAATTATTTTAAATCAGAGGCTGTTTGCATATGATGTTGTATCATCAGTTACTAATTCACTGAATGCCATGAAATTTGACTATAATTTGCAATGAACCTCTTATTGATTCCTATTTGATATTTATTGTTCTAAATTTCTTTTGTTGTGATTTTGCTATACTGTACAGGTATATTTTAGGATTAAAATATGTTGCTTTCATACAATCCATAGGCCTGATGGAATGGATCTTCAAAACACAGTTATGGTTTTACTATCAGTGTATCATATACATAACAGTGTTGTCAGGTTATGTGAATATATTTTTCAGGATGCAAATGGATCAATGGGCCTAACCTCTGGTGGTATAAGGAAAGAACCCCTTGAGATGTGTCCAGGGGAGACTGTTGTAAAAATAGTGTCTGGAGGAGATCATTTAGTCTGTCTAACAAACAAAGGGGAAATATTTACAGGAGGTTGGTACAGTTAAAATAATGTCTTGTCTTGTATATAGATATAAGAAGATGTGGTATGAGTGCCAATGAGACAACTCTCCATCCAAGTCACAATTTTAAAAGTAGACCATTATAGGTCAAAGCACGGCCTTCAACACGGAGCCTTGGCTCACACCGAACAGCAAGCTATAAGGCTTAAATTAAAATATTGTTTGTTTGCAGTTTACCGACCGACCTTCAAAATCCGCCCGACTGTGAACATTTTATTGCTTTTAATTTTAAGAAATTATTTTAATACTTTATTGACTCGATCCGAATTTCGGTCGTTTCGGAATTGATTTCAAGTCTAGGTCAATTACATGTTTGAAGTTCGGTTTTCTTCCCTTTCTGTCAAGCGTTCATCGAACCCTTTAATGGTAAAGCACATGGAGATCACGAAGTCATGGAGGAGTACTTTATTCTGTCGTCTTCCGTCAATTTTAAGACAAATAATACACAGAAAAGTTTCATAGTAAACTGTTTATACTGATTCAGGCAGAATTGCACACGGAATGATGTCTTCGATGATATCATTGACGATGATGCAGCAGATATTCATAAAACCGACACGATAAACTTGTCTCAAACAAATCGGATACAGAATCTTTTGAGACTGACTTTATGGAACCAATATCAGTGGTTCAACAATTCGACAGCAGCCTGAAGTATGCCATATTTTCTTTTAATCGTCGTGAAGACGACAAAGATGAAACCACTCCTCCGTGACTTCATGAATACCTGTAAACACGCCTGTACGGTGGAAGGACGATTTGAAATGTTAAATCAATAAGGAGCTACCATTTGGTTTTATGGGGGCTAGGATGAAATTTGAAAAAAATAGGCAGGACAGGAGTTTTGAGTAAAAAAAGGCAGGATGAGCAACTTGGTAAAAAAAAAGGCAGGATGACAATTTGTGTAAAAAATTCAGGATAAACTAGTAAAAAAAAGGCAGGACCGAATAGAGTAAAAAATAAAAAGGCAGGACAGAGATTACAACTAAAAAAAAAGCAGGACAAAATTTTTCATCCTAGCCCCCCATAAAAATCAAATGGTAGCTCCTAAGAAGCCACACAAACTACACAAAGATGTAGAGAAAATGAATGGTTGGCTTGAGAAGTAAATATATTCTCTCTGTATCAAATCTATTTTCGATTGCAATGAGTATGCTCCTTTAGGATAAGGGGCTGTCCCACTCATTGCAATTATTCTCTCTCTTACAATATTAAATATACCCAAACTGTGTGTTCTGCGTGAATTGAATTGAAATATGTCCTTAGCTAGGAGCTATGCTGCCAATTTTTTTATGCAGTCAAAACATTTCAGTACAGACCATTTACTTTTAATGGGGTTATGGATTTCACCCCAAAGCTAGTCTTAAGATTTTTGTTTGTTTTAATTAAAGCCTGGCATCAACATATCTTTCCAAATATAACCTTTATAACAGTCAGATGTCTAATATATTTTTTTAAGTTGTCTTTTTTTTCAATTATGGAAGATTCAATGGTTGATTTTTTTAACACTCCTAAATTGTCTTTTGAATCTTTAATATCTACATTTTTCTGATGCAAATACTCTACTCATGAAAACATTCTAGTAAAGATGCATATATGTCAGTGAATATGTTTCTTTACAACAATTCTAGTCATTCCTTGTTTATAAGTGTTCCAGTATTTCATAATACCATAAATTTATGTCATAAATTGTATAGGGGGTCTCATTGGTGGGTTCTGATCCCGGATCCCGCTTATTGTTTTGTCAGAATCCGTATCCCGCTTATCATTGTAATAATAGCGCTTTTAATTTCACGTGTCCCGCCCGACTTCGTTTCCCGTTTTCACGCAAAATAATTTGACTTTCACGTGCAGTCACGCTTACAAAATATCGACAAATCCCGCATCACGTTTACACCCCAATGAGACCCACTGTATAATGACACTATGTTTAGTTTCAGTTTTGGTTAAAAGGTGTTTACCTGAAAATGCATGTTCATTTCATGTTGGTTTTCAGTGTTTGTTGTTTTAAAATGTTTTTTCTTCACAAGAAACTTGGTTTGTGTTAAACTGCTTGTTTAAAATTTATTCTGGCTGATAAAATAAAATATTTTTCCTACCTACCGACCCTGCAGTCTGAAGGTACAGTCGGAAAACTGCAAACAAACATATTTTTAAGGTTTGCCTAATGGGCCCCTAAAATGACTAGTGTAAAACCATTCAAACAGGAAAACCAACGGTCTAATCTATATAAAACCAGAAACGAGAAACACTTATGAACCACATCAACAAACGACAACCACTGAACATCAGGTTCCTGACCTAGGACAGGTGCAAACAAATGCAGCAGGTTTAAATGTTTTAATAGGCGCCAACCTTCACCCTACCTGAAACAATAGTGCAAGTATATCCATAATAATTTTTCACACACTTACTTAAACTTAAATATTGTTGAGGTAATTTGAATGATGCCAATGCTATATGAATTCATCATGTTTACCCAATTTAAAAATTGTATATTTATAACAATTTATCATTTGATTTTCATATATGTGTGTTTTTAATTATTTTGTAATTCTTTGTTTGTTATATTTTAATGTATTTCACGAGGGTCTCAGGAAGATTAGTTAAATAGCTAACTGTGTAACCCTCTTTAAATAAAGAATTATTATTATTATTATTACTTTCAGGTTGCGCAGAACAAGGCCAGTTAGGAAGAGTAGCTGAGTGCTTTGCAGGACGTGGAAGTAGGAGAGGTGTAGGTATGTAACTCGCATCAAGAAATTATCATTCATCAAAGTCCAAAAATATTGATATTGATGGGTTGTAAGCATTATTTTTATGCCCCTCCGTAGGTGTCGGGGCATTAAGTGTTACCATTGACAGTCCGTCTTTCCATCCCATAATTTTGTTTCTGCACTCTAACAAGTTTTCCTCATCCAAATTTTATGAAACTTGTACACAATGCTTAGCACTACAACATACAGACATAGTTCAAATTTGGGTTGTAAGTCTTTTACTGTTCTGGAGTTATGCCCATTTTGAACTTGGAAAATTGCAAAATTGCAAAGCTTAAGAGGGAGCATTCGTGTCCTCAGACACATTCTTTTATTTTTTTTATGAATTTGTTATAACATAAAACATGTTTACTGTCTGTTTTAGTATTTTATATTACTGTTATTCTGTAAATATTGCTGGCAGTTTTAGTTTGGTTTCAGTCATCAAGATTATTTAAATTAATATGATACATTTAAACATGTAAAACAAAATAAATCTCAACATTCATGTAGATTATAAATTAATTCTGCAAAAAAATCCCAGGAAAATTGAATGCATTTGTATAACAAACTTAGACAGTTAGAATCAATAATACATGAATAACAAATGTATATCGATGAACAATTTATGAAATATGGACGATTTAGGGCTTTCAAAATCAAATTCTGTTGAGGCCTGGCACATTTGACTGTTTAAATAACTATATAACAGATTCGTTACTGTAACATCACTAAAAATGGTGACCTTACATGATGTCACGTAGAAAGAATACATCTTTTGTTAAATCATCTGAAAAGAATGATTAAGTTTGTCTACATATTGTCTAAAAATCTTGTGCAATATGATATTTTTCCAATCTCGACAGTTAAATTTTTAAATATTTAAAACGCCTGGTCAGCCTTCCATTTTATATTTGAAAATTTAATTGTCACAAGTAGAGAAATATTGTATCACACCCAATGCAGTTGTAGAATCTGTATTTATTAAACTGTCAATGCTTTCTTATAATAAACCTATGTCAGGCTTAGCCAAAATATATCCCAAACAGGCTGTACAGAAGGGTAGAATTGAGAGAAACATTATTTATGCATTTTACAAGTATGAAATTAACTAAGGAAATAAGAGTTTAATAAAAAAAGATGTGGTATGATTGCATGATTGCGAATGAGGCAACTATCCACCAGAGTATAAAATAAAGTAGATGTAAGCAACTATAGGTCACTGACTGTACAGCCTTCAACAATGATTGGGAGGGGCTCAACAGCACACAATATGAACTAACTGCAAAAAATCAGTTTATAAGTGCTCAACTCATCAGATCGACACAAAGCACAAAGAACTAACAAAAACACTACAAACAAAGTTTGATCCAAGAGAACTCACAGTCATTAAAAGCTAGTTCAATGCCAATTACAACAAAAAGAAAAATAATGTTTTATTAAACAAAATATGTATAACAATCTGAGAAAACATGACCTCTTGCAATGCCAAAATAGAAATATCGATCTTTGACTTTGATCTTAAAAATATGCAATTTTCCTCATGTTTCAGTTTACTGGAGTATATTTGATTTTGATTTGTGGTGTTTTAACGCCACTTTTAAGCACCGCTTTTGGGCTATTTCGTGGCGGCCAGTTTTATTGGTGGAGGAAGCCGGAGAAAACCACCAACCTTCGATAGGAAAACTGACAATCCTAGTCAATTAAGATTGAGTCGAATGCACCCGCACGAGCGGGTTCGAACTCACAACCTCATTTTTGACTGGCTAGTGATTACAGAGTAACTAATTAGACCACTCGCCACCGAGGCCCCTTCTTATATAGGCTGAAAGAGGTATACTTTTGCCATGGTGTTGTAAGTTTGTCTTCCACTTATAAGTTCCAATATTCCTTTTATATCTTCCACCTTTCTTTTGCCAAGTTTTCAAGAATGATGGTCTGAGGGTCTTTTGTTAGTTTTCAGATCTGTCATAGAGTAACAGGTTTTAAATGTGTGAGAAAAGGCATTAGAATGGTAAATTTTAATTAATTTTTTTTCAGATTCTATATTAAAAATGGGGCCTGTACGGTGCCGAATACACAGTAGTAGAAAACATGCCACATTTTCTGACATCTGGGCAGGACAATATGTTACCTTTGCCAAAGAAAAAGAGTCTGGCGATATTTATTCTTGGGGACTTAATAACTACTTTCAGATAGGTAGGTAGAATCAATCAAATTGTAGTTATCAGAGTTATAGATAAAACACAGAATGGAATCAAAACAGAAATGTTTGATCAGGATTATGAAATGTAAATAAAATATGAAATTTATGTACTTGATGTATTGCACAGCTAATCAATGTTTTGAGATATTTAAGTGACCAGATTCTTTATCTATTTTTGGCAACACATGGGGATCACTGCTGTCATCTTCGTCATCAACTTTGAATCCACTTTTCTTGAAAAAATCATCTGTGTCACATTTTATATCCACATTACTTAAAAACAGCTTGACAGAATTCAATCAAACTTACATATTTTCTTTTACAGGACATAGTTTTGCAATTGTAATTTTTATGTTTGTGATTTTTAAGGGTTTCTTGTATCAAAATATGAACTTATCTGTTTTAATTTATTTTATTTTAAGACTGCAGGCTACACAGTTCTTTCTTGGAAGATTCTCACATTTTTTCATTAGCAAACTCAGTGGATATAGTGAAATTCTTGTCATACACAGTATGTGTGAATATTTTGATTTAGATAAAACAGATAAAAATTAGTTAGATATTAATCAAACCTTAAATGTCTTTAATTTAGGCTTTGATGATATGCAGAACAGATTTATTCCAGAGTGGGTTCCATCATTTGCAGCTCATAATAAACAATGGACCAAAATCCAAGCAGGACAACATCATACCATGTTGTTAGATGAGGAAGGTAAGTGTATAGCAAATAAGTCAAGATAACAATGGAGTATGTTTCAATATTTCCATCACAAATTTTGATCAGTGATCAAGGTTAAAGTTACATGATTAGGTCCATTTCTCAAAACTATAAGCAGTAGGTCAACTATATTTGGTGTATGGAATGATTGTAATGGGTACATGTCAGTCTGGCAGGTTTTAACCAGCCTTGACCTCATTTTCATGGTTCATTGGTCAATGTTTAGTTTTTGTGTTTTGGTCTGTTTTTCAAGTACTATAAGCAATAGGTCAACTATAATTGGTGTATGGAATGATTGTAAGGTATACATGTCTGTCTGACAGGTATCATCTGACCTTGACTTCATTTTCATGGTTCATTGGTCAGTGTGAAGTTTTGTGTTTTAGTCTGTTTTTTTAAGTACTATAAGCAATATGTCAACTATATTTGATGTATGGAAAGATTGTAAGGTGTACATGTCTGTCTGGCAGGTATCATCTGACCTTGACCTCATTTTCATGGTTCATTGGTCAATGTTAAGTTTTGTGTTTTGTCTGTTTTCAAGTACTATAAGCAATAGGTCAACTATATTTGGTGTATGGAAAGATTGTAAGGTGTACATGTCTGTCTAGCAGGTATCATCTGACCTTGACCTCATTTTCATGGTTCATTGGTCAATGTTAAGTTTTTGTGTTTTTGTCTGTTTTTCAAGTACTATAAGCAATAGGTCAACTATATTTGGTGTATGGAATGATTGTAAGGTGTACATGTCTGTCTGGAAGGTATCATCTGACCTTGACCTCATTTTTATGGTTCATTGGTCAATGTTAAGTTTTTGTGTTTTGGTCTGTTTTTCAATTAGCATACACAATAGGTCAACTATATTTGGTGTATAAAAATTGTAAGGTGTATATGTCTGACACAATTTATCTGACTTTGACCTCATTGTAATAGATTTTTAAAATGTTAAGTTTCTCTTATGCTTTTAGTTAAACCTTTATCTTTAAGACTTTCAACATAAAATCAATGGTCAGTAAAACAGATGAGATATTTCAGCGTGTGCACTCTTGTTTTTATCAATATGCAGCAAAGAATAACATTTTTGGATTTTAGTTTCACAAGCTTCTAATGCAATTATCTTGATTAAAACTGAACATAAAACATCATGTATTTGCATGTATATTTCTAATAACACAGTTTAACAAATAATTTCTTTAAAATGTACAATTGTTAATTAGAAATAACTTTTGATCAGTATCGTCACCGGCATTGTTTTATTATTGATTTACTCGACTCTTTCTTAAGAAGAGTGCATTTTCTTTGTTCTCGTTCACTAGTAGTCCGAGATTACTCTGACGTCAACGGCTGTTTTGCCAGACAAGCTGGGGCCGTGGGACGTCAGAGCTCGTCCCATATCAAAAGTGGATATTTGCCCATCCAAAATAGATTCGCTGCTTCGTTGCTTCTGGAGCCGACTGACGGCCTTGGAATTATATATATCGGGCATAAGTTTGTTCATTTTCATTTATCTCTTCATTTATGTAAGTTTCACCTACCTGCCACCTTTTTTTTCCATATTTAGACAGTTTTCACAGTGACCCATCGATTTCTGTGTTTTAACTTTCATTTTGAAAAATTGTTACGTGACAACGAGAAAAGTAAGCCGCACTGCATTGTGGAAGCTGATTTATGCATATAACCCTGGGTCAATATGAATACATAATCTAACACCTCGTTCATTTAAGATGCAAATAAGCTGAATGACCGAGGGTATTCCGATTGTAATCATGGTTGCTACTAAAAGTTTATTGCGAAATTAGCATAAAATTTGCATACTTCAGTCTCGAGGCGCAAGTCTCTCGTAACTTGACGTCCATTTGAAAATGAAAGTTGAAATGCAGGAATCGATGGGTCACTGTGAAAACTGTCTAAATATGGAAAAATAAAGGGTGGCAGGTAGGTGAAACTTACATAAATGAAGAGATAAATGAATAATGAACAAATTGATGCCCAATTTATATAATTCCAAGGCCGTCAGTCGGCTCAAGAAGCAATGTAGCAGCGCATCTATTTTGGACGGGAAATGTCCACTTTTGATATGGGACGAGCTCTGACGTCCCACAGCCCCAGCTTGTCTGACAAAACAGCCGTTGGACGTCAGAGTAATTTTCGGACTAGTTCACTAGATTTCCACTGCTTCAAATTTATACATAGTGTTTAATAGTCATGATAGAACATTGTGTAAACTAACTGTCTTCTGTTTTATGGTTGTAGGAAAAGTGTATACGATAGGAAGAGCAGAGTATGGCAGGTTAGGACTGGGTGAAAAAAGTGGAGAAATGTCAGAGCCCACACTAGTAACAAAATTAAGTGATAAATGTATAGACATTGCTGCTGGACAGTCTGTGTCACTGGCATTAACATCAGATGGTGAGTTATATTAGGGCTATTCCAGAAAAAAATGGGGGTACTGGAAGGCACTTTAATTATTTTTGAGCACTTATCTATGTGTTTCCTGAATCCAGGACCCAGAAATATTACCTTTCTTTTGCAAAATTAAACTTGAATTTAACACATTAGTAGCAAAAATATCAAACAGTTGTTTTTAATCTCTTTGCTTTGATAATTAACAGCATTCTAGTCTAACAAAGGAACCACCATTTATACGTCAAAGAAAAACACAAAACGTAGAATACAGGTACTTTATAAAACTTTCAGCAATATGAAAGCTTCACTTTTTCTGACAGGTACTGTTTATGGATGGGGTATGGGAACTAGTAGACAGCTTGGTACAGGAAATGAAGAGGATGTATGGGAACCAGTCAAAATGTCAGGGAAACAATTGGAAACCAGGTAAGAACAAGCATAAAAATTGAATTCTAAAATACTGGAGATTTCCTTCCAGTTCATGATATTTTAATTTTTACTTTTTATTTTGTTTTAATTTGAAACTGTAAGCTCCATCTATCTTGAAAATAGATGAAATACAAAAGTTGATTTAAACTATGTTATTTATTTTTCAGAACTGTTGTGGGTATATCCGCTGGAGGACAACATACAGTGCTGTTAGCCAAAGACAATTCATAGCGTCAGATGTCTGTTATTTATAGACTGTGATCATAATTTAGGATTTTAACCCTTTTTACATCAACTACCAGTTTTATCTTCATTTAATAGGAAAACACCAAAAATCATACAAGGCAGCAAAGACAGTATAATGCAATAACAATATTTGAAGATAATCATGTAAAATTGAAATGATATTGTGAAATGAAATTTAAGTTTTCGTAAATTGTATGTACAAGATGCCCTGCTGTGTTGAATTATGTTTTCTGACAATGCTTTTATCATAAAACAATGTTTTATTTATTTAGTGCACATTTTATTAGTGCCATTCTTCATAAATGTTAAAGTGCCTTCTAAGAGTAACAACAATGTGTTTTTAAGATTTTCATCATAGTTTTTGAACATATATATTGTTCTTTACAAAACAAGTTGAACTGGACATTGGTTCATAAGTTTCGTTTTGAATTTTGAATTAAAAAAAATGTCTAGGTTTTCAACTCCTTGCAAAGAATTTAAATTCTCCTATCCTATTTTGGTAACTGTGAAAAATATTTATTGGCAATTTTATTTCATCTGTGAAAAAAAACACAAGAGAAAAATTGGTGTGGCAATGAAATTACCCTTGTGTTTGTCTGAGTGTTTCCTTTGTAAAAAATAATAATTGGAAAACAAAAATCTGTAATGCCCTAGACATTTTCATAAAATGAATGGCTACTTAAGTCTCTAAAAGAAAAATTGATAGAATTTCCAAATCAATTGACCCCTATAGCTATCTTTTCTTATAATAGATAAAACTTGCTGGCCAGGAAGTCAAGCCAATATTTTAGCACACAAATGAACAGACAATTTTGATCACTTCTATTTAAATCATGATTATTTTTTTTTATAAATCCCAATATCATTGTTAAAAAGCCAGATATTTATCATTAATATAAATCAAGATGAATTTAAGTATTGAAAAGGTAGATTTATTTAAGTTTTTTTTTTTTTGCTTTTTACCCTTTTTTCTTATCATGTACTTTAATATTGTCTTAGGAGCTTTACATTTGATATAAGATTTTAAAACTTCAGGTAAATGGCAAGATTACCTAACTTCAAGTACAATTATATTTCAAAATCATTGAAGAATGGACTGTATATATGTAACAATCATTCTTAATTATGTTTACTTGATACTTATTAGTAGGTTTCAACTTTTCAAAGCTCTAATGTTGGATATTTCTAACAAATATGTTTTGTAGGGACATTTATTATACTAACAATAACACCATTTTATAGGAACTTTTATAGCTATTTGTAAAAACAAATTACTTTTTAATTTAGGAGCTTTTGTTATTTTTACTTGCAATTATTGAATTCCTTTCATCTTGCAAATATTTTTCATAAATGATAGAAACATAACTCACCAGAACAAACTATCATTATCTCAAAAGCTTAACATTAGATAACATTAAACAGTCAAAATGTGCAGGTGACAATTACCCAACATCAAGTGCATCCAACTGCTGCATGGAGTGGGAGATTTCAGAAATTTGAAAAATGTCCTGAAGCCCTAGCCTTTTCAAGAGAGTTGACACTTATGTATAATTGAATGATAGTTTGATAGGGCTAGTTAGGTAAGCCTGAATTCTGGCTATCATCATCAAATGTTATGTATTATATGCATATAAGTTAATTGCATACACACTGTTAAATAAGAACAATCAGTTCCAAGTAGAGTTCTGACTTCAATAATGATGTAAATTTGTATTTAAAGGACAATTTGTTTGAATTGATCATTTGTTTATATATATATATACATAAATGATCTATTTTGACTGTAAAGGATTTTATTTAGGAGAAAATAAAACATTGAGATTAGATTTCAGTATTGTGTACAAAGAGGCACAATCTGTTGAATTGTATGAATTTCCTTTTATTTTGCACATTTTTTATAACCCAGGAATTTGATAATGTTTGCTCAAGTCAGTATTAACACTTGTGTATGACTGAAAAATTTCATATGAATATAACTAAGGCCACACAATTTGATTTGTAGTTCTTTGGACAAAAAATGGGACGAGCGAGCTAAAAATTTTTGATTTAATTTTTTCTTGAAAATGAGTTTTTTTAGGCGAGTGCTCTACAAGTGAAGCGAGCGGTATAATTTTTTTAAATTGTGCAATTTAGAATTTATGTACATGTTATAACTGGGTTAATTCATAGAAAACGAGGAGAAAATGCACTAATGCATATAATTTGATTTATTGGTGCATGTACCATACCAGACTTTCTTGACTCTCTGTGGTTTAGTTAATTTTGATTATTTTCGTCAAATAAGCTTTGTCTGTGAAATTTTCATTTAAATCCATACATATATATATATTAAGGAGGCATAGCAGATGCAGTTTTACAAGAGGAATTATGTTTGTTAGATAAATGTCATATGTTGAATAAAATTATAATATGTTTATGTATCCAAAAATGCCCTGAAAGATATTAAATATTTTTGATATAGTTGTTTTCATTATATGGTAATGATTGTTTATTGGTTGCTTGACACTCAGTTGGAAATATTTATCCATATTTAGGATCAACATAATGAGTGAGGTCAATATTTCTTGCTTTGTACTAAAACAACATCCTGAGTAAGATAGTTATATTGCTATGCATGTAGATCTCAATGTATTAAAATATTCCCTTAAAATACCGGTCACCACATTCACATGCATTATTCTGACTGAGCAAAATACTCTTTCCTTTTGCTCCTAAAAGCTGCAATGCATTTAAAACTCTTTAGCTTGACTAGAAGTGGTTGAACCAATTACACATCCCTAATTATTATGAGCATGCCAATCACAATACCACCACCTTGGTCTCGTACGTTAGAACTCTTAAATTTCCCCTTACAAAAGAGTTCTGCTTGCATGCCAATAGACTAACAAGGGGATATGGGGTTTCATCAAAATAAAATAATTCTGTGATTTTTTAAAAAGTTCATGGGAATTTACAATTAATTTCATCCAAGATAGATAGGTCTATGCCTGTTGAAACAAGGATCAGGGATGACGATGGTTCTAACAAATATTGATGTGATTGTGGTCATCTAACGAAAGACTTTTAATTTTTGCCTCCTAGAACAGGTCTTCAAAGGTAAAACAAGATGCATTTCGGATAACTGTGTGTTCAATAACTACTTGTCCACGGCAATGAGCTGACACAACTGCATGTTGGCATCCTGATTTTGACCTTTATTTACAAATCGATTTATCACACGTGCGTTTGAATCGATCGGAGCAATAGAAAACGTCTTATGTGGAAAAAAAATTTCAAGGAGAAACTAATTTTGGAGCTGCATGCGGACCAAAAATTTGTAGAAGCGGTAATTATTTTTTTATTGAAAAGTCAATTTCTCTAAAAACAGGAGCCGGAAAATCCAAAGAACTAGGAATCAAATTGGTGTGGACTAATGGAGTACTTTTGGGCGATGATCCAAGATTTTTATTATTTCATGTCTGCTATAATAAAAGGAATGTCAATTTTAATGAGTTTAACTAGAATTTTATTGCATATGTATACAAGAAACTTGAACTACATTTATATAAACTATTTTGGATACAACTATGAATTAAATAGGTATTTATTTGAATTTCAAACATTTTATGAAATAATCTGCTGAAAATCAAGATTTTGTAAAAATTTAGTTAACTTCTACAAAATAACAATTGATGTATGTTTGTTTAGTTGTGAAATGTGCTGCACTTGGTGGAAATGTATGATTCTTAGTAATGAATTTGCAATTGCCTGTATTTTTCTGTTCAAAATTGTATTCAGTTCAATATTGTAACTTTTTAGCCATTATAATTTTTATGAATTAAAATTTAAGACGAAACCATATGTATGTTATTTTGCAAAGTAAATTTGTCCAAACAACCATCAAAACCATGGCCATCTTCATTATACATCACATACTATTCATGATGGTTCTTTAAATGATATAAAGAAGCCATTGGGTATACATTACATATACAAGAAACTTTATTCACAACTCCTTTTACAGATTACATGAAGAAATATCTATAACTTGCCTCTGTCGACAAACGTTTTTGATGCCATTATTTCAGGCAATATTGTTGACCATCCATCAGTCAAATCCAAGATACCTCCTTACTTTAAAGAAAAGTCTGTTCCAACGATGTCTTACCTACAAACATGTAGGATCTCAATATTGACAAATTCAAATCTAAAACCCTCAAATGCACCTATGCAAATTCCACAAACTGACTGGCTAGCTATGATAGCATACCCTTTCCATATTTGTTGTGTATTTACATAATGTAAAGTTACAGATCTAAGGAGGTATGCACATGGCTTAATTAAGCATCCATAAATTTACTGAATAAACAAAACTTGTATGATTCTATTTTTAATTTTGTATACCGGTATTTGCTTTATAAAGGAAATTTGCCAGATTTTATCCTACAATCATGTGAGAATTAATGTGTTGATTGGCCACCTGTTGAATATAAATCAATATTTGAATTCTTGCATGGATTATAGTTATTCTATAAATACTTGGGGCCTCGTGGCCGAGTGGTCTAAGTAGTTACTACTGTAATCACTAGCCAGTCAACACTGAGGTTGTGAGTTCGAACCCGCCGTGGGTGCACTCGATTCCAATCTTAATTGACTAGGATTGCCAGTTTTCCTATCGAAGGTCGGTGGTTTTCTCCGGGAACTCCGCTTTCTCCACCAATAAAACTGGCCGCCACGAAATAGCCCAACAGCGGTGCTTAAAAGTGGCGTTAAAACACCAAAATCAAAAATCAAAATCTATAAATACTTTCAGTTAATTTATAACTTTTCTTTTTACCGCTGCTTTCTCAAGCAGCAGTATATAGAGATGGGAAGCCTGTCTAGGTTCTTTTGTTTGTTTGTCCTAGTATTCCACTTTTGTGTCTGCAGATTACATAATGTAATTTTGCACATCCTATTTCAATTCCTCATCTGAACGATTTTAAAGATTTACTTTGGGTTGACATGGAATAAGGCTGAGATAATTGGAAGTTTAACTAACAGTAATATATTTGACACCTAAGCTGTAAAAGTAAACCCAATCCAAGTAATTAATAGGTACAGATGTCACAATTAAATCATGTATCTTCAATTGGCTGTGAAGACGTTTGGTGAATGGTTGATGATTAAGGGTAATAGATCGCTTTTAATCTCATTCCTGGCTTGAAAAAGGGCATTGGGGCCATAATTTTGGCGAAGGGCCTCTATTTTTTTTCCTGGGACACTGAACTTAGTCATATCTGCGAACACTAGTACACATCTGGGGTACCAATTTTGTATCCACAACTGATCCTTAACCCTTATCACAATTTATTGAAACTTTGTTACAATCTTAACCATATAAAGCTTTTGTGCACCTCCTTTTTAGCTCACCTGGCCCAAAAGGGCCAAGTGAGCTTTTCTTTTCACTTGGTGTCCGTCGTCAGTCATCATCCGTTATCTTTACAAAAATCTTCTCCTCTGAAACTAGTGGGCCAAATAAAACCAAACTTGGTCTAAATCATCCTCAGGGCATCTAGTTTAAAAATATATCCGACGACCCGCCCATCAACCAAGATGGATGCCATGGCTAAAAATAGAACATGGGGTAAAATGCAGTTTTGGCTTATATCTCTGAAACTAAAGCATTGAGAGCAAATCTGAGAGAGTAAAATGTTCTTCAGGTCAAGATCTATCTGCCCTGAAGTTTTCAGACACATCAGACAACCTGTTGTTGGGTTGCTGCCCTGAATTGGTAATTTTAAGGAAATTTTGCAGTTTTGGTTATTATCTTGAATATAATAATAGATAGAGATAAACTGTAAACAGCAAAATTGTTCAGCAAAGTAAGATCTACAAATAAGTCAACAAGACCAAAATTGTTAATTGACCCCATAAAGAGTTATTGCCCTTTAAAGTCAATTTTTCACAATTGTTTTGTAAATTTTATAATCTTTACAAAATCTTCTCCTCTGAAACTACTGGTCCAAATTAAACCAAACTTGGCCTAAATCATCCTCAGGATATCTAGTTTAAAAATGTATCTTATGACCCCGCCAATCAACCAAGATGGCTACCATGGCAAAAATGGAATATGGGGTAAATGCAGTTTTGGCTTATATCTCTGAAACTAAAGCATTGAGAGCAAATCTGAGAGGAGTGAAAATGTTCATCAGGTCAACATCTATCTGCCCTGAAATTTTCAAACACATCAGACAACCCGTTGTAGGGTTGCTGCCCTGAATTGGTAATTTTAAGGAAATTTTGCAGTTTTGGTTATTATCTTGAATATTATAATAGATAGAGATAAACGGTAAACAGCAAAATTGTTCAGCAAAGTAAGATCTACAAATAAGTCACATGACCAAAATTGTCAATTGACTCCATAAGGAGTTATTGCCCTTTAAGGTCAATTTTTCACAATTTTTCGTAAATTTTGTAATCTTTACAAAAATCTTTTCCTCTGAAACTATTGAGACAAATTTAACCAAACTTGGCCACAATCATCCTTAGGGTATCTAGTTTGAAAATTGTGTCTGATGACCCGTTTGCCAACAAACATGGCTGACATGGCTAAAAATAGAACACAGAGGTAAACTGCAAGTTTTGTCTATTATTTTGAAAACCATTATGAATAGAGAAAATCTGACAAGGGTAAAATGTTCAGAATGAGCTCTACCACCTGTCCATCTACGTCTAAATTGTAAAATTGTCAGACGACTCCTTATAGGAGTTATTGCCCTTAAATGACAAATTTTTCCATTTTTTGTATTTTTGCCTTTTATCTTGAAAACTATAATAGATACAGAGAAACATTCAATTGCAAAATGATCAGCAAGACAAGTTCTACAAAAAGTTCACATTGTCGAAATTGTCAGCCTACTCCTTATGAGAGTTATTGCCCTTTGATGATGATTTTACAATATTTTGCCTTATTTCTTAAAAATTATAATAGATAGATAGAAACTTAAAGAGGCAAAATGATCAGCAAGACAAGATCTACAATTAAGACTATAAAGAGGAAATCGTCCGATCTACTAACAAGTCACATTTTGCTGATAAAGGTAGTAGGCTGTCACTCTTTATAGGAGTGATTGCCCAGCCCTTAAATAAGGATTTGTTTTACCCTCTTTGTGTTTTGAGCAAAAGAGAGAAACTAAACAGACTAAATGATCAGCAAAAAGATCAACAAAACAGAGATTTTCTTATGAATTCTATTCTTGTCTTCAATGTTGAGAGTGTCCTTTGTTGAATATGCACATAGACCAAGGTGAGCGACACAGGCTCTTTAGAGGCTCTAGTTTTATCAGAATTGTTTTTGTATCGCCTGCATCGAAAGACATATGGATTACAATCCGGCGTTAGTGACAGCGTAATTTTTTGTATAAAGCTTTATATTTCAGAAGATAGAAAACCTGGATGCTTCATACTTGTATGCAGATACCTTATGTTATGAAGTTTTGGGCTGTCATATGTCCATTGTCCATAACCTTGTTTTCATGATTGCTTGAAAAAATTACTGTTTTTGGAAAAGTGGTATACTCTTTTATTATGAGTAATAGGATAACTATATTTGATAGACAAGACAAATACTTGATTAAAGTCTCACCTCAATATTGACAGTATTATTTAAAACAGCAAGAGCCACTCTAAAAGAGTTATGAGAGACTAAAATTTCTACAAAACACAATTATTTACAAAATATAAATTACTTTTTCTTTTAATAACACATGGCAGATTTTGACTGAAAAATAACATACAATTTCATCAGTGAATAAAACCTAAATTTATCATCATCGAACAAATTCACAAAATTACAATTAAAAGAGCTAACATGGCTAAATAAAATAGCACGCAAATCTGCATATACTGGGCAGTTCAGAAGAACATGTTTCTCATCTTCAATAATAATATTTCATTACATTGTTCAAGAAAACACAATATATTTTCAACCACAATACCTTCAGAATGACCAGTTTCTATTCTCAGAGGGCCCAACACTGCACCTAAATTTTGCAAATGCACTCATATATTTATGTTAGTCTGTCGTCTTTGGTCTTCTATGAAGTGTTTTATGGACTTGTTAGTCTTTCATCTTTGGTTTCCTATGCATTGTTTTGTGGACTTGTTAGTCTTTCATCTTTGGTTTCCTATGTAGTGTTTTGTGGACTTGTTAGTCTTTCATCTTTGGTTTCCTATGTAGTGTTTTGTGAACTTGTTAGTCTTTCATCTTTGGTTTCCTATGTAGTGTTTTGTGGACTTGTTAGTCTTTCATCTTTGGTTTCCTATGAAGTGTTTTGTGGACTTGTTAGTCTTTCTCATCTATGGTCTCCTATGCATTGTTTTGTGGACTTGTTAGTCTTTCGTCTTTGGTTTCCTATGAAATGTTTTGTGGACTTGTTAGTCTGTCGTCTTTGGTTTCCTATGCAGTGTTTTGCGGACTTGTTAGTCTTTCATCTTTGGTTTCCTATGAAGTGTTTTGTGGACTTGTTAGTCTTTCATCTTTGGTTTCCTATGTAGTGTTTTGTGGACTTGTTAGTCTTTCATCTTTGGTTTCCTATGTAGTGTTTTGTGGACTTGTTAGTCTTTCATCTTTGGTTTCCTATGAAGTGTTTTGTGGACTTGTTAGTCTTTCATCTTTGGTCTCCTTTGCAGTGTTTTGTGGACTTGTTAGTCTTTCATCTTTGGTCTCCTATGCAGTGTTTTGTGGACTTGTTAGTCTTTCATCTTTGGTTTCCTATGAAGTGTTTTGTGGACTTGTTAGTCTTTCATCTTTGGTTTCCTATGAAGTGTTTTGTGGACTTGTTAGTCTTTCATCTTTGGTCTCCTATGCATTGTTTTGTGGACTTGTTAGTCTTTCATCTTTGGTTTCCTATGAAGTGTTTTGTGGACTTGTTAGTCTGTCGTCTTTTGTTTCCTATGCAGTGTTTTGTGGACTTGTTAGTCTTTCATCTTTGGTTTCCTATGAAGTGTTTTGTGGACTTGTTAGTCTTTCATCTTTGGTCTCCTATGCAGTGTTTTGTGGACTTGTTAGTCTTTCATCTTTGGTTTCCTATGTAGTGTTTTGTGGACTTGTTAGTCTTTCATCTTTGGTTTCCTATGCATTGTTTTGTGGACTTGATGGTCTGTCGTCTTTGGTTTTCTATATAGTGTTTTGTGGACTTGATGGTCTGTCGTCTTTGGTTTTCTATATAGTGTTTTGTGGACTTGATGGTCCGTCGTCTTTGATTTTCTATATATTGTTTTGTGGACTTGTTAGTCTTTCATCTTTGGTTTCCTATGAAGTGTTTTGTGGACTTGTTGAGTCTTTTATCTTTGGTTTCCTATGAAGTGTTTTGTGGACTTGTTAGTCTTTCATCTTTGGTCTCCTATGCATTGTTTTGTGGACTTGTTAGTCTTTCATCTTTGGTTTCCTATGTAGTGTTTTGTGGACTTGTTAGTCTTTCATCTTTGGTTTCCTATGAAGTGTTTTGTGGACTTGTTAGTCTTTCATCTTTGGTTTCCTATGAAGTGCTTTGTGGACTTGTTAGTCTTTCATCTTTGGTTTCCTATGTAGTGTTTTGTGGACTTGTTAGTCTTTCATCTTTGGTTTCCTATGAAGTGTTTTGTGGACTTGTTAGTCTTTCATCTTTGGTTTCCTATGTAGTGTTTTGTGGACTTGTTAGTCTTTCATCTTTGGTTTCCTATGTAGTGTTTTGTGGACTTGTTAGTCTTTCATCTTTGGTCTCCTATGAAGTGTTTTGTGGACTTGTTAGTCTTTCATCTTTGGTTTCCTATGCATTGTTTTGTGGACTTGATGGTCTGTCGTCTTTGGTTTTCTATATAGTGTTTTGTGGACTTGATGGTCTGTCGTCTTTGGTTTTCTATATAGTGTTTTGTGGACTTGATGGTCTGTCGTCTTTGGTTTTCTATATAGTGTTTTGTGGACTTGATGGTCTGTCGTCTTTGGTCTCCTATGCATTGTTTTGTGGACTTGTTAGTCTTTTATCTTTAGTCTCCTATGCATTGTTTTGTGGACTTGTTAGTCTTTCATCTTTGGTTTCCTATGAAGTGTTTTGTGGACTTGTTAGTCTGTCGTCTTTGGTCTCCTATGCAGTGTTTTGTGGACTTGTTAGTCTTTCATCTTTGGTCACCTATGCAGTGTTTTGTGGACTTATTAGTCTGTCGTCTTTGGTCTCCTATGAAGCGTTTTGTGGACTTGTTAGTTTGTAGTCTTTGGTCTCCAATGCAGTGTTTTGTGGACTTGTTAGTCTGTCGTCTTTGGTTTCCAGTGCAGTGTTTTGTAGACTTATTAGTCTGTCGTCTTTGGTCTCCAATGCAGTGTTTTGTGGACTTGTTAGTCTTTCATCTTTGGTCTCCTATGAAGTGTTTTGTGGACTTGTTAGTCTGTCGTCTCTGGTCTCCAATGCAGTGTTTTGTGGACTTGTTAGTCTGCCGTCTTTGGTTTCCAGTGCAGTGTTTTGTGGACTTATTAGTCTGTCGTCTTTGGTCTCCTATGAAGTGTTTTGTGGACTTGTTAGTCTGTCGTCTTTGGTCTCCTATGCAGTGTTTTGTGGACTTGATAGTCTGTTGTCTTTGTTTTTCTATATAGTGTTTTGTGGACTTGATGGTCTGTCGTCTTTTGGTCAATGTGAAGATTTTCTTTGACAAGTTTTTAATTGCCTCCTTTGCATCTTCTCCCGTTTTTTTTTTTTTTTTTTTTTCAACATAATTAAATATTTATTTCAAATATTGGCTTGTTACCATATCCTTCAGGAGTCCAAGCTCCTCCTGATGTTCCTGTTACAATCCACTAATCACTCAGGGTAGTGATTAGTTGTAAAATACATATTACATTTGCACATCAAATATATATTAAATAATATCACTTAATATGACTATTCATATGTTTTCTAATAGTTGCTAAAATATTACTTTTAATTTTCAAACATACTCTTCTATTGAACTCATTGAGAAAATTAAGAAAACATTGACATTTTTGTCTTTTGATCAGATATGTAATAGGCTTTGTACATTGAAAAGCCAACAATCGTTAAAAATAGTTAAAGTCAAAATATTCTTCGTCTGAAATTTTATATCCAAATACCAAGTGCCTTATTTTTATCTCAAAGTTATTCTACTGTTCTTTAAAACTTCATTTATTTTATTCCAAAAAGTTTTAAATACGAACACAGTATAAAGTAGTGATCATAATCCTCTTCTTGTGTACAAAATTACAAGAACTATTGTTTACAATTTTCCACCTGCATAAAAGTTTCTTTGTAGGTAGAATATGTTGTAGTAATTTCCATCTAAAATTCTAAGTTTATTTTTTTAAATAACTGAATAAAATTTATATAAATTGTTTTGACATAACACATCATCTATATCAAATATACGCAGCCAATTTTTGGTCCGATAGCTGGTTCAAGTTTTTATTTATCAGAGACTTATATAAAAGTTTATTTGATAGTGATTCTAATTTTATAGGCAAACCTTTCAATTTAAATTGGTTTCTTTTATATTAACAATACTTTTTACAGAATTTTCCGATTTTAAAATTGCTGCCCAGTCTTTTGGTATTGATTTCTTTACTAAATTAATTTCAGCTATCCAGTTTGATTTATTTTTTAGTTTATTTAAAATTATGTCTTGAGAAATACAGCCTTTTTCATCTATGATATCATTTACATAAATAAGATCGCTTTTAATCCAATTTTTAAAAATATAGCTTTATTTTCAAATTTAATAAATTTATTGTTCCATAATATTTGTTTTCTTATATCTGTAAATGTTTCTGGTTTTTTTGTTAGACCTCCACCAGTTAATTTCCAACATTTAATGATATCTTTATAAAAATCTGGGATGTGTTCAATGTTTTCGTCTGGCTTATCCCCACTGTTCGTTTGAAACACTAACCAGTTTGACCCAAAATTATAAAAATAGTGCTGAGGTATAATTTTCCAACCTCCTTCACAATCATTTACTAGTCTTTTTACCCACATAGCTTTTAAAGCAGTGAAATAACTCCTTATATCTATCATATCCAATCCCCCCTTTTCATAGGGACCAATAATTGAATTTCTTTTTACTTTATCTGGTTTATTATCCCAAACAAATTTAAAACAACTTTTTTCTATTTCTTTTAAATATTTCTCTGGAACTATGCAGGCAGATCCCACAAAAGTAAAAATGGGCACAATTAGTGTTTTGATAATCAAAATTTTTCCAAAAATAGTAAGATTTCTTTTTTGCCAAGCACAAAATAATTTATTCATCTTTTCAATTTTATTTTCCCAATTTAGTTTTTCACATTCCTCTCTACAATGCCCAAAGTATATACCAAGAGTTTTAACTGGTCCATTGCTCCAGTTGATTCCCTCAATTTTGTCTTTACATGATTTAAGCTTTCCTACCCATAACCCCTCTGTTTTATTTCTGTTTAATTTCAATCCTGAATAAGAACCAAAAGTTTCAATTTCGTTCATAGCAACTTGAACGTCATATTTAGAACAACAAAATAAAGTAGTATCATCTACTAGTTGCGAAATTTTATACTATGATTTTGCAATCTAATTTGATTCTGATACCTTTAAAATCAGTATTGCTTCTTAATCTTGAAGCCATAATTTCCACAGATAAAACAAATAATAATGCAGATAAAGGACATCCTTGGCGTATACCCTGGTGTTTTTAAAGACATCAGATATCCAACCATTATTCATAACACGTGTTTTAATATCGCTATATAAAGTCTTAACCTATCTGATAAAAGATTCATTAAATCCAAAATGTTTTAAAACTGAAAACATAAAATTCCATTCTAGAGAGTCAAATGCTTTAGAAAAATCAACAAAGACTATAGCCCCCTCAATTTTGTATAAATCAGTGAAATCAATAATATCTTGTATCTGTCTAAGATTAAAACCAATAAATCTATTCTTTACATATCCAGTCTGGTCTTCTTTAATAAGTTTTGGTAAGATTTTTTTCAATCGTTGTGCTAGAGCGTATGATAGAAGTTTCATGTCAATATTTAAAAGAGAAATAGGACGGTAATTATTTAGTGACAATGGATCACCTTTTTTAAATAATAGCGTTAATACACTTGTACGCTGTGAGTATGTAAGTGTTTAATCTTTATATCCAATATTAAGAATGTTTACTACTATGAACTTTAATTTATCCCAAAATTTTCTATAAAATTCAACTGTTAAACCGTCTAATCCAGGGGATTTATTAAGTTTCATTTTATAAATAGCATCTGAGCATTCTTCTACTGTAATATCCCCATCGCAGAGTGATTTATCATTTTATCCATTTCTTTCTCGAGTTTTGTCTCAAATATATATTTATCATGTTTTATCAGGGCTTTGCGTCGAGTATAACTTTTTATAGTATTCTTTAATACTACATAGTATATCACTTTGATCCGTTAAAATCTCATCATTTTCCCCTTTTAATTGATTGATAGATTTTTTTACCTGTCTGTTTTTCTAAACCTAAAAAGTACGAGTTATTTTTTTCCCCAAATTCAATCCATTTCTCTCGTGATCTTATTTGAGCCCCTTTAGCCTTTTGTTCGTAAATTTTGGCAATATTATTTTCAAGTTCTTCAATATCTTTATCTAAATAGTTATTCTCAGATTCTTGCTCATCTCTAATTTTCAATTTTATTTCTAATTTTTTTTCAAGAGTTCGTAAGTTTCTCTTGTAAATTTTGCTTTAGATTTACAATAAGCTATAGTTGCCTCCTTACCTTTATTTTAAATATATCCCATGCTAAACCAAGGTTTTTAAATTACGATAACTCATAACGCAGCTTTTCATTTCTTTATTAACTAATTGTATGTAGTCATTATCTTCTAATATAGAATTATTTATTTTCCAGTACCCCCTTCCCTTTTCTGATGCACCAGTTCTAAATTTCATAAAAAACACTTTGATGATCCGTAGAATTAATAACTGCAGGTTTAATTTTGCAACATTCTACTAGTGGTATGAAGTCTGAACCTATCAGAATCATATCAATCCTACTTGCCTGTGATTTATCTTTTCTTCGCCAAGTATATTGTTGTTTATTTTATTTGAATATCTCCAAATGTCTGTTAAATTATTTATTTTTATTAAAGATTTTAAACTATTTACTGATTGAATATTTTGACCTCTGAACGAGTATTTTTCTGTCTATCGCTTTCATCGTATCATTGAAATCCCCCCTCCCCATTATCGTAATTCCTATCCCTTGTTCTTTTAGTATATTATTTACTTTTTGAAAATATATTTCTATTACTTTTACAATTAGGTGCATAGATACACATTAGTGTAAAACGCTTTCATCAATTTCTACATTAAGAAGAACTAATCGACCATCTACATCGGTATGTTTATTTATCAACTTATAATTCAGTGACTTTTAATGAGAATAGCCACACCCCTACTAGAGGTCGTTCCGTGACTGCAAAATATATTAAATTCTGAATTATTTCTTATTTCTGTTTCTATGTTTTCATCAAAATGAGTTTCTTGTAAAAAACAAATAGAACTATTTTGACTTCTCCCGTTTTCACTTTCGTCTTCTCTAACTTCTTGGCTGCCTACTGTAAAATTGGTGTAAACGTGAAAACTCTGATAAAAATCTCTAGACAGTTATTTGAATAAAATTATGAATACTGTTGATATTCGTATATCTCATTTTGAAAAAAATCTGCAATTAATAATAGGGTTCATGATATACCCATTTCTAGAATAAAAATAAACTCCAAATACTCGCAAAGCGGTTTGTGTTCCTAACCGGCAGACACAACAGCCAATAATGTAGTGGTGGTGTGACGCATATACTACACGGAAGTTCTCCAAAACGAAATTATCAATTCTTCTATATTCAGGTCCGTACGCTCCACAGAGAGTCAAATTGTAAACAAGCATTTCACTGCCACTACCCAGCTTAAAGCCTCTTCCGAACATATGAACTATGTACTGGTTACCTAAATTACACAAACAACCATTTAAATTTCGTTTCATCGCCGCATCTAGTAAGTGTTCTACTACTAATTTGTCAGTGCTTTTAACTACCTCCTTATTACTACCAAAGAACTTATTATTAACTTTTGTAATAAAGTTTATGAAAATAATGGTATTAATTATTTTTGGAGTGTTAAAATTCTTTAGAGGTTTTAAATAAAATACGTGCTTTTGATGGTTCTTTTAATTCTGTTGACAGTTATGATGTTTCTACTCTCTACACTAGACTTCCACATAATCTTATCAAGAAAAAGTTTTATATTTGATTAAATGGTCTTTTGAAAATTTCATTGCAAATTTATTTGCTGTAACTCATTTAAAGTCTTTTCTGTAACGAAAAGGAAAGTATGCTAAGTACACTTACTGGAAATGTGAAGATATGATTGAAGCTTTAAATTTTCTCCTGGACAACACATATGTACGTTTCGGCGATAATGTGTATCGACAGGTAGTTGGTATTCCTGTGGGCACTAATAGCGCCCTTCAATAGCAGATTTATTCATGTATTGCTATGAATCAGTTTATGGCCAAACTCAGTAAAGACACGTCATTGTTACATTAGGTTGACACATTCAACAATACCTACCGTTATCTTGATGATATTTTTCGTTTAGTAATCCAGAGTTCTCTAAATATACTACCGAAATTTACCCAAAGGAACTTACTTTAAATAAATCTAACATTAACAGCAGTAGTTGTCCTTTTCTAGATTTAGACATTTCAATTTCTAAAGGAAACTCCATACTAAAATTTACGACAAAAGAGACGGTTTTCATTCCATATTGTTAATTTTCCTTTTTAGACGGCGATGTTCCTTTTGCTCCATCATACGGTGTTTATATATTCCAACTCGTTCGTTATGCCCGTGTGTGTAGTGATGTCATAGATTTTAACGAACGTAATCTAAGCATCACTGGTAAATTATTAAGGCAGGGATTTCGTTACCATAAATTACTTAAAACATTTACTAAATTCTTTCATAGATACAAATATTTGATAAGTAAATTTTGCTGTACCTGTAGAAAACGGTATTTCACATCCTAAATTTTACGGTAATATTGTACTAAAAGCGCGGAAATCACTATTTGATCCGTGTAAACTCATCGATCCTTTAAACAAACTCATTAGTAGAGGTTATCTTATCAATGTTGTAATAAGATCTTTGAATATTGTTTACATTGGCACTAACATCGACCTTGTCATCAACAAATTAAAACTTAACTAAATTTGTATCCTTTTCGATTGGTTTTGGGATGTATAAATACACATCCACGTTTATTTTCTATTTAGAGATTGCTTTATCTATATATAGCATGATACATATTTATCATAAGGTTTAATCCTAACGATCCTATACTGCCTGTCGATACTTTTATTTTGGCATTGCACAAGTCATGTCTTCTTTGACTATCCATGGCGTTAAAACACTAAATCCCTGGGATGTGTTTTAATTGATTTTAGTCTCTGATGTATGATTTTTTATTGTTAATTGTTTTTGGCTTTTAACTAGCTTTCAGTAACTGCGAGTACTCTCAAATCGTACTTTCGTGTTAATTTGACCTGTTGACACAATTTGTAATGCATTTCTGTAATTCAATGTTTACTTATTTTGTGTTATATCTCGTCTCACTATTTTTATATGTACCACCTTTGATAAGTATTTAGTATGACGATAAATTTTCACTTCTGTACTCGTACTCTGAACAACAAATTTATTAATTTTGTAAAAAATGTTTACTTCCGTACTCCTAACAACAAAATTATTATATTTAAATTTACCTGTGTACGTTGTTTTATTTAACGCCATTTTGTCCCAGGTAAGAGTTGTCTTATTGACACTCTCCTACATCTTTTTATTACTATCTGTAACGTCTATGTTATATAGGCACCTACGTTTTAATATTGTATTTACATTGTGTCATAGATCAAACTTATTCGTTTAGTGTTTGTTTAAATGTCTTTTGATCGAGTTAAGCCATTTCAATTGATATTTTATAGTGTGTCTTTTTATGTTGTAATGTTACACTACTGTCTCAGGTTAGGGTGAAGGTTGGCGCCTGTTAAAACGTTTAAACCCGCTGCATTTTTATGCACCTGTCCTAAGTCATGTTTCTCGTTTCTCGTTTTTTATATAGATTAGACCGTTGGTTTTCCTGTTTGAATTGTTTTACACTAGTCATTTTGGGGCCTTTTATAGCTTGCTGTTCGGTGTGAGCCAAGGTTCCGTGTTGAAGGCCGTACTTTGACCTATAATTGTTAACTTTTTATACATTGTGACTTGGATGGAGAGTTGTCTCATTGGCATTCATACCACATCTTCTTATTTATATTATATTTCCAAAATTTGCAGGAATAAAGTATTAAAGGTCCATTATTTCGTCATCATTTTCAATTATTTATTTTTTACTATATAATTATTAAAATCATTATAGCATTTTGGCTCGCCTTGACGGAGTCAAAAGCGAGACGTTGGTATGCCGTTTCCGGCGGCGGTGGCGGCGTCAACAATTTGTTGAAGTTTGTGATTTGGTCAGTTTAAGGAGAATCATTAATTATAAGTCAATAATATTTCGTATGCAGTTGTATTAGCATTGGTACATCTCTTTCCCGTGGAGATTATTTAGCCCTGTCCTCTTGAGTCATAGTATATTGACTTTGAAACTTTTGCATTGTTTACATGTTTAAAAGTTTGTGATTAGGTCAGTTTAAAGGAAAAACACGTATGTTAAGACAATGACATTTTATGGCAAGCCGTTTTACTATTTATTCTAACTTTAAGATATCTAATAAACTTTATAAGATATCTCATATAGCTTGTAAGATATCTTATAAAGTATATAAGATATCTTATAAAACTAGATTACATAATATATCTTATATATTATATGAGATATCTTATATATTATATGACATATCTTATATATTGGAGAAGATATCTTGAAGTAAGAATAAATAGTAAAACGGCTTGCCATAATATTGAAACTTTGCATTGTTTTAAGAATTGAATGCTTCTTTCTGTTAATTAATTGGGGTGTAAAAGCGTTGACCGAAGTACATTTTGTATGAAGCGCGGAAGCGCTTCATTCTGAAAATGTGCGCACGGTCAACGCTTTACAACCCTATAAAATTACTAAAAGCAGCATTCAATACTTATTATTACATTTTTGCTAGGATCATGAAAACACGATTTCTATCAAGTTTTCTTTTATTTACCTGTGCACTTTATTGCGGAAGCTCGTGTCATCATGAATGTTACATTTCATTTTGAAATGAAGGTTAATTTCAGAATGACGCGAGAATGCTGTTAGCCAATCAAAATAACCTATTATAATGAAACATACATGTAATGTAATTAATACAAGTTAAAGTTTGTGATTAGGTCAGTTTAAAGGAACGACATATGTTAAGTCAATTATATTTGGTATGCAGTTGTATAAGCATAAGCAGTGTTGCATCCATTTCAATGGAGATTATTTGTCCCTGCCCCTCAGTCATGATCTATTGATTTTGAAACTTTGCATAGCTCACATGTTAAAGTTTGTGATTAGGTCAGTTTTAAGCCACTTATGATAAGTCAACGATATTTGGTATATGCAGTTGTATCAGCATTGGCATATCTTATTTCCACGGAAATTATTTGGCTCTGTACCTTAGTCATGGATCATTGAGTTTCGAATGTATTGAAAAATTTATATGTGAAAGTACCACACACCCACATTTCATGATTACACGTCAGTGTTCATTTATCATAATCATTCTTAGTGACCTACAATCCTATTACTTTTTGTACTGTGAGAATGAGAGCCTCCCACAAAAACAGGCCACTGCATTGAACAAGTTTAACAACCAAGTTCATATATTGGATACTTAAGTAATATAGCCTCTATGAAAAGGAATGTTATTCTGGCATATTGTATGCGTCATTGACTGAATTAATTAAGTTTTATTGATTTCAGATACTAAGGGATCTACATTCTAAACTTGATTTAACGCTTTCAAAATGTATCTTAAGATCTAAAATGCGGGGATATGGTATGCTTGCCAATGAGACATCTATCCAACAGAGTTCAAATGACGTTGATTTAAAGAACTATATGTAGCCGTACGGCCTTCAACAATGAGCAAAACCTAAACTGTAAAGTCTGCTAAAAAAGGTCCCAACATAACAAAATGAAACAATTCAAACGAAAAACAAAACAAAACAAAACTAACGGCATAATTTAAGACAAATCAATAAACGAAAAAAAAAATTAACAGACAGCAACCAACGGCAACCACATTATACAGGCTCCTGACACAGAATGTGACGGGACTTAACATGTTTGTGAGCACTCAACCGCCACTAACCTGAACCACATTATACAAGCTCCTGACATAGAATGTGACGGGACTTAACATGTTTGTGAGCACTCAACCCGCCCCTAACCTGAACCACATTATACAGGCTCCTGACATAGAATGTGACGGGACTTAACATGTTTGTGAGCACTCAACCCGCCCCTAACCTGAACCACATTATACAGGCTCCTGACATAGAATGTGACGGGACTTAACATGTTTGTGAGCACTCAACCCGCCCCTAACCTGAACCACTTTATACAGGCTCCTGACATAGAACGTGACGGGATGTAACATGTTTGTGAGCACTCAACCCGCCCCTTACCTGAACCACTTTACACTAGCTCCTAACATAGAATGTGACGGGACTTAACATGTTTTGAGCACTCAACCCGTCCCTAACCTGAACCACTTTATACAAGCTCCTGACATAGAATATGACGGGACTTAACATGTTTGTGAGCACTCAACCCGCCCCTAACCTGAACCACTTTATATAGGCTCCTGACATTGAATGTGACGAGATTTAACATGTTTGTGAGCACTCAACCCGCCCCTAACCTGAACCACATTATACAGGCTCCTGACATAGAATGTGACGGGACTTAACATGTTTGTGAGCACTCAACCCGCCCCTAACCTAAACCACTTTATACAAGCTCCTGACATAGAATGTGACGGGATTTAACATGTTTGTGAGTACTCAACCCGCCCCTAACCTGAGCCACTTTATACAGGCTCCTGACATAAAATGTGACGGGATTTAACATGTTTGTGAGCACTCAACCCGCCCCTAACCTGAACCACTTTATACAAGCTTCTGACATAGAATGTGACGGGATTTAACATGTTTGTGAGCACTCGACCCGGCCCTAACCTAAACCACTTTATACAAGCTCCTGACATAGAACGTGACGGGATTTAACATGTTTTGAGCACTCAACCCGCCCCTAACCTGAACCACTTTATACAAGCTTCTGACATAGAATGTGACGGGACTTAACATGTTTGTGAGCACTCAACCCGCCCCTAACCTGAACCACTTTATACAGGCTCCTGACATAGAATGTGACGGGACCTAACAAGTTTGTGAGCACTCAACCCACCCCTAACCTGAACCACTTTATACAGGCTCCTGACATAGAATGTGACGGGATTTAACATGTTTGTGAGTACTCAACCTGCCCCTAACCTGAGCCACTTTATACAGGCTCCTGACATAGAATGTGACGGGATTTAACATGTTTGTGAGCACTCAACCCGCCCCTAACCTGAACCACTTTATACAGGCTTCTGCCATAGAATGTGACGGGATTTAACATGTTTGTGAGCACTCAACCCGCCCCTAACCTGAACCACTTTATACAGGCTCCTGACATAGAATGTGACGGGACTTAACATGTTTGTGAGCACTCAACCCGCCCCTAACCTGAACCACTTTATACAGGCTCCTGACATAGAATGTGACGGGACTTAACATGTTTGTGAGCACTCAACCCCCCCTAACCTGGGACAGTGGTGTAACAGCACAACATAAGAACCATTGTGAAAATCAGTTGGAAATGGCTTGACTTATCATACTGGCACGAAGCACAAAAACATTCAACATGAAGACAAGGGGCATAAAGTATCGATCCTACAGTAATCGTCAGTTTTATCTAAAGATTAAGTGACATACAGTCATATTACTTGGTGTAAAGAGTGAGAATAGCAATTTCTTAGGAGGTGGATGAGCTATAGTTTACACTCCATTGATTATTACCAAGTTTAATGTTAAAGTTCATTACTCAGATACTAGATGATCGCATTTTGGTCCCTTCTAAACTGATGTTAAATTATATTGTGATAACGTTTAATAGTATATATAAGGTCTGCAGGAAGACCATAGTTATTTACTTATTGAACCTAAGGAATGGCCGTATTTTCACATAGGTTTCTCAATGAAATTACATTTTAATTTAAAATAGTACTAAACATTTATAAAGTTTGGACTACTTATTTTTTGTCGATTGTTGTCCTAACCTAGTCTTTCAGTTTTAATGCAAAGTATAAGCATTTTTTTATTCTGGATGGCCAATTTCCATTTTTCTGAAACTAATAAAATCAATTTAAAATACTTATGATGTGTATATGTTTATTGATGAGGGGGCAGGACCTTTTTCGGGACGTCGGGATCGGGTGTTTTTAAGCTCGGGATTTCGGGATTGGACCTTTCGGGATCCGGGAATTCTTTTTTCGAATTTCGGGATGTCGGGATTTCAATTTCTTTAAATTCGGGACCTCAGGATTTCATGTTTTTAAGCCCGGGATTTCGGGATCAGGACCCCTCCAACCCCCAACCCCTCATTGATCAGTTACATAAAAGAAGGTATATTTATTCTGATAATGTAACTATCCAAATTCACTGAATAAAGAAAATTTGTATTATACCATTAACAATGTTGTTTAAATCTTAGCTTTAAGGAACTAGATTAGCTTGTTCCGGGTGTCATACTTTATATGCCATAATTTGAAGAATTGCCGTATCTTAAATTGTTTTGGAAAATTAGCACAGATCTTAAGTATCACCGTTAGAAAATGCATAAAGTGGATAATTATAAAATGCACTTCCCTTGTAAACATCCTTTTGCGCGAAGGATTTTGCTTTATGCATTTTTTTATTATGCGTATCAAGCGATCAAGATTTTGTATACTGAGTTGTTAATTCACGACAATTTCATGGCTGTAAACAAACCGATTTAAAAGAAATTGTGTCGACATATATAGGTTTTTTCTTAGAATTTAAAGTTCACCTCATTTCTTGAATTGGCTTGATAAATTAGTGTGATAATGAAGTAACTTAAGGATGTACTTAGGTCAGGTTTAGGAATTTTGTTAGATGTTCGGACTCCTTGTTTTTTTCCTACGATACAGGGTAAAATATTTTGCCCCATAACACCCATTTTTCATTTCATATAAGACTTCAATAGTTCATAAAAGGTCATTTACAAAATTTAAGCAGATTCTAGATTTCTTTTCTTTCGATTTGAGACCCAAATAATACCAATGCAAATATAAGGTAAAAGTCCGAGTCAGCCTTTTTCCGCCATATTTTAAGAATTAAATATCTCGAAAAGGAGCTCGGTAACCTATCAATATTTTTAGCTTATTTTGTTCCTTAACTAATACTCTTCTGACTTATAGTATCAATTTTAAATTCTAGATTTTTTTTAATTTCACCTAAGTACATCCTTAAAAGTATTTGAACGACGCAACTAACAATTAAATCAATGAAGCACAAATTCATGTATGAGTGGTCTATTTGCTAAAGATTGTAAAACTGCCCTTGCATCAGAGAAAAATCAAATCGAATCTAATACTAAACGTAACCAATGAAGAAAAATGTAGGTAATAGTAATCTACCATTTACGGAATACTTTAATTGTCTCATTGACACATCTTTCACTAAGAAGATATATTGTTGTGGGTTTCTTAGTATCTGAGCTTGATATATTGCCACTCTCCCAAACACATTCTCATAAGTGTTTGGTTTGACTGTAGGTCTCTAAATTCGGACTTAAAGGTGGATTTTAGTTAAAAAAAGCATTAAATGTATGTAGGTAAGGGTGATTTATTTTTGTTGGATCCTGCAATACTTGCCCGGAGTAGATACATCATAACACAAAGAATCTTAATATAGGTCCTTTAGTTTCTGAAAACCACATGAACTTTGTCGTAAAATAGTATATACAAATGCATCTATACTTTTGGGGCATCTGCCACCTTCCCCATAAATACCTCGCGTGTAGAAAGTATACAATATATACCCTTAAGCAGGTTGAAATTAATTACTGTTGCATGGCCTATTTACAAAATTAATAAACAAAAAGTAAATTGAGGAAATTCAGTTCTATTTTGTACAAATTGTTCGGTAGTGCAGATGAACAAATTAAGTGGTTTAATATTTAAATGAGAGTAAAGAGAACAGTAGAAGTGAGCTGTTCTCTAAAGATGTCTACTGAGGAGACTAAATTATTAAAATGGGTAATGTGTTCCATTGAGGTATTGTAAACGGGAAAACAATAAGTGCATGTATGTATCTTTAGATGTATATATGTCTTCCGTTCGTCAGTTCCATGACACTTTCGTCGCATTTTCTCAGGAAAAAATCAGAGCTTCAGTTTGTAGAAATGAATCCAAACTGCAACTTGGTAAACTATTTAAGCAATTGGTACTGTATAATGGTAAAGCCTTAAGGATAAGCACAGTAGATATGAAAAGTAACCAAAAGTCCGGTTTTAGATCCTATAAATAATCTACGGATAGATATGATTTGGAAACACTAAGATTTTTCTACTCCCAGGCATAGATCGCCTTAGCTGTATTTGGCACAATGCTCTTCGTCTTTGATTTGTCCTTCTGACTGTTTTGATTCGAGTATCATTGATGAGTTTGATGTAGACGAACGCGCGTCTATGGTACCAAATTATAAGCTTGGTATCTATAGAGATAATACCATTCAATCCGAACGTAAATGTCACACTTTGTTACTGTGTAGCTAGAACAGACGTTTTAAAGTCAAGGTACAGTAAATGGACTATGTCACAGAAATCGGTAAAGTTTGCATACAACTTTGAAATGTTGAACAATAACTGAAAATCGAAAAAAATAATGCATTTATCTCTTTTATTTTCTAATGTAAAGTTTTCTAATTTGAGGAGTCATAAGGTGTTGATGCCCAACATGTGACAGATAACTTATCAATTTCCTTATTTAACTGAATCAAACAATACTGAATTTTCATAATTGAATTGTGTATCGTCTGAAGCTGAAAGCGTATGACATATTTACGTATAAGGCATACATTGACCAGTCCACAATTGCTATACTACCTATATTCATCATTATCCATTATAAAACCACTCATATGAGATTTTTGTTTACTTTTTTTTAAGCATAAGTCAGTAATATTACAAATATATCTTTATTTTTTCCGCATTTGCTCCAACTCGACATCTTCTTTTACACGATTTTGTATTGTAGGTCTAAAACAATAAATGGTAATAAGAGCCATTACTGTATATGCTAGCAAAGACAGCACAATATGATCGGCACGAGGTTTGTGATTGATCAGTAAAGGAGTCTGATATCTGATGTCTATCATAGCTGCGTTAAATTGTTCAAGAGTTCCAAGCGAAACCATAATGTGGAATATTTGATGTCCTTGTCCAATGAAATCAAATTTTCCAGGATAAAATTTCTCGGGTATATGACTAGAAAAAAAGAACACAGATACAAGAATATAAACAAAAACAAGGGTGTGATGATTCGGTGATGATAATGTCTTATTCATTAAACTGTCATAGTATCTAGCATTCACCACAGAATAAACTAACACACATTGAAATCCGAATGAACATATGTTCCATAACTTTCGCTGAAATGGATATGGTCGTCTGTAGCGAAGTTTGGAAATGGTGCAACAGAGGAACCCCAACCAGCTCATTACTACTACCACAGGTAGGAAACAGTGCTCCAACATTGCATAGTATTTTTCATGACAACTGCAGTAGTACACGAGTATACAAGCACCCAATGCATAGTATCCAATTCCCATGTAATCAAGAGTATAACATGTATAGTGATATATAGGAGATTTAGAGTGTAAGGTGTGCGCAAGGACGCTGAATAATGTGTACATAATAGAACCAAATGCAAAGCATAACAACACAGACAAATATATCGCGTCCTCTAAAGTATTGATGCAGTCGTACGTTTTCAAAAATATGAAAATAAATGGCACTAGATGAGTCCAAATATTAACGGTTTCATTGTGAAATTGAAATATGCTCTTCAGGTAGTAAATGACCGTCTGGTATTCCAACCGATATCCATATAAGACTCCAGGTTCAACGTACATTAACGACACTTTATCCACAGTCACTGTTGGTATATGAATTGAAATTAAAATTCCTTTAAAGAGCTTTAGTATTTCACAGTAAGCCATGCTTTCTCTGTAAATATTAAATATATACATGAATATTCATAAGTAACGTTTGCTTACAGAATTTACCAAAATTGTTCAAAATTTCAATCTAGTTAAAGAAAAGAGAGAGAACGTCAGATAAACTTTAAGGATGTTCGCTCCTCTTGTTTTTGAATTTTTGCCAGATATTGTGAATCCTCTGGTTTTATCCATGTGCCATAAAAAATTTTTGCCCACTAATCCCTACTTTTCTTTTCATAGTTTTATAACATATAGTTTCAAAAGCCATATTTGAAAATCCTATAAAATCCTTGTTATTTTTTTCATATTTTTTTTAAAGAAAAAGGGTGCCAATGTTAAATGTATGAAAAGTCTAGAGAAAATTATTTCCCGCCAAGTTTTCAATGGCTTATATCTCGAAAACAAGCACACGAACCCTTCATTTTTTTCTGCTTTTTTAATTCCTTTATTTACATACTATCAATTTATAAGTCTTTTAAAAAGCTTGTTATTTTGAAACAGAGTAGCGAACATCCTTAAAGTCGAGAATGTTGTGTGGTCATCATTATAAGGTTTCTGTTTACAAGAATTGTTTAAAAACACTACCAGTAACAAATTGATAGATTTTTTATAGAGTATTCTTAATGTAAAGTTGACAGGGGTATATATGTAGGACTCGCTTTAGAAATGCGTTTTGTTAATACGAATTAAAAGTTAACGTCGTTAGGACAGTAAAGCGAATTTGACGCGCATTGCAATTCGAATTAGAATTTACGTTTGGACGTTAAACGTTTCGAATGCGAATTAAACTAATTCGAATTAGTTAATGCGAATCGAATTTGAATTACGTGTGAACGCAGCATCAGTGTTAGAAAAACGGATTAGGAGTACGACAACGGGACCATATTCATAATCATTTGTGAAATGGACATTCCATAATGGTCAACCAAATCGCGATGGCGACCATACTATTTCCTAAGTGTGGAAGTAATATAAACAATTTGCCTTTTTTACATATACGTTACGCACAATATCGGTGACGTGTTCTGATTGTGTGTACTGTGACCAAAAATCGACTTTAAATAAGAAAAATACAGGAAAGATCAAGTGTCATTTTGTGTAAAAAATCTTTAAAGCACTTAAGAATTTAAGTTACAGATGGCTTATCGTTTTTTATTCTGTTTTGTCAATCAGCTGTCCGAATACTAACGAGATAAATCTTATATTTTCTTGTAGACGGGTAACATACTAATATTTATTTGGGCGTTAATAAATCTTTTTTAACTAATAACGATTTAAGTCTAAGTGGTATCCTGTGATTTTATCTCTCACTTTCTATAATTTGCCAGCCGTAGATGCTATAATATTAACTATAATTCCTTTCCTGAAATATTCGTTCTAAAAACAGCAGCGGGCTTTTATTCATCTTGGGATTAGGACGGTACAGCATATAGTATCCCTTCTCTGGATAAAAGGCCACATATTCCTGTAAACCATCAAGAGGGAAAGCGAAAAGTGTTTCCCTGTGTATTTCTTTGTAAAACTCTGTGAGTCCCGGGTGACGTTATTTAATTGAGACGAGTTTGTTTTTTCCCCGGACAATTACGCAATTTCAAAATTTGCCGTAGATTTACAGATGTTTATATATTTGCATATGAAAAATATTTTGCTACAGACATTATTAGCTGGGATAACAACATTCAAAATGCAGGGTGTTCAAAGCATTTCAAATATATGGCTCACTTAAATGTTGGGGCATTTGGTTTCATCAAACTTGTTCATAAATGAATAGTAGAAAGTCACTGGCGGCGATAACCTTAAAAACGTAACAATAACAAAAAGTTATTGTTACGTTGGACCCTTATTGTCGGAATGCCAGGTTGGATTAGGAACCGATTAATTACGAACATAACAATAATTTTTGTGTCTACGGTTACGTTGTGTTCTTGTAACTTTGGTGCATTTCAATGTATGCTTGAATAGTAATATATTATGTCCCATATGTATGTGATTAATTAAAATACAACTTGAAAAATTTTATTTTAAACAATTTAATGATACAATATTGTATACAGTTTATATATTTTACTCACAACGGCAGCTTCTGCACATCCAGTATGTGTTTTGATTCACGTTTAAGTCTGACGCATTTTGGTGGAACCACTCAAGGCAGCCATCACAAACCAGTGATGCCACAATGTGCACGTCGGTTTTGCACACTAAACAGTTCCACTCTGCAATTTCCATTTTGAAGTTATATCAGTTTTAAATGCCTGCCATGCTTCAGGTAAAAGTATTTTTATTCTTGAAATATTTATATTTTGTCGTACTCCATCTGATTTTTAAAGAAGTTACGTCCTCCATGGATACATGCATACACAAATTAACAATATTTTAGTTCACTGCTGTCGAACTTTGCTTTCGATGCAACAATTTTTCGCGAACTGAATAGAATTTGAATCTTGATAATTTCTAGTTTTGATTCAAACGCATCCAAAGTTTGAATTTTTTCACCCAAAAAAAAATTTGGTAATTGGAATAACTACATAGAAGTGAACACTTTTCTTCTAAACATCGAACCATTGAACTATTTTCTTCGCCTTTGGCACTACTAAACTATAGTATTAGTATATTGAAGAACATTAAAACAATCAATACTTATTTAAACGTTATTTCTTATCAAGCATATCGGTGAATTCAGCAACAAAACTAAAGTCGGTAAAAGGTTTGATAAATCTAACGTAACAATAAAAACAAATTAACCGTATACATCACTGTTCAGTTCGTAATTAATCGGTTCCTAACCCAAACCTAGCATTCCCGAATTAGTGTCCAATGTAACAATGACTTTCTTCAACGTAATCGTAACCAGTACCTAATTGAAAAGTGTGTATTTGTAACAGTGGTTTGATTCCGCCAGTGTACTTTATCCGGCGGAAGATAATCCCCAGTGATTTTTATCCACCAACGAAAATTCACTAGGTTTTTCTATCCGGGTCCAGTGTAAAACATCCACCAGTCATTATAAGGTTCTAAAAGGGTTTTTGAAGGGAAATATGTATAAAATGTGGCTTTATAGTTTTAGGAGCTACCATTTGATTTTTAGGGGGCTAGGATGAAAAATTATGTCCTACATTTTTAGTTGTAATCTCTGTCCTGCCTTTTTATTTTGCACTCTATTCTGTCCTGCCTTTTTTTTTAAAGTTTATCCTGACTTTTTTTTTTGCAAGTGTCTCATCCTGCCTTTTTTTTACTCAAAACTCCTGTCCTGCCTATTTTTTCAAATTTCATCCTAGCCGCCCCCATAAAAATCAAATGGTAGCTCCTTAGTGTATTTGAAACTTGCATAGTTGATTTATGTAAAAAGTGGAGAGTTTTCATCCAAGGAATGTTCACACCTGTTTTTTTTTTTTAACACCAGTGCTTTAGATCCATATACATTGATGAAGTGATTAGTACTCATTTTGAACGCACGATATTAAACACAATAATGCTTATTAACGAATAAGATTTAAATAATTTTTCCATGCAAATCTATCAAATCATATGCTTTTAAATTGTCACTAATTGTAATATTTATTTTTACTGGATTGCCGAAGTTTTTCTGTGTATTTGCTTTTCGGCTTTTCGGTCGACTTGGATATAAAATCATATCTTCTATGTCAATATCAGAGGATGCTTTTATTGTCAACGTATATTTGTTCCGCCTTACAGAAGATCCACTGGAAACTTTGTTATAAACAATGTCATAATATCTATTCCTGTTGGAACAAATATTCTATACCATTTATTCCGTTAGGAACATATACTGTAATATTTATTCCTGTGGAAATAATATTCCAGAATATTTTTCCTTTTGGAACTTATATTATGGAGGAACTTCTATTCCGTGACACTATAATTGAAACTTTATGTAAGAACAAATCTGCTCTTTAAATTTGGTTTATATCATGTTCAATGTCCTGATCATTGATAAAGTATTTTGGGTTATAAAAACATCCTCCTCATTATCATCAATATTATTTAATAGATTAATTAAACTGGTTCCTTGAAAATCATTTTAATTTTAACCTATTTATTTATGTAAACAATAAACCGGTGTAATATCAACAAAACAACGATATCAAGATCGACGGTTTCACACTATTTACATCCAATATTCTCTAGTGAAAAACAGTTACCCGGAATAAATACACGGCGGAATGAAAGTACGCTTACAAATTCATTGACACCGAATTGTTTTGCTCTTCAATTTAGTACATCGTTGAGTTGATATCATACTGACATATACCCCACATCTCCTTTATTCATTTTATTTTAAATAGACCAACTAATTTCAAATCCTTCATCTTAACCTCATACAGATGTTGAAGGGCCGATTCAACCGAAAGTGACCAACATTAGAGCCAAAACGTTGATAAGGAATTATAACTAGGCACGATAGTGATGCATTTCTTAATTTCATATAATCTCCTTAGTTTTACCACTGCTTGCATTAGGCAATATCTGTATGTTCATGCCAATATCGAAATCCTGATGCAAATGTTTGTATATTTTCATGCCTTTATATTTATAAACTATAACTTATTATATCAAGGAGAGGAGAATATCTTAGTTGTGACAAGGAATTGTATATTTAAAAGGAATGGAAACGCGGCTCGAGATCAATCGGGATACCCGCAGAGCACCCGTAGAGCTATAATCCATGTCTGACTCGACGGAAGTATGATGAATAATATAAAGAATCATTAAATATACAATTCCTTGGTTGTGATAACTTGTGTATGATCCTTTTTGTCAAACGTAATAATAGCAAAGAACAATTATTTAAATGAAAATATTTGTACCTAAATGAAATATTTGTACCTACAGGCATGTAAGAATGTGCAAGTTGAATAAACAAATAGGTTTTATTATTAGTTTACCTCAGTTGTGTTTTTTCCTGAAACAATTTTAATTCCTTTTCACTGGTTCACCACTGCTTTCACTGGTTCACCACTGTCTGCTAACGGTTCATTTCGGATCGTTGTAGATGAACCATTCGTGTTTTTTTCACTAATATTTAAAGTTGTAACCTTGGAGTCACAATGTATTTAGTCCCACTTTGTCAATGAAGCAAGAAATGATCGCTAAGTCGAATCAAATAAACTACATGTTTACAACATACATGATATGGTTTGTAGGTAGGACATCCTTTTGTATTACGATCAAACAGGAAGGAAACATGGCAAGATAAAGATACTTAATTGTCTTTTAAGTTACAAAATGTCGTTGTTGTTTTCCCTGGTCAAAGGATTACGAATTAACAAGCATAAACATAAATCTCGCATACATACATACATACATACATACATACATACATACATACATACATACATACAAATATTTGCTCATCCAACTGATTTGAAATTAAGAATTGATTGAATATAAGTTATTTTGTTGACTGACAACGTTGGAAGCCTTCCATGCAATTCGCTTTTAGAATTTTCAAATGTGAAATAACCATGGGGATGTCCGATATGAGAAGAATGACAATTAAAGTTGCCAAAATGACGGCAGCAACAGATCCTATGCCTCGTGAGCTTGGTCTTGGATCAGCGGCAGAGATTTTGGTATTTTTATAACTAGATAGCGTTGTTTTATCTATGGATAGCTCTTTCACCAGTTGATCTACCTTCTCCTGAAGCGTTTCATTGGATTGTTTTGGTGTCTTGTCACAGTTACATTGGCAGTCTATCAAAAGTAAATATGTGTTAATGAGTATCAGTAATTATAGAGCTCTATGAAACCTGAAATCTGATATTCTTTCATGTATTTATGTATTTATATACTGCACGATATTCCATTTTTTTCATTGAAACTTACTGTTTATTTGTCTTGTCTTTTTCTAATTTCCTTCTCTTAGTTTTTTATTTTAAACAAACTTTTAAAGATTTTAATTACAAATTACAGTTTTAAACTTATCTTCAGTCTTGCGTAACTTGAATTCTGTTCTAACTATTCCTGTTTATTGTGTTTTTGTTTACAATTACGATCTGAATTCTTAAAGTCATATGAAACTTCAAATTGAAAAAATGGGTTTGTTTCATATACTTGATTGGCTAAGTTTTACTATAAAACAAGTGTACATGGATTTTTTTTGTAAAAGAAAATCCTTTTTATCTTATCAAAATCTGCAAAAATGTACTGCTATTGAATTAAAGTTTTCCCGTACTATAATTCACCGATACCTTTTTCGTATGCAATGACTTTAACAACGAGACATCTCAGTAGAATTTTGACAACCGCACAGCGCAAGTGCGAGGGAAAATCATGATGAAAAGAATGTAAACACACGTGCACTGGAAGGTAACTAGTGTAAAAGTGTGCAAGAACAATTCAAAACAACAAATCGTTTTAAAACTGTTATGGCAATGTTTAATTAAGAAACATCGCTCTATCAACTCACTTATTATTAACGTGCTCCATGATTTTGTGTAGATTGTTTATCAATGTCAAGATCCGGCAAACTTCGGCAATACACCTGAAGATTAATTAGAAGCTAAAGATTGCGATCAACGCTCACTGAATGAAATATTTTTTGTCGATTATACATCATTGGTTCGTAATGAATGTAAAAACGTGCTTATAGGCCTTAGTTTAGTATATATGTATGCATTGGTTCGATAATTTGCATAACATTATAAACACAAGAAACTCGTTTCATATGACTTCAAATGTTATAAATTTAACACCGTACTAAAATCTTCAAGTAGTGGTTTTATCGATAATAACATCGACTTTATTTGAAAAAAAATCAACACATGATTACCAAATATGAGTTCTCGTGATTCTTTATCCTGTCGATATTGTTAACATATATTTATGCATTGCACAAGGTCATACTTTTCAGATACTGTTCATGACGTCTTTACACTAAATCCGTTGGATGTGTACTGATTGATACTTTAGAGTTAGAAAACATGATTAATTATTAATTGTAATTGGCTTTTAACTAGAGTTCAGTAACTGCACGTACTCGTGAGTCTATTGTGTTTGTGTCCGTTATGTTTTTGTGCTTCGTACCGACCTAATGAATTAATCAATTTGCAACTGGGTCGTTTTACAGATGTTCTTATGTTGTGCTGTTACACCATTGTCTCAGCTAGGGGTATAGAGTTAAGTGCTCACAAACATTCTGTATGTGCCTGTATCAAGTCAGGAGTCTGTAATTCAGTGGTTGTTGTTGGTTCGTGTCTGTACATTTGTTTTCGTAAATTGTTTTGTTATAAATTAGACCGTTAGTTTGAATTGTTTCATTTTTTTTCTGCCGGGGCCTTTCATAGCTGACTATGCGGTATGGGTTTTTTCCTCATTGTCGAAGACCGTACTGTGACCTATATATTCTTGCATCCACGTCATTTGAACTCTGGACAGTGGTGGATTGCTGTCTCATTGGCAATCATACCAAATCTCCTTATTTTTATATTTACCTGTATTGTTGTTATTTTTTGCTGTTCCATAGAAACATCCAATAGTATCTAGGAGACCTTCTCCTATTTTTGTCAAAGGGCATGCCTAGTATGAAAAAAACAGTCATAACAGTTATCAAGTATTGTTTTATTCACAGATCAGGAACACTTGATGAGTAGATGATGATGATGATGATGGAAGACTGTCAAACGTTTAGTAAGAAATTTAATGCATATTCAGGACAGGAACATGTTGATGTGGTATGAATACGGATTTCGCTTTGTGCCGGTTCGAATTTTTAATGTGCTAGTAAGCAAGATAGCAGTTCGCAGGAAGACAATCCATCATTTCTGGACACAATTGTATTCAAAACCGACCAGTTTATGCTCTTACTTCTAAATGCTGCGTGCTAAACGAAGACGCAACAACTACCAATTTTCATGACCTACAACACTCAAGGCGAGCACGCTACCACTACACCACCAAGGCGATTCTAGATCAATAATTTAATTTTTGTAGGGTTAAAGTCGGTATCATATATAGCAATATAGCAAACCCATATTACTGCTATGGAATTGACAAAGAAACTGCATACCATTTCTTCTGTTAATGCATTAAATTATTTGTTATATGATCATACAATAATTGACTTTTCAATAATCTTAAATGGCTACCTGAAGTTTGTGTGATAGACTTATATCTTTTGGTGTGTGTGTTTGATGAGAAACTAATAAAATAATTTTGTTTTATGACGAGTTGTTGACAATAAGATAAAATATTAAACATTTCTTTTGTCCTTTAAGCTTGTACATTTATTAATTTTAAAAGTATACTTGAATATGTATATTCTTTATAAATAGGATATACTTGTGTCGGATCCATGTTTTGCTTTTAACAAGTAAAATATGCCTAAGCTAATCCTCATCGGGCGGTCATATCTAACATAAAGGCAGATCGAACTACAATAACAATAACACATGAAAGTCTGACGACCATATCTCAAGTAACGGCTTCAAAAAGTGTAATTGCTTATTTCTTTATCAATATGGCACATTCCTTAAAAAAGAGAAGAGCCTTCTATGGTTATATTAAACTGATGAAATAAAGCGATACAATGGAGGCCGTAATTTCATCATAATTTTCAGAAATATATGTGAAAATGTTTGAGGACTATTATTCTAATCAACAATATTTAGGATTAGTACTGCTAAGTGGCGTATTTGTCTATAATGAATAACAAAATATCAAAATTTAAAATTTTTCACCTGTAAATTAAAGTTATATTATATTTTTCTACACCTGATTCTCCTTCAATATGGAAAGATGTGTTCAGGTAGATGCTGTATTTTTGTTCAGACACAGTGTTAAGATATATTGACATAAGGACACAAAGTTTAGTTGTTGTAAAGCAAATACTATTTTTCGAACAGATTAAATAGAAGGTGTAGCTTAGCGTCACTGATGAGTCTTTTGTAGACGAAACGCGCTTCTGGCGCAAATACAAAATTTCAATCCTGGTATCTATGATGAGTTTATTTACCCTACTCCCTTAATATTATCAAACTTATCATTAAGTATTTACCAAAGTGTTAATCTTTATTGCTGTAATATGTGAAGCAATAAATGACTCATCCCTGTAAAACAAAATCTTCCTTATTTGAGTCATGCTTGTAAAGCTGTCATCGGTCGGTTTTTGGGGTGATACAGTAAGCTGTTTATTAGACGGCACTAAAGAAAATGAAATATCTCCACCATGTGATCTACAAATAAGCACCACCAGAATAGTTAAGTTTGATCTGATTTCTTGTTCTACTGGAAACAAGTCCAAGTATTCCGCGCGCGTGACATGGTAGTAAGATATATCTCCGTTTGCATCCTCGATTTCGATCTGATTATCTGTTTCTGAACTTACTACTCTATAGAAACAGTCTAGTTCATCCATACCGGAAACATCTCTCAAGAAATACTTATAGTCCCAGGCGTTTATAGGAATAAGCTGTTCGTAAAATACAGAAGTCGTGGAAAAGCCTCCGCAATACAACTGAAAAGGTTTATTGCTTTTAATGTACATCCCAGTTAGATCAATTGTTGATGATGCTAACGTGACTGTCTCATATTCGTTTAAATGTATTTTTTGTTCGGTTCCTACAATATTTCCTTCATAGTAAACTGCCTCGAATCCAGACTTCGGTAAAATATGTATTTCAGTATTTGTATAGATAGATGCAATATAACAGTAACTCCATTGACTATTGTTTATGTCTGTATGATTTAAATACGAAACCACCATATATTCATATCCTAGAACATTAATGGGAAGTGCTAAATAGCCAAACATTCCGTGTGGAAAATATCCAATTACATAAACTGATATAAGAAAGTTTGTCTCAATTCTTATCAGTTTACTGGAAATACTACTTATAACGTCGACACTGTACGACGGCGCTGTGTTATTACATAAGATGGACTGATTGGTACTCTCATCATAATATATAGTAATATTTGTCATATCTGCACATGATAAGAACAATCTAAGGGTTGCATTTGCTGGTTGTAGTACAATAAACTCTACTCCATAACTGTCGGTTGTATTATCTGTTCAAAATAAAATAAAAGTTTTGTTTACAACACCAAAGGTACTACGGTAAAATGTATGCCTTCTCACTTTGAAAGACTGTTAGACCCAGTCATAAGCAATAAATAGATAAAAAGAAACTTAAAAAATACTTTTAGAAAAAAAACCCTTGGCAATCTTTAACACGAAAAATGAAGGCTTTACTTCCTAAGCAGTGTTATCAAGTAATAAACTTACATACTGAATAGCTCGAACGTAGTGTTCTGTGATCATAATTTTAAATTAACAGTTTACAAATAGATTTTGTTTTCAAATTACTAAGGATTTTCTACTCCAGGAATACATTACCTTAGCTGTATATGGCAAAACCTTTCGGAAGTTTTGGTTTAAATGCTCTTCAACTTCGTACTTTATTTGACATTTTTTCACTTTTTTGATTCGAGTGTAACTGGTGAGTCCTTTGTAGACGAAACGCACGTCTGACGTATAAAATTTTAATTCCGGTATATATGATGAGTTTATATACATGTTTACTTAGTGTATTTAATTGTTTGTTTGTAAAAAGTCTTCTTTGTTTATGAGGTATTGTGCTGTGGGTTTCTATCTGAGTCCATAGTTTTTCTGGTCTCACATCGGTAAAAATTCTGGCATTTATTTATTGTTATGTTCAATCATATGACATGGCACGTTATATACTAGTCAAATACCATAAAAAAGGATTTCATATAAAAATATCTGTCTTATATAAAACAAATTGTCCTTAAAATATCCTAGTTGATATCATTAGTTGTCTTTCCCCCTTGAGATTCAATTTCACATATTGGTAAAGAGGTATACCGATTAGTAGTCAGCACCTCATCGTTGACATGAATTATCATTGATTATGACTATTGAACAGCGGTATACTACTGTTGCCTTTTTATGGTAATATGAATAGATTAAAACTCTGAATTGTTTGAAAAACTAAGGATTTTCTACCCAAGGAATAGATTATCTTGGCTGTATTATGTAAACCCTTTCGGATTTTCAATCGTCAATGCTCTTCAACTTCTTATTTTGTTTTACCTTTTAACTTTTTTATTCGAACGTAACTGATGAGTCTTTCGTAGACAAAACGTGCGTCTGGCGTACACAATTATAATCCTGGTATCTTTGATTGTTCTTTTTTTTCATATAGAGTCCGGCTAGTCTTTTCGAAGGAATACATCAATGTTTTGTGGGACGTGTGCCTATGCATACTAAAAAGCATATACAACATTTTCGTTTGTCTTTTTAACAACTTTGTCTTACAAGTACCCTTTGGATTAGTTTTATAATTTTGGGGGGATTGTTGCATTTTGACTGAGTTAAGATTCGCTTAGCGAGTGATACATGCTTAGCAGAGGGGTCGCTTACCCTGTCGACGCACCCAGTCTCGCTCCTTTTAGAATTCATACGGTTCCCTCAGATTTAGTTTTTGTATCTTGATTTCTATATCAACTTAATGGATTTATGTGATTTGAACATTGGTAAACTACTGTTGATTCTAAGTTATAGAGACTACTACTAATGATATTATAGTCATACTTTCCATTTGAATCAGTTTTACCGGCCCAATCATGTCTCCAAAATAGACCATCAAACGTAAGAGCAATCCAGACTATACTGTACAGACTGCTATGGATAGTATAGTATACGCTTTATTTATAACATTTTTTATCATATAGGAATACTACATGTATAGTCTACTTCCTCAGTACTAGTTTTATTTTAGAGAATGCTTGGGATTCTAAAGCCGACTCTATACTTACCAAATTAGAATAGCCTAAGAAAGTCTATCAGGGATACAATTGTCTACTAAACATACTTAGATATGTTGTTTGATAAAACCGAGCGTTTGATTTTGTCAAATATAACGGACTCTCCCTATTTGAATTAACATTGCAGTAAGGTATTTTTTATAAAATTATTTTATCATTTGAATCGGTATTATATTGTCTGTTAGGTATATTATCGTCTTCTTCTAACTTACTACTTGGATCAGTATATTATAGAGACTTTTAGCTATTATAAATCCTATTCTATTCTAATTATTGAATCAGTATTAGAATGGCTGTTAGGCACAAAATAGTCTACTAAACATACTTACCATTTGAATCGGTATTATATCGTCTGTAAGATATATTATCGTCTACCTCTAACTTACCATTTGGATCAGTATTATAAAGACTGTTTAAGATTCTAAAGCCTACTCCATACTAACCATTTGGATCAGTATTTTAAAGACTGCTAGGTATTTTAAAGTCTACTCCATACTAACCATTTGGATCAGTGTTAGAAAGGGTTATAGGCATAACATAGTCTACTATGCATACTTACAATTTGGATCTGTTTTATAGAGGTTGTTATGTATATTATAGTCTACTATACATATCATTTGGATCAGTATCATAGATATAGGAAGATGTGGTGTGAGTGCCAATGAGACAACTCTCCATCCAAATAACAATTTATAAAAGTAAACCATTATAGGTCAATGTACGGCCTTCAACACGGAGCCTTGGCTCACACCGAACAACAAGCTATAAAGGGCCCCAAAAGTACTAGTGTAAAACCATTCAAACGGTAAAACCAACGGTCTAGTATATATAAAAACGAGAAACGAGAAACACGTATAAATTACATAAACAAACGACAACTACTGTACATCAGATTCCTAACTTAGGACAGGTGCAAACATTTGCAGCGGGATTAAACGTTTTAATGGTACCAAACCTTCTCCTTTTTCTGAAACAATAGTATAACATCACAACATAGAAAACACACGATAAAACATCAATTGGAAGGCTTAACTCAATCAAAACGTAAATTAACACACTATGAACGAATAAATTGATCTGTGATACCTGAAAGTAAATACATAGTTAATAAAATATTAGGGACAAACATTCAAGGCCAAAAAGCAAACAAACAAGTCCAAATAAAGCCATGGCAAAACACTACCGCGAAATATTAAACCCTTAGAAAATAATCACTTTTGAAAAACCGGTTTTCATAATATATACAGGTAAGTGAAAATAACTTTGTCGTTTTAGGTATACTTTTTCTGTCTATATAAAATCTTCCAATAATTAGGAATACCAAGAAAGGTCTGTCATATAAATACCTAATTTAACACTAGATACATAAGGGTAAATATCAACAATAAAACTTCCCAGTACAGATTAAAGGAGAATAATCTTGATGTTAATACAAATGTAGTACGAAGAAGTGAAAATTAGTAGATATTCCAAATAATCAAAGCTGGTATACAGACAAGATCCATATTAATATAAAATAACAAAAAGTATTAAAAATAGTATCAACAGGTCGAATTAACAAGAAAGTACGATTTGAGAGTACTCGCAGTTACTGACAGCTAGTTAAAAGCCAAAACAATTAATGATAAAAATCATGCATCAGAGACTAAAATCAACTAAAACACATCCATAGAGACTTTTATAAAAAGCCTACTGTATACTCACCTTTTGGTCAATACTATAGAGCCTGCATACTAGGGCTACGACATGTATATAGATATAAGAAGATGTGATATGAGTGCCAATGAGACAACTCTCCATCCAAGTCAAAATTTATAAAAGTAAACCATTATAGGTCAAAGTACGGTCTTCAACACGGAGTAGTCTACCTTAACTTACCATTTGAATCTGTTTTATATCGTCAGGTCGATATATTATAATCTATTTCATTCATTTGGATCAGATTTATATCGTCAGTTAGGTATATTACAGTCTACCGCATATTTAGCATTTGCATCAGTTTTAGACCGTCAGTTAGGTAGATCATAGTCTACCTCATACTTACCATTTGGATAAGTATTGTATCGTCAGTTAGGTATACATATTCTACCTCATACAACCATTTGGATCAGTTGAATATCGTCAGTTAGGTATATTATAGTCTACATCATACTTACCATTTGGATCAGTGTTATACAGACTGCTTGGAATACTGTAGTTTTCTTCTATGACAACCTATCAAAATAACAATATAAGTCAGATGTGATTGTATATATTGGAGGAGAAGATACTAAGGGTTCAATAGCTTCTTTTGTAAGCAGTACTTTTATATCAAGAAAATAATGTTTAGAAACAAAAGCCTTGTAATATCGTTTCACCTTAGAGGCATTTATTCCATATGTAGGTTCTTTTGGAAATTGGCTGTACATAAATGGAAAGTTCACAAATTAAATAATCTCTTTAGTCGTTTATTTCTTAACTGATCATCTTTGTCGATTTCTAGATATAGATCACGATATCAAGCAGACTTAAATAATACAAAAAAAAATGATAGCAGAAATCGCCAGAAATACCGCACATTACAACAGATCACAGTACATAGTCCAGATAGCCTGATTTAGTACAGGCGCAATATGTGGTGGCTAAACCAGTTTTGTGTGCACTTTTGAACTGTATTTGTGCTATTCTTTATTTCATAAGAATTAAATCTATCTATAACTTATTATGTTTCTGTAAATCATGATAATAATTTAGTCTCTTGACTAATATACATTAAATAATTTCATCAAAGGAGGAAAAAGCAGGGATGAGGCATCAGTCAACTCTCTCATTTGTGATACTTTTTAAATAGTTGTAACTATATCGGTTTTCAAAATGATTTCTCTGACTGTAATATTTGTAAACCGATATACAAAATATAGTAGTATATTGGAAGTCTTTGGTGCACAATTAATTGTAGTAGTATAATGCTATGGTTTTCCTTTTCACACAGACACATATACATGTGCAAAGTAATAAAAGTAATTGATGAACAATGATTATCGTTTTTTTGTCATGTTCCTGGCTCTAAAGATGCTCACCCTTTCGTACCTGGTCTCGTGTTTGCGATTTTCTACCCACACATTAGTTTGTTTATAAATACCCCGACTTGATTGATTTTTCCACTGATACTAGTATACTTCTTTCATATTTACAAATTAAACATAGGTAACATTAAATATATGAGACAAATAAGCAGATACCCACATGAACACTTTGTCCCATGGTCTGAAGTAAGTAACTGTCACCGTCAGATATCAGTGAATATCCATATGTTTGTCCAAGTGTCTGTATCTGGCATTTTGTATTATTTCCATATACCTCAGAAACTGTGTATTTTACTCCATCTATAAATACTAGTGTGTCTTCTCTGGTTAAACTGTTCGTTTGGTTTTGCAACTCCGTGCAATTAAATTCAACACTACCAGTGCCATTTTGAAACATGTAATACAGGTATACAGAACCATTAGTAGAATCAAGACAGGTATAGGTGTTGTTCATTGAAGGATACATGTTTATTATCAAATCATCATCTGTATTGATGACATCACCAAAGTGAAGAACTAGTAACGGAAAAGACCCTTTCACATGTAACGTGGTGCCTTGGTCAAAACGGGTTAAGATGACACTGCCAGCGTGAGGTACATTTACAGTAGCATGCCCTGACACTTTCACAAAAGTATTTTTAGTTGACGTTATAATCATAACTTCCTCGTCTATAACAGCATTATTCATTGATAAAAGGCTATATTCCTTCTCCCATGATTCTATTGGCGCCAGCGGTAATATAGTGGTATAATTAGAATTATGATAAATGACAGAAAATGCGGTAACCGGTATGTCGCTCTCTATATAAGCCCCTGTAAGATCACAATTGCATGAGAATTCTACGGTTGGTGAAGACGTATTGAGTACTGAATATACACTGGCAGAAGATATTTCATTTCCTTCCATTGTTCTATTGTGAGTAAAAGAATTATTTGTGAAGGTTACAGTAATATGAGCTACATCTTGGACTAGACCAATAATAAAACTGCACCGAAAACCATTGTACCGGCAAACTACATAATAGTTTCCTCCAAGCTGGTCTCTTCGGCGTGCTTGATATCTTGAACTCTGTGGCGGCGACACAAACAACTTGCTATCGACGGTCATGCATGCCTCTATATATCCTGAGGTAACATTGATTGGAAAACTTACTGAAGTGCGGCAGCAGGTTTCATTTGGGATGCATAATTGTATTTCTTCAACTGGTGAGTTGTTTAAGCTTATGTTTAGACGGGATATTTCTGAATTTACTGTTAAATCATAATTTCCATATTTCAATCTTGAGTCTAAAAGCGGTCGATATATGTAGTAACATGACGTGGAATAGTAACCTGGAATATAATTTTTTAAAGTTAAATAAGGTTGATCCCACTAAAATTGAGAAGACTTTGAACCCCGTCTTTTTCTGAAGTTCCTCAATCTTTGAATTTCACTGGTTTTATGTATGCTGTTTGTTGGCGGTTACTTGTCTGGTTGTATTTTGTTTTCCTTTGTATTCTGTTATCATCTGTATTTCTTCAAATGATTGATTTTTGGTCTTTGTATTTTTTTAATTTTATTGTTAACTAAGTCATCCGTATCCACCTATTTCAATTTACACCGTTACTTTCCTTGATAAAGTGAATACGACGAAAGTGTTTTTGGAAATTAGCAAATCTTGCCAAGATATGTCATACACGGGGGTTCTTTACAGAATGATTTCAACGAATTGATCAAAAATACGTAGAATATGGTTATTTCTAATTAATGATAAACCTGAAATCAGTGAAGGTCTCGCCAAAATAATAATGAAATTCTTAAAATACCCAAGCACAAGGACGACTGAACTCTTACTAAAATGAAGTTAATGGAGTGAATATTTTTTTTATTGATTTAATGTAGTATTTAGTGTCATGTTCATCAAGACTCTTCTTTTTTCTGAATTTTCTGAAATTATTCATACAGTGTAGACAAGAAGGTCGCTCATATTTACATTAATCAACAGTTATCATGTATACAAAAAGATTTTTTTTCTAAATCTTTTATCAATTCGTTGACAAGTAACGATTAAGTATCAAACCTTTAACAGGAAAAATTAACGCCAATATCCATACAATATTTGTGGTTTTCATCCTCTGAAAAGCAAAATGGACAGATATTATGAACAGGAAATCAAACTAACGTTTATTGACATAGTAGGCATAATTTCTTTTACTATTGTTTGTTTTTCAAAACCTCAATTTCCATCTTGTTCGGATCATGAAATGATGAATGCTGGATTTAATATGTTATTCATTGTGTCGATAGATCGTTAACTTCAGATGAAATCAACCCTTCTGGCTTAAGTAATGTTTGTTTTGAACCAAGTATGGAAACAATGTTAAAAGCTATCGTTTACACTATTCACATTGATATGTTGATTTCATAACCTTGCACTGTGTAACACTGATTACACTGCTCATACATTTTCATATAAATGATCTAATCACCTTCAAACAATAGATTTCCGAAGATACCTTCATTGAAGGAACAAAATCCCTTTATTACACTAATTTACCTAGAGGCCTCCGAACAATTCTTTTATACTAAAGATATTAATCTAACACTTTTTTTTCTGAGAACGCGTGGTTAATATTTAATTTTGTTAAATTGGTTTGCATTTGGAAGTTTCCTCTGACAAGCATACTATTTCTTCGATTTAAATTGCACAGCATTTTGTATGCACTTTTGAATTTGAAATTCTCACAAAAATTAAAAATTCTGGAACTTTATGACGTCACAAATATGTAGATTATATACAGATGCGGATTTAGGTGTGCAGGGTACTCGGCCCCCTTATAGAGCATCATTCATGGTTAATCCAGACTTTTTACCGTTTAAACTACAAATTTGTCTAGTTTGGGGACTCGCCCCCACCCACCCCCTTTTCAGAATCCGGGATCAGGATCTGATACTTAAACGCAAAAAACGCATCCGATTGTTTATAATATTGCACACATTTATACTATATCTAATATTTTTATTATTGCGAATAATGCGACTGATTGAGTATCGCAATAACAAGAACTCGTATTCTGATATCGGATATTATATATAAACAAGTCTAAATTGAAAACAACGTTCAAACCAATGATTTCGTTGGATAAAAACCGCAATTTTTATACATGTGCATGCAAAACAAATTTCTTGGTAGAGGGGTCTAAATACAGCACAAACAACATTTTCCAAAAAGACCAAAAAAGTGCAAAAGTATATTTTAACAAAACGCATTTGACTAGCAGGTCGAACAACATATGTTCTTAAACCCTGCTGACTGCCATGGCGATTGCCAAAAACGGATCACCAGATGTAAAAAATGTAACTTAATTATTAATTTAATACCAAACAGAAAACAATAAACTTGCGGAAAAGACGGTATACCGCAAACATAAGGTGCAAACATTGGTACACCATATCCGGACTTCGACAATTAATGTCACTTCAGTGATGTTAGGAATCGAAACGGTATTTGGAAGGCCATATAATTTACCTCAATTAAGGATTGACTCTTGAAATTTGAAGAGTCGAAATAGGAAGAACGGATTATATAAACCCGAAGGCTAATATAATACAAGCCCAAACGAAAAATATAAACAAGTCTACTTTGAAAACAACGTTCAAACCTATGATTGTGTTGGATAAAAACCGCAATTTTTATACGTGTGCATGCAAAACAAATTTCTTGGTAGAGGGGTCTAAATGCAGCACAAACAACATTTTCTAAAAGACCAAAAAAGTGAAAAAATATATTTTAACAAAACGCATTTGACTAACAGGTCAAATTGTGAACTTTCCATTTCTATGTAGCAACATTCCAGCAGCGCAGGCATACGGAGTATTTATCTCCCAATTGATACGATATTCCCGGGATTGTATTTCCTATCATGATTTCCTTGATAGAGGATTGCTGCTCACAAGGAAGCTATTAAACCAAGAGTTCAAAATGGTGAAGTTGAAATCATCCCTTCGTAAATTTTACGGACGCCATCACGAGTTGGTTGACCGTTATGGAATAACCGTTTCACAGATGATATCGGATATGTTCCTTATGTCGTAACTACAATACCCTTCCCTTTTCACGAATGTGACCTACCGAATTAGACTATTTACCGGATCTGTAATAACATAAGCAACACGACGGGTGCCACATGTGAAGCAGGATCTGCTTACCCTTTCGGAGCACCTGAGATCACCCCCAGTTTTTGGTGGGGTTCATGTTGCTTAGTCTTTAGTTTTCTATGTTGTGTCAGCTGTGCTTTTATTTGTCTATTTGTCTTTTTATTTTTGGCCATGGCGTTGTCAGTTTATTTTCGATCTATGAGTTTGACTGTCCCTCTGGTTTCTTTTGTCCCTCTTTTTCAAACAACCCTGCTTACTGCCATGGCGATTGCAAAAAAAAAAAAGGATCACCAGATGTAAAAATGGATCTTAATTATTAATTTAATACCAAACAGAAAACAATAAACTTGCGGAAAAGATGGTATACCGCAAACATAAGGTGCAAAAATTGGTAAATCATATCCGGATTTCGACAATTAATGTCACTTCAATGAAGTTGGGAATCGAAACGGTATTTGAAAGGCCATATAATTTACCTCAATTTAGGATTAACTCTTGAATTTTGAAGAATCGAAATAGGATGAGCAGATTATATAAACCCGAAGGCAAATATAATACAAGCCCAAACGAATAAATATAAACAAGTCTAAATTGAAAACAACGTTCAAACCTATGATTGCGTTGGATAGAACCTGCAATTTTTATACGTGTGCATGCAAACCAAATTTTTGGTAGAGGGGTCTAAATACAGCACAAACAACATTTTCCTAAAGAACAAAAAAGTGAAAAAGTATATTTTAACAAAACGCATTTGACTAGCAGGTCGAACAACAGATGTTCTTAAACCCTGCTGACTGCCATGGCGATCGCCAAAAAAAAAAAAAACGGATCACCAGATGTAAAAAATGGATCTTAATTATTAATCTAATACCAAACAGAAAACAATAAACCTGCGGAAAAGATGGTATACCGCTAACATAAGGTGTAAAATTGGTACACCCTATCTGGATGGTGTATATATATATATATATATATATATATCTGTATGCAGATTTTTCTGAAATGGTAAATCTCGTATTTTTTTCATCCTTTAAAAAGTCGGAATAATAAATGCACGTAATAAATTCTGAATTTACAATATTTGAAAACAACGCCAAAAAAAAAAAAAAAAAAAAAAAAGACAGATAGCAGTAAACAAAACACAACATAGAAAACTAAAGATTGAGCGACATAAACTCCACAAAAACCGGGGGTGATCTCAGGTGAAGGGTAAGCAAATCCTGCTCCACATGTTGCCGTCATGTTGGTCATGTAAGTACAAACTCGGTGATGAGTCTAATACGATGACGTCACATAATATTACAGATCATATATTCATCTTTGACTTTAGACCTTCCATACATCTTCTAACTAAAGTTTTGCATATTTTACACAAAACAAGGCTTTTGTTAGATCAGTAACCTAATCAGAAATTTGCATTCAATTCAAAATTGGGATTAAGAGAACATTCTTTAAATTGTTGATGTTCATGTATGTAAGCTGGACAGTTTTCGACCTTTAATGCAACAACAAACAAAAACCCAAACAAAAAAAAATCTAAATTACAAAATTAAAATTACATTAAAAAAACAACAAAACAAACCAAAACAAAATGGAAAGCAACACTAAATTTCCTATTCAAAATGTCATTTTCTATTCCATTAACCTTTCAATATTATTGAAAAGAAAAAATGAATGATGCCAAAAATTGATTCTGATATAGGTTTCTTGAAACAAAATTGATGGTTTCACTTAATGCATATGATAATAGTTTAACCTGGATATCAAGTGCCTATAAAGACTAAATAACGGATGCAGCTATATTTATAGAATGTTAAAAGCTTGTTGATAATGGTTCAATATGAGAAACAAAAGCGACCAAACTGAATGTGTATATTTAATTAATTAGAATTTAAATTTTGAACTCAATTTGGTTTAATTTAGAAAGCTGCATAACTGATGTTAAACTAAAGAATCAAATGTTCGAACAAACACATATAATTCGTTGGAAGTACTTGATAAAAATTTCATGCTTATATCGGTGATTTCGAATCTGTTCAAAGTTTAGATTTTTCTACCCTATATACCACTTTGCCTCATAATCTTATTAAGAAAAAATTCACACACCTAATTAAATGGACATTTAAAAAGTAAGAATGCGAATATATATGTTTAAACTCTTTACGGTCATATTTTAGTAACAACAATCAAAAGAACTATGTCAATTGGACCTGCTTTGATACTATAACTGCCCTTGAATTTTACTAGATAACATTTTTGTTCGCTATGGAGACTCCGTATATCGTCAAGTTATCGGAATTCCAATGGGGACTTACTGTGCACCACTTATTGCGGACATGTTTCTATATTGTTATGAGTTACAATTTATGACTAAAATCAGCAAAGACCTATCGAAACAACATCTGATACAAAAATTTAATAACACTTTCAGATATTTGAATGATATATTGGCTCTCAATAATGACGACTTCAGTATGTACACTAAAGAGATTTATCCGACTGAACTGACTTTAAATAAAGCTAATACTAACAATGAACACTGCTCTTTCCTGGATCTTGATATCTATATCTTTAACGGGAAGCTTAATACCAAAATGTATGATAAAAGAGATGATTTTTCATTTCCTATTGTTAATTATCCATTTTTAGATGGTGACGTTTCCTTGTCACCATCTTATGGTGTTTATATATTTGAACTTGTTCGATTTGCTCGTATATGTAACAACGTATTTGATTTTAACGAAAGAAATCTCTGTATTACTGAAAAATTATTACACCAGGGTTTTCGATATCACAAACTAGTCAAAACATTAACTAAATTTTATCATCGGTACAAGGACATCATTCGTAAATTTAAATCAACTGCAGACATCTTATATGTTCAGGTATTTCACACCTATCTTTTATGGTACTATTATTTACAAAGCACAAAAATGTCGGCATTCACCTTAAAGGCTAACCAAACCTTTAAACAGACTTATTAAGAAAGGATATAGTTACGATACTGTTGTCAGCAGCCGGTTGTACGAAAGTGTCATTAAATTTAACGGCTCATTAAAGTGTCATTAGCGCGTCATTAACTAATGTGTCATTAAATCTGTTGTACAAATAGTTTAATGAAGTAAAAGTTCATTAAACTGTTTTTAAAAACCAATTTATTTAATGATGCCCCACGGGCATCATTAAGCGTTCATTAGCAATTAAAGATGGCAGCCAATATTTTGTTTGACCAACTTGGACGCCAGCGATATGACCGCGTATACAGGAAAGGATTGATCATTTAGATCAAATGCGCGACGAGGAAGTAAGGAGAAGATATAGGTTTAACAAAGAAAATATACGGTTCATTTGTAATTTACTGAGAGGCAAACTGCAGCAAGCCACCAAGAGATCGCAGGCTCTCTCTGTAGAGCTCCAGGTAAATTGTGAAACAGTTTTCGTATACAAGTTCATTTCCACCTGTCAAAATACTGTTACTAAATGACGTCATATATTTATAAAATTGGGAGCGATAACGGGCACTATTTTGGTCCCGATCCGGTTTCTTCAATCAAATATGTAAACCTCATTGTTACACCTGTATCAACCCGATTAAAAAAGTGTATAAACATATTTTATCAAATGGTATATAAAAAAAAACAGCATAGGGAATGCTAGTCCGAGATTGCTTTGACGTTTGAATGCCCTTTTTATGGACTTGCTTTGGGCATGGTATGTAAAAGAGCACTCCATAGAAAAAACATAATTGCCGATCCAGCGGGACTTGGGGCTGTCCTTTTCTATCTCGAAATCTGTATTAATTCTTTGAAAAATATATATATATATCATATACCTTTAGATTCAATATTCATTTTCCTCCGCGAAGATAGATATATATATATTATTCGCACTATCATTTCCCAAGAAAGAAAAAGAAAGATTTCCATCAACTCTTTATTTTCAGCAACTGAAAAAGTTTTCATGTGATTGTGTTTTTTTATTCCATGAACATATAACTGTAGACAATCCTTTTGTAAACGATATATGACGGGTCCAAGAGGGCCCACTTATCTGTATTTAAAAGTGAATACAGGGATTTTGGGGTAAAACTTGGTCCGGGTACGCTCTTATATAACACTGAGAAAAAAATCTGGATTTGTTGGCTCTGGATTTGTATACGCTGTCCAGAATGAATTTATACCTATTTCGAGATAATAATGATCCGCCCAAAGTCGACAATTCCTGGCATGTTTTTTATCTATGAAGTGAGCTAGCTCTGGTGTCCATGCAACGATCCTAACCGAGATCTATTGAAACAAGAAAATGTGTCCACAGTACAAAGATCAGATCGAACATTCAACATCATAAGAAACTACAAGTACCCTTACCAAAAAGTTTAACCTTGCTGAAAGTATTATGTCAATCAATTGTATCTGATTGTATGCCCTTTATGGGCCCTGTAATTTGGGAATTAAAATATTCTATATTCTATTCTATATTCTATTCTATATTCTATTCTATATTCTTTCTATATTCCATTCTATATTCTATTCTATATATTCTTCTATATTCTATTCTATATTCTATTCTATATTCTATTCTATATTCAATTCTATATTCTATTCTATACTGTTTTGATCTGTTTTACACTATCACAGTTTGAAGTTCAGTGAACCGAAAATTTTGGGTCAAAATGTTAATTCAGCAAGGTTAGATATACTGGTCCCAGATTCAGTATACAACATAGAAAGACCTTACTATAGGGAACATGTTATTGATTAACTTCATCAGCAATATTCAGCGTTTAAGTCAAGAGAAGCCTGCCCCGCCAGATCTTTATCCCCAAGTCTCGCTTTCTGCGACAGAAGTTAGGCGAGACAAAAACTGCCTCGAACAAAACCTTAATCTGTTTTAGGGCGGACGGACGGAAAATGACGGACGGACGGACGAACTGACCAGAAAACATTGTGCCCCTCTGCTATTGTAGATTAAAAAAAAAGAATCTCGGACTAAGCGTAATACTATGTTTTGTTATGTCTTTTTTTTTTGGGGGGGGGAGGGGATATTCAACTCCCGCGTCATCTGCCACTGCTTTAACCGCGTATATGGGGGATTTGTAATAATTAATGGTCACTACTAATCACTTATGTCTGAATTATTACAAAATTCATCATATATCTTCCGGAAATGCTGGAATATCAGCCATATCAACTCCTATGTTCCGATTTATAGGTTAGTATAATTCTAAATAATTATGAATTTTATCAAAGGCCGGTGAAACAAAAAAATATTAACTTCAAATGTATAGTTATAAATTGACTTTTCACGCATAAGATGTTAGATAATAAATAAAACTATCTTTTGATTACATGTCTGGTTGACATTTAAAACATTTCTTTTAAATATAGGTCTTGATAGCATTACGTTTTTATGCTACTGGCAGTTTCCTGCAAGTGTTGGGAGATACTGTGGGAGTAGATAAGGAACTGCATCAAGAGTTGTAAGAAAGGTATCCCTTGCCTTGGCAGAGCTTCTCCCAGTTTATGTGAAATGGCCGTCCGATGACGAGAGAGAGAGATCAAAATGAGTTTTATAGAATGGCTGGCTTCCTGGAGTAATTGGTTGTATCGATGGGACACATGTTCGGATACAGCGCCCGTCTGAAAATGAACCTGTCTTTATAAACAGGAAAGGGTACCCTTCAATCAATGTACAGGCTGTTTGTGACAGCAAAGGTATGTACTTATATAATAAATCTTTCTGTCAAATCAAGGCTATATGCCATTCAGTCGCTTGTGATACTATTAAAACGCTGGGCTGGCAGCCGAACCACAATTCAAGTCGAAACTTAAAATTATTACTGTTAGCAGAGCTCACAAAAGTTACTACAACTCCCGCATTATGTAAAATACACCGTCTATGATAAGCTACAGAAACCCTGGAATATCTTGAATACATGCAAAACGACTCTGTTAAAAGTTTTAACCCCTCACCTATTTAAAAGAGAAGAAAACCACATCGCATTCTACATAAATATACATTAGTTGATGTTATATTTGGTTAAATTTATATAGTAAAATCTCTTTGTGGTAGGAAGTTTCACAAATCTAGTAGCAAGGTGGCCAGGCAGTACCCACGACAGCCACATGTTAAGGACCAGCAACCTAAGAACCGTTTTAGAGAGGGAGAACAACGGTTTACAAAATGGTATTCTTCTTGGTGACAGTGGTTATGCCTGTAAACCATATTTAATCACGCCATACTTGAGACCATCTGACCAGAGCCAAGAAAGATACAATGGTTCACACTGCAGAACAAGAGTTACCATAGAACGAGCTTTTGGTTGGTGGAAAAGACGTTTCCACTGTCTACATGGAGAAATTAGGATGCACCCTGAGAGAGTCTGCACAATAATTGGTATGATATGTTTACGTATTGTGTCTAAAATATTATTTACTTGAGAAAGTTTTTTTTTTTATTAAACGCTATTTTGATTGTCAGTGACATATTGTATTCATTTAAGCTAAATATGGATTTTACATCAAGTAAACTTGCAAAACATATTAACCACAGACCTATTAATAAGTAGAATAAGATTTCTACATGATATTCATCAATTCCACTTCATCAAGTTGACTGAATTTCATCAAAGTCAATATTTGCTATGTGAATCCAGGAGAGAGGGGTCGCCCCTTTATTGTTTGAAAAATTTCGTTGATTATATCGGAAATCAATCAAACATGACGAGAGCGCCGCCCCATTTTTCTTATGTCAGCTAATAGGCCTCCTTACATTTTCTTTAATGAAACACAAAATATCTAACTCCCGTTAAATAAATGTTAAATATACCTTGTTTCTTTGAGAAAAAAATAGCTCAGTAGCACCACTCCCTTTGCGAGCCTCAAACAGTCTTCTTTATGGACATGCATAAAGTTAATTGTCGAAAACACATCCGCAATGGAATGCCGTACGACAGGTGCTTGTAAACATTAAACGATATCATAGGACAACAACTTGAAAAAATGAAACATTGCATTGCTAAAAAGGTAAGAAGAAAACAATTCCAATCAACTTTTAACCTCTGAGACAACTGCCAGGTGCATAAAACAGTAATTGGCCACAGACCACAATTAAAATCTCTATTAGTTCTTTATAACGTTTTGTTTCATTAAAAATTGCACCGATTCTTTTGTCAAATATTTTGTGTGTGTAAAGAACAGTACTAGTCCAAACATATAACATTCAGAAAGATTGCTCCCAGTATCTTACAAATTTAGCCAATACACATCCATACCCCTGTGGACAAGTCAAGAGATGTTCCGAAAACTGTAAATATCACCTTTTGCACCTGGCCTAATCACTATTTCCATATCAAAATCAGTTAAAATACAACATCCAAAAGTTTATTTCACCTCTCTTCTTTCATTTCCATCCAAAAAAAAAAATAAGAAATGAGTGAGGAAGGGAAAGAAAAAAAATTAAGAAAAAATACACTTTAATTAAAAGGAACTATATTCGTGGACAACGAAAAGCGGGATCATTAATTGTGGTCTGGGATCTATTAGGGGTCTAAAACTTGACCAATTCTAATAAAACTTGGCATGATTTAAGCTTAGTGTATTATGAAACAGTTTACAAAGTTTTAAAGCCATATGATACCAATTATACAAAATGTGGCATTTTTTATATCTGAACTTTGGGTGCTGAATTGTGGCGTTGAATTAGAACAATTTCAACTATCAAATTTGGGCTTCTAAAAACCAAAATATACCAAAACTTACACTTTTTAATGTCTCTATGTATAAGTTATCACCTATTAAAAGCAACAGATAGCATACTTCATGTTTCAGACTTATAAAAAATGGCCAGAAGTAAATTTTATATGAGCCTGTGCCAAAAAAGAGGGGCCTGATTTGGGGGGTCTCATCACGATTCACAAGTTGATTTTTTTGTCAATCATGATTCACAGAAATAAATTTCCATGATCACGGATCATGAAAATATAAAAAGAGTATAAATCTGTAGAAAAACGGATCACGATAGCGAAAATGCGCCGATCACGAAGAACGAAAATAACCCATCAGGCCCCTCAGAAAATAGAGGTTTTCAAATGAAGTGAGGCCTTATATAAAATGTAATATTTTCACTTACCACAATTTTCTGAAGTTGTTAAGCTATAAAAAGCTTTTACATGTTATAAATGTACTTTTAATGGAAATATAAGTTTCAAATAGCATAACACATGTGAATAAAATGTATTTCAGCAATGTCATGCAAGCTTAAAAAAACAGGTTGTCAATTTAGGTTGTTCCCCACATTTGCATATTAAAAAGCAAATAAATGATATGGGAGATGGAGATATGTTTCTTTTGCTCAAATCTTTGCTTAGATATGATAAAACATGGAGCCTGGATGTAACAAGACTGTCACTTTCAACTATATATGTAGACAGTATGATCTGATGCAAAGTTTTTACTGTACTTTTAAAACCGGCATGAAATTTCAGCCTCAAAAGGCCAATATTTTAACCACTAGCTATCAAACAAAAGAAAATAAAGGTAGTCTGTGAAACAGACAAGGTCAAACAACCAGTAATAAGTGCTTTTGATTCAGTTTCAGTGAAATCTGTTAAAAGGAATCCAACTTGTATGTGCATAAAACCCAATTTTTCACTTGCTTCATACTGACTGTTAGACTAAGATCATTAAAGCAACAGATTTTCACTCTTATTCTGATTTTATCTACTTTTTGTATGTTTAGTGTTCAAAATGAGTTAAACATCTACATTAGATACCACAAACACAAATAGAAAATCAGAAAAACCTGTCAGAGAGAAAGTAAACATGCTACTTTTGTAAAAATATTGAATCACCTGAAAAGTTCAATTTTGGGCACGAGGCTGAAATGTCACTTATTTACAAAATTTCTATCAAATAAAAGTGGAAATCATTTATTCTCATGTAGTAGTATCTTGTAAGTTGTCGAGATCCCCACCCTTAAACCATATATATTCCTGTTTGTCATGTCACAAAGATTCGAAGATATATAGGGTCAGTCCCCAGGGGTCCCCACACCCCCAATGATCTAATATCTTGTAAATGGTCGAGATCCCCACCCCTAAACCATATATATTCCCATTCGTCATGTGAAGATTTGAATGATATATAGGGTCAGTCCCCAGGGATCACCCCCACCCCCTGCCATTTGAGAAAGTTCTAATATCTTGTAAATTGTTGAGATCCCCACCCCTAAACCATATATATTCCTGTTCGTCATAACACAAAGATTCGAAAGATATATAGGGTCAGTCCCGAGGGGTCCCCCACCCCAATGATCTAATATCTTGTAAATGGTGGAGATCCCCACCCCTAAACCATATATAGTCCTATTCGTCATGTCAAGAAGTTTTGAATGATATACAGGGTCAGTCCCCAGGAGCACGAGAAATAAAATCGTAAATATTAATAACAAAAAGTACAAGAAGTTATTACTCAGCTGTTCTAGGAGATCATGCAGTCATTATTAGTAATGAAGACCCTAGGGTCATATTTTAGCGTCCATTAGTTGCATCTGATTTGAAAAGAATATTATTCATAGTTTATAATTAATTTCATGGACTTTATCGCATACCATACACATACAATATCTGGGCCAACTTCCAATTTGTCTAGTTTACCTTTGGAATAAAATGCAGGACAAGCACAAGAAATGTACAGAGTACTGACACCAAACAAAGAAAATAAATAAGGGGAAACACGAAGCACACACACTGAACTAAAAACGAGACAACAGTGCACACGCTGAAATGTCTCGCCTTCTTTACTGCCCATTGATATTATGTTTATAGTCCTAAATATAAAGCTTTACTACAACTATCACATTAATTCAATATGATCCATGAAAATGAGGTCAATGTCACATAAACCGAAGAGAAATACATGTACACTTTACAATCAATACACCAAATATACTATTGTTTACCGTGCTCAGAAATTTAGAAACGATCCTGGTAAACTTATCGATCCTTTAAATAAACTTATTCTAAAAGGTTACCAATTCAACACTGTAATTAGATCATTAAAATTGGTTTTATTGGTACTGATATTGATTTTGTTATCAGTAAATTAAAAGCAAACTAAATATTATTTTATATACATATACACATTCATGGATCTACAATCTGTCGATACTTGTATCTTGGCATTGCACAAGGTCATGTTTTTCCCTGACTGTTTATGACGTCTTTACACTAAATCCATTGGATGTTGGATGTGTACCGATTGATAATTTAGTCTTAGATGCATGATTTTTTTATTAGTTGTTAGTGGCTTTGAACTAGCTGTCAGTAACTGCGAGTACTCTCAGATCTGTACTTAGTGTCTTTTTGTTGTTTGGATGTACAAGTACCCGGCCACGTCCACTTGTAATTGTAGTATTTGTATTTTTATCCATCTGATGAGTTAAGCCTCTTTCAACTGATTTTTATACGACCGCAAAATTTTTGCGGTCGTATATTGGTATGACGTTGGCGTCGTCGTCGTCCGAAGACATTTGGTTTTCGCACTATAACTTTAGTATAAGTTAATAGAAATCTATGAAATTTAAACACAAGGTTTATGACCACAAAAGGAAGGTTGGGATTGCTTTTGGGAGTTTTGGTCCCAACAGTTTAGGAATTAGGGGCCAAAAGGGTCAAAAATTAAACTTTGTTTGATTTCATCAAAAATTGAACTATTGGGGTTCTTTGATATGCCGAATCTAATAGTGTATTTAGATTCTTAATTTTTGGTCCCGTTTTCAAATTGCTCTACATTAAGGTCCAAAGGGTCCAAAATTAAACTTAGTTTGATTTTAACAAAAATTGAATTCTTGGGGTTCTTTGATATGCTGAGTCTAAACATGTACTTAGTTTTTATACGACCGCAAAAAAATTTTGCGGTCGTATATTGGTATGACGTTGGCGTCGTCGTCGTCGTCGTCCGAAGACGCATTGGTTTTCGAACTCTAACTTTAGTTTAAGTGAATGGATCTGTATGAAATTTTACCATAAGGTTCAATATCACAAAAGGAAGGTTGGGATTGATTTTGGGGGTTATGGTACCAACAGTTAAGGAATTAGGGGCCAAAAGGGGCCAAAAATAAGCATTTTGTAACTTCCAGACATAACTTGTGTGTAAGTGTATGGATCTCTCTGACTTTGTACCACAAGGTTCCATATCACAAAGGAATGCTGGGATTGATTTTTGGGGTAATTGCCTCAAAATTTTAGGAATTAGGGGCCAAAAAGGGCAAAAACAAGCATTTTTCTAGTTTCATGACAATAACTTATGTGTAAGTGTATGGATCTTTCTGAAATTATACTACAAGGTTCCATATCACAAAGAGAAAGCTGGAATTGAGTTTGGGGTAATTGCCTGAAACGTTTAGGAATTAGGGGCTAAAATAAGCATTTTCTAGTTTCAGACAATAACTTGTGTTCAAGTGTATGGATCTATCTGAAATTGTACTGCAAGGTACCATACCTCAAAGGGAAGGCTTGGATTGAGTTTGGGGTGATGAATCATAAGGGGTTCAAAAATTTGGGGGATTTTTTTTTCTTTTTTTCCTTTTTTTTCTTTAAAATTTTCCATTTTAAGTTGGTTATTTCTGATTTATATTTAAAAGCAAATAATAATGATATGGCAGGAGATACACACCAAACAGGATGTGTAAATTATTATATAATAAGTATTGTGCAATAGCAAGAAATTTTCAATTGCACAGTATTGTGCAATAGCAAGAATTCTTCAATTGCACAGTATTGCGCAATAGCAAGAAATATGCAATAGCACAATATTGCGCAATAGCAAGAAATTGTCAGTTGTACAGTATTGCGCAATAGCAAGAAATATTCAATTGCACAGTATTGCGCAATTGCAAGAAATATTCAATTGCACAGTATTGTGCAAAAGAAGATACTTTGTATAAATTGCTTATTTCTTGACCAATTTCAATGGGGTTTTATTCTTGAACTCTTGGGGTTCTTAAATGTGCTGAATCTAACCATGTATTAAGTTTTTGGATTTTGGGCCCGTTTTAAATTGGTCCACATTGAGGTCCAAAGGGTCCAAAATTAAACTTTGTTTGATTTCATCAAAATTGAATTATTGGGGTTCTTTGATATGCCGAATCTAACCGTGTATTTAGATTCTTAATTTTTGGTCCTGTGTTCAAATTGGTCTACATTAAGGTCCAAAGGGTCCAAAATTAAACTTAGATTGATTTTAACAAAATTGAATTTTAGGGTTTTTGATATGCTGAATCTAAACATGTATTAAGATTTTTGATTATGGGCCCAGTTTTCAAGTTGGTCCAAATCGGGTCCAAAATTAAACTTTGTTTGATTTCAACAAAATTGAATATATGGGGTTCTTTGATATGCTGAATCTAACTATGTATTTAGATTTTGATTTTTGGGCCCGTTATCAACTTTGTCCACATTGAGGCCAATAGGGTCCAAAATTAAACTTTGTTTGATTTCATCAAAATTGAATTATTGGGGTTCTTTGATATGCCGAATCTAACCGTGTATTTAGATTCTTAATTTTTGGTCCCGTTTTAAATTGGTCTACATTAAGGTCCAAAGGGACCAAAATTAAACTTAGTTTGATTTTAACAAAATTGAATTCTTGGGGTTCTTTGATATGCTGAATCTAAACATGTATTTAGATTTTTCATTATGGGCCCAGTTTTCAAGTTGGTCCAAATTGGGGTCCAAAATTAAACTTTGTTTGATTTCAACAAAATTGAATATATGGGCTTCTTTGATATGCTGAATCTAACCATGTATTTAGATTTTTGATTTTTGGGCCCTGTTATCAACTTTGTCCACATTGAGGTCAAAAGGGTCCAAAATTAAACTTTGTTTGATTTCATCAAAATTGAACTCTTGGGGTTCTTTGATATGCTGAATCTTACCATGTATTTAGATTTTGGATATTGGACCATAATAGGTGAATGTCCAATTTAAAATTTTAAGTTCTTAGACCACATTCATTCTTTGTCAGAAACCTATGCTGTGTCAAATATTTAATCACAATCCAAATTCAGAGCTGTATCAAGCTTGAATGTTGTGTCCATACTTGCCCCAACTATTCAGGGTTCGACCTCTGCGGTCGTATCAAGCTGCGCCTGTGGAGCATTTTATTTGATTATGGGCCCAGTTTTCAAGTTGGTACAAATCAGGGTCCAAAATCACTCTTTGTTTGATTTCAACAAAAATTGAATATATGGGGTTCTTTGATATCCTGAATCTAACTGTGTATTTAGATTTTTGGATTTAGGGAAAGGCTGGGATTGAGTTTTGGGGTTATTGCTCCAAGGGGGGTTCTAAAAAGTTGGACGGGGGATTTTTTTTTCATTAAGGGATTCATATTTTTTTTTTCAAAATTTTTCAAATTTTGAATTTTTGAAAAGTTTCAAGAAGAAATCTTCAATTGCACAATATTGCGCAATAGATTTGTAAGATCTTTGACCACATTTATTTTGTGTCAGAAACCTATATTATGTCAAAAATTTGATCACAATCCAAATTAGGACTTTATTAAGCTTGAATATTGTGTCCAAATTTACCCCAACTGTTAAGGGTTCGACCTCTGCGGTCGTATCAGGCTGCGCTCAGCGAAGCATTTTATTATAGTTCGTTCTTATGTTGTCCCAGGTTAGGGGGAGGGTTGGAATCCCGCTAACATGTTTAACCCCGCCACATTCTGTATGTATGTGCCTGTCCCAACTCAGGAGCCTGTAATTCAGTGGTTGTCGTTTGTTTATGTGTTACATATTTGTTTTCGTTAATTTTTGTACATAAATTAGGCCGTTAGTTTTCTCGTTTGAATTGTTTTACATTGTCATTTCGGGCCTTTTATAGCTGACTGTGCGGTATGGGCTTTGCTCATTGTTGAAGGCCGACGGTGACCTATAGTTGTTAATTTCTGTGTCATTTGGTCTCTTGACTGTTGATTTTGCATGTCGCCTATTTTCGACCAACCTTTATTTCACCCATTTTGATTTCACACAAGTCTATACTTTCAAAATCGGACATCCTATAGTTTTTTTCAGGATCAATGCATTGCAATATATTTCCTTATTGCTTTATTTTTATTGAAATAGGTGCTTGTGCAGTCTTGCACAATTTGGCAATCCTTTTAAAAGAGCCCCAATTAGACCAAGACCAAGACGTTGACATCGGGAGATTAATGGACAATACAATGGCCATGAAGATGGAAATGGTGTACGAAACTACATTACAAGAACCTTTTTAGACAATAATTAAAGATATATGCAGGTATATTGCTAAACAGTACAAACATAAGCATTCAAAATCATGAGAATCGCTCACAGTGAATAAGTTATTAAGCAATGAGAATTTTTGGACATATTTATGCTATTTAAGGACCCAAACTAAAAAAAAAACATTTTAAATATAAATTAAAGTTAAAGGGGTCCTTGTTTGGTCATGTTCTGTGTAAGACAAGGCCAAACTGCAACCTTTAATTGCTTTCTTCAACTACATTGTATCTTTGATGCAGAGCTGTCCATATGCACTCATACCAAATCTACATCTTTTAAATTGATATTCAGGCCATGTAGGATAAAAAATAAACTTAATGGATAAAACAATATTATGCATCCAACCAGTGTAAAATTATGTAAAGATGTCAAACAAATATTCTCTTAAAACCAAAGTTGGTATATATAATCACAATAATCAAATAATTAAATCAATCTTCAATGTCTAGATGTATTTTTAGCTTCTTATTCATTAGTTCATAATATTTTGTTTGTTGAATCAGCTTTTCTTCTGCTCAATCAGAACCTCGTACTGCATTCTGGTCACATCATCTGGTTTAATTTTCCTCTTAGCAGTCTTGGATCTGAAAGCATAGAAACGTATATTGAAAGCATTCTATTTGAGGAGTCAAATTGTGTTGACTGTATATTATTAGGTCATTTACAGTCACGAACTGTTTATAAATTTGTTTGTGAGGTTGAAAATAATTTGCTGTATAGTTTTATTTATTGCTTTTAAGAAAAGACATTAATCTCTGAATATTAATGTTTCCCAGTTCAAATCGTTTGTCATGTTTGTTTTACCGCAATAATTTATTGAAGAAATACCAATACGTTGTTTAAAAATACAAATTAAATTTTTTAATTTGTAAAAGAATTATTAGTTCCCTACCCAAAAAGCCAAAGGGAGGGGACTTTAGGATTACACAATGTCCTTCCATCAGGCAATCATTTAGTCTGGAAAATCAGTTTTCAACACTTTTATATTGATTTAATATAGTGAAACCATGACAAGTAACAAATGAGTTCATATTTTGTTTTAGTATGATGATTTTTTGCAGCGTTAAGGTCCTTTGACTAGGAAAATTAACAAAAATAATCTGTTTTCGCACTTGTTTCCATCATGCTTTAAGATATTGATTTGATATTTGGTACAGAAAACATAATTTTAACATGACAGGTTACAGATCAAGTACAAATTTTGTTCTGGTACAAGTAATTGTCGACTTGTAGGTTACTATGTATTGCCATTAAATTTATTCTCAGAATTTTGTGTTGTCTACTATCTATGCTGGTCTGCGTCCACACTTGTTAATGCTTTGTTCTTAATCACTCATAAAATGAAAATGTTATTTTTCTGACAGTAAACTTAATTACTTAATTACTTAATAATGTTTTAAAGGACAGACGAGAATGATGTAAACTCACATGGCCCTCTGAGTCATGTATTTAACTGATATTACTATTTATTTCTGTAAACAAAATATGCTAGTTTGTATTATTATGTTAACCTTGTATATAGGCTTTAACTAAAAATATTTTGATAGAACAGTTAATGTCTCCATATATGATATTATAATTAATACATGTATGTATACTTTTCAGATGTCAAATGCACATCAATGATCTGTACATCTTCTGTGGATGCTGCAGGTACTCTGACTTCAGACACTGATGATGGACCTGGATTGCTTGCAGGGACAGAATCAGCAGACCCTTCTTGGAACTGATCAACAAATTTGGATAGCAAACTCATAGATTGTGGCGTACCAACAATTTCAACTGCATCATGACCTTAAAGACATAAAAAAACTTTTCAAGCTAATCATATTAAATTAATGATTTGAAGTAATAAAAAATCTATTAAAAATATATAAATAAGAAGATGTGGTATGATTGTCAATGAGACAACTCTCCATCCAAGTGACCATGTATTTGAAGTTAACAATTCTAGATCAAATTACAGCCTTCAACACGAACCCATGGCTCACACCAAACAGCAAGCTCTAAGGTTCCCAAAATGACCAGTGTAAATAATTTCAAACATGAAAACCAACACTCTAATCTATATACAAACGAGAAACGGAAAACACCTATGAACCACATTAACAAACGACAACCACTGAACAACAGGCTCCTGACTTAGGACAGGTGCATATAAAATATGCATTGGGTTTTAAACACTTTAAAGGCACCCCAACCTTCACCCTAACGTGAGACAGTAGTATAACATTACAACATGAAAAGACACACAATACAATATTAATTTAAAATTGCTTAACTGGAACAGAAAGACATGATTTTAATAAAAATAACTTTAAACGAATAAGTGTGATCCGCAATGAAATATAAATACAATAATAAAACTCAGGTGCCTATAAAACATATAAGTTACAGGTTATAATAAAAATGTGTACATGATACGAATGTAAATGTGAAAAAATCATATTTCATTTGTGTTGTACCTCCATCTAGTTCTTGCTTAAAACTTTTTTGGACCAAACACATTTTCTGCACTTTGCTAGATTTCCAGGAAGTTAGGAACCTTATGAAATAGTGTAGGCGCTTCTATGCAAGGATATGATAGATTTATTGTGGATTTCATAAACCTATAATGAAGTGATGTTTGATTTTCACTCATTAGATAAAACCAATAAATATGTTATTACATGCAAGAAGGTAACATTTCACATTAATATCATCTTAAATGAAATATATGGTAAAAAATATATAACCATGATAATTGGCTTAAAATTTTATATTTCCTTGACCAGAATTAATAAAGAATACATGTATATACATCTTAAATTACAATGATAAATCATAAACATTTTGTATGAAGTGTACTACGGTAGCGCAGAATGGGACTTGGAGCTCTTTGTAATCAAAGAAATTTTGTGTACACAAAATTCAATTCTGTCATTACAAAATCCTTTTTGTCTTACAAAACTATGTGATACAGACTTGTTTTATGAGAACTTCAACTTTGTAATTACAAAATTCATTTTTTGTAGACAAAATTCTTCTTTTTTTTTTTGGTATGCAAATATAAACTAATTTGCATACAAAATTGACTTTTGTGTTAAATTTTCACTTTCAATTTTGTCTACACAAAAATAAACACAAAATTGAATTTTTTGACAAAAATCAATTTTGTCTACACAAAAATAAACACAAAATTGAATTTTGTGACAAAATCTCAATTTGTATGCAAATTAGTTCACAGAATCCAAACTTAACTAATTTTCATACAAAATTGACTTTTGTCACCTAATTTTCAAATTAGGTAACGAAAGTAGACTGTGATACAAAAATTAATTTTGTCATGACAAAAGTAACTTTTGTCCACTGAAAGATAATTTTGTATGACAAAATTTTAATTTGTAGTATGCTACAAATTTTGTTAAACTGAACTCATTTTGTTCAACAAAACTCACTTTTGTCCGTACAAAATAGAATTTCAGTACAAAACCACAAGAGTTCCGTTCGGCGCCCCGTATGTACAACTAAAATAGTAGTAAGGAAGAACCATATAGGTATGTACATTAATGTATAAAGGAGTCCCTTGTTTACATTTCCATTGACTCTTCTAAAAGGAACATGTCTAGACTTTATGGCTGTTGAAATCTATCACTTTCTCAGTCCCACCGGCACTGAAGAAGCGGTAAAACTTTTGAGTTGCAAATTCCAGAACTTTTATTAAGGTGAAACAATATGCAATCAGGTGTCGATGGAATACTATGTAATGCTTCTTGACTTCAATATGATTGAGATTATAAGAAGGCACATGCTAGGAAATTTTTATTATAAATGATGTATGCCTGAAGAAGAATAATCCAAATATGAACATGGCGAAAAGTCTGTACACAATACTTAAAGATGACGATTAATTGTTATCTCATAATGGAAACAAAAACAAAAAAAACGTTTATATGGAATTACCGTGCCTTGTATTATAAATGTACACATTTTTTTTATAACCTGTAACTTGTATTGTGATATCTATTAATGACATACAGTACATGAAATGCAAGCAGAAAAAAAACATATTGTACCTGTTGTAGCAAGACTGGAATCCGTGGCATCAATTGGTGACTCCAACCCCTGCAACCCAGTAAAACTAGGGCAATCCTTGTAGATGTCGACAATCTTTTCTTGCATCTCTGACAAGGGTTTTGGTGGTGGACCACCGCCAGTTCTCTGGTGGTCACGGGCCTTTTCTGTGTATGCCTTTTTGGCCTCTTGGTGCAAATTGGACCATTTAGTCTTAATTTCTTTGGTTGATCTGGGGCACACACCTAAAGAGTTGACCCTTTCGGTAATGTGCTCCCAGACCAAACGTTTTTTCACTTGTCACGGAACTGGTACCGTGACTGGACTTAAACTTGTCACTTAATAATGAAATGTTTTGTTGCACCAGTTCCGTGATCAAGGTAATTTCTGACGATTCAAAATTTTGGATCGATTTCTTGTCGTCTTAGTAGCATCCATGTCCATAGTCCGATAGTTGTTGATAGTTACCTTGCAGACGACGGATGTTTACATTTTGTGGAATTGTGGGAAATATTTAGGAAACCCAATATTTAATGATAGTTTAATGACGCATCCGTCATTAGATGTCCATTAGTTAATGAGCAACAAAATATTGCTTCGTGCAACACATTTTAATGGACTCATTAACTAATATCCTATTAAGGATTTAATGAATCATTAAGCCTTAATGACTCATTAAGCTAATGACACTTTCGTACAACCGGCTGCTGGTCATTAAAGATGGCATATTTTGGTATTAATATTGATTCACTCTTAGGGTCTTTACTGTGCGTATTGCTGTGTGTTTGTTTTTTCTACATTGGCTAGAGGTATAGGGGAAGGTTGAGATCTCACTAAACATGTTTAACCCCGCCACATTTTTGCGCCTGTCCCAAGTTAGGAGCCACTGGCCTTTGTTAGTCTTGTATGATTTTTAATTTTAGTTCATTTACATGTTTTGGAGTTTAGTATGATGTCCATTTTCACTAAACTAGTTCACAATTTTTGTTTAGGGGCCAGCTTCTCGCTGTGTTGAAGACCCATTGGTGGCCTTCGGCTGTTTTCTGCTCTTTGGTCGGGTTGTTGTCTCTTTGACACATTCCCCATTTCCATTCTCAATTTTATTGTAACAAAAATGTTTTAACATAAGAAGAAATTGAGATAATTCCAGGTAAATAAGTGTTCATGAAGAAATATTTTTATGCATGTAATTCACGCCCTTAATCAATGGGAATTATTGAAATTATCTGTTCCTGTTGAATGCCGTCACCGCAAGTTAGACTATTAATGCCAACACTCTCTTGATTTATCTGCATTTATAAGTCCTTAATTAGTTTGAATCCAGATATTTTTTATTTCGTTTGGGGTAGAGATAATTGCATTGAACAGGAATCAATAATCCCCACTGGTGCACTGCCATTTCACTAGTCGATCACAAGTTTGTAGTCAGTAATCTTGCATTGGAAAGATTATACGTAACGGTTCGTCTATGGCAAGGTATATACTATGAAATTTAGAGCGAGGGGATTGGACGAGATGTTGTAAGTATGTGCTAGATTTTGGTTTAGTGATTTGAGAAATTTTCAATTGACTGAAATATATGAACTCTTCAAATTCGTATATTATCGGACCGACGCAAAGATGGTCAAGAATTGGTTTTGTTGACATTGCACATTTTTTATTGTTTGTTATATATTCAGGTGGGAAAAAGTTGTAAAATATTTTATTCTATGTTAATTCTCTGCCCCATGCGTTTTAAGCTGGTTTTGAAGTTCCCTTTGTTATATTATTTTACTGTACTTCAGAAAAAGGGTGAAGGTTTGGTACCATTAAAACGTTTAAACCCGCTGCATTTGTTTGCACCTGTCCTAAGTCAGGAATCTGATGTTCAGTAGTTGTCGTTTGTTGATGTGGTTCATAAGTGTTTCTCGTTTCTCGTTTTTATATAGATTAGACCGTTGGTTTTCCCGTTTGAATGGTTTTACACTAGTAATTTTTGGGGCCCTTTATAGCTTACTGTTCGGTGTGAGCCTAGGCTCCGTGTTGAAGATCGTATTTTGACCTATAATGGTTTACATTTATAAATTTTGACTTGGATGGAGAGTTGTCTCATTGGCACTCATACCACATCTTCTTATATCTATTCAACATTTGCCATTTTTTCCCCGAACACTTCTTATGCGAAATCAATTCTCAAAATGAGCACGTGGTGCTAAAACTATTATTGGTATGTTGTAATTATGGTTAGCTCAGTAAAATCTGGTTAATTAATTGTAAAAAATCTTCGGATTTTCAGAAACTATCACCCTGTTTGAAACGAAGTGAGTAGACGGTTCACGAGATAAGAAACATAATTTCTAATCACATTGCATTACCATATCCTTCTTATGAAATCTAGTTAAACAATTATGTTTAAGGTCAATAGACACTACATGAAATATGTCACAGATTTTAGTAATAGTTTGATTATTAATTTGGCACTTTCAAATATAAAGGAAAATTGGAAAAAAAATTCGTTAAACTGATATGCATTTTATTCCAAGATAATCCTTAAAATTGTTCGACACAGCTTTTTACTTAAAAATCGATACATTGTTCCTCAGTTTTTAATAATGTAAAGTGTAGAGTAAAATGGATGGGCCAATTGCTACTACAAACATACGGAAGGGGCATACAATTTCACAACGACTCATTTTATTGTCATCAGCTTATCTTACATGTACGAGATCAAGAACTATGTTCAAACGGAACTAAATATTGGATATATTATCATTAATTAACTATTTAAAGCTAAACTCCTCTTGTAAATTTTCATTATTTACTATGAATGACATCCAACATTCTCAATAATTTTCTGTGTTATCCCGAATGTGATCAAACCAGTTTAGATCAAGCAATTTTATAAAGCAATCTCATACAGAAATTTTAATTGGAAGTTTTTGAAATTAAACTTGGTCGTTGGTTTATTTTAACATTTTTGGATAGTCTTTAGTTGGTCTATGCAACAATATAGAAAAACTGACTTTTTTCTAGAAGGAATATTCCAATCTTACATTTATTACATTTCGGAAAATATAATTGATATGCACTATTTACAAAACAGGAACAAAGGTCGAAGAGTCTCTCTTTATCCTTTCATTTTTAAATCAAATCACCCGCCATAGTAGGGTCATGAATAGTGATCTGAAGAAATACATGATTTGGCAATTCAAGTTTTGTGTTCAAATCTACAAAAACGAAAAGAGAATAAATGAAATATTTTAGTCGTGTTTCAAAGCTTTAATGAGCTTAAAAAACCAGCATAATTATAATATTTAGTTTTAAGTAAAAACAAAGACACACAGAGATGTCAAAGCAAAAGGAGACATAAACAGAGTAAACAGATCATCCTAAACGTCTAAATTCAATTTGCCTTAGGCTGTTGCAATCTTGCTTCGACCAAATAAATACTTTTAAAAATGGGAAAAATAAAAAGCGTTAATAATGATTTTGCTTTTGTTTTTATAAATGTTTTTTTTTAAATACTATGGCGATATAGAAATGTTATTCACTGTATAAATATATGGTTATGACCTCTTTATAAAATGCAATTGAATTTTTGCTTACTCTTTTGAAACAAGAAAGTTTAACTTGTGTCTCATTCCTGTCATTACTAAGACCTTTGACATTCATTCTAAAGGAACTGATCTGTAGTTTCATCCGTTCAATGATTCCTATCAAATAACGCGAACAATCTTTAAGCAGAAAATACCAAAGTAAACAAGAAAATTTCGAAGTTTAAATATAGAGCAGATCTTGCTGGATTCTTAATTTTCTACCTTAGGGATAAGATTGCAGTTGATAATATCATCAAATTACATTTCCTTACGTGATTTATGAATTAAAAAGGAATGGTCATTCTCTTAGATATGAAGTACAAATAGGCCAATGTTTGTTAAGAATGAAATAAGAATATGAAAAAGTACCAGAACTAATATTTCTGTACACGGATATCAATCCACCACAACATATGATATATACATATCTAGTTGGTTGAAAAGGCTTTTATACCTTTTTATTATCTATGTAGAAGTCAAATTATTCTGTACAAAAACTTGTTCTTCCTGTCATTTGTATCAAATTCATTTTTTAGATAATGTTTACCTTACTTACTCTTTGAATCCCGTTTAAAGGGGAATTTTTATTTTGGATTGATTCTGAAATTGATGGAGAATGAAGTTTTTAATGCAATTTTTAAAGATACTACTGCCAAAATACTTCTGATGCATTTTTTGCGTCAAAAGACATAAATGTTTTCAATGAGGCTTTGGCGGAAGTTTTACCGTTCATTTATTCCATATATACGGCTTTATATCTGAGCGTAGATGATGACACTAAATCGTTTCTCTTTCAGTAAATTTTTATCAAATTTTATATATTTTCAATCTAGATTTTTGTGTATTATCGTTGTATTTGAAATTAAACTTAAACTTATATTGCAATTATAATTACGTTAAATATATGGTAAACAATTATTCGTTATTGTCTTTTAGAATTAAGAATTTGTTTGAAGTAGATTGTATTCATTATTTCATTTCATTTAGATATATAGTTGGAAAAAATATTAAGAAAATCACGTACATCTGGAAAACATAAATAAAATGATCTTACCTGTTTCATCAAGATCCGATTGCTGAATGGTTATGCACAACGTTACGTTATCGGCGGTTAAATATTTCAATTAGGGAAGTAGGCATTTCTACTCAACAGAGATATACACGCACCATTGTATTTTTCAATTATCTAACGCGCTCAAATTTGATTAAAACCCTACTTAATAGTCAATTACTTTTTCGGTTTGATGTTGGGCAATGATTTTCTATCGCGGAGATTTGTTTTCAATCTATAATGCTGTTAATGTATTGTTTGCCGTTCATTTAGAATTTTTAAAATTACGTCAAACTTTAAACTGATGAAAGCACGTTTTATTTGAATAAGTAAAATGAATTTTGTATACTGGTTTGAGTAGCTGTTTCTCCTTTATAAAATCCATGCTTATAAATTGTTATCTTAGGTTGGAACATAGACCAATTGATTCCAAACATATATTGTTTACAGATAACTTATGATTATTTTTATTTGATTGACTTACAGAATTTAAGTTGGAAAACAATTCTGATGTCAAATATAATACTTTTCTCGACTCGATTCTGTTCTTTGGTCATTAATTTATTGTTGATTATTCTAAATATGGGTTTAAATTATTTGTACGTTATAGAGAAAGTCCAAATAACTGTCCATTCCTGGGAAATAATGGAGCGGAGGACCATAGGGCCGACCCTCATTATTTCACAGGAATGAACATTTATTTGGACTTTCGCTAACTTAAAATACACCATAGATATTTAGAACGAATCTTTAGATTATTATCTCAGCTGGGAAAATTTTGCTCCAGGCCCTGTCGACGACACTTGGTATAGTGGGTAGCCAAGCCCCGTGGACATGGACACTCCGCCAATCAACTGGAACGCAGAGGGTTCCAAAAGGGGATGAAGCGATGCTTCATCTCGTAGCAGGGTGCTACGAAAAGGGGTTGAATTGACGGTGGAGAGATGAAAAGTAGTTAATTACTTGGGGATAAGAAGAGAAATTAACCAGTGGTGAATTTCGTAATGGTCATTTATTTATAAAACACCACTGGGTTGCTGAGAACTGTTCCCACATTCAGTGAAATATTGAAGGTGGTAGATTGAGGTGGATGGTGGGTGAAATTGTAAACTTATTCCTATAGAGTAAACGTCCTTTGTAGTCAACAGCAAAATCAAAAGTGAGAAGCTGGCAGCCTGCAATTGTAATCTGAGAACCTAATCTCTGATATCAGACAGACCAAATTAGGCATGACCTTTGACCTTATAATGGAATCAACTGCCCCATCTCATGGAAGAAACCATTCCTTCTGAATAAACAACACTTATACTCTGCATAAGTTACAATTTATTTTTATTATACTTTACGTTAAAATGCCATATTTTGATTGGCTAATACGAGGGAGATAATTTACTCTATCCTATGGCTGAGCGGGAGACAACTTTTTTTAATGTCACCCTCTCGTCCAGACCAATCAAAAAACGATAATTTAAAAGGACAATGAATTGAATTTACATCAAGTAATTAAAGACAATTCTTAAGTTCATTTTTTATTTTCATTTAAATTCAAGGAAGCACGAATAACACTAAAAAATTAACACCTAGCGATGAATAACCCTACAAATTAACACCCATCGGTGAATAACCCTATTTTTCACCGGCGAATAACCTTTTGAGGCTCTTGGTTTCTGCGCGAGTTATTTCCTGTAGAAAATGACGTCATCAGCGTTTGTAAACAAAATGGCAAGCCAGCGATTTGAGAAATCTACAGGGGACGATATACAAAGACTTCTTTGTGACAAAGACGCTAAAACAAAAAAAAGCAACCAAAGCAGCTTTGACATGTCTGATGTAATTCATGATATCGACAGAAAGAGATAACTTGGTATTTGATACACCAGAACAACTGAACGAGTGTTTAATCAGATTTTACGCAGACGCCAGGAAAAAAGATGGTACGCATTACAAACTTTCGGCTCTGAAGGGATTAAGATTCGGACTAGCCAGGCATTTCCTTAAGGAAATGGATGTTGACATTATAAAAGTCATTAGATTCAAAAGGGCAAATGATATATATGAGCAAACCTACGAGAAATAAATAAAAGCACATTTGCCATACAAACAGATGCCAGCGGATGGGAGTATGTTTTCCAGGCCCGTGATGAGCTTAACAAGAACCATCGGGAGAATTCAGATAGCTGCATTACTGAAGGTCGCATGTTTGCAGTACCAGGTAAGGAATAACTATAAACTAACCAACTATAGAAAAAAGTTCGGCAAATTTCAAACAAAAAAAGAAATAAAAATTGCAACTTCAAAATGACACCGAAAAAGGCAAATTTGATTCGATTGTCAAATAGGTTATTGAGACAAACATGTCTTGAATTCGTTTGCTGTATCGTTTTTAAGTTTATGAAATATCAGAGGATACGTTCGTTAAACTTGCATGAAAAGACATTGATCACAATAAAAATGGTAAATACCAAATAAAAAAACAAACTGAAACGCTTAAATTATCACTTGATTCGTATGAGCATGCCCAAGTTTATAGCAGTGAATGTATTTATAACTATTAACATGAGAAACTGACAGATTTGCTTACCTATATTTTAATTTTATTTTTAGGTCACCATCTGTGGCATTTTCAAAAAGTACTTGTCCAAGCTAAATCCAAAAAGAAATGACTTATGGCAATGTCCACTGAATTCTTACGACGACTCCTGTGAAATATGGTATATATCAGGTTTTAGGAAAAAACACGTTGGCAAACTTAATGAAAGTTATCTCCAGACAAGCTGGTCTATCTCGTGAATTTACAAATCACTCCATAAGGGCAACAAGCATTACTGTCTTAGATGTTAACAAATTTTCTGATCGGGACATTATGAGTGTGTCCGGACACAGATCTGAAACATCTATAAAACATATACAGGAAAGGTAACAACTAAAAGGAAATTTGAAATGAGCCGTGCGCTATGCGCATCTATTATGAACACCGAAGAGGTTGTTGAAGTTACCCTCTCACAGGAACAAATTCAAGTCGAAGGAGAAATAAATCTGTCCCAAGAACAAATTGACCAACTTATGGAACCACTGGTTGAAAATTTAGAACCAAATACTGTCAGTGTCTCAGTTCATGTTCAGACAGATCATGAAGAACAACCTGTCAGTATGTCTAACTTGTGCAAACAACCAACAAATAACTTGATGGTTAATGTGCTCAAACCTCTCGAAAACATACCATTTACAGCTATGATTAGCAATTGCAATGTAACATTCAATGTGAATTTGATTTCTAAGTGAAAATTAGCATTGTTACTTCAGTCTTGGACAGTTTGTTCGTATTTGTATAATGTTAAATTCCAGCTATTTCAATAAATACTGATTTAATAAAATACTCTCTTTAACTTGGAGTTTGTCAAATTAACGACAATTTGAAAAATAAAACTAAAACAAATATTTAACAAGTGCAAACACTGTTTGTTCGGTATAATAAAACAATTGTGGCCCTTATTGCGGTGAATATCCAAAATTGTCAACCTTAAAAAAATATTTAAGGAAATAACCTTTTAAGGTTGACAATTTTGGATATTCACCTTTCCTAAGGGCCATAATTGTATCCAATTGTATCATCCTCTCAGCTATGTGTTATTTATATAGTGTCTTTAAGTCGTACTTCGGGAGAGAGAAAAAACTAATATCTATGCATATATGTTAATGGATTATGTGTGTTTTTCGTTTGATAAATCTTGGATGTAGAATCGTCTGAGAAAAATGACATTATACAACTAGAATAAATTTCCAGGTATGTAACACTCTAGTATAGGTTATTTAACTAATAAGGGTGTACTCGATTTGAAGTCATATCTGAAACAAAGTAAGATTCTATATTTCAAACCATTCTATAAGATCAAATAAAATTAAACAAGAACACAGTGTTTCATGTTTCATGCATAATCCAACAATTTTTCCCCATTCCCTTTGCTGATAACAACGAGAGAAAAACATGTTATACATGGTTTTGAGTTTTAAATAGCAATACAAGCAAACTGAAAATATTTTTTCATTCCTCCCTATTATCCCTATTATCAGAGAGGAGGCAAACAATCTTAAATGGTAAAATTAAAAGCAAATCTGTTGGTGAAATATTTTCTTCTCTAATTTTCCTTATTGTTAACTGTTAATGTGTTCAATATTACAAAAGAATCTAACTGAGTAACCACATTTGATATTTTGTAGATGCACATGAGAGGAATGGCACTCAATGGAAAATATTCCTTTCTAACCGCTTGGATACTATCCGTGACAGAAATTTAGCCAAGATTTGCATCGGAAAATAAATTGTGGATAATGTTGTGGAATTTTAGTGAAAACGATACTATATATTATACGATGGTATTACGACTCGCAAATAAAAACTGTTTATTAATAATGAGGTATTTGGTTTTCATTGTATTACTACGAGGTCATCCCAATTTAAAAAAATCCATTTAATATCAGCCATTTTAATAAGTATTCAACTTCATTCAATATCGCGTTACGTCCTTTAGAACTATTTCCATAGGTGAACACTTTTTGAGAAAGTGCCCATGGAAATACCAAAAGGGCAAAACGTTCGGATGAATGAAGATGGACAATAGAAAATAACACTCCATTCCTGAAAAATAATGGAGAGTTTAAACAAAAGATTAACGTCACAGGTGTATTTTAAGTCAAAATGAAGATGTGATCCTGCGTCAGAGTAGTCTATCAAAAAAGCGCTTCGGACGCATTGAAATTATTAAACGTGTTGTTTTCAATTTTTTACATCACTGGGTCGATACCTCTGCTGGTGGACTATCAGTCCCCGAGGGTATCATCAGCTCAGTAGTCAGTACTTCGGTACTGACATGATTTAACAAACTTTTCTAAAATTGTCCGTTTATAAATTTTGAAATTATTAAGAAACTAAGGTTTCAACTTCCTCAGGCAAAGTTGACTTTAGATGAATTTGGCTATCAATTTTAGGTATTTTTGTCATATAGCTCTTCAACGGTTTCGGTACTTATACATCCTCGGATTTCAAATGTTTGGCTTTGAGCGTTCCTGATGAAGGTAAATCCAGAAAAGCGCTTCGGACGCATTGAAATTATTAAACGTGTTGTTTTCAATTTTTCTATCACCTTGATGAGTCCTTGTTGCTATCTGTCTTTCAGTAGTTGGAGTCTGGTGTCTATAACTCTATATCGTCTTTTTGGTGGGCGGGCTCCTCCTGCTACATACTGGATAATGGTACATTCTGTTAGTGCCTGGGTCTTATTGATTAACTCAATGATCATCTCGTAGATGTTGGGGAAAGCATGTTGGAGTCTCTTATTAATTAGTTTTGCCACCCTTCCAGGGGGTTGGTGGTGCGGGGTCCTTCGGTGAAGTAGTGATTCAATAAAAAGCGGAAAGAAGAAAATGTTAGCTTGGATGCAGATTATTTTATCAAAGTATGTCATTAGTAAAGTTTGGCTACTGAACAGTTGCATTTATATTTTATTTGTTAGAATTGATTGGGGTTTTTAATATAAAATATAAAATATTAAGTATTTATTAAAATTTAAAAATAAGGTTAATGAATTATAAGAAATTTTAAATGACACTTATCTTATTCTCAAGTTTCATTATTTTACAAATTACATTTGTTTTTTTTTTTCAGGATGTACCAACATTCTAACAATTTTGTCAATAATTTGTCAAAATAATAAACATTTTCCATTTGTTTTAATATTTGTCAAATTCAATACATTTTCCTGGTAAATTTATAAAATATGTTTGCACATTTTCCATGATTTAATAGTAGAATTACGTAAAAATTATTAAAATTTTACAGGTAGAATAAAGGTAAAAATATTACTATAATTCAGAAATAAACTATAATTGTTAAAACAACAAAACATTCTATGTTTTTATAAACTTGTTCCGTTAATTGATTGCGTTTGATTTTGTCAGTTTTCATGGACTTCCTTCCCCTTTTTGAATCTGCCTTGGAGTTCGGTATTTTTGTTACACTTTTTTGTATAATAGACAAAAATCATTCTTACAATGACGTCGGATCGACACGCAAATAAACGATACTGTACACAAGATTAAATGAAATAGAAGCGTAGAAAGTTAACAACACCAACATAAAGAGGTTTCATATGATAAATATCAAAATCAGAAAATATTTACGATATCAAATATCCTTCATCAGTAAGGGCAGTCTGGTGTAAAATTGTGTCTAATTTTATTTTGTGTTTTCTTCCAAAAAATCTTCAAAATAAAATTGAGAATGGAAACGGGGAATGCATCAAGGAGACAACAACCCGACCAAACAGCAGAAAACAGCCCAAGGTCATCAACGGGTCTTCAACACAGCTAGAAAATCCCGAACCCGGAGGCGGGTTTCAGCTGGCCCTAAACAATAATGTATACTAGTTCTGCGAAAATGGACGTCACGCTTAAACCAAAATTTTAAAAAACATACAAGACTAACAAAGGCCAGAAGTTCCTGACTTGGGACAGAGGTTAAACATGTTTAGTGAGATCTCAACCTCCCAATACATCTAGCCAATGTAGAATAAACAAACACACAGCAATACGCAGAGTAAAATTCAGTTTAAAAGAAGTCAGAGTCCGATGTTTGAAAAGGTAACAGAAGAAACTAAGGAAATTGACAATTATCAACATAAATTAACAAAGGACTACTAGCAGTTACTGATATGCCAGCTCCAGACCTCAATTAAACTGATTGAAAGATTATGTCTTCATCATATGAAAATCAAGCACAATCCCTCCCATTAGGGGTTTAGTTTCAGACTCTTTAAAGATACCTCGCTTGAACTTTTGTAGAAATGTCTATATAAGTATATCTTTTTATTTCATATGAAATTTAGCCCAACAATGTTAGATATACAAAATTGCCATAGCATATTTTTGTTCTTTCCTAAGCGGGACTCGAACCCCTGCTTCTCTGACATCGTGGCAGCGCCGCCTGTCCTAGACCACTCGACAAATTAGGCTATTCAAGATATAGCTTTAGTTAGTCGAGAAACGCCTTTTCTCTTTGGCTTTATGTATGCAGATGGCGCACCTTTCAGATCTTTGATGTGGCGGCATGGTAAGTAACAAAATAATCCTTTACAACAGACAAAACATAGCTGATCTGAAAGGTTGAAATAAACAAGTCGGCAAACAAAAGTAACGGTTTTTTTTATTACTTGTGCTTTCAAAAACCTGACGCTGCAGCTGACACAGCTTCAGTTTTGAATAAAATGATTGTTTGATGGGTAATTATCATATTGGCGTTGACATCACATTCGCTCTTATTTTTTTTATATTTTACAGAGAAAAGTTAACGATATTTTCATCATTTTTTCGACAATAACCAGAAGATATCTTCCTGCTGTCAGAGATCTTACTAGTTTAAGGAAATGTAACAGTTAGTTGTGTATCATGATGCAAGTATGGTAAAGGACAACACAACAGTAAAAATGGTATTTGGTGGCTTCAAATCTTTAATTACAAGGTAGTGTATATTTACACCCTGCACAGCTAAAGCGGTCACCATGGCAATGCTATTTTTGAGAGTTTAAAACATTATACCGAATACAAATAGATAGGACCAAAAAAGAGAGGCGAAAGATACCAAAGGAATATTCAAAGTAAAAAAACAAACTGAGAAGTTTATAAGAGGAAATATAAGATTCGTTATATAATTCAATGAGGCACCCTAGAAGAAACTAAAAGATCATTATGCTATCTTCATCAACAGATTTTTATTTCATAATGTGTCGAGCGCCAAACCGTCGTGAACTTTCCTAAAAAATACATCAGAACAACTAGTGCTAATTTGTACAATAAAGAGAGAATTGTTATAAAAGATCAAGAGCACAAATTAGCTTAGAACAATAACTAGAAATAATTATTTCCGAATCAATACAGCACAAGACCATTTATTGAACAAACATGTTTGAAGTCAATTAGATTCCATAAAGACGTAATCACAAAATGTATTCATCAAGAAATAGATGATAATTCTTTTGATCTTACTTTTATCAAAGTTCTTGCAAATTAATTTTCCATTGTCATTTAATTTATCTTTAGAATTTAATTAGCACAAACAATGTGTTTTGTGGTTATGACATTCTGACAGCACGATGATGTAATAATACAAGGTATCTAGCAAAATTGTGAAAAATCGTCAAATTAAAGATCAATTTTATTAATGTTTTTTTTCTTCAACGGTCAGTTCTCCCAATCAAGGAAGCATATGGGACATGTATTTTATTTGACCTTAAAATGAAGTATTTCACCAAATCATGCTAGTTTTGCCTTGAAACAACATTAACAGTCTACCATACACTATACAGATCACTAAAAACTGAGCAACACAACTCCACAAAAACAAGGCGATTTTATGTGCTCAGGGCGGCTTGTGGCTAAGCCAATTGGAACATATCATTGGTAAACGATGCCACAGGTATTCCATAACAGTCAACCGTATTAATAACATTTCCGAACAGTTTTGCCAAACAAAGCTAATGTATATTTAATAACAATAAAGATTTTTGCTTATTTACGTAAATTTTTATAAATGATATACCCTAGAACCGATTCTGACAGTTCCACCCACTCTAGAACCGATTCTGACAGTTCTACCCTAACATTGATCCTGGGATTTCTACCGTAGAACAGTTCTACCGTAAACAGTTTTACCCTAGAACTGATCATAAGAGTATAAGCCTAGAACAGGTCAAGGCGAGAACTGTTCTCGAAAGTAGAGAACTGTTCTATGACACATTATTCTGACTGTTCTAAAGAGTAGAGAACTGTTCTATGACACATTATTCTGACTGTTCTAAAGAGTGGAGAACAGTTTTATGACATACTATTCTGACTGTTGTAGACATGTGAAGAGCAATTCTATGGCAGGTTATTCGGATTGTTCTAAAAGAATAGAGAACAGTCTGACAGAATATTCTGACTGTTTTGAAAAGTGAAGAACAGTTCTATGAAAGGTTGTTCTGACTATTCTAGAAGAGTGGAGAACAGTTTTGACAGATTATTCCTACTGTTCTAGAACAGTGGAGAACAGTTCTATGACAGAATATTCTGACTGTTGTAGAAGAGTGGAGAGCAGTTTTATGACAGAGTTTACCGACTGTTCTAGAAGAGTGGTAAGAACTGATCCAAACTGTACATAGATAATTGAAAGCTGAAATTAACAGTTTCTTCGTCAAGTTTTGCTCTCAACTGACCCTCAATGTCAATTGGTATATTCTCATTTCGCTCCTTTCTTTTTGGTTTCATTGGTTTTCCTCAGTTTTTGTCTGTTACCTTGGTTTGTTTATTTAATCGATTTATGAGATTGAACGTATTATGTAAACTACTGTTGTCTAAATATATACACGCATTCATCAAATAAAGTCAACAGTAGTATACCGCTGTTCGAAAGTCATAAATCGATTGAGACAAAAACAAATCCGGGTTACAAACTAAAACCGAGGGAAACACATCAACTATAAGAGGAAAACAACGAAACAACAGAAACACTGAAGTGAACAAAAAACAAACGACAATGCAACACACACAGAAACAAACTAAAAGATAACAACTGCCATTTTCCTGACTTGGTACAGGACATTTTAAGAAAAAAATGGAGGGTTGAACTTGGTTTTGTGGCTAGCCAAACCTCGCACTTTTATGGCAATGTTAAATATAACACTTAAATGACACCATTACATGACAGGAATACAGTACAAATAAATGCAAGAACATTCAGGTCAGAGAAATACACAAATAAACAATACAATAGTACATTTCGACATGCTAACCACAGAATAAAAACGAACACGTAAAACAACATAGGACAGCACACAAAACAGCACAACAGAACCACGAACTGTCTTTCACACGACTGGGTCAACGCAACAAAAGTGACGTCACAGGTAAATTTGTAAAAAAAAAATTGATACTGTTCAAGATCAGGTTTGTAACTATGTCATTTGATGTATTTTATAACAATTACAAGAATATTAATATAGAATTGTGTTAGTAATTAGATAATTAATTGTATTATCTAGCTATATCGGTATTATATCTAAATCAAACTGTAAAACAAATAAATAGTGTACATATAGTTGCTTTAAACTAAAATCTTAGAAATGAGCTTGGTGATTAATTATCTTTACTTTTACATACGAATAGAAAATAAAAAAGAGGATAGAATTACAACCACAAACGATAAGACATTCAACAATATCCGATCAGAATTACAAATACAACATCATAACTAAATACATGAATGTTGGATAACAAATACCGTGACACGTCTTATAGTAATGCAAAACTTGAAACTGTTCAGCTATCTTTTGAAAGTAAGACCAGCTGATTTGAATTGGATTTATCAGAATAATGATATTTAATACCTAGCAACATAATTTGAGTGCGAATAGGCCTCAACTTATCTGTAAAAGAATATTATGTACATTAGTAATTGCTTGGACAGCCCACGCATTGATAAGGTATTTTTTCTAATACTAAATTTAATGTATTGAAATAGCCTCCCATGTTGAACACAGTTGACTAGAAGATTTGACTTTTCTATTTTCATTTTCTCTTCTTTAACTGTTGGAATCTATAACTGTAGAATACTAAAATTAATGTTATTGTCAGTAACCAAGCATTAATGTAGGATTGTTTGGTTGACAATCCAAACCACTGTTTTAATAATAAAATATATGTGTGTGTGTGTGATATTGGTCACTGGTAGATACTTGCCTCATTGTCAGCTTCACTTGTTTAGGTGTTATATATCTTTGGCATTTCAAATGTTTGGGCTTACACGTTTAAACTTTCCTGGTGAAGGTAAATAGAAAAGCGCTTCGGACGCACGTAATTGATAAAGTGATTTTTTTTTTTTTTTTTTTTTTTTTTTTTAATTTAGGAACAAGATATTGCATACAGCTCAGAGGAAATGAAAATTCAAAAACAATCAGAATGCATAGAACTATGCTGGCAAATCCTTTCATTAGGAGTGGGAGCATAAGGCCCTTTTTTGGCCCAAGAAAATAAAATTTTTGAAAACAATTTCAAATTTGCACAAAATGTTAGGAAATATAAATACAAGAAATATGAATTAATTACATAAACTTTTTATCTGATGACGTCATAATAACGTCACAAACTGCATTGTTTTCATGAAAACGAAGAAAACTGCAGAATGATCAAACTACGCTCAACATTCAGATATCAACACAAAATGTGTAATTTTCACATGGTAATTTGATCTTCCATCGTTATTTTCATTGTGGAAACATCGTGCACAGACAAGAAACAAGAAAAATAATTCAAGAGAAGCTTTATTTCAACTGTTTATATAATCTCATCAAATATAAAGTTGTTTCTTGTGTGCGCACATACTTTGCCAATCTAATACGTACTTAAAAGTTAATGTAAAACAAAGGAAATCAAGAACTTTTACAAAATATACAAATTTCTTCATGTTTTGTTGCCATGGTAAATTGTTAAATGTGACATTTTGTTTTATTTTCTGCATACCTCGTACCTTAGTGTAGTCTCCTTATCTTCTTCAAAGATTCTTTTAAAACTAAAGCAAAATATTAAATTGCAATTTACATATTTAAATTATTAAAACTTACATTAACTGTCCTCATTTCAATTTAACCAATAATATATTTTGTATATAAAATTCCTGGAATTATTGATAACCCGTTTCTCTTTGATTTTTGATTTTATTGTTTAATTAATACTCAATGTAGTGTAAAAGTAAAGCATTAAATTATTTAAACAGGCACTAGATGTGTTAATGCAGATTTTTTAATGATAACATTGTTAAAAATCTTGAACCGTTGAAACGATTTAATTGCATTGATAATCTGTAACGTACTACGAGTTACATGATGAAGCACCTTTCAAGCAAATATAATTCTGACATTACAAGTACTTTAAACACTTCATCCGGTAGCTTTTCACAGTGGCACAGATTTAATACAAATATTTGTGTTATTTAACTTAATCTCTGATGTTTCAAAGTGCGGAATTACCGTTCTCCTCAGCAAAGGCTATCCGCCTCAAAGCATTTTTACTCTAAACTTGGAACGCTGAGATGATGTGTTTCAACTGAGTATTCACCATCACTCTCTCTCAATCCTAAATGTAAAATGAAAGAAAAAAAAAAAGACAAACTCACAATTACAATTTAGGTAAAATGACAGAGACTGGCACGCAACTAATCAGGTTAATCGTTTCGTCAATCAAATGAAAACATATTGTATACTGTTTCCAATACAAGTACATTCCAAATTTACCTTCATGAGGAATGACCAAAACCCATAGTTTGGGGAAGCCGTATAAACACATCGGGAGCTATGTAAGCAAAATATACATTAAAGACAGAGAAAATTAATTTTTAAAACAGCTTCACTTTAGGAAAATTTAAATTCGTAAAACATGCCCCATTCTGAATAAAATAGTTCTGGGCTGTTAATACTCAAGGGGAATCACAGTTCATCAGATACGATTTTTACCAATTAGTAGTTATCAGCGTAAAACAGACCGAGTTGGTTGAGCTTCATGAGTAACGGCAATCCTTTTGGGTCCCTTTGACAACAATCGATTAGTTTGTCTGTATCAAGGTTAGTTTTAATTTTCCAAATTAATGTCTGTGTATTGTTTGTCGTCAGCATTTCCCTCTATCATTGTTACAGTTGTCCTACGGAATGCTGTGTATTGTTTGTCGTCTGCATTTCTCTCTATCATTGTTACAGTTGTCCTACGGAATACTGTGTATTGTTTGTCGTCAGCTTTTCCCTCTATCATTGTTACAGTTGTCCTAATGAAGACCGTGCATAGTTTCTCGTCAGATTTCCCATTTCCATTGTTGTAGTTGTCCTACAGAAGACTGTGCATAGTTTGTCGTCAGCATTTCCCTCTATCATTATTACAGTTGTCCTAGAAAAGACTGAGCATAGTTTGTCGTCAGCATTTCCTTCTATCATTGTTACAGTTGTCATAGAGAAGACTGTGCATAGTTTGTCGTCAGCATTTCCCTCTATCATTGTTACAGTTATCCTATAGAAGACTGTGTATGGTTTGTCGTCAGCATTTCCCTCTATCATTGTTACAGTTGCTCTAGTGAAAACTTTCGTAATTTGTCGTCAGCAATTCCCTCTATCATTGTTGCAGTTGTCCAAGAGAAGACTGTGCATAATTTGTCGTCAACATTTTCCTCTATCATTGTTACAGTTGTCCTAGAGAAGACTGTGCATGGTTTGTCGTCAGCATTTCCCTCTATCATTGTTATAGTTGTCGAACATATATTTCCACCAATTACAGCCAAAATAAACTCATCATAGATAACAGGATTGAAATTTTGTATTTGCGCCATACGCGCGTTTCGTCTACAAAAGATTCATCAGTGGCGCTCGAATAAAAAAAAGTTAAAAGGCCAAATAAAGTACGAAGTTGAAAAGCATTGAGGACCAAAAATTCTTAAAAGTTTTGCCAAATACAGCTGAGGTAATATATTCCTGATGTAGAAAAGCCTTAGAATTTCAAAAATTCAAAGTTTTGTAAACAGTTAATTTATAATTTTGACCATATCAATGATAATTCATGTCAACACAGAAATGCTGACTACTGGGCTGGTGATACCCAAGGGGAATAAAAACCCAGTCGTTGTAAATAAACTCATCATAGATACCAGGATTGAAATTTTGTATTTGCGCCAGACGCGCGTTTCGTCTACAAAAGACTCAGCAGTGACGAACAACATAAAGTATAGTAATTACATGAGTACAATGATGATTATATATATATATATAAAAAACACACACACACAATATAGACAAACAGTCACATATAAATTGAAAATACAACTTAATGGAATTACTCTTGCAAATATATCACACAACTAACTAAGACAGAAAGACTTAAGTTCAATTAATTTAATTTCGTTGGTTAAAAATACTGCAAGAATATGGATAACGACCAAACAGTAAATACTGCAAGAATAGGGGTAACGACCAAACAGTAAATACTGCAAGAATAGGGGTAATGACCAAACAGTAAATACTGCAAGAATAAGGGTAACGACCAAACAGTAAATACTGCAAGAATAGGGGTAACGACCAAACAGTAAATACTGCAAGAATAGGGGTAACGACCAAACAGTAAATACTGCAAGAATAGGGGTAACGACCAAACAGTAAGTTACATTAATTGTAGATCATTTTAAGACCTAATGATAAACTTCCTAACAGTGGTATTTCAATTGATAATTATATGATAATTCTAGTCTTTCACATTGTTTAAGGAACATATTATATATATAAGTACTATGTATATTGCCGCATTACTGGCCTAAAACGGTGATATAGATGTTACTAAAGATGTACTAAACTGTCAACATCACAATAAATCTTTGGTCTGATGAAATAGAGGAAATGTGAAAAAAAAAATATCAAATATACTTAAATGCATACATCAACAAAGTTCAATACTTTATAATCATGATGTATAATGTTTTTGTGAATATATCTCATCTGAAACTCATCAGATTTCTAATTTAAAGGCGATCCTAATATTGAATTAGCGGCATGATAGTAGAAGTCATACCGCTTGATATGCATGTATCTGTAGATTTTTTAACTTTGGTTGTAATTAAAATTAGATTTAAACTTAGGGGCCCCATTGATATGCAATCATGTAATCCCTAAGCTGAAGTACTTTTACTCAGGAAATGTAATATGTAAAACATTGGTCTATGATATTAATAGAATCCAAACAAGCAGTTATATAAAACATAGTATCGAGCATAGTATCTTTAAAGTGTTGTAAACATTAATTTTAATTAAATCTCTTTTCAGTAACTATAAATCAGCATAAAAATTCCATCATTTTTTATGGTTTTAATGATACATTCAAAACATTAGATAATTTTCCAATTAAATGAAGAAGAAATATTTGATCATTAGTCCATCATACAAAATTGACAAGTCATAACAGACATTATAATGAAATTTTGTTTGGATAAAGGAAACCCAACCAAACAAAGTAATGGGGATTATTTTTTCCCTTAATTAGAATTTCTGGTTCAACAACTCAATGCAGTCTAGATTACCATAGATGACGAAATTAGGACACTGTTGTTAACTACATAGTAGAATAAAGCCTTTATTAATAGTAGAATCTATGAACAGGATTTTTTTAGAAATACAAGTGGCGATAATATAGTTCGCACATATTGAATAATTACTCTTTAATTTTGAAGTGAAACGGTAATAATCTCTTACCACTCAGCGGTTAAGTACTAAAAGTAAAATACGATTTTGTATACATGAAAGCAGGGTATTTATTTATTATCCGAAACAATTCTAATTGTCCATATATTTACATAGTACTCTAATCATCCAAACCAGTTTTTATTAGGACCAAAATATATTGAAACAGAAATTATGTTTAGAACAAAGAAAAATAGTGTGTGTGCATTAAATCTTTTATGTCTTTCAAGTTGCCATGCTTTTTATCCAGTTAGAAAATCCAACACAAATTTGAAAGTATTTCTATACAAGTCAAGGTTCTTTGAAAATTTGAGTAAACTCACATTGATAAGTTAATGCCTGACTTAAAACCTGAAATCACGACAAGTATTCTTCATTGTGACATTACATCTAGGTGGATTGTGCGTTATATAATAAAATGCACGGGCGATACTGATAAAAGACTTACATATGCTTTGAACTCATAAAATTTACAAAGTATATTTTCATTTTTAGCACTTAGTCTATACCACTGATGTTGCACTAATAGTCCCCGAGGGTATCATCTACTCAGTAGTCAGTGTTGCGGTACTGACATGAGTTTAAACAAACATTTTTTTCATTGTCCGTTTTTAGATTTAGAAATTATCTAGAAACTAATGTTCCTACTCCCTAAGGCATGTCGTGTTTTACACATGTGAAAAGGCGATTGCCGTTATAAATAAGAGTTCCCTCAACCAACATACATAGCTAAACTCAAGACTTTACACCGTTTTTCTTTGTTTCTAATTGCCTAAGGTATGAATTATTTTCAAATAACGGTGTTTTGGGATTTTTAGATTGGCTCACTCCATAAAGTGGCCTACCTTGGGTCCCTTTTCAAAAGTCTCCCAACTAATTCCGGTTTTCGGCAAAATATTCTTTAAGATTTTCTGCTGCGTTTATACGCAATGATAGGCACTTGTTTATTATAAATAAGAGTTTCTCCAACCAACATGCATAGCTAAACTCAAAACTTTACACCGTTCTTCTTTGTTTCTGATTGCCTAAGGTATGAATTATTTTCAAGTAACGGTGTTTTGGGATTTTTAGATTGGCTCACTCTATAAATGGCCTACCTTGGGTCCCTTTTCAAAAGTCTCCCACCTAATGCCGGGTTTCATATTTTACTTACTTTTACTAAATCTATACCAGCATTTCTGCAGAAAAAAATATACATATTCAGTAAAATAGATATTCAAATGACACAACCCCCATTCCGACCTTACACATGTGAAAAGGCGATTGCCGTTCCATTAGTATACTACCGTCATGCATTCTATATGTGAATAACTCAGTAATTTTGGAGAGGGATTGCCTTCTAATTAATATACTATCGTTATGTATTCTACATGTGAACATCTCTGTATGGCCAGAATTGCCGTCCAATTAGTATGCTACCGTCATGGTTTATGTATGTGAACATCTTTGTATGGACAAGGATTGCCGTTCAATTAGTAAACTACCGTCATGTATTCTACATACGGACATCACAATATGGGAAAGAATTGCCGTCCGATTAGTTTACTACCGTCATGTATTTTACACGTGACTATTACCGTGTGGAAAAGTATTGTCGTCCAATTAGTATACTATCGTCATGTTTTACGTATGTGAACATCACTGAATGAATAAGTATTGACGTCCACTTAGTATACTACCGTCATGTATTCTATATGTGAACATCTCTGTATGGAAAAGGATTGCCGTCCACTTAGTATACTACCGTCATGTATTCTGTATGTGAACATCTCTGTATGGAAAAGGATTGCCGTCCACTTAGTATACTACCGTCATGTTTTATGCATGTGCACATCCATGTTTGCAGAACACCTCTGTATAGATGATCGTCGTCCAATCAGTATACTACGCGTAACGTTTCATACACGTAAAATATCTCTGCAAGAGAAACTATTCTCACCCAATAATGTATAACAGAGCTACTTATCACCGGATACTATGCAAAGTCAGAGTTCATGTTTATCAAGCCGCTTATCTTCTTATAATTTCAACATGAAATGTCTACAATGTCTACTGAGTTCCTTGTATATCTATTTACTTACCATTTTAACGACACGAAGTATATATTGTATAAGAGCAGAACAATATGGACAATCTCTAGAGAAAAGAGGACCAATGTCATACGTGGTTAACAGAGGCTGTCCTTTTTTAACTCAGTAAGTACTGTCTATCATTACATCTAACACCTTATTAAAAAAGGCGCTTTAAGGTAGACGAGGTCTAAACTTAAAAAAATATAGAACTTTTTTGAATAACTTTGTCAAATAAGGTTAACTCATGATATTTACAATTAAAAAAGTATTGGTCACGGAGCTTTTTTTGAAGCTCGATGTTGATAAAATTGTCAAATTTTGTACAAAATTATGCATGGAAAAACCTATTTCAATTGCATAGAAAAAAACCTTAATGATATAATTTTCAAACAGAATAAGAGAAGATAGCTCTATGATTATCTTTTAGAAAATAAAAGAAAAAAATTGGAGTCACGCAACACGATTTCTTGCTTCAAAACAAAATGGGTAACTTTACTGTATAATCCTTTAAAAATAAAACTATCTGATTTATCTTAATTGGAATTTAATCAAACAAAACACATTCTCTTATTGTAAAAAACAGTCATAATAATAAGATGAAACAAATATTTTTCGAACAAAAGTCGGACAAATAAATTTGCATCCGTCATAAAATTTGCATATTCACCGTAAGTTAAATTCATAGAAATTATAATCAATTATGTACAATTCATCAAACCCAATTTAGTATTATGAGGCTGCTATTACGTGTGTCAGTGTAATGCCTATTAAAACAATAAATCATATTTATCAGGGCAGATAAAAGATTTTTGAAAGGTGGGGCTTAATTACAAAAATGAATTATATACAGCCGAGCGGAGCGAGTCGAAAAAAAATTTCGGCGATTTATGGTACAAAATTGTATATTTTTCAATCAAAGAGACGTTCGCCCTCAACACTCCCTGCATCTGCAACTGATTATGTCAGTGACTACATAATTAATTATAAGATGATGATAGATGGATGTTAAATGTCCAGCGGTAGATTGAATAAATATTTAAGACGAGAACATGTTAATGCGAATGGAATACTAAACCCGCTTTATACTAGACCGACACTCTTCGGTTTTTTTTAAGATCTGGTAATTCACAGTCCGCAGGAAGACATGTCACCCTATCGAAAAACTACTCTGAATTCGAGCCGATAAATCTTTGTATTAACTCCTTAATGCCGAATGCTTAGCTGAGAAGCAACAAATTCAAATATCAAAGTCTTTGGTTCGAACCGACTGGGGTTCGAATCGCACTCGATACTAACACTCTACAACGAGAACACCAATGCGGTGACAATAGTTTTTATAACGTCATGGTTAGCATTAATTTCATTTTAGATTCTCCCTTCAAATGTCCCGGAAAACATTCCAATTTCAAATGCATTTTTTTTACTTGGAAACATATAGCGGATACATCGACAATAGAGAGATCTTAAAACGTCATGTGTGTTATAACCAATGACCTATCTGGCTTGAATAATCAGTTTGTCGAACACTGCAGTCTGCTTCCTATTCCTTAATGTGGTTAAATGCAGACTATTTTGTGATTTTCGTCAGGTTAGAGCTCGAACCGCTGTCTTAACCGTCGCGTGGACTTCCACTGTCTTAATTTTGCTGCGGCTCTGGTTGTCGCTAATGTTGTCCGACAACTAACAGCCAACTAAGAACTGGTACGGACCAAAGAAATCTGACTGTCTATTTAAAACTTCACCAACATTTCGTCTTTTTTCACAAATTTAGGATGTAAAAGTCAAGGCTCGACACAAATAGCCATAATCCACTTTCTCACACGGGTATGCATAAACTTGAAACTATTCCTAGAGAAAATAGACTAAGTATTAGGAGACAAGTGGTGCACTTACCGCGCCTACTTTCTTTGTCCCTGAAAATTTAGTTAAATAACGTCATCATGAATTATTTTGCTGTTACACACTTCTTTATATTTCATTCTTTTCACTGTACTGTACACACAACTGTACTCTATCGTTTGTAAGTGTTTGATATATCTTTTACTTGATATCTTTGCATATTTTTCTTTTGATTTTTTCATTTAAAGACGTATGCCGACCAAACAATAATAAACGTGCATCATATCTCAATTTCTTTTGCATATTCAAGGTAAAAGGCAATAAATAAATCGGACAGAAGTTTTAACAGAAAATTATAATATAAGGGACAATAGTATTTTGTGAAATTTAGGAATTTTGAAAATCTGCTCGCCTTTGCTGATTGAATTATTGTTGGTTGCTTAACGTTCAGTCGCCTTTACTGATTGTAAAAAGACCATTCGTATGTAAAAAGACTATTTGTATGTAAAAGACTATTTGTATCCCTAAAAAAATAAAAAGTACACAATTAGTTTTTAAAATTGTCATTTATATAATTATAATGTTTTCTACTAAATTCATGAACACAGTTGTTCTGAAATAACTTTCATCAAATACGCTCAAAACCTTAAGTTAGGTCCGAAACAGAACAACCAAGCTAAACTTAGATTGCGGGAGTTTAACCTTTTTTCAAATTACAATCACACGATTTGTAATTGAAAGTTAACAATTATAAAGAAGGTACCCTTGCGGAATGACAATCTATGTACATAATTGTAACAAACATTTATGATACCGACTTCATGCTCAAGAAGCCAATTTTAGTCTAGTGTGTGTTCCAGTGTGTTTTATTTTTAAAAGATTAACCACAAAGTACAGTGGACTTTAAAAAAAAACTACATAACTAAGAATGAAAAATTATGAATTCCAAAAAGCATAAGTTGTAAGGTAACTCAAGCCTTGGCCTTAGTGACTTATTTTCAGCTTTGGTTGATTTCTGCTGTCACGTAGGCCAGTGCTGGACCATATTTAAGGTGTAAAAAGAAAGAACGAATATGTCATTACTAGTTTTTTGTCTAGAATTAATGAAAAATACTGCGCACAATCCGATTGATTGTCTCTTTAATATTTGTGTATTTACTAGTAGTTAGTTTGAAGTGTAAACAGTTTTTTCTAAGCTTTACTTGTATCAACTCATTTACGCTCAAACTCTCACTACGGTAATGGGTTTTAAAGACACACAATGAATCTCTATTTCAGTTATGTGCATGACAACTACTTTCGAGACGCAAAGACAATTAACCCAATAGTCACAACCGATTCAAACTGGGTACAACTGGTGTACCAGACATTTATCGACAACTACGTACCTCTGGAATTATTCCATGGACTTGTCACCTGTGGTAAAGAGTACTCTGTGTATGCTATCAATCCATCAGACAAAATCGTCAATGTCTTGAAGACCAACTTTACAAACATTCCGGGAGTAGGAAAATAATATGAATGTATTTGCAATAATAAAAAAAATGATTTCATTTATCACATTGTGTTCTTTTACAATAATAATGCTTCAGGTTTAATCCACCATTTCCTACATAAGGAAATGCCTGTACCAAGTCTGGAATATGACAGTTGTTTTCCATTCGTTTGATGTGTTTGAGCTTTTGATAATGCCATTTGATGAGGGACTTTCCGTTTTGAATTTTCCTTGGAGTTTGGTATTTTTGTTATTTTACTTCTCACTATTCTTTTCAGTTATACAGAAGTCATAATGATTATTGTTTTTTAATTCAATGCACCTGTTACATAGAGCCTACATTGTTAAATTCAATGCACTTGTTACATAGAGCATACATTGCTACTTGTGGCTTTTAAAATTTATTGCTCAGGTACCACCACTAGAACTCCAGACTCGAAAAAGTTAAACTGTATAATTGGAATGTTGGACTCGCAAGGGAAGTTTTTTGAAATAAAAAAAAAAAAAAAAAAATAAAAGAAATCGCTTAATTAATTTATTGCAAGCACAATGCGATAAATACAATGGAATCACTTTAATACTGTATAACTGCTTATGGTTATGATAATATTTTATCGCAATTTCGATATTATCATTTTTTCATGAGTTATGGCACTATTGTAGCATAATGAACCTTTCTAAAACTTTCCTTGGCCAGCAAAGGTCTTGATGCGAGTAAATATTTTTAATCCTTAATCAAACATACCTCCCTACTTTAAAAAAAAAAACCAGTTTCTTCAATAATTTATACATCTTAATTTAACCTATTTCAGTTAAAGCTTTCATTTATAAACACGTGTTGCACATTCTCGATAATTCCAACTTCAAGTCTATTTTCAAGATTGCACTTTTACATATAATCTGACCATCCACTATACAAAATAGTGTCCTTAATATTTTTAACAACATTTAATTATGAAATACGTTAGCCAAATGGTCGAAATATAATGAGCCTCAATCCTTTAACTGGAAGCAAAACATTGAAATACTAATGGATTAAGTCGAGGATTATGTCAAACAACGCGCGAAACGAAAAGAACGTAGATACTCTTCTCGAGTGAGGTCACTACAAATCAGAATTCAAAGACTACACGGGACTACACCAATCATACTTCAATATTCAAAGACACAAATGTTGCAAAAGGTCACAAAAATTCGCTATTGCTTTTGAACATATAAATAAACTGTTTGATCATGGAAACTATTATTGACAAATAACTTTAAAAATATTTAAGTATCCTATGACATTCTCTAAGAAGGAAATCCCGAAACAAGCATAGGTCTGCTTGTATGTTCATGTTGAATTTCAACTAAAGATGAAGATCACTATTACCATCAGTGTCCTACGCGTCAACAAAACCCCTCTCCTATTTATGAACTTCAATTAGATTAGCAACAACACTGCGCGTAAGAGTTAATGTGAATTAATTATCGTCTCCAGCGTGAAAATGTGTCACGTTTGATAGGTGCTTTTTTCAAAATTAAAATAAAGCTTTAAAATTCGATGCGTTCAAAGCGATTTTCTGTATTTACATTATTCAGGAATGCTCAAAACAAAAACAAAATACAAGGCAAGGATGTATAAATACAAGGCAAGGATGTATAAATACAAGAAGAGCTATATGACCAAAATAAAAACTTAAAACCAATAGCCAAATTAACTTTCAAGTAATTTTTGCCTGATAGTGTTTGAATCTTCATTTCTTAACAGATATTCAACATTTGAATTAGAAATTGTACTTGTCATGAGCAACATAATTAACTGATACCACTAAAAGAAATGAGGTACCTTAGCTGGTGAGTATCATTTTCTCGAACTTAGTTTTCTGTGCGGTGTTCGTGAAATGCTTCTTGCTTTTTTTTAGCGTTTTTCCTTTAGTCATGTTATTGGCTGGTTTCCTCGGACCTATTGTTTTTTATATCATTCTTGGTGATTTCTCTCTTTTATGTTTGACCTTTCGTTTTGCTCATAACCCATGAAATTTGACCTTTTGGTCAGAACTTAATTGTTGATTCACATGAAAACAAATATTATGCAAAAATTAGTTATAGTCCATAAAGTCTCTGAATAACAACATTTCCATGAAATGGTAATAGAGAGGGAATTATTACAATATCTACTTAACCTTCCTGGACAACTGAGATCAGCCAGATTTTGGTAGAGTTCGTGTTGCTCTGTCTTTAGTTTTGTATGTTGTGTTTTGTAGACTGTTGTATCTGTTTTGCTTCTTGCCATGACGTTAGGACTTATGAGTTTTTATTCCTCCGCCTCTTTTTTCCAAAATTGTATAATAAGCAGTGGGGAACATTATAGTACGACGTGGAAATTTTATTCAAGAAGTTTTGTTTTATGTAAGCAAAATTCGATTTATATATATATTTATCGTTAAAGAAACAATGGCTTGCAAAATTCATCAATGATACGTGAGTGAGTTGATATATATTGCGATGTTTGAGATTAACATGATTAATAAAAATTAAAGAAACAAAATCGTTTTATTTCTACACCTCTATATTTGTGTCTCCCGACTTTAATTAATACTTTTCAAAAGTCAATACATCTTTATCAAAGGATAATCGTTTGTGTATTACGTTTTCCATTCCATTACAAAAGCTAAAAATCTATTTTTGAAGCTTAATCATATGAAGAGTTACCTTTCTTATAAAATATAATTTCATTAAAACTGAGATAACTCCACGCCACTACAACCAGATCACTTATATGCCCTGTATCAAGTCTGGAATATTGCAGTTGTTATCTACAGTCCGTTTCTATGTATGTTGGCGTTTGCTTTTGTTGTAGTTCAGGGTTTCTGTTGTTCCGTTGTTTTCCTCTTATAGTTGATGTGTTTCCTTCGGTTTTAGTTAGTTACCCGGATTTGATTTTGCTTAATCGAATTATGACTATTGAACAGCGGAATACTACTGTTGCCTTTATCTATTTCAATTTGGACATTTTAGTTATATTGCGGTTCAATATTAGGATGTAGTAATAGTCAATTTACACTGTACAGAATGCGTTAATTTCATGCTAGGGATGGTGCTTTGTGCTTAGATCTCCGTCCTCTGTCATCATAACGGGTACTTAATTACATCGCTATTCCATTTGGCTTTAAAATTTTGCACAATGCGAATTGTTATATACATGTTAAATCATTGTTTGATACCGCCGATCAGAGTATATCACTGGTTTAGTAGTAAGCGTGACGGTACTTGCATGATTTATAGCATAGCTTTATTTATTCTCCGTTGATAAGTTTTCAAAATTATTAGGAAACATATGATCCAACATCCCCAGGTACGTTGACCTTCGATTTAGCTATTTTTAAGATTCTTTCCAGATACCAAAATAGTCGTCTAATCTGTAATCTAATCAATTGTGTTATAATTCCGTTTGTGACAATTGGACTGAGTGTGGGTTCGCATGGCGGCATGTATAGAAAGACACGCTCACCCTGTCGACGCACCTGGTCGGGCTTTGTTCGTGTTTATGCGATTCCCTGAGTCTTTGTTTGTTGTCTTGCTTTGTCTTCTTAATCGAGATCTTCTGAAAAAAAGTACAACAAAAATACCGAACTCAGAGGCAAATACAAGAACGGGAAGTCCATAAAAACTGACAAAATTAAACGCTATCAATCAACGGAACAAGTGAAAAACAACTGCCATATTCCTGACTTGGTAAAGCAATTTGAACATAACAACTGTTTTAATATGAAAAAGGTAAAACAGAAATGTTGTTTAAATTGTTTTGAAGTATATCTATTTCTTTTCGATCGTTTGTGTTTCCGTACTCTCCTGTGATTCCAAAAAGAGGAAATGTATATTAGGGACCATAACTCCATTTCTAGCTTATGAAACACAACCTTGAGTTATTGGATACAAAATCTTGTAAGAAAATACCTAGTTTATATTGTTTAAAGCACAAATTATGGCAGATATATTTAGATAACGTTATTTATATGCTGTTTGGGATTGTTTTGTTTTTTTTTTTTTTGGAAGGGGTTGGGGCATCGTTAGAAATTATAATCAACAATCTGGCCTATAAATATAGTTCTAAAAAAAATCTGAACGTTGCAATTGCTACTGGATATACTCATTTCTGTAACCTGGTCTTTTGGGGATCACGATATTTATGTAAGAGATAATTGCTAATGTCGAAAAACTAACAAAAAGGTGCATTATCCCTTGGGGACAAATGAATGGTAATCAAATACTTACTGCATTTATCAAAAATAATAAAGCACACACTTTTGGTATATATTCAACATAAAAGATTGAAACAAATATTCAACTTTGTTTCAACATTCTAAAAATATGAAGTTGTTTATTCGTCGATAAAATCAGGGTATTTGGAAAGTATTGTAATTGTTGATTAAAACAAAAACAAAAGGAAAGACAATACATTTAATTGAGATAATACAATTTATTTATAGTAAATGACATTTTCCCTTCTAAATTTAAAAGTGTTATCATACAAGTAATACAACGTCGACTAGTGGAACATCGGAGCTCGAGTTGGTGATAAATACAAATAACAAAACTGACCCTTAGAAATAAAAATGATCTTTGAAAATAAAACTTTTATAAATATCTTTTAAAACTGAAAATTTATAATTATTACAATATCAATGATGATTATAAAATTGAAATTATAAAGCTTTACAAACAAATCTGGACACAGAAAATACAAAAAAAAAGTTACTTATGGCCCATTCGCCTGTAGTTATTTCTATAATAGCTACTCTTTTCTTGATATAGAGTCAATACTTCAAAATTGTGAAGACAATTCTAAGGAAATAGGAGTCTAGATTCACCTTCAATTCCAAACTTAAAGACAACTTGATAGAGTTTGTCCTGCTTTGTCTTCTTAATCAAGATCTTATGAACAAAAGTATAATAAAAATACCGAACTCAGAGGCAAATACAAAAACGGGAAGTCCATATAAACTGACAAAATTAAACGCTATCAATCAACGGAACAAGTGAAAAACAACTGCCATATTCCTGACTTGGTAAAGCAATTTGAACATAACAACTGTTTTAATATGAAAAAGGTAAAACAGAAATGTTGTTTAAATTGTTCTGAAGTATATCTATTTTTTTTCAATCGTTTGTGTTTCCGTACTCTCCTGTGATTCCAAAAAAAAAGAAATGTATATTAGGGACCATAACTCCATTTCTAGCTTATGAAACACAACCTTGAGTTACAGGATACAAAACATTGTAAGAAAATACATAGTTTATTGTTTACAGCACAAATTATGGCAGATATATTAAGATAACGTTATTTATATGCAATTACCTGTTTGGGATTGTTTTCGGGTTTTTTTTTTTTGGAAGGGGGTTGGGGCATCGTTCGAAATTATAATCAACAATCTGGCATATGAATGTGGTTCTAAAAATTTTCTGAAAGTTGCAATTGCTACTGGATATTCTCATATCTGTCACCTGATCTTTCAGGGATCATGATATTTATGTTAGAAATAATTGCTGATGTCGAAAAACTAACAAAAGGCTGGATTGTCCCTTGGGGACAAATGAATGGTCATTAAGTACTTACTACATTTATCTAAAATAATGAAGCACACACTTTTGGTATATATTCAACATAAAAGATTGAAACACATTTTCAACTTTGTTTCAACATTCCAAAAATATGAAATTGTTTATTCGTCGATAAAATCTGGGTATTTGGAAAGTATTGTTATTGTTGATTAAAACAAAAACAAAAGGAAAGACAATACATTTAATTGAGATAATACAATTTATTTATAGTAAATGACATTTTCCCTTCTAAATTTAAAAGTGTTATCATACTAGTAATACAATATTGACTAGTGGAACATCGGAGCTCGAGATTGTGATAAATACAAATAACAAAACTGACCCTTAGAAATAAAAATGATCTTTGAAAATAAAACTTTTATAAATATCTTTTAAAACTGAAAATTTACAATTATTATCATATCAATGATGATTATAAAATTGAAATTATAAAGCTTTACAAACAGATCTGGACACAGAAATTACAAAACAAAAGTTACTTTTTGCCCCATTCGCCTGTAGTTATTTCTTTACTATCTACTCTTTTCTTGATAAAGAGTCAATACTTCAATATTTCTATTTTGAATACAATTCTAAGGAAATAGAAGTTTAGATTCACCTTAAATTCCAAACTTAAAGACAACTTGAAAGAGTTTGTCCTTCTTTGTTTCTTGAAAAATAATGACCAACGTAGAAACAAGTATCTTGTCTTAGTGAAGGATAAATCGTACCTTCGAAAAATCACTCTTATTCAAACAAGAAATTCATTGAAACTGACATTATCAAGATGCTTGATTTCTTGATTTATAACATATTTGTTACGTTTTGGGAGGTGTTTTTCAACAAATAATCTGCATTCCAACTGAAACCAACTGTGCCGACTATTTCCTTTATTCATGTGAGGCTGACTTCATACAGGAGCTTCCCGTGCAGATGAAAAGAAGTTAGCATTGTCCTTTAACATCACTTTCCGCTATATAGATGATGTTCTCTCCCTAAATAGTTCAAAGTTTGATGACTATGTTGACGCGTCTATCCCATCGAATTTGAAATGACGGATACAACAGATACAGTTAAATCTGCCTCATATTTTGACTTACAACAAAATAGTAATCAAAGGTACCAGGATTATAATTTAATACGCAAGACGCGAGTTTCGTCTACATAAGACTCATCAGTGATCAAAAAATTGATTGAGGGTCAGTTGAAAACAAAACTTTACAACAAAAGAGATGATTTCAGCTTCCCAATTGTGAACTTTCCATTTTTATGAAGCAACATTCCAGCAGCGCCTGCATAGGGAGTATATATTTCCCAGTTGATACATTATTACAGTACTTTCTTTTCCTATCATGATTTTCTTGATTGCGGGCTGCTGCTCATAAGGAAGCTATTAAAACAAGAGTTCAAAATTGAAATCACACCTTCAAAACTTTTACGGACGCCATCACGAGTTGGTTGACCGCTATGGAATATCTGTTTCACAGATCACAACGGATATGTTCTAATCGTCGTAGCCACAATCCAAATCCTTCTTCCTTTTCCCCGAATGTGACCTACCGAATAAGACTTATCACTGGATTTGTAATTACACGAGCAAAACGACGGGTGCCACATGTGGAGCAATATCTGCTTATCCTTCCGGCGCACCTGAGATCACCCCCCTCCCCTCCCCTGTTTTTGTGGCTTTCGTGTTGCTCAGTTTTTAGTTTTCTATAAAGTGTTAAAGTGTTTTGTATACTGTTGTTTGTCTTTTGGTCTTTTTCTATTTTTACCATGTCGTTGTCAGTTTATTTTCGACTTTCGTTCCCTTTTAAGACTAGTAAAATGCGTCCTTGTATGTTCACTGTATTAAAGGCGTTACCAATTTGTTAAAATTTCAAAGAAGAACTAAATTCAAAAAATTCAAAAAAAAAAATTCAAAATGTTTAAATAAATTTATCCAATATTAAGCGGCTCGGCTACTTCGTGTTTCGGTAGATGTTTTTGCAACAGTGTCTTTTGAAAACAATTTGTCTTAACGATAATAAAAATATGAATAAGTCCTAGCGAACCAGTGAAGTGTATTGCGAATTGTGCTCAGAAGATACAAAAAAGTCGGTCATTTAAAAAGAAATCATCTAGGAATTAATAGAGAAAATTTTTCCATAAATATCTTTAACTGCGAGAAAAAATACACAATAAATAAATTTTACAATAAAAAGTGTGACTCATTTGCAAAAAAGGGAATCGGTGGCCGAGTGGTCTAAGTAGCCAAACTACTGTATAACTAGCCTGTCAACACTGGGGTTGTGAGTTCGAAATAAGCACGCTCGACTCGAATCTTAATTAACTAGGATTGTCAGTTTTTCTACAATTTTCCGCCACGAAATTGAACAATACTGCTGTGAAAGTGGCGTTAAACACAAATCAAACAATCAATCGTTTGCAAAAAGTACAAAGAGTCGATACTTAGATAAAAAGAATCCTTTCTTTTATTAAATATAGATCAATCAAACTCGTAAAATGTACCCGTGAAAGATAACCTATAATTACAAGATCATAAATTCTACAATTTATATATTTATTTGTTTATATGTAAATATTTATAGTAATATCTCACATCATCTCCTTTTATTCACAATTCTAATAAAATTACATCGATTGAGTTTTGATTTTTACATTTTAAAATAAAACAATTAAGCAACACTTTCCATGACTTCAAAGTCAATTTTATAAAACTTAATACATATGAAGTATTCACTAAAGTTTTGATAAGTATTTTTAGATCTATGTAGTCTTATAATTCGATAAGTGGTTTTGAAAAAATCTAAGAGAAAGTGAGATTGAATTTATTAGTTTGATATAATAGGTTAAAACATATTTTTAAATATTTTATTATCAAACAATAGCAATCAACGGTTGCGTCATTTTTAAATATCCCACCATTCATTGTGATTACTGTAGCGTGTAATCAAACAAATATTCAAAGGGTTACAACTGTTCATTAAACTATTTTTAACAAGAAAATTTCCATTTTTTATTATAAAAGGCTTGTTTAGATTTTTCGAGCAACGCCGAATTTTTGACACGAGAAGTATTGTGTATTGTATTCAAGAAGATAAAAAAGTGTTCGTTCAGAATGTTTAAATTTATAATTTTTATTTTGATGATTGCAGGACTTCAAACTAAAACATTTGCAGCTCCGTTTCTGTAAGTACACTATAAAATTTAAGGTCATGCCAATCTGAAACTCCTCTCTTGCCTATTAGACTTACTGAAAAAAACATATGTGTGTAATTCTAAATCGTATTTTCCCCATTTCAAAGCCCCTAGACCCCTCGCACTCATATAGAAGAAGGAAAAAAGAAAATTGTTTCATTAAGAAACAATATCGCTTGATTGTCCAAAATTGAAAACTAGTTCGAGGGATTTTGACAGAAGTAAGAAAACAAATGATCTGATGAATAAGTCATTGAGATATAAAACAAGTTGCCATTTTGGAAATTCTTTGCATCGACATTTTTTACCAATTTATTGTCATAGCATGCTCATTTGTTTTCTTCATTGCTTGTTCAAACATTATTATATAACTTGATTTTTACATGCAGGCAATCCGACAAAAAGTAGTAGAACATGAAGGAAGATCTCAGCATATGATTGATTCCCAGAAAGATAATGATGAGTATGTTCTTCAGACTAATATTCAAAATATTTCAACGGATTTTGAAGAACAAAGTAGTGTGCGAAAACCACATCGTGTTTATAAGAGGGATATGACACAACTGCAAACAATGTTACAGTCAAATGACATACCGCTTTCACAGAAACAGTCGCACGTTTTGATATCATACTAGACAAAAAACCAAAATTTGTTAAGACTCTGAAAAGCAACATTATCAACTTTATAAGTTTTAATATTTCGTTTTACAGAACTACCAAATGAAATAAATTCGAATTTTGATACAGTCTGCAATCAGATTGATGGTACCAATGTAACTGCACCAAATGCGCATTTAGCCAACTATACATGTCTCTTCAGTGAATCATCAAAAGATTTTAAAAAATATTCAAAATTGAAAAGCTGATAAAATTAAAATGGATAAAAAGTATAGCCAAAGCCAGGCAATGAATCAGAGCTGTTCAAAAGAATTTGAAATTGTAATGCTAGCATAAGGTGTTACATGACTTTCCAAGTAAGGGTTAATTATCCAACTATAAAAATCTACAAGTGAATTTTATCATCAAAGTTTATAATCTCTTGGAAACACATGAAAACCAGAAATTCAAGATATCACTCATATGAAGACTTTAAAACATTGAATATATCGACTTGTGAAAAATGAGGATAAAACCATGAATCTTCCTGTGAAAAAAGGAAAGAAGTTGTTTTAGTCAAGAGTTATAACGTGTAAAACTTTAATACTAGTATCTGGAACATTCAAGACTCATGCTTTGAAACTTTTGGGATAACGCAAAACCAAAAATACGCTAAAAGTGTAAGGTTATGATGAACAAGTGTGGTATCATGATCTATTCAACAATCAAAATCAAATATAAGTGGAGTATAATGAAAAGTCTGAAAGTACTACTTGTGCCTCCAGCAGAAGTCAAAATTGACGGATATTAACAGATGGCTCTATGAAGTGTTTGCGATACAAAATCTTGACAGAATTAAGATGCCGTGAGATGGAGAAGCAAAAGTTGGTAATAAACTTCAAAGACGATCAAAAATTGCAAATAAAATTGAGAATGGAAATGGGGAATGTGTCAAAGAGACAACAACCCGACCACTGAACAGACAACAATAGAAGGTCACCAATAGGTCTTCAATGCAGCGAGAAATTCCCGCACCCGGAGGCGTCCTTAAGCTGGCCCCTAAACAAATATATATAATAGTTCAGTGATAATGGACGTCATACTAAACTCCAAATTATACACAAGAAACTAAAAGTAAAAATAATACAAGACTAACAAAGGCCAGAGGCTCCTGACTTAGGACAGGCGCAAAAATGCGGCGGGGTTAAACATGTTTATGAGATCTCAACCCTCCCCCTATACCTCTAGCCAATGTAGAAAAGTAAACGCATAACAATACGCACATTAAAAGTCAGTTAAAGAGAAGTCCGAGTCCGATGTCAGAAGATGTAACAAAAGAAAATAAACAAAATGACAATAATACATAAATAACAACAGACTACTAGCAGTTAACTGACATGCCAGCTCCAGACCTCAATTAAACTGATTGAAAGATTATGTCTTCATCATATGAATATCAAGCACAATCCCTCCCGTTAGGGGTTTAGTATCATACCATCATAAAATATATGAGAAGAGCATAACCCGTGTCATGCCAACAACTGGTTTTTAAATAAATGTGTTTAGTTCCGATGCAAAGACCCTATAAGTGAATCAATATTAAAGCCAAAATATGCAATCTTTAATGACCTGACAACAGTATCGTAACTATATCCCTTCTTAATAAGTCTATTTAAAGGTTTTGTTAGCTTCTGAGGTGAATACTGACATTTTGGTGCTTTATAAAGAATATTACCATAAAAGATTGGATGTGAAATACCTGAACGTATAAGAAGTCTGCATGTTGAGCTATATTTACGAATGATGTCCTTGTACCGATGATAAAATTTAGTAAATGTTTTGACTAGTTTGTGATATCGAAAACCTGGTGTAATAATTTTCAGTAATACATAAATTTCTTTCGTTAAAATCTGAAACGTTGTTACATACACGAGCGAATCGTACAAGTTGAGATATATAAACACCGTAAGATGGTGACAAGGAACGTCACCATCTAAAATGGATAATTAACGATAGGAAATGAAAAATCATCTCTTTTATCATAAATTTTTGTATTAAGCTTTCCGTTAATGATATAGATATCAAGATCGAGGAAAGGGCAGTGGTCATTGTTAGTATTAGCTTTATTTAAAGTAAGTTCAACAGGATAAATTTCTTTAGTATACATACTGAAGTCGTCATTATTGAGAGCCAATATATCATCCAAATATCTAAATGTATTATTAAATTTTTGTATCAGATGTTGTTTCGATGGGTCTTTGCTGATTTTAGTCATAAATTGTAACTCATAGCAATACAAAAACAGGTCCGCAATAAGTGGTGCACAGTTAGTCCCCATTGCAATTCCGATAACCTGACGATATACGGAATCTCCAAAGCGAACAAAAATATTATCTAGTAAAAATTCAAGGGCATATATAGTATCAAAGCATGTCCAATTGACATAGTTCTTTTGTTTATTGCTACTAAAAATGACCTAAAGAGTTTGAACATATGTATTCACATTCTGACTTTTAAATGCCCATTTAATTAGGTGTGTGAATTTTTCTTAATGAGAATGTGAGGCAATGTGGTATACAGGGTAGAAAAATCAAAACTTTGAACAGATTCAAAATCACCAATATAAGCATGCAATTTATCAAGTACTTCCAACGAGTTTTGACACTCCAAAAGTAATTAATTCCACTATTTTCAAAGGCCTTATTTGAACAATTTATTATCAGGTTTTGATTGTACCAAGTGAACTGGTAAGAAGAATTTAGTAGTGGAACAATGGCTGAAGACGAAATAAATCTATATTTGTAAGGTGTTTTGTGTAGCTTCGGAAGCCAGTACATAGTTGGGACTTTCATTGTATTTGGTTCTGCTTGTAAAGAGGTAACTAAAAGTTTATGTTTGTTACAGATGTCGTTTTCTGAAAATGGAGTCAGTTGGAATGGTGGTGAATTGGTGATTTCTTTTTCAGAACCTCAATGTAAAATTTACGTCAAACAATAATGATATTATTAGCAGCTTTATCGGCCGGGACAAAACAAATTCCTTGGCTAGTTCTTTAAGTTTATGTTTGATACGAGAAATAGGTTTATTATGGTTGTTGTTAAGAGTAAAATGTTCTTTAAAATGTTGAATACGTATATCAACTATGTTCATTACTGAATTAAAAAGAGTCCAAAGATTTTTGTCAGCTTTTCCCGTTTTATCCATTTCAAACAGTAAGTACGGAGTGAGTCGTGGATGATATTACGACACTCATTCCAATCAATGATTGACGGGGGACGATATTTAGGTCCTTTACTGAGGAATGATTTTAACTCTCGGTCTTGAACGATGTTAAGATCTCCTGTTAAAACATGGGAAATGGGTCCATAAATGTATTCGGAATTACTGCAATTACATGAAGTAGGTGTATTTTCACTGATATTAACATCTTTACACAATTGGCTATAATTAAACACATATTTCCGGGTAGATTTCTTGTAAATATAACAAATAAGAGGGAGTTCAGTATTATCAAAATATCCAGGAATTTGTTCTTTAACAGAATGGTTGTTAAAAATACCGGCAATATTTACAAAATCAAAACCTTTATTGACATACTTTATTTTAATAAAATGTTTTTTATGATCTTCAGGGCGATCAATTTTGGGAAACAGTTTAGAATAACAATATGACATTATAATTTGAACGATTTCATACTTAGGACTGCTATATGAAATTGTGTTGCAATCCTCTAAAATTTTATTTAACTTATTAACCGGTAATGAACAGAGCTTTGTTAACAGATAATGTCTGCCGTTGTTTTTGAAATAGAAATTAGGTCCGAAATATTGGTATGATTGGTCCGAAATTTTCTTTGATTGCGATTTTTCTACGACCATGAGAACGGTTTTACGAACAGTTTTAGAAACTATATCCAAAATGTTAACAGAATCGGTTCTTGATATATTACCAATTCCCATGATATTATCATTAAGACCGAGAGGGTAGACTGTCTGTAATTTTTTAATCCAATTTAACTCAATTATTTTCCGTGATCGTACAAACTTTGAATGAGATTCACCAGGCTGCTTATTTACTACTTCTAAAGGTTGAACTGTTAAATATTTAATAGGATGATTGTGCTTCTTAATAATATATATAACAACAAAATTTGGGAAAATGATATTATTAATACCGAACTGAGCTAAAGACAATGCATTTTTTTTAATGTAAAGAACTATTTGTTTGCCACATATTAATGGAAACAGTACCTACCATACTTTTAAACATATCGTATATTTTAACAAATGCATGTTATCAGACGTTTTGTGCAATATTTTATCATAAGTGTATATTTCAAATATAGTGACAATTTGTCATATTGAATTTTCCATCAAATAAAATTGAAAATGGAAACGAGGAATGTGTCAAAGAGACAACAACCCGACCAATAGCAGAAAACAGCCCAGGCCACCAATGGGTCTTTAGCACAGCGAGAAAAATCCCGAACCAGGAGTCTTGCATCAGCTGGCCCCTAAACAATGATGTATACTAGTTCAACGAAAATGGACAAAACACTATACTCCGAAACGCATAAATGAACCAAAATTAAAAAAAAAAACATACAAGACTAACAGGCCAGAGGTATCTGACTTAATTGGGACAGGCGCAAAAATGCGGCGGGGTTAAACATGTTTTGTGAGATCTCAACCCTCCCCTATACCTCTAGCCAATGTGAAATAAACAAACACACAGCAATACGCACAGTAAAACTCAGTTTAAAAGAAGTCCGAGTCCGATGTTAGAATAGATAACAGAAGAAAGTAAGCCAAATGACAAAGATCAACATAAATTAGCAAAGGACTACTAGCAGTTACTGACATGCCAACTCCAGACCCCAATTAAATTAATCGAAAGATTATGTCTTCATCATATGAAAATCAAGCACTAATGTATGATGTAATAATTACATAAGATTAATTAAATCTAATAAAAAGTAAAGTATAAGTATGTTTACTCTTTTGTGAGTATATTTGAAAAAAGTAAAATAACAAATAAAATACCGAACTCCAAGGAAAATTCAAAACGGAAAGTCCCTTATCAAATGGAAAAATCAAAAGCTCACACATCAAACGAATGGAAAACAACTGTCATATTCCTGACTTGGTAAAGGCATTTCCGTATATAGAAAATGTTGGATTAAACCTGGTTTTATAGCTAGCTAAACCTCTCACTTGTATAACAGTGGCCTAAAATTCCATTATATTGACAACAATGTGTGAGCATGAGAGGGCAGTTTTCACTTTACTATATATATACACTAGTTATAATCTTTGCGTATCGGTAGCGTGTTAAATTGACTGATTTCACCACTATGCATGTATTGCTACTGGTGAACTGTCAGTCTTGGAGAGTTCCACTTTCCTCATAGCAAGTTAATCAGTACTTGCATGATATAAAGAATATGTTTTGATGTTAAATTTCAGTTTATCATTACTCATTGTGTACTTAAACACATTTTGAGACTCCCTTTAAGCAAAGTTGAAATAAAACGATTTTTTTTTACTTTTCAGTTTTTGCTCATTGAATGTGCCCTACCGAATTGGACTTATCACCGGGTTTGTACTCACATGGGCAACACAATGGGTGCAAAATGTGGAGCAGAATCTACTTACCCTCCGGGGCACTTGTGATCCCCCCCCTTTTTGGTGGGATTCGTGTTGCTCAGTCTATAGGTATATGTTGTGTTTTATATACTTTTTTGTTTTTGGTCTTTTTTTAGCCATGGCGTTGTCAAATTATTTTTAACTTATAAGTTTGAATTTCCCTAGGTTATCTTTCGCCTCCCTTTTGAAATGGTTAAAAAAATACGGTGGTAAAGTCAGTAAGTAAGAATCTGCTACCTATGAGCATTACTTCCTACAATCTATGACGACGAAAATTGACAACGAAAATAATATTACAAAGCTTGCATCTGGTATTCATTCTTCGATTTTTTCATTCATGTCAGATTGACATATTGATGAATTAAGTTAAATAAAAAACATCAGAGGTCCAAGGCAAAAGTTTAGAGACTATTTTAAATTATGGAATGTATTTTCTTCATGCATAGTTCTGATTTCTTGTCCTGGTCTTATTTACTTTTGGGACTTTTTTTTTTATTTTATTAGCTCTTATAAGTTTTTCTAAGGTTTTGGACATTTAAATATTTTGGCCTTGAGCTTCACTGAGAAACATAAATTGTTGAAATACGCATCTGATACAATGGGAATGGTACCGTAAATGTTATTGAACTAGAATTCATACAAAACTGTCTCATTTGGGTTCTCAACTTCATACTTTATTTGGCCTTTAACTTTTTTGATTCGAGCGTCACTGGAACTTTGGAAGACAAAAAGCGCGTCTGGGGTAAAAAATTATGAGGTTTTCAAAAAAGAAAAAGACATCTTAAAAGTTCTTTCGTTTCACTGTCATATATATTAATGATGTCCTGTCTCTAAATAACCCACATTTCACTGCGTACTTGCATCTCATATAACTTATTGTACTTGAGATTAGGGAAGCTGAATAAACTACAAGATAAGCTTTAATCATGATCTTTTTCTCGGTATTGTCTCAGATGGACGACTTAAAACTAGAAGATATGATTTACATAATAATTTCAGCTTTCCAATTGTCAGCTTACCATTTGTCAGCAGTAACATATTCTCTGTCCCTTCGTATGGTGTTTACATACTAATCTCTTTTGTTTTGTTACACTCTTGCTTGTTCACAGTATACGGAGATGCACCTTAAACTAAAACTGCTCCAACAAAGTAATGAGAAAGAACGGCTGAAACTAACACTACTTAAGTTAGATAGTTACCATCACGAATTGGTTGACCGATATGATATGTCTATGTCTCAACTCACTAGCGACATGTTTCTGCAGTCTTTGATCTAAAGATACTGGAAAAGAGTGTCCCACATACAAAAACGTAACTTTTGATAAGGATAAGGATCAGATCTTGGCAAACCATAATTCCTTCATGGTCCTATGGAATATTAAAATGAGCAACAAATCTGGGGACTTACCTTGTTTATATTGGATACATAAACTTTACACATCTCCGTCCAAACAAAAGTACATTCCCAGTTCATCTGCATGTTCTACTAGGGAATTTTCCGTTAGATTAACAAAAATATTGTCTGCAGTGAGAGAGAGATTACAGTTATACTGTGAAACTGTCTAATCGCATCGTGACATTAACCTTTTTTTGGGGGGATTTATTAAAAAACTTAAAAGAACTTTTGAAAAGTTGTAAATCTCGATCAATCTCTGAAATAAATTCAAAACCTTCGATTTCCCCACCCTTTACACCCCCATACCAGATGAAAAATTGAAAATCCGTCTAAAAAATTAATGCATAATGCTTTCTTCCATAAAGTTGGTCCAATACGTTACAGATTTATTGTTTTGGGATGTAATTCGGCATATTTTGTTAAAAATGAGCCCGAAAATAAAACATGTTACATGATCTGAGCGTCACTGTGAGTCTTATGTAGACGAAACGCGCGTCTGGCGTATAAAATTATAATCCTGGTGCCTTTGATAACTATTTACACTACTGGGTCGATGCCACTGCTGGTGGACGTTTCGTCCCCGAGGGTATCACCAGGCCAGTAGTCAGCACTTCGGTGTTGACATGAATATGAATTCTATGGTCATTTTTATAAATTTCCTGTCAACAAATCTTTGAATTTTTCGAAAAACTAAGGATTTTCTTATCCCAGGCATAGATTACCTTAGCCGTATTTGGCACAACGTTTTGGAATTTTGGGTCCTCAATGCTCTTCAACTTTGTACTTGTTTGGCTTTATAACTATTTTGATCTGAGCGTCACTGATGAGTCTTATGTAGACGAAACGCGCGTCTGGCGTATAAAATTATAATCCTGGTACCTTTGATAACTATTTACACCGAGGAAAAGTGATCAGTATGCCGGAGTTTCTCATTGAAAACATATTTGTGAATTTGAAGGTAGAATTTTCCAGCAGGTTGTCGTCATTCCTATGGGTACTAACTATGCACCTCTTCTGGCCAAGCTCTTCTTATTTTCATATGAGTCGGAGTTTCTTCAGACCTCATAAAACAAGAAAATCAAAGTAGCTAGATCATATAAGTTCTCATACAGGTATATTGGTAATGTTCTTTCCATTGAAACTTTTCCAATAGGGTCCCAGTGTTATATCCTTCCTGAAGTAGAGATTAAAGAAACCACAGATACAGCTTCCTCCGCTTCAGTTCTAGACATATACATCGAATTTTACTTCAGCGGTCATCACAGTACCAGAATCTATGACAAACGAGACGATTTGAATTTGAAAATTACAATTTTTTCTCATCACAGAAGATATATACCAACTTCACCCACGTATGCCGTATATATTTCTCAATTCATACGATATTCAAGAGATTGCAGCTGCTACTCAGACTTTGTAAAACGTCATTGGTGTCTGAGCATTAAAATCATGATCCAGGGTTCTGTCAGAGAACGTCTCGACCTTTTTCTCACAAAGGTCATCTGAAAGTACCAAGATCTAATAGATAAATGTTCAATGTCTACTTCACAAATACTACCAGATTGTTTTCAGTTACAGATCCTAGATACTGAAGTTGTGTATCTATTTTATTTACTTTATAGTTTTCCATTTATTTGTCTTTGAGCTATTATTTTCCGTTTGGTCGTAAGACTCTTGACGTGACTCGGTATTTGTGTATCCAGCTATTTTTTAATTTGGGAGTCCCTGATGCAAGTGGGTCCGACGCAAGAGGTTTATAAAGTGCTTTTTTTTTTTAATTTCGTTTACCCTTTTATTTATATTTTACTTGATTTGCTCTTTATCAGGAAAATAACTCTTTTTTGCGTCTTGGTCGGATTTATTTGTATGTTTGTTTGAATTTTTTAGTCCGTTGTGTTGTAGGTCTGTGATGTATGTTTACAAAGTTTTGGCTGCTAGATCTCAATTATTGTCACATTAACCTATTTTATTTTTTTTTTTGGGGGTTTGCCACATAATTTTGTCAATATAACGGAACTATATATAACTATCATACAAGCGGAAGGTTTAGCTAGCAGTAAAACCAGGTTTAACCCACAATTTTCTTCGAAAAATACCTCAACGAATTCAGGAAAATGACAGTTGTTTTCCATTTGTTCCGTTGATTGATATAGTCAAAAGTTTGATTTTGTCAGTTTTTATGGACTTCCCCCTTATTGAACTTACCTTATGATTATATATTTTTGTTAATACTTTTTCATTCTCGATTGTGAAATTATGACTTAGTTTGGATTTGCACAGCGGGTGGTGCGAGTATAATATGAAACGTTTATCCTATCGATGCACTCGGTCTAGATCCTTTTGGAGTTCATGGAATTCCCTCAGTTTTAGATTGTAACCTTGATTTGTCTTCTTAACATTCAAACATCAGCAAACTACTATTGTCTATATTTATCTTCACATAACTGTATAAAGTGACAAATATGACGGCTGTTACTAGTGGGTCCATAAATGTTTTTTTTAATTTTTTATTTTCTTATAAGATGGCTTTTAAACAATACCTTCTATATCATTCTGATCAACTCTTTGGTCAATTCCGGACTTGGCATTGCAAGTTTTTTAAAAGTCGTTTCATACGATTTCAACCGATGATCTCAAGTTTGTCTTGATGATATTAGATAAAGGCAACACTAGTATACCGGTGTTCAAAAGTCATAAATCGATATAGAGAAAAACAAATCCGGGTTACAAACTAAAACCGAGGGAAACACATCAACTATAAGATGAAAAACAAATCAACAGGAACACTGAGGTGCAACAAAAACAAACGCCAACATACATAGAAACGAACTATTTGATAACAACTGCCATATTCCTGACTTGGTATAGGATATTTTAAGAAAAAATGGTGGGATGAACCTGGTTTAATGGCTAGCCAAACCTCCCGCTTTATGACAATGTTAAAACAATATTGCTAAAATGACAATACTACGTGACAGAAATACAGCACAAACACACGTAAGAACATTCATCACAGAGAAACGCACAAACAAATAATGTAAATGTCGACACAACATGCAAACCGCAGAATAACAACGAACATATTCCATCAACGACAGACACCACATGTAATCAAAAACAGTGACGCGCTTACGTAACTAACATGCAATCTCGAACTTTATATAATTATATTCACAATACTCGTCCAAACAATTTTCATGACAATTTTTAATTTATAATTTTATAATTATTTGGACTCCAAACGATAAGACATAATACATTATCTAACCGAAACAATAACAGAAACATCAAATACTAATACATGAATGCTGGATGTAAAAAATACCGAGACACGTCGTATAGCAATGCAAATTTACACTCGGTATAACAGTCATATTCGGGAATAGGTCACGTTCGGTACTTAGCAGACAGACAACATAGATGTTAAACCACAATCTAAGACGTGGTAAAAATGGTATAAGTTAGTTTAGACACAGACACATCGTATAGATCAACCAATTCGTGATGGTGTCCATAAAATTTACGGAGTGTCATTTTTAATCTTTCCTCCTCATAACTCTGTTGGAGCAGTTTCTGCGTAAGGAGCACACTCCTGTATATGAAGTCAGTATAGTGTGAACATCCACGAGCATAACGTATCAATTGAGATATGTAAACACCATACGACGGAGCAGAGGGTATGTTACTGCTGAGTAATGGGAAATTGATAATTGGGAAGTTGAAATCATCCCGTTTGTCATAGATTTTAGTTTGAAGTCGTCCATCTGTGTCAATATTGAGGAAAAGATCAAGGTATGAAGCAGTCCTTCTTGTATCAGTAATATCCTTAATTTCAAGTTCACTTGGATATACGAGATGCAAGTACTGACTGAAATATGGGTTATTCAATGATAGGACATCATCAATATATCTGAAAGTAAAATTAAAGAATTTTGCATTAAGCTTGATCACAAATTACCAACGATATGGTAGTGTTTTGACGTAATAATACCAATTTGATCAATCAAATGACCCTTCGATGCACTATTATCTTGCCCCTCAGTAATATGACAGTTAGCCTCTTTTTTTTTTAAGGAAATTCGAAATTTGCGTCTTTTCAATATCATGTCGAGAAATGTTTATTACTTCGTTTACAACCTGGTTTTTGGCGGGGTTTGTGTTGCTCAGTCTAGTTTTCTGTGTTGTATTTTGTCTACTGTTGTGTTCCTTTTCGTCGTTTTTCTTTTTTTGTCATGGCATAATCACTTTGTTTTCGGTATTTTTTGTTTACTTTTTTTGTTTTCGACTTATGAGATCGAATATCCCTTTGGTATCTTTCGCCTCTCTTTTATAAGGACAATAGACATTAATGTAAAAAGGAAGAGTATAGTATTTTTGTGCGTACACGTGTGTCTGTCATAGCCGTCATCAGGTAACAAAAGTTTTGGAAAGCCAAAAATATAAGTCGTTGGAAAACACGAAATTCAAAAGGAACCGTCTTCATATAAAAATAAGAAGATGTGGTATGAGACTGCCAATGAGACAACTATCCACCACCAGTGTTCAAATAAGCCAACGTTGCCTGAAGCAGTTGCAACCTGAAATTAGCATAATTACATTATTTATTCAAACAATGATTTTTCAGGTTAAATATGTCATTTATCAAACAATACCAATACCGAAAGACTAGCTACTGGAATGTTACCGTCGAGCCAAAAACGGTACCGGCCAAGTGATAGTAAAAACGTATGATACAATTTTCATGCGCAAACCACATGTTTCACACGTATACGCCAGAGACCATAGGTTTGTACAGCCAAACTTTAAAACATAAACTCAAAGGGGAGAATATTTTAACCAAATTGTGTTATTCGTTTTAGCTATTTAGTCTTTATACAGACATGGTTATCTTTTATTCACAAAATTAATCTTATTCAGCAAACGACAAGTCATTTGAAAAGACATCACCCATTTCACTTTTTTGAAAATCAAACCTTTTATTGGAATTGATTATGGTATAAACTAGTATTATAATGACTCACTGCCTTCCGATTACACGTGACAATCTTATTTAAGAACATAAAAATCCCAACGTATTTATTTAGTTTATGAAAATAATAAAGTCATCGATAAATATTCGCACTATCAGTTTTCTGGAATTGTCTTTCATTATTCGTATGTAATACGTGTAAACTAAATATGGAAATACTCTATTAAATTTAGAAATCTAATTTTAGACCGAAAAATCCCACTTTTTTATTAGTATAAATAAAGTTTCAAAGAGATGGAACTTATATATCATAAGGACATTTATGTTTTAAGCTGAAAATGAGTACTTCAATCTTCATGTTTACAATTTCAACTATAGTTATTTTACAATTACATGGAATATTTGCAGCTCCTACTCAGTAAGTATATATTTTATAAATTCATATTAAAATTTTATTTAATTGCAGTTGAAATCCAAAATCTATCATCACAACTTAGATTCAGTAGGATCTAAGATTTTGTTCGCTCGTCAACCATCCTTCAATCGGTCTTTCAATTGTACATTCTTCAATCATTTCTTCTGTCCATCCATGAAATAAACCTTTTAGATGACATTTCACTGGGTTTGGAACTCAAGAGTGGGGGAACACTTTTTGTGGTAGGGATGAGAAGCTAAGACATCGAGTACCTCACCTTTTTCATATATTTTGAATAATAGTAATACAAACTCGATCATAATTTTTTTGACAAAAGATACACCTATAGCTATCATGTTTGCGCTATTAAATGGAGAGATACATATACTTGACAAATATCTGCATTTACGACTGTGGTTTAAATCGCATCCATGAAAATATCGCAATATCATTAGTTTAATATAATTTTGATTCAATCAAGTATATTTAGTATAAATTGCTCGCCCTTGGCATATATAAGATTGAAATAGTGAAATATTCCAGTAGTTCATCCCTATCGCTCATTACATAGTAAGTGACAAGTTGTGAAATTTCGATACCGTAACGTCTTTAAAAAAGTGTTTAAAAGTGAAGACAATTTCAGCCTTAAAATATAAAGATGAGCAAAATTTGGGATTTTTCTGTTGTTGCAGTGTAAGATGAATACTAATGCTACAATTAAATAATGACATTGACAGAACAATAGTAGAAGAGGCGGGCGTTTGCATGATAGCTTTGTTGATTCATTCACCTTTGTTTCAACTGCCAACGGCTAATATGTAATGCATCTTCAGTAGGACATTAGCTCGATATAGCTTTATTATTCTTTGCTTTACATTTCATATACACTTGTTAAATGTCAAGAGATTTGAAATTTATTCTTTATGAAAATAAGGAGATTTGAAATGTTTACCAATGAGACGATTTATCCACCAAAAGTCAATGGACACGGAAAAATCACATATTTTTTTAAATTTTCAGATCTTTACAGATTAATGTGGTCGAACATAATCAAAGAATTGAACAAAATGTAACTCAGAATAACACAGAACCGATGTCAAAATCGGACACCAATCTTAGTACTACACAAAGTGAAACGGACATCTTTCACAAAGACTCCAGAAACGAACATCAAACGGACAAAAATGCAACAAAAGGATTAAAAAGAAATCATCATATATTAAAGAGAGATATGGACAGAAATCATCATATATCAAAGAGAGATATGGACAGAAATCATCATATATCAAAGAGAGATATGGACAGAAATCATCATATATCAAAGAGAGATATGGACAGAAATCATCATATAGCAAAGAGAGATATGGACAGAAATCATCATATATCAAAGAAAGATATGGACACAACTTGAAACCAAGTTACGGTTATTATTTCCAATTCCTCTATGGTTTTATATAAACTCAATACTCACAAGAATGATGATGATTCAACTGACAAAATGCTATTAAGGGATCGAAAAGAAATTATCATGTATCATGAGATATGACACAACTAGAAGCAATCCTACAGTCATAATTCCAGTTTTTTTTTATTCTAGAACTTTACAGAAATTGGACATGATATGAAATAAAGGGAAATGAGAAAAATAATTACAATATCTAGCTCTATTATTGCTATGAGTAATGGAAGAAGTGACTCATTGCTGCATGTCAAAAGCTAGAACAACTGTTGATTTTTAAAGGTTCTGTGAAACAGAAACAAAAATCATGAAATGACCAAGTTGAAGCAAAGTTTCGAGCAAAATATCTATTTCGTAGCACAAAAACACATTTGGCATAATAAGCAATAACATTAGCGGATATCAAATTCAATGCGGACGATATGGAATCATGTTAAATAGTAGACCCGACGCAAACACTTACAAAATGCCGAAAAGTCAAATAAAATTGGGCATAAGTTAGGTGATTAAATAATAACAAGGACATCTTAACTTGAGGTAGATGAATATAAATGTGTACTTTTTAAGAGAAATATGTTTTGCAAGAGTAAAAAACAATAAATCAAGGTAGTACCAAAAGCTCTTTCCAAGATAGAAACTTATGTTTTCTTCTGAAAACTGAATAAAATACTACAAACCTATGAACCGTTAGGTTGATAGTCCTGGTTTGAATACAAAGTTGATTAGAGCTACATTTCCTGCATGGAGATTCAGAAGCTGTTGTCGAAGTTTTTAACGTTGTTTAAATGAAAAATGTATGGTGAAGTAAGAACAATATGTGTCTTTGTGTTTTAATAATGCATTAATGTAAAATTAGATAATTCAAGAAAAAAGAGAGAAGGGAACAACGTTAGAATCGTATAGTTTTCAAGTTTTTACGTATTAATGTATATTTCTATAGTCATTTTTATTTCAGTTCACATAAACCAGTTCGTAATCTATATTTTGTTATAACCATTCATGTCTAATAAATCATTGTGTGTTTTATTTGGGGTTTTGGTTTTGGTTTTGTTTTTTTTTTTTTTTTTTTTTTTGCCTTGTTTTATTTGAACATTATATGCCTTATATTGTGGAGATCTCTAAAGGTTGATTCACAAACTACGCCTGTTTTGGTGAGATATTTAATCTTCATAGATATTTCGTATTGTTTACCTACTGGTTCCCAGATATGATCTCCATGTTTCATCTCATAGAAACAAAACTTTTTTAAGAAGTTTACCAGTATAAATGCTGTTGGATAGCAGACACATTGAATTCTCAGGAACACTCAAAGTAAAGGGGATGTAGTACAGAATTTTAGTATAAATTTAATCTCTTAGAAGTTCAAGGCATGTAAATGTTGAAAATATATGATTTTTTACGAAACTTCATGGTAAAACTGGCACATTTTTGCCGCAGAAGGAGTTCCTATAGGAAACTCCATTTTCTATATTTACAGAAATGCAACCTATACTTTCATACACTATGAAGCTTATTTTGATCCGAGCTTCACCAATGAGTCATTTGTAGACGAAACGCGAGTCTGGCGTACTAAATTTTAATCCTGGTATATATGATGTGTTTATTTGCTTGATAATTTGTGTGGTAATGTTAATTGTTAGTACAGGTATTGTGAACGATGATCGAAAATATAACAACCATGACTGAATGAATCGCCTGTCAGAATTTATCTTTGTCCTCCCTTTTTTGTTAAATAATTTAACTTTTGGCGAGGATTTTTTATGGATCTGAAACGTCAGGGCGTTGATCATTCTCATCACATACAGAGATATACAAAACTTGGGTTCAGTAAAAGGCAAAAAATAGATAAAATCATAGATAGGAATATGTTTATTATCAAATGATTTATTTGTTCGTTGATATAATTATTGCATTATCGTATTTTGAAAGCCTAGTGATAGTTACCATACACATAAAAGAAACAATAGAATTTATTTTTTATAGTAAATGAAATTTTCATATTTAATTTTAAAAGTGGTAATGTGAAACGCTGATGCTTTGATTGATTATATAGGTTAAAAGGAACCAATTAAAGATGACTGGCGCCACCTAGTTTTTACATCCAAGATAATAAGTAGAGGTAAAAAAAAAATGCTGCTGTTATGTTAATCAGAAAAGAAAATAAAAATATTGAGAAATGAGTGTTGGCTATTGATGTAGATATAGCGAGAAATATGAGTGTCAATAAGCGAATAGAAATGTATCGCCCGTAAACATTAAGTATAATTATGACTTTTTTCAATTAGTTTTGGGTATATAAAAAAGACAGTACTTAGTTTACTCTTTTAGAAACGAACTCGTCCTCTTCCAATTTGAATTTTTAAAAAAGCCCCCAAAACCTAATAAGAAATATGTCTCCTTGTTTTTACTACATAATTCTAGGTGCTATTGGATTTTTTTTTTTTTTTTATGTTTCTGTTGCTTGATGCTTTTGTGTAAACATTGTTCATTTTATATATATAACTTTGTATAATACTTTTTATAGGACTTATACACGTAATCTCTCTTATTCTGATTGGGCACATACTAAGCTTTTACCGGCAATTCATGTTTGAAACTACAATGACCTCCTTATAAACAATTTCAAACCACCCTTTTGTTTCTTCAAATATTTAATAATAATCGCGTTGCCCTACCTCTATTTTCAAAATACCAGCAGATTGGAAAACCCAGTATTTGTTTTTGTGACAACACAAAAGAGACAACGCCATGGCTGAAAAAGAAAAAGGCAAACAGACAAACAACAGTACTCAAACACACCATAGAAAACTAAAGACTGAGAAACACGAACCTCACTTAAAACTGGGAATGATCTCAGGTACTCCGGAAGGGTAAGCCGATCATGCTGCACATTTGGCACCCGTCGTGTTGCTTACGTTAGTACAAACCAGGTAATAAGTCTAAATCGGTAGGTCACATTCGGGGCAAATGGGACGGGATTGTAGTCACGACAATTGGAACGTATCCGCTGTCATTTGTGAAATGGATATTCCATAACGGTCAACCAACTCGTGATGGCGTCCATAAAATTTACGAAGGGGTGCAAATGATTTAAACTGGTGATATATTGTTTGACTAGAATATTCAATGTGTTAACAAACTTTTGACCCTTCTCTGGCTTTCGGTGTGTCTGTGTAGCTCAGTCTTCAGATTTCTGTAATGTTCTTCTTTCTTCGGGCGTGGTGTTTTCTGCCATTCTACGACCTTTTGTTTCATTTTGTTTCCTCCTAGATATCTTTTTACCTTTAATTTAACCCGACGCTATCAAGGCATGCTTAAGAAAATTTGGAATATTTGTTACAAAATACTGAAGTAAATACAGAATATCAAGTTTCTTTTAACATACAGATATTTTAAAATATCTGCCGGTGACAAAAAGTAGAATAACAAAAATACCGAACACAAAATGTGAACCTTTGTGTTCGTTAATCGTGCCTTCTCTCAATGGCAGCTTCCTATGGTGATTTGCGGTCGATATTTTATGATAGTAATATGCAGAATTTCTTAAATTATATACCTATCATTAACGACAAATACCAAAATACCAAATTTAGCTTTGTATGAAACCATTTATATAAAAATATAGCTCATTAGAAGAATTATTTTAATAATCTTATATGATGTCGATGGCTTAACACGGGCGATCAGACATTTTTTTACTAATTATCATAACACATACACAAACAAAAGATAATAAGGTAGAAATCTTGGTTCGATTTAGCGTATGTTGGAGATATTAGACGTGACAACAAAGGACATGATGGCAGATTCGACAGATATACAGGAAAACAAAAATGTATCATATTTCCGTGCAAACAACACGTTTTTTGTTAAACCCTTCATTAGATGCCAAAAATATCCGAAGACCAAACATCTTACTCGTTGGAGAGCATAAAAATCAAAATGGGCTTAACACAACAACCATCTGTCGTTGTCTGAATCAATTACAACCTTAGTTTCAGAACAAGTACATTGTTCTATTGGAATTTACAGACGAAATGTATCATATGAACTCTGTTATTACCGCGACACCGACTTCATGACAAATTGTAGAATCAGATACGGAAATACCACCACAAAAATTACTGTCCTTTTGGTATTAAAACGAGAAGGATTTCCATACGCACAGCAAGTGTTTCTTAAATAGTCTTCCTTCAGGTACATTAGAAACCAAAACTTTCACCAAAAGACACCTAAGGAAAGAGCTAAAAATACAATATGGGTGTTAATATGTTATACTAATTGTGAAAAAAGCTTTGTCAATGACCAGTTTAATTTTGACTTTATTATCCTTTACTTACAAAACTTCATATTCCTTATACAGTAACAATTAAGGTTCGTGAACAAAATTCAGTTTTCTGAAAATGCATTTTTTTATCGTATTAATTACGTTATAAATTAAATATAGAAATAACACTTTTACATGTGACAATCTAATTTTAGACAGAAAAATACCAGCGTTTTTATTCGTTACAAATAAATTTTCAAAACGTCAATCATACCTTTCATATTGGTATTAAATACGTCATAAATTAAATAAAGAAATACCAGACTATATAGGGATTATCTAATTTTAGATAGAAATATTCCACCGATTTTTAAATAGTACAAATGAAGTTTCAAAATGTTGTCTTTGATTTCAAGAACATTTTTATGTTGATAGATGAAAATGTATACTTCAAAAAAAACAAGGCAACACGTTATAAATTGCATGCGTCCGAAGCGCTTTTCTGAATAGTTTCTTGGTATTGTATGGTTAGAATTACAGGGAAAATTAACAGATCCTACTCAAATAAAGGAGCATGAAGATTATAGTAATTAACCAATAATAACTCTAAAGAGCAGCAAAGACATCCAGACAAAACACAAAAGTCGATACTACACAGAGCAAAGTATATATTTTCAACAATGACTCCAGATTCGGTGAACATCAAACTGACAACAAAGCCATCACTTGAAAATTACGATATATAGAAACAAAACTCATCAAAGATACCTGGCTTATAATTGGGTACGCCAGACGTGCGTTTTGTCTACATCCGACTCATCGGGTGCTCGAATCAAAATATTCAAGGCAAAATCAAATATGAAGTTGAAGAGCATTAGAAACCGTTTTCCTCTAAAGCTTTGCATAAACTGAATATTTTTCACAGGAATTAAAGAAAACCATGATCATCCTATTTAACTAAAACTATTTAATTGTGACCGAAAAGATTATTGCAATAATAAGCAATAAAGTTCAGAAAATAAATTGAATGCATACAATTTAAGATTCGAATTAAATATAATAACAAAAGAATTAAGACATGTGTATTTACTTAACATTGTTTTATTCGTGACTTTTTTCAGTGATAATACATTGGTTGTGCAAAGTGATACGAATTTAAGACAATTGACAACCCTGTCAGCACTATCCGTGAGCTGTTTCTATAAAAGAAGACGGTATGATAAGGCTTTAGGTCCCTTGAATTTGAATACCTTAAATCTACCAAATAACATCCTTCATATGATCATAAGACATAATTCTTCCAGTCATCAGTATCTATATTTTTGAATTTTGTTTAACATATTTGCATTAGGGCTACAAACTTCTTGAACTAAATGCAAAACTGTATCAAACTAGCCTTATTTTTGAGATCTTGTCATTACTATTTATATATGAGCAATAGCTCTACCAAAAGATATATTTTACTACAAGATTGTGTTTTTCTTGTTTTTCTTTATTTGGGTTTTTATGTTTTGTTTTTTGTTTGTTTTTGTTTGTTTGTTGTTTTTTTGGGGGGTAGGGTGGGGTGGCTATTGATGGTCAATGTGGTCTGTTGTACGGTAATTTTGTAGCTATCTATCACAATTTGTTCTGATAACAAAACTGAAGAATCGATTAAAATCAAAGTTGATATAATTAAATGAAAGAGATACCAGATAAAGGAAGATGTATAGTTCTAATATTAGAATAAAAAAAAGTGTATTCGTTCTACTTTACAATGTGTTTTATTACCAAACACCTTTTAGAAAAGTATTTACGCCAAGAAAATGCCAATATCCGTTCTTATGATACAGTGTTTATATTGTTGTCCGTTCTCCGCATTAAGAATTAATTTGACACTCAGGTAGAAGATGAAAAGAGCTGTTTATGATTCTCTTAATGTCACATACCTTCCGAAAAAAAAAAAAAAACAAACTAATGGTCATTTTATGTACTTGTAATAATTCTGCGCAATTGATTTTTAGAAAATGAATACCCATGTTAAGAGCTGCTTTGGTTGGCAAACTTAAAATGAAAAAGTTAAAAGACGCATAGTTAAGGCAAAACTTCAAACGACTTTTCGGCCCATAATGAAACAGCCCTAGGAAAAAGAATGATAACCGATCCAATAATGAGGCAGTTTGAATATATATTCAATCAACGAGAAATGTTTATATTGTGGCTATCTAAGAAAAAAATAAGTAAATTTATTTTTCATGAAAATAAATTTCATTTTTCCGCATGTTCCATCTGAATCAAAAGAATAACATTGAGCATTAAGAAAGGGCCGTTTGTAACAGATTAGGTCAGGGAAGGAAATACAAAATATTTTAATGTCCACATGGTTATTTGAATACAAATGAAAACAACCACGGGTACATTAATATCCTCCTCACTTTGAATATGGCCTTTTCGATGTATGTTTGTTTGTGTTCTAAAAATTTATTTTTTGGAATACAATACGACATTCCTATTGGAACCAACTGTGCGCCTCTCCTTGCCGACCTTTTCTTATTTTCATATAATTCGGAGTTCCTTCGGACACTTGTAAAAACAAGAAGATCAAAGAAGCTAGATTATTTAATTTCACATACAGGTATATTGATGATGTTCTTTCCATTAACAATTCAAACTTTTCTGATTGGATCCCATTAATATATCCTCCTGAACTAGAGATTAAAGAAACCACCGTGCAGCTTCCTCTGTCTCATTTCTAGACATATACCTAGAATTTGACTATAGCTGCCGTATCAGAACCAGAATCCATGACAAACCAGACAATTTCAGTTTTGGAATTATAATTTTTTTCTCAGCTTCGCCAGCGTATGGAGTATACATCTCTCAGCTCATACGATATTAAAGAGCTTGCAGCTGCTACTAAAAAACTAAATGAGCAAGGTTTTTTTAAAGAAAAAAGTTTCATCGAAAAGTACTAAGATCTAATAGATATATATTCAGCATCTACTTCACAAATAATACACGGTGATCTTAAGTTATAGATTTTAGGTGCTGACGTTGTGTTTCATTTAATTTACTTTACAATTTTCCCTTTATCTGTCTTTGTGCTTTTATGTTTATTTTGGTCGTTTGACTCTTGACGTGGCTCGTTATTTGTGCATCCAGCTATCGTTTTTGGCATTGGGCGTTCCTGATGAGGGTGGGCCAAGAGGTAAGATTTGGATGCATGGAGTTTTATAGTGTTGTTTTCATTATGTATACCCTGAATTTATATTTTACTTAGTTTATAAATCAAGTCAATCTGATTCAAATACAGATCCTGCATTAAAGCTTTGCTTAAGATGATCTGAAACGCTCCGTCGTTGTCTTTTTCTGTTTTAAATAACTTTCGGGATGCTCTGGTTTCGTCCGATTAATACACACCTTTAAATATTTGAAGGCTGGCATTTCATTGGCTGATGTTATTATAACTAGAACAGAATGTAATACGAAGTGTTGTCAGATCCTGGTAAAAGAGAGGCTAAATATAACCAAAGGACATGATCTGCATTTTAATCAGATTGTCAGGAAAGTGTATATTAAATTATGATTTATTATACTGTATGTACTTTCACCTACAAAAACTTTCTTTGTTGGCGTCTGTGTCAGATTACACAATTTTGGCTGCTGCATTCCAATTATTGTCACGTTAACCAACTATGTGGAGAGTTGTCTCATTGGCAATGATACCACATCTTCTTATTTGTATATGTCTGTTTTGGTTGAACAATCAGTTTGTCAATATAACGGAACTATAAGCACCTGTCGTATAAGTGGGAGGTTTGGTAGCTATAAAACCAGTTTTCACCCATCATTTTCTTCAGAAAATGTCTGTTCGAATTCGAGAACATGGTTTGTTTTTTGTTGTTTTTTTTTTCTTTTCATTTGTTTCGTTGGTTGACAGAGTCGAGCGTTAAATTCTGTTTTTTTTTTTTTTTTTGGACTCCTTCTTTTTTTAATTTACCTTCGAGTTCCGTATTCAAAATTAATAACGATTGTGTGATACTACTGACATCACATTTTGATCGATTTCAGCTAGTGGATTTGTATTCAGGTTGCACGTTGTGATTTTAAACTTTTTCAATATTGAATTACTATGTAATTGTTATTTTTGTTTCTTTTGAGTTTTACCGTTGATGAAACCTGCAAATTCGGTTATTTTGTGAATAGAAGAGATATGTAATTATCAATGTGTATAATAAGTCTGAGTGGATTTTACTCACTTAAAGAATGCTCTTACATTTTGAATGGATTTGTTCAAATCCCAAATTATCAACATTTATTCATCGAAGACATTTTGTATCGCATTCAAAGATTGATCATAGAATGAAATGTATGGTTGGATTGTTGCCAATATATCATATAATAATCATAGATTAGTTTGATTCAATCAAAATATACTGCGTATTAATAGAAATAAGCGTGCAAATATATTTATATTTATAAAGAAGGAAAATCTGATTTCTAAAAATATTCGATAAAGTTTCAATGATACGTAAAAAATCTTTCTGTTCTGCTTACTTTGAATTAAAGTACACTAAACAAAAAAAAAAGAAATGTTGGACGCATGAAATTCATTGCTCATTCTACTCTAGACCAGGTGCGTCAATAGGATAAGAATCTGAAGTACTTACTCGTGTTTAGTTTAATAAAAAAAACTTCTGTCAAGTACGAAGAAAGTATACCACCGCCACTTTAGATCATAATGAAAATAGACGAAATGTATGAAAAAAGTAAAATTACAAAAATACCGAACTCCGAGGAAAATTCTAAACGGAAAGTCCCTAAGTAAATGGCAAATTAAAAAAAAAAAAGCTTAAACACATCAAACGAATGGATAACAACTGTCATATTTCTGACTTGGTACAGGCATTTTCTTATGAAGAAAATGGTGGATCAACCCTGGTTTTATAGCTAGCTAAACCTCTCACTTGTATGACAAACGCATAAAATTCCAATATATAGACAACGATGTGTGAACAAAACAAAACGACATAATAGGTAAAAATGTCAAAATAGGGATACAGCAGTCAGCATTGTGTTATAATCTTAATCACTACAAAAACAAGCAAATATGTCAACAAAGACAAACAAAAAGGCATATAGACAAAGCACATTAGCAAAAACGAAGGACAAGAATACAAAAATTTACCATAGCACAACAACACAATGACGGGATGTACAAGTACCGAGCCACGTCAAATGAATCACTACAAAATCACGCAAATATGCCAACAAAGAAAAACAAAAAGGTATGTTGACAAAGCACATTAGCAAAAACGAAAAAGAATACAAACATTTACCATAGCACAATAACACAATGACGGAATGTACAAGTATCGAGCCACGTCAAATGTATATTACCAAAAATAGACTAACTTTACAAAGACAAATAAAAGAATAATATTACACGTTATTAAGATGATAAATAACGTCAGTACCTAGAATCGTTACTTCAAGACCATCGTGTATTATTTCTGAAGTTGATACGGAATATTTATCAACAAGGTCTTGGTATCTTCCGATGAACTTTTTTAGAAAAAGAAAAATACGTTCTTTGACAATCCCCTGGTTCATCAACTTTCTGCTTAGACACTGGTGACGTTGAACAAAGTCTGAGTAGCAGCTGCAAGCTCTTGAATATCGAATGAGTTGGGAAATGTACATCCCATATACAGGTGAAGTTGGTATATTGATACTAAGGTGGGGGGAATTGATAATTTCAAAATCAAAATCGTCTCGTTAGTCATGGATTCTTTAACTGAGATGTACTTTAAACTAACAGAGAGCAGGTGCGTCCACATGCAGACATCGCGCGCCATGTGATTCTAAAGTCTTATCAAGTAGTACATGTAATTGCAACGACATTTACGAGCTTGGTAATAAAGTCAGATAGACAAAAGTGGTCACGTGCCATCTTTGACAGGATAAAAATATTTTATTATAGTGAAATACTGGCGCACTGAACGAGTACCCAACCAGTTCGTGCTGATCAGGGAAATTAGGACAATTACTAATATATTGAAGGTCGTGCAATATTAAGTAAAATGTGTAAACGTCTATTTGGTAGTGCACGATATATTAATATACACCAAACTCCATATGGGCACGTTTTTACATCCAATCAAATGCTTGTCCCAAGATTATGACAATTAATGGACAATCAGTCAGGATTGTTTGAATAACTTGTTTTTCAGAGTAACCAGTATATATCTACATTTATATGGACATCGAAGTTCAAGCATATTTTTAATTCTGTTTCTTTTAAACAGAAGTATATTCTCTATCATTTATAGTCTTAAAATATAATAGGTTAAGGCGACAGTAGTTTACTGATCTTCAAACTTCGTAAATTGATTCAGAAGAGACAAATCAAGGTAACAAACAAAAACTGAGGATTCCTGTGAACTCCAAACGGAGCGAGACCAGGTGCGTCGACAGGTCTTCTGTTCTGCATGTAAAATAACTTGCGCAGATAAGGGATTGTCAGTGTATATTATCAAAACTGTGGAGACTGCATTTCTGTACTCCAATCAAATTTATAATGCACTTTATTGCCCAGGTAATTTATGTAACGTTAAGACATGATCATGTCAGTTATGCCAATAGTTGATACCTTCAGCCTCGTTGAATTTCCATGGATTAAAAACAACACAACGTGTTTTTATATGAATCTTTTATTTTCATAACCATGTTTAATTGTGACAAATTTTTTGAAAAGTTTGATGAAGCCGAAATTAATATGACATAATGTGATTAAAAGTTGATGAATAAATCATACAAAAGATTTACTTACAACTTACTCAGACAGTACAGAATCTAAACCAACTAAGTTACGTTAATTTTACTATCTGTATTCAACGAAACATTTCTGTATACAGAATCACCACGCTATAATGTGTCCGTCCTGTGAAACATTGACGCAGATTTGTCCGTATTTTAAGACAGATGCAGTTAATGTTAAACTCTCAAAGTCACATAACCAATTGATTCAAATACATTTTCTTGATTCTTTAAGCAATTACTCCAGTGAACACCACAATGTAAAGTAAATTTATGTCATACAATATTATTAAACAGAAAACCTGTGAATATTTTCGTCTTATTACATGTAATCGTCAAAGGTACATTTAGAACTTCTTTTTTGTGTAAATTTCTATTTTCAGGATCTCTTTTTTTTTTCCTTTATGTTTACGTTTCTTGGCAAAATATAGGAAGCCTGTTGCGTCCAATGTTGCACGTCTATCTTTTTTCATCGGCAAAAATCATCGTGTGTTTTATTCTTTCAGCTCATTTTGATGAAATGCATTTGAAACTGCTAAAACATAATTTTACACTGGTCTGTTCGATACTAAGAAATCCTCTAATTCTTTATTCGAAAAAGACTTGTATTCGTGTGATTCAAAAAATGTTTCTGACTGTTTCATGTCTCTTTTGTGAATCTTTCCTTTTCTTGACATTTCATTCTTTGTAAATGGTTCTTCGTTTCCATTGTCATCCTGTATAACTGGCTGAATCAGTTCCAGGCGTAACATTTCAGTATCCTTACGAGAAATGAAAACTGTATGGAGGTCTTTGTTCCTCCGTGGAGACATTTCGTCTTGAATTTTATTTTCTGGTACAAAATTTCTACAAAATAATGAAGTTTGATTAATTATGTTTTCACTATTTTGATTTTTGCTGCAAGAGTTATGCAGTACGAGTTTGCTGGCAAATTCTAAAAAAAAACATTACGTTTATAATTGCCAGTCTTTGACACTTCGGATCATCTTTTAATCCAATAACACTCTTTTACAGAAGATATTAACCCTTTATGAGCATGAATTTTCATAGAACGATTTAATTTATCTCACACTTTTCTTTTTAGATAATGGGAAAACATGAAAGAATATTAGTAAAACAATAATAGCAAAAAAAAAAAAAAAAAAAGAGCTTGTAATGAAAATAAATATGTAATTTTCTACTTACCCAAAAGATTTTGCAAATGTTGTATGAGTAAATAATTCTGAAATAGTTAAAGCATTTATTAGAACGTATGCGATCATAGAATACATTTCTCTTAATACACTGCTTTGAACTCAAATTTAATTGTAAAAAAAACAATATTTTTCGGATCGCTTTTGATAAGTTAAGGAAAATTTTCAAATTAAAAATAGGGAAGGGAAATTTCATGCCACAATATAAATTCAATAACAAAGTGTATGGTGTGATTTTTGAAAAAGTATATCATTCACGTGACGACGTAAGAATATAAAATACATTCTGATTTATAGTTTGGTTGTCAATAAACAAATCACTGGTTTCGATAATATTCTGTTTTGAACCTTGACATTTGAAATAATACATTATTGACAACATGCACAACACTTAGCTTCACAAATACGTTATATCTGCCAATTTTAAACCGAATATGCATATTTAATTCAAGTAAGAATGTGAGGATGCACCAAAATTTTATTCATTATCAATGGAAAATCCTTATACATTCATAAATATCTTACAATTTAAAAAAATCATACGGTTCACTCACAGGCTAATTGGTAAGAATATATCTGCACATACCTTTAGAGCATATTTTCATGACATGATTTTAGACATATCTATCATGCCCTTCGGTATTTTAGTGTTGGCATCTAAAATTTAATAAACCTATCTGTAAATATCATTGTTTCAAGTAATATAAACTATTGTGTAGCTATTCTTTGGACAATTGTTTTAGATTTTCATTGCCAGTGGTTTTGTGTTAGGCCAGTCGAATATTTCAAATAAGGTATGCTTTGGTACTGACATGAATAAAATATACTTTTTAAAAAAATATTCAGTTGATAATTCAGAAATGTATCGAAGGTTCCAACTGCCTCAGGCAAAGGTTATCTTAGACAAATTTGGACGTTCTTTTCATGTCCCTTTTGGTCATTTAGCTTCACACGTATTAAGGTATTTATGCATAATTGGTATTTAATTATTTTAGTAGGAGCGTCATGATGAAGGTAATTCGAAAAAAACGTGTCGGACGCATTAAATTTTTCAAATGATTATTTTTATTCACTATAGGTAGTTTGATACCACTGCTGGTGCACTGTCCCCGGTGTATCATCAGCTCAGTAAAATCAGTGCTTCGGTACTGAAATAATCAAATATAATTTTCAAATGTTCCGTTGATTAATTAAAAATCTATGAAGAAAAAAACCCCTCAAAGTTAACCTAATTGACCTTATTTTATTCACCAAACTTCGAATTAAATAGTAAAATGGCATCATCTATGGGACGGATCATGAGAATAAAGGATAAAGCTAACTTATTTTAATTTTTCTGGAGAAGCCTTTGCCTGAAGTCTGCCTTATTTGAGTAAAGGAACAAGTCGTCAAGAAGAGTAAGGCAGTTGATTCCCATAAAAATTTTCATGCAGAATCAAAGTCAGCATATCACGACACTTCCTGGATAATCAATGTTCCTTTGGACTTTCAACCAAAGATGAAATACTGGATCTTCCTTCAATGTATTGGATACCTTAATTACATAAGTGTCTTTACAAACAACGTTATATTGCTGTGTATTTCAAGTACTCCACGGAACCTCTTTCTGAATTATTAACATCAATTTTATCAGTAATCAAAGCCGGGTTTCAAAGTTGTTACTAGTACTAGTATTCTAGAGTCGACGTGAACTAGATTTGGATACTACAATTTCTAAAGATCTGTTAGATTACCTACAATCTAAGACTCTTTCCCCTTGCAACACTATTAAAACTTTCTACGCGTTACACAAGTATTCCCCATTCCAAACTTAAAGACTAATTGGAAAAATTGGGCCTGTTTTGTTTCATAAAAAAAAGAATGGCCGACGTAGATACAATTATTTTGTTTTAGGGAAGGATAAATCTTACTTTGTAGATAGTCACTCTGAATCGAACAAATTTTTTTTTGAAACTGGCATTTTTAAGATGCTTGCTTTCTTGATTGACAAAATATTCGTAAAGTTTGGAGGACGTGTTTTTCAAAAAAAACAATCGGTATTCCCATGGGAACCAACTGTGCCCCTCTTCTTGTCGACTTGTTACTTTATTCATTTGAGATTTCATGCTAGAGCTTCCATAGGAAGAATGAACATAAGCTAGAATTGTCCTTGAACTTTCATTTTCCGCTTTATAGATAATGTCCTCTCACTAAATAATTCAAAGATTGGTGACTACGTGGAACGCATCTATCCCAACAAACTTGAAATAAAGGATACAACAGATACAGATAAGACTGCATCATAACTTGACTTGTATTTAAAAATTGACAATGAGAGTCGGTTGAAAACAAAACTTTACGACAAAAGAGAAACGTTCAGCTTCCCAATTGTGAAATTTCCATTTCTATGTAGCAAAATTCAAGCTGCGCCTTTATATGGAGTATATATCTACCAGTTGATACGATATTCCAGGGCTTTTATTTCCTATCATGATTTCCTTCATAGAGGTTTGCTGCTCACAAGGAAAATATTAAACCAAGAGTTTCAAGTGGTGATTAGAAATCATCCCTTCGACAATTTTACGGACACCGTCGCGAGTTGGTTGACCGTTATAGAATATCTGTTTCACAGATGACGACAGATATGTTTCAATTGTCGTAACACAATCCCATCCTGAATAAGACTTATCACCGGGTTTGTACTTACATAAGCAACACGATGGATGCCACATGTGGAGCAGGATCTGGTTTTCCTTCCGGTGAACCTGAGATCACCTCGGTGTTTCGTTGGGTTCGTGTTGCTCAGTCTTTAGTTTTCTATGTTGTGTTTTGTATTCTGTTGTTTGTCTTTTGGTCATTTTAGATTTTTGCCATGGCTTTGTCAGTTTATTTTCGACTTATGAGTTTGCATGTCCCTTTCGGTATCTTTCGCCTCTCTTTCAGAAACATTTATAAACATAAAACGATACACAGAGACTCAAATATTGAACATTACAAATACAACAAAATCTATGATTTCCTTGATAGAGGGTTGCTGCTCTTAAGGAAGCTATTAAACAAAGAGTTTCAAGTGATGAATAGAAATCATCCCTTTGACAATTTTACGGAAATAAACTGACAAACCCGTTTCAAGTTTATCTGGATCGATGCGATCAACGATATAAATGATATGAATTTTGTTCGGTGTTGAAGGCCTGTTGAAACGTTAAAACCCGCTGCATTTGTATGCACCTGTCCTAAGTCAGGAGCCTGTTGTTCAGTGGTTGTCGTTTGTTGATGTAGTTCATAAGTGTTTCTCGTTTCTCGTTCTTTATATAGATTAGACCGTTGGTTTTCCTGTTTGAATTGTTTTACACTAGTCATTTTGGGGGCATTTATAGCTTGCTGTTCGGTGTGAGCAAATGCTCCGTGTTGAAGGCCGTCTTTGACCTATAATTGTTTACTTTTTACACATTGTGACTTGGATGGAGAGTTGTCTCATTGGCACTCATACCACATATTCTTATTTATATATACTATTTCCTTCTTTTAATTTCAGAAAACTTTGAATTATTCAAAAAGAAGGCATTGTCTCTACAGCGGAACGTAAAGTTCAATAATAATGATGGCTTATTTTCCGCCTTGTTAATAAACCCATGTATTAGGTCTATCTCATTGGATAGAGGAACAAGTTAAAAAAAAACGATTGCCAGTTGAAAAAGATATCCACTTAACTTAATAAATATGTTGTCAGTAAAATTAATCAAGCATCTTAATAATGCCACGTGAAGAGAACTTTTTAAAGTATAAATTGGTTCCTTCCTCAAACAAGATATTTATATTTAGAATTAAAAAAAGCTTGTGTAAAGGGAAGATAAGTCATATTTCAAACTATTGTAACAGGAGAAAAAATAGATAGGATATTCTATTACAGATCTGACAATTTTTTGCATCCAATTCACTCACCGCTCCTACAATACCTACAGTAGTTGGTTTGACACTAACTTTGATGCACGGTTTTGATACAAAAAAGTTTATATTTCGATATTTCTTCGAGCATATGCCAGACCAAACAGTATAATGTTTATATATGGACGCTTATGTAAGTTATGTAGTAAGTACAGAGGACGATCAAGATCCGGTTCAAATTATAGGTGAACACAAAAACACCCCGATTATTGTTCAGGATTTCATCTTAGTTAGTGTCGTTTGAGTATATGTTGAGCTTTAAAATGAATTAACAATACCTAATTCCCGTTTCAAGTAGTGTATATAATGTAAATAAACTCACCATAGATGTGATTTACTAACAACTTGTTTAGTGCCTTGTCCGCGGGACAACAAAGCTGTGATGGGAGTAGCTATTTAGCAATACTCGAGTAATCAAAGATAGATGTAGTATGAGTGTTCATATAACCATTATTTCTTAATTTCGATCTGCATCAATGACCCATATGGCACTGTCTTTACTCATTATGTAAAAGTATCTACGTCTTATCATTAGATATTTGTGCATTTTCTGTCAGTGCAACCAGTCTTGCTCCGTTTGAGTTTCAGGAGAAACCCTTTGGGATTCTTCCTTGGTTGGAATATGCAAATTGATTGTACAGGTTTATTTACATTCCTCGCCGACTGAATCAACAAATAATTTAAAGATATGTTTCCACTGTATTCAGACTCTGTCAGTCACTAATTTTAACAAGGGTTTCCAAATGTTTACCAAGAAAAAAGAAAACAAATGGATATTCAAACTCAGAAGTCGAAAACAAACTGACATGGCATGGAAAGAAAAAAGATCAAAAGGTAAATAACAGTTTCCAGTAACAAAACACAACAGAACATAGCTAACTAAAGACTGAGCAACATGAACCCCGCCAAAAACGAGAGGGATCTCATGTGATCCGGAAGGGTAAGTAGATCCTGCTCCACATGTGGCACCCGAATAAAGTCCCGAAAGATTTATTGAGAATAGGTTGTGTGTATGTACTGTATACAAAACAGCTTCTTATATACATAGCCTAAATGGTAGAAGCTTCGATTTATAGGCACATCATCAAGAGAAGGTGTTATATTTAGATCTCAAAAAATATGAATTATTAAATATTTTTGTTTGACGCAAGAGGATACAACGCCAACTGCAGTTCACCGTTTCAGATTGATGATTTGTTTTCTTCTGTTCAAAACCCTTGGGATTTCATTATATTCTGACTCTAAACTATTCCATACCATCATCAAAGCTCAGTTCACTATCTAAAGAGGACCAAAACACTTTAGTTATTGATTTAACTGCTCCTAAGTACAGATTGCTTGTAATGGTTATGGATATTGCTAATCAGAGGCTATTCACAGCTATGACAATTGGAACATATCCGTCGTCATCTGTGAAACAGATATTCCGTAACGGTCAACCAACTTGTGATGGCGTCCGTAAAATTATCCAAGGAATGATTTCAACTTCATAGATTCATGAAATTTCAACATCGGTAAACTAATGTTGCCTTAATTTATATAATGACGATGGCCATGACTGTATCTACACCGTGAAGGAGTGTTGCTTAAAAGTTAAATAAAAATACCGAACTCCAAGGAAATTTCAAACGAAAAGTCCCTTATCAAATGGCACAAATATTCACCCACCTACAGAACGTACTAGATATAATAAATGTACTATCAATTGTCATTACAACGATAAGTGTTGTAGTATCCAGTTCAAGAATCTGTTTCTCACAGTTTCAATTTGTTTATGAAGAGATGATGTTAAAACTTAATTAAAACATTTATGAAGCACTGCAATTATGTATGGTCTTTTTAAGCAAAATTGCAACAGTCTTGTCGTCTATCCTTTTCTAAGACAAAGTTGCTTCAATTTCAAAACTTCACATTCAGTTAAGTTTTAGTATAAGAAAATTTACATGACCGATGGTGATGTCTCAGGGTTAGATAAGAGTCAACTACCAAACCGCTATTGCGTGATGCCTAATCCCTTGATATAACGTATCAACATATTTTATAGGAGTAGCACCACGGGTGTCACATGTGGAGTAGTTCCAGAGCACCTGAGATCATCTCCCGGTTGTGTTGTCGTTCGTGTTGCCCAGTTTTGAGTTTTCTATGTTGTGTTTTGTTACTCCATACTTTTGTCAGTTTGTTTTCGACTTATGAGTTTGAATATCCCTTTAGTATCTTAATGTCGCCTCTCTTTAAAACATGATAAGCTAGGTATTAAAGAAAAAGCACAGAAAAACTGATATAGCTAATCATACGAAAGACACTTTGTATTCAAAACTATCTATGAATCGATGATTTGATTGCTGGTATAAAAAGCATAGCAGCAAAACCTTAAGATAGGTGGAATCTTGATTTGGTATAGCATTTACAAATAAATCAAGAATCAGCACAAACTGTGCGCTCACTGATGATCTCCATTCCGTGACTTATAATATTCTGAAACTAACTGATAATAGCATTTTTTTAATTTTTTTTTATTATTGGTCATCAGGTAGATCATTTAATAAAACAGCAGCTGTATATTTATGAGAGTTCTTACCTTAGGTTCATTTTCGAACGCTTGATGTATCTTCAATTTTATAAAACCTAAAGTTATTTTTTTTCAAGCGAAAGATACTAAAGAGACATTCAAATTTATAAGTAGAAAACAAACTGACAAGGCCATGGCATAAAACGAAAAATGACAAAGACAAACAACAAACTGTACACAAAACACAACACAGAAAACAATATATTGAACAACACGAACCCCATCAAAAACTGGGGTGATCTCAAGGGTAAGCAGATCCCGCACCACGAGTGGCACTCGTCGTGTTGCCGATATTTTAGGAAAATTCCGGTGATAAGTCTAATTCGTTAGGCCACATTCGAGGAAAAGAGGACGGGATTGTGGTTACAACAATTAGAACATATCCGTCGTCATCTGTGAAATAGATATTCCCTAACGGTCAACCAACTTGTGATGGCGTCCGTAAAATTTTCGAAGGAATGATTACAACTTCACCACTTTTGCTTTTTTATAATATTCGAATACAACTAAAAGAGGGACGAAAGATACCAGAGGGACAGTCAAACTCATAGATTGAAAATAAACTGACAACGCCATGGCTAAAAATAAAAAGACAAACAGACAAATAATAGTACAGAAGACACAACATAGAAAACTAAAGACTAAGCAACACGAACCCCACCAAAAACTGGGGTTGATCTCAGGTGCTCCGGTAGGGTAAGCAGATCCTGCTCCACATGTGGCACCCGTCATGTTGCTTATGTTATTACAAATCCGGTAAATAGTCTAACTCGGTAGGTCACATTCGTGAAAAGGGAAGGGTATTGTAGTTACAACATAAGGAACATATCTGATATCATCTGTGAAACGGTTATTCCATAACGGTCAACCAACTCGTGATGGCGTCCGTAAAATTTACGAAGGGATGATTTTAACTTCACCACATGGAATTCTTGATTTAATAGCTTCCTTGTGAGCAGCAATCCTCTATCAAGGAAATCATGATAGGAAATACAAGCCCGGGAATATCGTATCAATTGGGAGATATATACTCCGTATGCAGGCGCTGCTGGAATGTTGCTACATGCTACATAGAAATGGAAAGTTCATAATTGGGAAGCTGAAATCATCTCTTTTGTGGTAAAGTTTTGTTTTGAACCGACCCTCATTGTCAATTTCTAGATGTAAGTCAAGATATGAGGCAGACTTATCTGTATCTGTAGTATCCTTTATCTCTAATTCGATTGGATAGATTCGTTCAACATAGTCACCAAATTTTGTATTATTTAGTGAGAGAACATCATCTATATAGCGGAACGTAAAGTTAAAGGATATTGCTAACTTCTTTTCTTCTTCCTAAGAAGTTTCTGTATGAAGTCGGCCTCAAAATAATAAAGAAACAAGTCGGCAAGAAGAGGGGCACAATTGGTTCCCATTGGAATTCCGACAGTCTGTTGAAAAACACGTCCTCCAAACGTAACAAATATGTTGTCAATCAAGAAATCAAGCATCTTGATAATGTCAGTTTCAGAGAATTTTTTGTTTGAATCAGAGTGATTCTTTACAAAGTAGGATTTATCCCTCCCCCAGACAAGATACTTGTATCTACGTTCGCCATTCTTTTAAATGAAACAAAGTAATACCAACTCTTTCAATTTGTCTTTTAGTTTGGAATGGGGAATACTTGGGTAAAGTGTAGAAAAGTCAAATGTTTTAATACTATTGCAAGATGAGAGAGTCTTAGATTGTATGTACTCTAAAAGATCTTTGGAATTTTTTAGTATCCACATCTGATTCACGCCACCTCTAGAATAGGCAGTTTCACAATAACTTTGGAGCCCGGCTTTGATTGCTGATAAAATAGATGTTAATAATTTAGAAAGAGGTTTCGTGGAGCACTTGGAAGACCCAGCAATATACCGTTGTTTGTAAGGACACTTATGTAGTTTAGGTATCCAATACAGTGATGGAAGATCCAGGTCTTCATCTTTGGTTGAAATTCCAAAGGAACATAGAACAGACCTATGATTATCCAGGATTTCCTCTTTGGTAAGTGTCGTAAGTGGTGGTGACAATCTATATAAAACTATGATCGTTCAGTTGCTATGTTACGCATTCGTCACATTTTAAAGGATGTAAGATTATTTTATATGTTGATTCAAGCTCCGCTTATGAATACTGAAATGGTCTTTATATTTAAATCTTCAATCCTTCTCTTGGCTTTTGATTTCTTATTTAGATCTGTTTTTCATTATTTTTGTTGTAAAAATGCCACGTATGTATGTTCTGTATCCTCCTCCTCCATGCATATGGAGAAAAGTATATCCATCAAGTTTGTAAAAACAGAATATTCAGTTGTTGAGAAGCTAAACGACAAAATTAATATTCTTCATCTAAGGATTTGTATAGTGATATGTATACAAATTCTTGTTTAAATGGTGAATATTATTAAATTGGTATAAATATCAATGCCTAAAAGTTTGCCGGTCAATCTTTTCACATGATATTTTAGCTGATTATATATTTAAAACAAAACAGGAGTCTTCCACCAAATCCCAGTTTTGCCCACGGTTTCTAATTGAAACTAGATTGGAACTGAATTCAAACAAATCAATTAAAACAGAACAACTCCCTGGGCATTAACCATTAAGGTCCACTAAACAAGGATTTGTCTAATTCATGTTTTTCTACATAAAATTGCTTCGATTGTATGATAATAAAACTTATGACGTTAGATAAATGGGAAATCTCTGAAATAAAATAATAACAAATACAGATACAAATATTTTATTGGCACAAACTCATTAACCGTTGAATAAAGTGTAACCGTTAAGACATATTGCATATATTACAATATTAACAGACATGATAGAATGAAAAGTTACATATTTTAAAATATATCATATTATTAAAAAGTAAAATCACAAAAATACTGAACTCCGAGGAAAAATTCAAAAAGGAAAGTCCCCAATCAAATGGCAAAATCAAAAGTTCAAACACATCAAACGAATGGAAAACAACTGTCATATTCCTGACTTGGTACAGGCATTTTCATATGTAGAAAATGGTGGAATGACCTGGTTTTATAGCTAGCCAAACCTCTCACTTGTATGACAGTCGCATCAAATTCCATTATATTGACAACGATGCGTGAACAAAACAAACACAATAGGTAAAAATGTCAAAAATAGGGTTACAGCAGTCAATATTGTGTTATCATCTTAATCACTATAAAAACAAACAAATGTAACGAAGAAGCACAAAAAGGGATACATCAAATTTAACATCATCATTATGCTTATATTATACGATTTTACTTATCTATGTAAAATCCACCCATAAAGGATGGAAGGTTTTAAGTAGTGGCGTAAAATCGCGCGTTTGAAATTCTCACAGGTAGACATAAAATAATTTTGTCGTTCAAAGTATGAAGAGATTCATAAATACAGAGTCACGTAAAATGGATATCACAAAAAACAGACTTAACAGTAAAAGTAATATTAATAAATAAATTAATAGTGTGGTTCAAATTATGACGGGATACATAAGTACAGAGTCACGTCAAATGTATATCACCAAAAACAGGCTTAACAGTAAAAGTAATATTAATAAATAAAATAATTTTGTCGTTCAAAGTATGACAGGATACATAAACACTGAGTCACGTAAAATGGATATCACAAAAAAAAAAAAAAAAACAGTAAAAGTAATATAAATAAATAAAATAATAGTGTGGTTCAAATTATGACGGGATACATAAGTACAGAGTCACGTCAAATGTATATTACAAAAAACAGGCTTAACAGTAAAGGTAATATAAATAAAATAAAATAATTTTGTCGTTCAAAGTATGACGGGATACATATGCACAGAGTCACGTCAAATGGATATCTCAAAAAACCGGACTTAACAGTAAAAGTAATATTAATAAAGACAAATAAAAGAATACTATAACACGTTAAGATGATAAACAACGTCAGTACGCAAAATCTATACTTCAAGACCATCGTGTATTATTTGTGAAGTTGATACGGAATATTTATCAACAAGTTCTTGGTACCTTCCGATGAACTTTTTTAGAAAAAGGACAAGACGTTCTTTGACATACCCCTGGTTCAACTATTCCTTATATTTAGACACTCTGATATGAAAGAGGAAGACAATCTAAGTAATAATGCTGAGCTATTGTTTACCAAGAGATATTTTTTCAACAGTGTTAATGTTGACCTGTATTTTAAATAAAATATTTATTTTATTTTCTAATATTTCTCGTTTTGAGGTAAATATATTGCATTGTAATAAGAAATGTTGTTCATCTTCAATTTCCCCATTATTACAGACAGAACAGTACCTTTCGCTTCTCATGGAATATTAAAAAGTCTTCCCGCCCATTCAATCATTAAAGAATGCGCACTTATGTGTATTGTATAATAAATCAAAATATGATGGTCTTTGACCCACTGTGTAAACTTTACGAAAGAAACCGTAAGTTCAGAAGATTCCTGTATGTTTGCATTTTGATTTCACGGCAAGCACTGATCATAAATTCTTTGTTATTCTCGACTTAAAAGTGCTGTTTGTTAACAAACTATTATCCTCAAGATATGAATATCCTAAATTTTGTAAAATATTTTTATTAATCTAGGGGTTTGAAAAACTTGTAGCACAGAAATTTGATTTACAAGTTGGGCTGATATCCATAGAGGCGTACAACAGGGTTCTATACTAGGGCCATTGTTGTTTAACGTATTTATAAATGATATTTTTCTTTTTGTTATAAATGGTAGTTTATATAACTATGCAGATGACAGACAATACTTTGTCTTTCTGTACTCCAGATTTTGATTTATTAATTTCAACTTTGGAATCTGAGTCAAAAATACTTATTGAGTGGTTCCGTGTGAATAAAATGGAAGCAAATCCCGACAAGTTTCAAGTTTTGGCTGTTGGCAAAAAGACCTTTGAAAAAACCCTCTATACATATTCAAAATTCGAACCTTACATGTGAAAAAACAGTAAAATTATTAGGCATTGAAATTGACTATCAGTTAAATTTTGATGTTCATATCAGATCAATCTGTAGGCCGAGGGCCTCACAGCAACTAAATGTTTTAAAACGTTTGGGCTCAGTTTTGGATAGACTTAGTAAACTTACTATTTTTCATACTTTTATTCTTAGTAATTTTAATTTTTGCCTTTTGGCATGGCATTTTTGTACTGAGAAAAATTCCAAAAAACTAGAAAAGGTGCAGGAAAGAGCAGTCCGTTTTGTATACGAGGATTTTAACAGCTCCTACGGGGAGTACCTCTTACTTAAAGCTAAGGTGCCCTCCTTGCAGATCAGACGGATAAGAACAATGGCTCTAGAAAGATTATAAACAATATAGCTCCTGTGTGCTTACAAAATTTGGCGAGTGTCAAAAAATCTAAGTTTTCTTTCAGGTATGTAAATATTCTGGTTGTCCCACAGGTAAAGTCTACCCGTTATGGTAAAAAATCTTTCAAATTTGCTGCCGCAACTTTATGGAACAGCCTTCCAAACTATTTCAGGACTGAAAATAGTTTTTCACATTTTAAAAGTCTTAAAATTGTTCAGTCCTGGAATGTCGTTTGGAATGTCGCTGTTCTGCTTGCAGATAACTCTTGAGCTGTTTATTATTGTTTATGTTGCTTTCTGTTGCTTTGGACCAGTATTGATGTATTTCTTCACGAATTTTTATATATTTAAATTTTAATTTCTGACACATATTCCCAGAAATTGGAAATCAATTCATGTTGAAAATATTCTGTTCTTTGAAATTTCTAGATCTCAAATCATGTACTATAGTTCTAAATCTATTATTTAATTTTTAAAATTAATCTGTTTAATTAAATAGTTACCATATTTTTAATCTAAATTTTAAACTTTAATGTAGGTAATAAATGTTTTACTTCATTCTAAATTTGTTGCTAAATTTTTATTGCATGCTATCTGTATCTGTATGAATACGTTTTCGATACCAATACTGGCTTTAATACAACGGTTTGAGAGAGCGCCGCCGATTAATTGACGGGGCGTGAGAGCAGATTTGAAGCTGATCTCTACGCTTGATGCGCGCACTACAGCTGATTCCACGCGATCACTGTCTTTACAAAGAATGAGTTTGAATATTTTGGTGTTTTGCTTGATGGAATGTCAAAATACTTAGAGTGATTCTTTACTTGCTTTTCCACAATATTTGTTCCGTGGTATTCTTCGAATTTCTTGGCAGTTATGGTTCTCTTCGGACGTGCTTTTTTGAAGAATTCGTCTGGTTCAACAGCGGGAACCAGCCCCTCAACCACTTTGTACATAAATATTAACTTCTGGCTTGTTCGTCTTGTCTGGAGATCTTGTAGTTCCAGTTGGGCAAGCATTTTGGAGACACATCCGTCCTCTCTTGACTTGTAATCTCTGGTGATAAATCTTGCCGCTTGACGTTGTATCCTTTCAAGTTTATTTATGTTAGTTACCGTGTAGGGGTCCCATACTATGGCTCCATACTCCATCGTTGATCTGACGAGCGAGATGTAAGCTGTTTTTTTACAATCTTGTGGGCAGTATTTCAAGTTTCTTCTTAGAAAGCCTAGTGTTGAATTTGCTTACTTTGCCACGTTTGATATGTGGGTGGTTTATTTGAGGTCCTCCGAAATTTGTAGGCATAGGTACGGGTTATGCTAGACTTGCTGTAGTATGTGTCCATTTAAACTAGAATTTATGGCTCTTGTTTCTGATGCTTAGGATGTAGCATTTTTTTGGCATTGAACCGCATTCCCCAGTTATCTGCCCATACTTCTAGGTTTTTGAGGTCTTCTTGAAGTATGTCGTGGTCTTTCTGAGATTTCACTGTTCTGTAAAGAAGGCAGTCATCAGCGAAAAGTCTGACTGAAGATTTGACGGCGTCTGGGAGGTCATTTATATGGCAAAGGAATAGCAACGGTCCTATGACTGTGCATTATGGGACTATAGAGTCCACCGTTACTTCTTCTGATTGTTCTCCTTCCACTACCACTTTCATTTTCTGTTTGTCAAAAACATATTCAGCCAGTTGTTTATTGGCCCACGAATTCCATAATCGCCCATTTTAATAGTAGTTTCTTATGGGGTACTGTGCCGAAAGCCTTTGAGAAATCTAGTATGGCAATATTGGTTTGTAGTCCGGCATCATATGCTTTCATGAAGTCGTTCATAGTGACAAGCAGTTGGGTTTCACATGAGTAACCGGATCTAAAACCATGGTTTAAAGATGTTAACACATCATGCTTTTTTAGATGTTTCATTATATGCCTGCATATTATATGTTCCAGGATCTTATATGGTACTGATGTTAACGATACAGGTCTGTAATTCTCAGCAGCATGTTTATCGCCTTTTTTGAAAACGCATAATATGTTTGCGTTCAGCCAGTCTTATGGAAGGGTTCCAGTGTCTATAGATTTTTGGAAGATTGCTGTCAGTCCTGGTGTAATTTGACTTGCACATTCTTTCAAAATTCTGTTTGGAAATCCATCTGGTCCAGAAGCTTTTGATGGGTTGACATCTTTCAGCAGTTTTTCTAGTCCCTTTTCTGTTATTATGAGGTTTGGTGTAGATTCCTCAATATGTTTTGTTGTGTCTGGTATTGATGTGGATTTATCTATTGTGAAAACCGATTTGAATTGTCGTATAAGTATTTCAGCTTTCCCTTTGCTGTCGCTGATGAGTTTCCCTTTGTTTTTTAATGGGGCTACTCCAATGTTGTAATTTTTTCTAGATTTGATGTATTTCCAGAATGGCTTGGTATTGTTTGTTTCTAGGCCCTTTAGTATGGTGTCGTTGATATATGACCATTCGGCTTTCCTTATTTGACTTTTGACTTCTTTTTGGAAGTGCTTGTAGTTTGACCAATTTTTTGTTCTTTTAGCTTGCTGGTATAATCGGCTTTTCTTTTTGAACATCTTCCTTATTTTGTGTATTATCCAGGGAAGGCTGTTTTTTGAGCGGATTTCTTTGGATGGTATATGTTTGTCCATGCTTTGAATTACTCTTTCTTGAACGTGTCACTCATTTCTTGGACATTTGAACCTTGTGTGTACATCTGTTTAATTCTTGTTGATGTTTTAGAGATGTCTTCATTTAGTTTTTCCCAATTTGCCTTTGAGTAGATATAGCATTTTCTTGGTTTGCTGCGTTGATAGTATGGCTTAGTGTCGCAGTCTGTTGTCACCATTTCATGATCTGATATGCCTGGTGTGTTTTTTGATGTTTTAACTAAAGATAGATTGGTGGTGAATACTAAATCAAGGAGGTTGTTTTCTCTTGTTGGTAGTTCATGTATTTGAGTAAGTTGGAATGTGGCTGTTAGTTCCATAATTTTGTTTTGGATTTCTTTATCGTTTGCGTTTGAGTTAACTGTTGATGTTTCCCAGTTAATATCTGGACAGTTAAAGTCTCCTGTTAGCATGATGTTGGTATTTCTGGCTATTGTCATGTTGTGTGATTTTTCTAATTCTTCTACACATTTCATGTTCCTTTGTGGCATGTAGAATGAGTCGATAAGTAGTTCCTTTTTCCCTTTAAGTTGTATTTTAACCCATTCTATTGCGCAGTTTGTAACAAGTTCAGTGTGTTCTACAGTTATGATGTCATTATGGACTAATATAAAGACTCCTCCTCCAAGCGTTTCCCTGTCATTTCTATATGCTGTATAACCTTCTGGGAATACTTCGCTTGATTTTATTGCGTCTTTTGTTGGATTTTTCCCAGGCTTTTCTCCTTTTAACCATGATTCCGTTCCACAAATTATGTCGGGTTTTATGTAATTGACTGCTGCCTTGAATTCTGATGTTTTGTCTTTTATGCTCCTACAGTTAATAGTTAGTATTCATAGGTTTCGTTTTTCCGAAAGGTTGAAGATGTTTTTTTGCTTTCTGTTCTGCTCTTATTTGTTGTGTTCTGACTGGTTTTTAATTGTTCTCATTTTGGGGCTGCTGGCTTTCAAAGGGCTGAATACGCTTGATGATATGGATTCAAACGTGATGTTATGTGAAAGTGGTTCATAACATTTGGTAGTATTTAACTCGTAGTTATGAAATGTAAAGGATGATACATTAATCATGTTAATGCTATCACATTTACAGCAAAGCCATTGAACATTAGATCTTTCGAGTAGTTCATAGTCAGCTGTGCATAATTCGATGCATGATCTATGATGCAATACGTCACAATCATCGCAGCATACACCTTCGCATTTCCATGTTACAGGGTGATCACATAGTCCACATGGGTAGATGCTTTGTTGTTTCTCTCTAGGACCTGGATTTTGTTCTATGTCGCCTCCAAGTAGTATTAGGAGTAATACAAGGTGATGTTTTGTCTTCCCTTTTATTGGTAGTGAAAGTGGTCGTCTACCTGCGTGTAGCATGTTTTTTGTTTAGTGTTGACGTGAGAAGTTGTTGATGTTCCTATGATTTGCCTGTTGTAATGCAGCTGGTTCCTATGTTGTACAGGAAGCCGACTATCAATATTGTAGCTACTAAGTTCATATTGATTAGATATGCGTATATATATATATATGTTGTTTTTAGTGTTTCAGTTTTTTGGTGTAGCGCGGAAGAGCCCGTACTGACCTATAAACTGTAAGCGCTTGACCAATGATCTAGTTGAGTTCCGTGTGTTATTTTTCCCGGTTTCTACTGTATTTTTAGCTTTCTATTGTGGATTATTTGGTTTGTGTGTTTGCAGTCTCGGTTTAGCGCGGAATAGCCCGTACTGACCTTGAACAGCAAATACTACCAACAATCTAGTTGTGCCTGATCTGCTATTTTCTTGAGCCAGGTGCGTGCTAGTAAGTTGTGTGGGTGTATGCCATCTACATATAAATCAAAGTTGTAGTGGTTTCTCTCGGCTGTTGTGTGTTGAGCTCCTTTCTTGTATTTTGATTTGACTTGCAAGTCGTTTGAGAATCATTTGGTGTATGGCTGTTAACTTCTGTGTTTAGTTCTTTGACTTTGTTGTTAAGTTTTATGACTTGTTCTGCTAATTCGGTGTCTTGGGATTTGAAATCCTCTGGTCACGGTTTTGTGTTTTTTTACTTTATTCCAACGGTGTATTGAATATACTGGAGTTTCTAGTATGGTAACCCTACAGTCTCTGAATTTTTTTGTCAGTTCTATGCATTTACGGTAGAATTCAATGATATGTGAGATGGTTTCTTCTCCATGAGATGTTATGGATATATATCTTTTGTTGTAAGTTGTCAGGTCATACAACTAGATTCAACTCTGTATTACTGGTTGTTTTATATGTTTAATTAGACTGTTTTATGTTATCTATATGTTTTATATTCGGTCATGTATTTTAACTTATGCCGAATCAAAATAAATTATTCTTATCTTATCTTATAAGTGTATAAACATAAGTGGTCCGATTTAACAGACTATATTTTAGGTCATCCCAAATTAATCTCTAAATTTAAACCAAATGTTAGAATAGTTACACAACAACAAAAATTTATGAGTCTAAAATTTTTTAAATCGTACAGAATTGATACAAAATCTTGTCATTTATGTAATATTTTTGTAGAGATTATCAATTTTCACAGATTTTATCTTTCCGTTAGCTCATTTTAGATTCGAAGTTTAACGGTAACCAGTCAATTATTAGGATTTGGCGGGAACCAGGAACAAAAATAAACAGATATTGAAAATAAGAAAAAAGACACGATTACTTGCTATTTATAGTGAGTCTCCGTTACAATTGATTTAATAGATGGACTTCAAAACTCACTGTTGCTAAATGTCGCACACGTGGTGTACACATACCCGTTTAATACTGTTAAACTGGAAAAATAAAATTATTTCATAAACAAATTAGTAATTACAAGAAAAAAAATGTAACTTTTTAACTTCTCTGTATGTCTCTTTTGATCATATAGCTCCAAAAAAGTTGTTTGTGCTCTATAGGAAATTAACTATGTGCATAAGATTAAACATGTTAAAAGGCAACAACTTTTGTTAAGAAACTTCTAAATACACCTTATCGCTATTTGTCTGCCATAACTGGACAACTCAAGCGTTCCCTTAAATTTGGCGTCATTATAGTAAATGTCTGACGACACAAAGAAAAAGTGATTGATGTCAAAAGTTCAAGTGTCACAAATTCTCTGGTCAGTTGTTGCAGATTCCCAAATAGCGATAAGGTCTATAGAAGTATTTAACACTTTTGGTATTTGGCTGAATTTTGTCTCCGAATGACTCTAGATCTATCTCCAAACAACCTTCTGACGTCAAGCAACAATCGCTTTTTAAATATGGCATCCAATTTTTCAAATTGTGATGCAAGATTTTGCAGGAACTTATGAGATTTTAAGTATTGGTAAACAAATTTACATACTACAAGTGTAAACACGTTTGAAGCGCCAACCGATACTGTAAATGGTTGGTAGATATTATGCAAATATAAATTATAAAAGTCACAGTATTAAACTGTATTGAAAGTCCAAACTTTGTAAAACTAGAAACAAGATTTGTTTAAATAAAAAATGCAGTTTTATTAAAAGCTAATATCATTAATAATAGTTATTAATTAATATAAATAAATTGCAATGTATTTTAAATAACTTGCAGTGTGTGCAAAAATACCTGAATAACAAAATACTGTAACATGTCAAAATCAGCTGTTCAGTCTGGGCTCTAATTTGAAACTAACTATACTTTCTGAAAACGTTTGTTAGACGACGTCACTCAATACACGCTAAAAATAGTACATGTGTAAAGAAATGTGAAAGTAAACCAACGTGGCCTTCTAGTTGACAAGTAGGATTTGGGATAATTCTAACTTTATAAAAGGATAAATATGGATTAAATAGGATGCATTAATAACGTCTGAATAAGGTAATTATGTTGTAACTATGAAAGATCATTCCGCATAACAAGCAAGTGACTGCAAAAGTGAAAATAAGTATGACCCACTTACGTGGAAAATATACGCCGGGAAATACAAATGAAATGAATGCTAAAAATGTTACTGTAAATAATCTTGGCACAACAACGTTTATACCTGGTTGATTATGCGGTTAATCCCTTTGAAGATGCTGTTTTGCAGAGGCATCAATAGACAATATTTCAATTTGAAATTTATTAATGAACTGCCCTGTTTATGGGGTCATTTCTGGTAAAAACACATCATGGACCATTAATTTGTGACGTCAACAATTTCTTGGAAAAAGCACCAGTTGAAAGACCATATATAGGAAAGCTACAGGCAGGTTTTTCCATTCATTTTGGCCTAACAGTAATTTTTGAAATCTAGACTCAAAATCGTGGCATCTGGTGAATTCTAATACAATATTTCATGCTTGTCAATGGACACATTATAGGCAGTAATTTTTTCAAAAAATTATGTCTGCACTTTTTAAGTTTGAAGTTTTCAGGCCTCAGTGGGTCTATTCGAAACCGTCCGGCAAATCAATTATCAAGCCATTGATTCATTCGCGATTTAAACTAAACACAACAGAGCAAATTGAAAAACAAACTCGTGCATGCAAATGTTATCAATATATTATCGTAAAAATGCATACCTTTGTGTCGCTTAGCGGGGAAAAAATCTGTAATGGAACGTTTCATCATTCATCATGGCACAACTTTGTATATATACTCGATATCTCTCAGGATTTTCCTAAGATATCTCGTTCGATGGATAACGGCCGAGGTGTTCAGATAGAAATACTAACCAGAACTCTCAAATATAAATATAAATCAAGAACAATAATAATAATTGCGACACTCAAAATGATTCAATAAGTAAAATTGCACCCATAATTTTTTTTGCTGTTGACGATTGAACCGGCCAAAAAACTGAAACGGTCAATTTGGCTGGCGGCCGGTTCTTATGGAAAACACTGTACATGCAAAATGTATGTAGCCTTATCAGCTATTTATTTATTTTTTTAATTTCAGTCAACATATTGGCATAAACAGCTTTGTAATTCTGTAGTTGGGTGGAATTTACTTGATTTTTCGGATGTTTGACTGTTATCTGATGATAATATAGCGTTAATAAAATTTGGACCACCACAGAAACTTCTCTAAATGGGAGACTTAGTCTACTGAAATTTACTTCCAATTTGTTTTGAGTCCTGAAATAGTGAAATCCATGGTGTATGGGAGGCAACTCTTAATATTCAACTCATAGACATACATGACATATGAAAACATTGTTCATAAAGAAAAACAACTGTTGCACAGGAATACACAAAAGGAAAAATTTAAGAAAATTTGTATGTTTTCACATCATTTTCCCTAAACATTTAAGCTATGTTTGAGCAAGTTACTCTGTGTGTAAAAAAAATTTGATGTCCCTGGTTAATGCATGCCAACTTTAAAGATTAATTTTAGAGGCAAACCTTAACTCGATGATATGTTTTAATACATTTTCATTGATTTTGAATATTCCTGTTTCCATTTTATGATTAGGTCTTGTCACAACAGCATGTCCATACTGAAAGACATTGATAAACCAACTAGTGCTGAGAAAGCATGATAATCCAGAATAATTCCTTCACTAGTTACAAAAATTCCAAAATATAATTATTCCCCTTTTGCCGCCAAGTTACATGTATAAATGTTCCAAATTCGTCAGAAATACTTTTGTAATTTCAAAAATCGTTTTGTAAATGGCGAAAAGGATGAGCGCTGGCAAAATCACTGGTCAATAGCCTGTCAACACTGAAGTTGTAAGTTCGAACTCAGCTCGTGACTGTTGCTTTTGATTCCAATCTTAATTGACTAGGATTACCAGTTTTCCTGCCAAAAGTCAGTGGCGATCTGAGCACTTTTGCTACCTCCACCAATAAAAATATATTTATTGTGCAATTCTCACATTAGATAAACTTTTGAAGTTATTTTTAACAATTTATTTCTAATGATTGAAAAGAAAACACCATATAAAAGTTAATATACCAGAAAAGTACACAATGTGAATTCTGGAAGAAATCTTGCTGAATCTGGAAACAGTTTTGTATATTTTGGTTTTCAAATTTAACATCAAACAGTTCAAATGATATAGAAATAAATGATGATATGATTAGATTTTAAGTAATTTAATTTATTTTTGTATTGTTATATCAATTGTGTAAAATTACAGTTTTTCTCAGGGGTTGGTGGTAACTTTGGTAAATTAATAATTTTGTTTTTCTTCTCCATGTTCTCAGAGCAATTAAGCATTTTTGTCTCGCCTTGACGGAGTCAAAAAGCGAGACATAGGTATGCTGTTTCCGGTGTCGGCGGCGGCATCAACAATGTATTAGTTTGTGATTAGGTCTAGTTTATGGTGAACCACAAGTAGTAGGTCAGTGATATTTGGTATGCAGTTGTGTAAGCATAGGCACATTTAATTTCCATGGAGATTATTTGTCCCTGCCCCCTCAGTCATGGTCTATTGACTCTGAAACTTTTGCTTAGTTTACACGTATTAGTTTGTGATTGGGTCAGTTTATAGGGAACCACTAGTGGTAGGTCAATGATATTTGGTATGCAGTTGTATAAGCATTGGCATATCTCATTTCCATGGAGATAATTTGGCTCCGCCCCCTTGGTCATGGTCTATTGACTGAAAAATTTGCTGAGTTTACATGTATTAGTTTGTAATTAGGTCAGTTCAAGGGGAACTATAAGTGGTAGGCCAATGTTAATTGGTATTCAGTTGTATAAACATTAGCACATCTCATTTCCATGGAGAATATTTGGCCCGGCCCCTCAGTCATGGTCTATTGACTTTGAAACTTTTGCTTAGTTTACATGTATTAGTTTGTGATTAGATCAGTTTAAGATGAACTGCTAATGTAAAGTCAATGATATTTGTTATGCAAATTTATTGGCATTTGCAAGTATCGTTTCCATGGAGATTATATAGCCCCACCCCCTCATCATGGTTCTTTGACTTTGAAGCTTTTACATAGTTTACAAGTTAATGTTTGTCTTTAGGTTTGTTTAAAGGGAACGACTTATAATACGTCAATGGTATTTGGTATGCAGTTGTATTAGCATTGGCACATCTCATTTTCATGGAGATTGTTTAGCCATGTACCTTCAGTCATGGTTCATCGACTTTGAATATTTGCATAACTTATGGGTTATAGTAGTGCTATTTTAATTTCAACATTTGCATTATCAAAATTACAAAAAGGCAAGACATATCTCTGTGATAACAGTTTATTATTCTATCTCCTCTTTATGTATAATAGGATTTATCACATTGAGGGTGCAAATATATAAATAGAAAGGTAATAAAATGGGGAATACATTTTTAAGTTATATGAAATTTATTGCATTTGGTGAAGTTTTAAACTGGTAAATAACTACTTTAAAGCGGGAAATTTTCGCTCCATATTTTGTTCACAATTTTCCAACAAAATCTATATTTGTGCTGTCTTGAATTCGTGATGTCCCAGTGTCCTATAAAAGTGTTTTCATAAATTATTTGGAAAGTGAACAGTTTCATTTGTATCATAAATCAAGTGATTAATTCTATCAGAAATCCTTTTTGTCGGTTCATTAATGTCAAACTGGATTTAAAATTATTAGACATGTTTGCTTGTAAAACACAAACACAATAAACAGAGAAGAATGACCTAATTAAGAGTGAATCAAATGCTGTCATGATTACTGCTAATTAATCTATCTTTTGATCTCATTGATCTGTGTAACAGATACATGAGGTAACCATTTAAAAACTGGTGTCATATATTAGTCCTCTACATATGCTATTCATATGCGTTCATCTATGGTGTTTATTTTTTAATCGGTTTCCCTTGGAATATTCACGGTCATTTTAATTTTGCGTTTCAACTCATACCGCGAAAATTTCCCTGTTTACAGTAGTTAAAACTCTGCAATTTTGATAGTTGTCTAAAGAAAAGAACTGATAATTATCACCTATTGAATTATGGATATACAGATCAATATACATGTATACATAGTGCTCACTGATTTTGTAAGTAAAGTAGATACCATTTGCATTGTGATATTTCTTTTTCTTGTTTTCCTATCAAAATATTACATTTGGGGGTTAGTATTCTGGAGCATATGATTTGTTTTTGGGTAAATGTATGGACCATATATTTTTTTGATTATTATTGTAATGAGATATGAAAAATGCTTAATAACCATTTTACCAAGCAGGTTTCTATCTGTAGACCCCTGGCACGCACAGTACATTAGCACTATTCCAAACAAATGAGCTAAATTATTCGCTTGATGACACAATTATTGCCCTTTGCTTTACGTTGTCAACCAATATAGTACAAATATAGTCCCTTGTGTGGACAGTGTATTACTTGCAAATATTATTTGCTGCGTCGCCAAATGTGGGAGCAGGTCTTGTAGTTGCTCAACTCTTTCCGTCAGTCTGGAAGAAATCTTTCATGAAAGTTTTCTTGGCTTCTATGAAAAGGAATGATTTAATTTGTGGTGTGCAGCTTTAAAATATTGAGTTGTAGTGAGGAAGCAATTTTTACATCTCACATGTATCCACTTCCTGTTATTCGATAGTTTGAAATTCTACAACACTCATTGTACAAGGAAAATTTTCGTCAAAGTTTTCTCAACATCAATACAAGGAAATGATTTAATATTTCTTCTGCAACTTTATAATGTTGAGTTGTAGCGAGTAATCAACTTTTTACATTTGCTGTATAGTGACTACCTGTTTGCCGATAGTTTGAAATTTTAAAACACTCATTGTACAAGGAAAATTTTCGTCAAAGTTTTCTCATCTTCAAGAAAAGGGAATGATTTAATATTTGGTTTGCAGCTTTATAATGTTGAGTTGTAGCCAGCAGGGATTGAAGTTAAAATTTTGGCATGGTAGCCCACAGCTTTAATTTTGTAGCCCACATATATAGTCCTATACAAGAAAAGCAGAAATTTAAGTAGCCCACACCAAATTTTAGGAGCCATTGGTGAGTGGGCCCCTGCTAATATCAAACCCTGGCCAGTAAGCTATTTTTAAATCCTTCAAACTAGTTTAACCCCGCCACATTCTGTATGCGCCTGTCCCATGTCAGGAGCCTGTAATTCAGTGGTTGTCATTTGTTGCTGTATATAATATTTGTTTTTTGTTCATTATTTTGTACATAAATAAGGCTGTTAGTTTTCTAGTTTGAATTGTTTTACATTTGTCATTTTGTGGCCTTTTATAGCTGACTATGAGGCATGGGTTTTACTCATTGTTGAAGGCCGTACGGTGACCTATAGTTGTTAATTTCTGTGTCATTTGGTCTCTTGTAAATAGTTGTCTCATTGGCAATCATGCCACATCTTCTCTTTTTTTTTTATTTATCCACTTCTTGTTTGCCCATAGTTTAAAATTTTCCAACACTCATTGTACAAGGAAAATTCGTCAAATTTTCTTTGCTCCCATTGAAGGGAATGATTTATTATTTGGTCTGCAGCTTAGTTATGTAGAGTTTAGCAAGTAGGAAATTTTTACATCTGCTGTGTAGCTTCTTCCTGCTTGCTGATATGTGTAGTTTGAAATTTTACAACACACATATTTTAATTGTACAAGGAAAATTTTGTTGATGTTTTCGGCTCCTTTTAAAGGAAATGATTTCATATTTGGTCTGCACCTTGATAATGTCCAGTTGCAGCCAGTAAGCAATTTTTAAATCTGCCATGTAGCCACTTCCTGTTTGCCAATAGTTTGAAATTTTACTACATTCATTGTATAACCAAAATTTTTGTCAAAGTTTTCTTGGCTTCAGCACAAGTGCTCCAGTATACATGTTACCTCAATTAATTACATGCAGCCAAGCAGGTCCAGACCCAGTATTGGTATTGTTCATACACTCTCCAAATTTATTTCTTCATGTTTGATGCCTCAAATAGCAAGTAGGGTGATGAAATTTCACTCTATAAAGGTTTAGGAATTTAAGGTAAAGTAGTGATCCAGTTGAAAAAGGTCAAAGTTAGTATTTTGAGTTAGAGCTGATGAAGTTTCTATAGTATGTCCCGACTCAAAAGTAGTACACTATAAAAAATATTTTTGAGAAAGCGCAGGTGCATTTTAGTATTGCTTTAGACTATGAATTAGCAAATTGATGTTTATCCAATGTACATGCTTTAATAAAAGTTCATTCTTTAGGATGAACAAAAAAAACCAAAGAGAATCTTATGATGTATGGTGCAAAAGTGAACATCTGACTGTATTTCTTTGAAAATAAATCTTGCTAAATTTTAACAGGAGTAGAGACCAGTAAACCATGTCAATGAAAGATAGTCATAAACTGTTCCTACAGTCTTTCATGTCGAGAGGACTACTAGATGCTAAGGAGGTGCGACAATTGTACAGAACTTGTTGTCTTAAATTTAATGGTAAGTACAAGTATATGATTAAAGTAGGTATTGGTAATTATTAGTACATGTAAGTCAGTTGATTTTACTTGTTTTTTAAGTTGTTTAATTACAAAATGAAAATGACAAATTATTTTAAGATATTACTACAGCTGAAGAGCTATCTGACATGTACAATGTGTAAAAACCACTCTTCATATCTTTCCACCAGTGATTATGATCACTATGAATGTTATTTACTTGAAAACTATATTGTATAATGGTTAGAGAGAAACTGTCAAGAGCAATAATGATTAGTAAAAAGTAAAATCAAATCAACACAACTGATATTGCCAACCAGTCCTTATGGGATTTATATCCCTAAAATGATCAGTTTTATCCATTTTGTATTTTTAATGCTATAATAGATGGAAAGAAACAGTCTCCTGCAAAAATGATTGATGTTGATTAAGATCTTCAAAAAAGTCTAGCACACATGTATGTAACTGACATAGTGTATCTACTCTGTATGGTCATGATGGTAGGTATCACTGTTTACTGACCATTTTTGTCGAGCCTGCGACTTCTGTCGCAGAAAGCTCGAAATAGGGATAGTGATTTGGCGACAGCAGTGTTAACGAACTTCTGAAAAGCTTTATATTTTTAAAGGTGGAAGACCTGGATGCTTCATACTTTGTATATAGATGCCTTATGTTATGAAGTTTCCGTCTGTCATATGTCATTTGTCCTTGACCTCATTTTCATGGTTCCGTGACTACTTGAAAAAAAAGTTAAGATTTTTTGTAATGTAAATTTCTCTCTTATAATGAGTAATAGGATAAATATATTTAGTATGTGTGTACTTTGCAAGGTCCTCATGCCTGTCATGCAGTTTTCATCTGACCTTGACATCATTTTCATGGTTCAGCAGTTAGAGTTCAGTTTTTGTCGAGCCTGCGACTTTTGTCGCAGAAAGCTCGACATAGGGATAGTGATCCGGCGGCGGCGGTTAGCTAACTTCTTAAAAGCTTTATATTTTAGAAGCTAGAAGACCTGGATGCTTCATATTTTGTATCTATGCCTTATGTTACGAAGTTTCCGTCTGTCATATATATGTCCATTGTCCTTGACTTCATTCTCATGGTTCAGTGACTACTTGAAAAAAAAGTCAACATTTTTTGTAATGTTAATTTCTTTCTTATTATGAGTAATAGGATAACTATATTTAGTATGTGCGTACCTTGCAAGGTCCTCATGCCTGTCGGACAATTTTCATTTGACCTCGACCTCATTTCATGGATCAGTGAACAATCCTTCAAACTAGTTTAACCCGCCACATTCTGTATGCGCCTGTCCCATGTCAGGAGCCTGTAATTCAGTGGTTGTCATTTGTTGCTGTATATAATATTTGTTTTTTGTTCATTATTTTGTACATAAATAAGGCTGTTAGTTTTCTAGTTTGAATTGTTTTACATTTGTCATTTTGTGGCCTTTTATAGCTGACTATGAGGCATGGGTTTTACTCATTGTTGAAGGCCGTACAGTGACCTATAGTTGTTAATTTCTGTGTCATTTGGTCTCTTGTAAATAGTTGTCTCATTGGCAATCATGCCACATCTTCTCATTTTTTTTTTTATTAATCCACTACTTGTTTGCCCATAGTTTAAAATTTTCCAACACTCATTGTACAAGGAAAATTCGTCAAATTTTCTTTGCTCCCATTGAAGGGAATGATTTAATATTTGGTCTGCAGCTTAGTTATGTAGAGTTTAGCAAGTAGGAAATTTTTACATCTGCTGTGTAGCTTCTTCCTGCTTGCTGATACGTGTAGTTTGAAATTTTACAACACACATATTTTAATTGTACAAGGAAAATTTTTGTTGATGTTTTCTCGGCTCCTTTTAAAGGAAATGATTTCATATTTGGTCTGCACCTTGATAATGTCCAGTTGCAGCCAGTAAGCAATTTTTAAATCTGCCATGTAGCCACTTCCTGTTTGCCAATAGTTTGAAATTTTACTACATTCATTGTATAACCAAAATTTTTGTCAAAGTTTTCTTGGCTTCAGCACAAGTGCTCCAGTATACATGTTACCTCAATTAATTACATGCAGCCAAGCAGGTCCAGACCCAGTATTGGTATTGTTCATACACTCTCCAAATTTATTTCTTCATGTTTGATGCCTCAAATAGCAAGTAGGGTGATGAAATTTCACTCTATAAAGGTTTAGGAATTTAAGGTAAAGTAGTGATCCAGTTGAAAAAGGTCAAAGTTAGTATTTTGAGTTAGAGCTGATGAAGTTTCTATAGTATGTCCCGACTCAAAAGTAGTACACTATAAAAATATTTTTGAGAAAGCGAGGTGCATTTTAGTATTGCTTTAGACTATGAATTAGCAAATTGATGTTTATCCAATGTACATGCTTTAATAAAAGTTCATTCTTTAGGATGAACAAAAAAAAACAAAGAGAATCTTAGGATGTATGGTGCAAAAGTGAACTTCTGACTGTATTTCTTTGAAAATAAATTTTAACAGGAGTAGAGACCAGTAAACCATGTCAATGAAAGATAGTCATAAACTGTTCCTACAGTCTTTCATGTCGAGAGGACTACTAGATGCTAAGGAGGTGCGACAATTGTACAGAACTTGTTGTCTTAAATTTAATGGTAAGTACAAGTATATGATTAAAGTAGGTATTGGTAATTATTAGTACATGTAAGTCAGTTGATTTTACTTGTTTTTTTAAGTTGTTTAATTACAAAATGAAAAATGACAAATTATTTTAAGATATTACTACAGCTGAAGAGCTATCTGACATGTACAATGTGTGTAAAAAAACCACTCTTCATATCTTTCCACCAGTGATTATGATCACTATGAATGTTATTTACTTGAAAACTATATTGTATAATGGTTAGAGAGAAACTGTCAAGAGCAATAATGATTAGTAAAAAGTAAAATCAAATCAACACAACTGATATTGCCAACCAGTCCTTATGGGATTTATATCCCTAAAATGATCAGTTTTATCCATTTTGTATTTTTAATGCTATAATAGATGGAAAGAAACAGTCTCCTGCAAAATGATTGATGTTGATTAAGATCTTCAAAAAGTCTAGCACACATGTATGTAACTGACATAGTGTATTTACTCTGTATGGTCATGATGGTAGGTATCACTGTTTACTGACCATTTTTGTCGAGCCTCGACTTCTGTCAGAAAGCTCGAAATAGGGATAGTGATTTGGCGACAGCAGTGTTAACGAACTTCTGAAAAGCTTTATATTTTTAAAGGTGGAAGACCTGGATGCTTCATACTTTGTATATAGATGCCTTATGTTATGAAGTTTCCGTCTGTCATATGTCATTTGTCCTTGACCTCATTTTCATGGTTCCGTGACTACTTGAAAAAAAAGTTAAGATTTTTTGTAATGTAAATTTCTCTCTTATAATGAGTAATAGGATAAATATATTTAGTATGTGTGTACTTTGCAAGGTCCTCATGCCTGTCATGCAGTTTTCATCTGACCTTGACATCATTTTCATGGTTCAGCAGTTAGAGTTCAGTTTTTGTCGAGCCTGCGACTTTTGTCGAGAAAGCTCGACATAGGGATAGTGATCCGCGGCGGCGTTAGCTAACTTCTTAAAAGCTTTATATTTTAGAAGCTAGAAGACCTGGATGCTTCATATTTTGTATCAATGTCTTATGTTACGAAGTTTCCGTCTGTCATATATATGTCCATTGTCCTTGACTTCATTCTCATGGTTCAGTGACTACTTGAAAAAAAAGTCAACATTTTTTGTAATGTTAATTTCTTTCTTATTATGAGTAATAGGATAACTATATTTAGTATGTGCGTACCTTGCAAGGTCCTCATGCCTGTCGGACAATTTTCATTTGACCTCGACCTCATTTCATGGATCAGTGAACAAGGTTAAGTTTTTCGTGGTCAAGTCCATATATTAGATACTATAAGCAGTAGGTCTACTATATTTGGTATATGGAATGATTGTAAGGTGTACATGTCCAACTGGTAGGTGTCATCTGACCTTGACCTCATTTTCATGGTTCAGTGGTCAAAGATAAGTTTTTGAGTTTTGGTCTTTTTTTCTAATACTATATGCAATAGGTCAACTATATTTGGAGTATGGAAATATTTTATGATGTATATGTCAGTCTCGCAGGTTTTATTTGACCTTGACCTCATTTTCACGGTTCATTTCTCAGTGTTAAGTTTTTGTGTTTTGGTCTGTTTTTCTTCAACTAAAAGCAATAGATCAACTATATTTGTTGTATGGAAGGATTGTAAGGTGTATATGTCTGTCTGGCAGGTATCATCTGACCTTGACCTCATTTTCATGGTTCATTGGTCAATGTTAAGTTTTCATGGTTAAGTTTGTTTCTTAGAAACTATAGGCAATAGGTCAACTATATTTAATGCATAAATTGATTGTAAGGTGTACATGTCTGTCTGGCATGGTTCACCTGACCTTGACCTCATTTTCATGGTTCATTGGTCAATGTTAGGTTTTCTTGGTTAAGACTGTTTCTTAGAAACTATAAGCAATAGGTCAACTATGTTTGGTTTATTGAATGATTGTAAGGTGTACATGTATTTCTTGTTTGGTTTATCTGACCTTGACCTCATTTTCTTGGATGATGTTAAGTTTATGTGTTACTTGTAGTAAAACTTTATATTTAGGACTATCAACATAAAATCAGTGGTTAGTAAAGAAGGTGAGACATTTCAGCCTGTGCACTCTTGTTGTGTTTTGGTCTTTTTTTCTACTACTATATGCAATAGGTCAACTACATTTGGTGTGTGGAAATATTTTACAATGTACATATCAGTCTGGCAGGTTTGAAAAAAAAATTGAGTTTTTTTGTCATGTGAATTTCTCACTTATTATGAGTAATAGGATATCTATATTTGGTATATGCAATGTCTACATGTCTGTCAGACAGAGTTCACCTGACCTTGACCTCATTTCATGGATCAGTGATCATTCTCAAATACTATAAGCAGTAGGTCAACTATATTTGGTGTATGGAATGATTGTAATGGGTACATGTCAGTCTGGCAGGTTTCATCTGACCTTGACCTCATTTTAATGGTTCATTGGTCAATGTAAAGTTTTTGTGTTTTTGTCTGTTTTTCAAGTACTATAAGCAATAGGTCGGTGTATGGAATGATTGTAAGGTGTACATGTCTTTCTGGCAGGTATCATCTGACCTTGACCTCATTTTTATGGTTCATTGGTCAATGTTAAGTTTTGTGTTTTTGTCTGTTTTTCAAGTACTATAAGCAATAGGTCAACTATATTTGGTGTATGGAATAATTGTAAGGTGTACATGTCTGCCTGGCAGGTATCATCTGACCTTGACCTCATTTTTATGGTTCAATGGTCAATGGTAAGTTTTTGTGTTTTGGTTTGTTTTTTTAATACTAATAGCAATAGGTCAACTATATTTGGTGTATAAAAAAATTGTACGGGGTATATGTCTGTCTGACACGATTTATCTCACCTTGACCTCATTGTCATAGATCTTTAAAAATGTTAAGTTTCTGTAATGCTTTTAGTAAAACCTTTATCTTTAAGACTTTCAACATAAAATCAATGGTCAGTAAAGCAGACGAGACATTTCAGCATGTGCACTCTTGTCTTAAACTACAAGCAATAGGTCAACTATTTGGTGTATGGAATGATTGTAAGGTGTATATGTCTGTCTGGCAGGTATCATCTGACCTGACCTCATTTTCATGGTTCATTGGTCAATGTTAAGTTTTCATGGTTAAGTTTGTTTCTTAGGTACTATCTATAAGTAATAGGTCAACTATATTTAATGCATAGATTGATTGTAAGGTGTACATACCTGTCGGGCGTGGTTCATCTGACCTTGACCTCATTTTCATGGTTCATTGGTCAATGTTAAATTTTCCCGGTTAAGTTTGTTTCATAGAAACTATAAGCAGTAGTTCAACTATATTTGTGTATGGAATGATTGTAAGATGTACATGTATTTCGGTTTGGTTTATCTGACCTTGACCTCATTTTCTTGGATCATGTTAAGGTTTATGTAACATAAAATCAATGGTCAGTAAAGCAGGCAAGACATTTCAGTGTGTGCACTCTTGTTTGTTACCTGTTTGTTTGGTTATTATCTTGAGAAATACAAGATAAATATAAACTAGATCTGGGTGAACATGATTTATTAATTATTTGTAATAGGCTTTGAATTAGCTTTCAGTAACTATGATTAAACTTATACTGGTGTATATTGTGTCTATTGTTTAAGTGTAAGTTGTTTTTGGAAAGACAGCTTCGAGCCGTCAATTCCCTATAGGGTTGGCTAGACATTCTACTTTCCAAGCCTCTCACGTCAACCATTTTGTATTTTATAGTTCGAAACACCTCAAAATTTCATACTGATTTGATGAGGAGATAAGCAAATGAACAGATTGACTTTAAACACTGTGTTACACATTTCCCTTCTGTTTCTCGTGAAATTATCGAATCTCGAGCTCTCCCTTTCACTATTTATGTTTCAATCTGTAAAAATCAGTATTATGAAATATTCCAAATGTATCCAACCTAGTGACGTCATGGTGTGAATTCCACACTTTGTAGAAGCAGGGATATCCTGTACTCATTAGTATTAAAATCATTAGCAGAATCGTGTAGGATTATAAAATCGGTATTTGTTTATCAAACATAATCATAATTGATGTTTCTTCATGAAGCAGAACTATCTTCATGTGGTAAAACTTCTGGTGTGCCTGTAAAACCATCTACAGGCCAATATAATCAACACTCTTGTTGTCATTTTAGTTGCATTTTATTAAGCTAGTTATTTGTGAGTATAAATAAAGTTGCCTTCACAAAGACTTTAAATAATCTGACCTCGTCCACCATATTGAAATTCAAAATATTTCACAGTGGCTAGCTTAACTGTACTTGCATTTTCTCACTTTAAATATTGATACCCCAAATAAAAGAAACAGTGGTTGTCTTTTCCTCAGAGCTCCTTCTACAGATTTATTAAGTTAAGCTATTTGCAACAGATTTTTACGGTCGTTCTTATGTAGTGCTGTTACACCACTATCCCAGGTTATTTTGTGCCTGTCCAAAGTCGGAAGCCTATAATTAAGATGTCGTTGGTTCATGTCTGTCATATTTGTTTTTCGTAAATTGTATTGTTATAAATTAGGACGTTAGTTTCTCATTTTAAAATGTTTCACAAATTTGATGTCAGTCCTTTTGCGGCTGACTATAAGGTATGGGTTTTTCTCATTGTTGAAGCTGTACCATTACCTATAATTGCTTATATCCACATCCTTTGAACTTTAGTGGATAGCTCTCATTGGCAATCATACCAAATCTCCTTATTATACCCCACTGAACAGAGTTCTGTAGGATATAATGTTTTTGACCGGTCCATCCATCTGTCAGTCCTGTTTTTGTCATCACAACTCCTCTGAAACCACACAACAGAATTTCATGAAACTTTGTAGATAATAAGGACATACTATGTAGATGTGCATATTGACAGGAAATTATGATTCAATCTTTTTCTAGGAGTTATGCCCCTTTGAACTAAGAATTTTGGCCTAAATATACTACTGCAACAGTTTGTCATAGCAACTCCTCTGAATCCACCACAGAATTTCATGAAGTTTGTAGATAGTTAGACATACTATGTAGATGTGCATACCGACAGGAAATTGTGACTCAATTTTTTCTTGGAGTTGTACCCCTTAGAACTTAAGTTTTGGTCTAAATATACTACTGCAACAGTTTGTCATTGCAACTCCTCTAAAACCACACAACAGAATTTCATGAAACTTTATGTCTTTCTGGCAGGTATCATCTGACCTTGACCTCATTTTATGGTTCATTGGTCAATGTTAAGTTTTGTGTTTTGTCTGTTTTCAAGTACTATAAGCAATAGGTCAACTATATTTGGTGTATGGAATAATTGTAAGGTGTACATGTCTGCCTGGCAGGTATCATCTGACCTTGACCTCATTTTTATGGTTCAATGGTCAATGGTAAGTTTTGTGTTTTGGTTTGTTTTTTAATACTAATAGCAATAGGTCAACTATATTTGGTGTATAAAAAATTGTCGGGTATATGTCTGTCTGACACGATTTATCTCACCTTGACCTCATTGTCATAGATCTTTAAAAATGTTAAGTTTCTGTAATGCTTTTGTAAAACCTTTATCTTTAAGACTTTCAACATAAAATCAATGGTCAGTAAAGCAGACGAGACATTTCAGCATGTGCACTCTTGTCTTAAACTACAAGCAATAGGTCAACTATTTGGTGTATGGAATGATTGTAACGTGTATGTCTGTCTGGCAGGTATCATCTGACCTGACCTCATTTTCATGGTTCATTGGTCAATGTTAAGTTTTCATGGTTAAGTTTGTTTCTTAGGTACTATCTATAAGTAATAGGTCAACTATATTTAATGCATAGATTGATTGTAAGGTGTACATACCTGTCGGGCGTGGTTCATCTGACCTTGACCTCATTTTCATGGTTCATTGGTCAATGTTAAATTTTCCCGGTTAAGTTTGTTTCTTAGAAACTATAAGCAATAGTTCAACTATATTTGGTGTATGGAATGATTGTAAGATGTACATGTATTTCCGGTTTGGTTTATCTGACCTTGACCTCATTTTCTTGGATCATGTTAAGGTTTATGTAACATAAAATCAATGGTCAGTAAAGCAGGCAAGACATTTCAGTGTGTGCACTCTTGTTTGTTACCTGTTTGTTTGGTTATTATCTTGAGAAATACAAGATAAATATAAACTAGATCTGGGTGAACATGATTTATTAATTAGTTGTAATAGGCTTTGAATTAGCTTTCAGTAACTGTGATTAAACTTATACTGGTGTATATTGTGTCTATTGTTTAAGTGTAAGTTGTTTTTGGAAAGACAGCTTCGAGCCGTCAATTCCCTATAGGGTTGGCTAGACATTCTACTTTCCAAGCCTCTCACGTCAACCATTTTGTATTTTATAGTTGAAACACCTCAAAATTTCATACTGATTTGATGAGGAGATAAGCAAATGAACAGATTGACTTTAAACACTGTGTTACATTTCCTTCTGTTTCTCGTGAAATTATCGTATCTCGAGCTCTCCCTTTCACTATTTATGTTTCAATCTGTAAAAATCAGTATTATGAAATATTCCAAATGTATCCAACCTAGTGACGTCATGGTGTGAATTCCACACTTTGTAGAAGCAGGGATATCCTGTACTCATTAGTATTAAAATCATTAGCAGAATCGTGTAGGATTATAAAATCGGTATTTGTTTATCAAACATAATCATAATTGATGTTTCTTCATGAAACGCAGAACTATCTTCATGTGGTAAAAACTTCTGGTGCGCCTGTAAAACCATCTACAGGCCAATATAATCAACACTCTTGTTGTCATTTTAGTTGCATTTTATTAAGCTAGTTATTTGTGAGTATAAATAAAGTTGCCTTCACAAAGACTTTAAATAATCTGACCTCGTCCACCATATTGAAATTCAAAATATTTCACAGTGGCTAGCTTAACTGTACTTGCATTTTTCTCACTTTAAATATTGATACCCCAAATAAAAGAAACAGTGGTTGTCTTTTCCCTCAGAGCTCCTTCGTACCGATTTATTAAGTTAAGCTATTTGCAACAGATTTTTACGGTCGTTCTTATGTAGTGCTGTTACACCACTATCCCAGGTTATTTTGTGCCTGTCCAAAGTCGGAAGCCTATAATTAAGATGTCGTTGGTTCATGTCTGTCATATTTGTTTTTCGTAAATTGTATTGTTATAAATTAGGACGTTAGTTTCTCATTTTAAAATGTTTCACAAATTTGATGTCAGTCCTTTTGTGGCTGACTATAAGGTATGGGGTTTTCTCATTGTTGAAGCTGTACCATGACCTATAATTGCTTATATCCACATCCTTTGAACTTTAGTGGATAGCTCTCATTGGCAATCATACCAGATCTCCTTATTATACCCCACTGAACAGAGTTCTGTAGGATATAATGTTTTTGACCCGTCCATCCATCTGTCAGGCCTGTTTTTGTCATCACAACTCCTCTGAAACCACACAACAGAATGTCATGAAACTTTGTAGATAATAAGGACATACTATGTAGATGTGCATATTGACAGGAAATTATGATTCAATCTTTTTCTAGGAGTTATGCCCCTTTGAACTAAGAATTTTGGCCTAAATATACTACTGCAACAGTTTGTCATAGCAACTCCTCTGAATCCACCACAGAATTTCATGAAGTTTGTAGATAGTTAGACATACTATGTAGATGTGCATACCGACAGGAAATTGTGACTCAATTTTTTCTTGGAGTTGTACCCCTTAGAACTTAAGTTTTGGTCTAAATATACTACTGCAACAGTTTGTCATTGCAACTCCTCTAAAACCACACAACAGAATTTCATGAAACTTTGTAGATAATAAGGATGTAATATGTAGATGTGCATATCCACAAGAAATTTTTATCAGTTGACTTTTGTTGGAGTTATGAGTCTTTGAATGTAGGAATCTTGTTAGATTTTGTTTGCCTAGTGACAATGTGGAGGTGTGGGGTATGTGAGCATGCTCACAAAGGTTCTTCAATTCTTATACTGTGAACAGCTGAAATGATCAGCAAGATAAGACCTACAAAATGAAATAGTTAAACATAACTGAGTGGGTCTGGGTCAAATATGATAGTGTGTTAAGATACACTGTTGCTAATGATTATAGTGTTGCATATTTTACCATGTGAGTGATTTAGGGTCCTGTGAGCCTCTAGTGCTTTGTTTAATTTTTGCTAGCATCCAAATTTAATTTAATTTGAAGTCTTTATTATGTTTTAAAGAGAAATATGCAGAAAAGGAAGAAGATCAGAAAGCACATTTGCTGGAATTTGTGAGAACTATAAATAGAAATATTCAACCGTTTCACATGGAAATTAAAAAAGGCGTTAGTGAGGAAGAAGGAAAAAGTTTTTATTGTTTGGTAAGTATGTGATATTGATTTACTGTTTGGTAAGTACGGGATATTGAGTTACTGTTTGGTAAGTACGGGATATTGAGTTACTGTTTGGTAAGTACAGGATATTGATTTACTGTTTGGTAAGTACAGGATATTGATTTACTGTTTGGTAAGTACGGGATATTGATTTACTGTTTGGTAAGTACGTGGTATTGATTTACTGTTTGGTAAGTATGTGATATTGATTCAGCAGATTTAGTACCAAAGCACTTAGTACTGAAGTGTAAGCCTTAAAACCTTAATGATATGAAATCGAGATCACTTTTTATGATTTGACATATTTTTATTTTTCATTAGTATATGCATGAAATGGCTTGGTATGCTTACACCCAATCTTCTATTGAAAGGACAAGCCTTTGTGTAAAAGGTCATATGCTTAATCTTTTATCACCTTCTTCTTTGAAACTGAATTATAAGCATTTCAATGTGAATTAATTGTAAAGAAATGCTATGGAAATTCCATTCCAAAGTTTGAACCAATTTACATGAATATTCAAACTCTTTTTGTAAATATCATTCTAGGTTTGTACCTCAGATACAAGTATAACTAAGTTAGCTTCAGACTATACACAACCAGAAATGGAATTCTTCAAAAGGCTGGTAAGTTGATGGTAATTGTCATATACAGGGTTTGACACTAACTAAATGTATGTACTAGCCTGCAGGGCTAGTGAAATTACTATTCTACTAGTCCTCTTGTCAAATCACTAGCCCTCCAAGTGCCAACCCTATCTAGGAGGGTCTGGGGCATGCACCCCAGAAAATTTTGATACAATTGAAGCTAAATCCTGTGTTCTGGGGCATTTCAGAGGAATTTAACATGTTTTGTTTCATGAAATTTCACTGGTTTGCTAATAAAAATACCCAACAAAAAAAATTCATATTTTAATCATCTGTATTAAGAATGTGTTCAACTTATTTTGAAGACCCTTTAGATCATTACTTCATCATCATCCTCATTTTACTTATCATTATTACTAGCGTCTTTAATGAAGATGGATAAGTTAGGGATTTGAAAATACACCCACAAAAGAGAAAAGGTTTGCCCTTGCTGTTTTTTTGTCATAATTCTTCATGGACTCCTTCTTTTCCCTTGTTGTTTCAGTTTAATTTTTTTTTTGCAGGACAAGATTTTATTCCTAAAATCTGTATATTTTACCAGAGACCAAGGAATTGAATAGTATACAAATCCTTGCAGAGACCTATAATTTTGTTTTATGACAATAATTCAGTGATATTGTTTGCCTCAAATTACATTCGAAATACAGCTTTTTCCCTAGAAAAATTCCCAATTACTAAAAAATGGCTTAAAATTCCTCCCAATAAGTTGTACATTTTTCCCCAAACAGTGATGGTATCGGTAGTTATGTATGTAAATTTCGTATTCATGTTATTATTTTGATATTATGAAAGCACTTTTGAGATCCAGGTTTCTGATTAGAATCATCACAGCATTTGTTACACACATGGTTTTCAATGTATTAAGTACCATCATTGTTTCCGTTTCTTTCCCCTCCATAAAAAGTACCTTTCATGTTAAAAATGTCTGACAATCAAAATATGGCCCAAGACCACAATTAATGATCCCGCTTTTCGTTGTCCACGAATATAGTTCCTTTTAATTAGAGTGTATTTTTTCTTATTTTTTTTCTTTCCCTTCCTCACTCATTTCTTAGATTTTTTTGGATGGAAATGAAAGAAGAGAGGTGAAATAAACTTTTAAATGTTGTATTTTAACTGATTTTGATATGGAAAGGTGATTAGGTCAGGTGCAAAAAGGTGATATTTACAGTTTTCGGAACATCTCTTGACTTGTCCATAGGGGTATGGATGTGTGCTGGCTAAATTTGTAAGATACTGGGGAGCAATCTTTCTGAATGTTGGATATATGTTTGGACTAGTACTGTACTTTACACACACAAAATATTTGACAAAAAGAAGCGGTGCATTTTTTTTAATGAAACAAAACGTTATAAAGAACTAGTAGAGAATTTAATTGTGGTCTGTGGCCTAAGAGGTGAATTCAGGAAATTTTGAATTTGTACTTTGACAACTTCCCTGAATGATCTATTGGTATTAATTTGTCAAACTACATGATAATAAATGATTTCCACTTTTATTTGATAGAAATTTAGTAAAAAAAGTGACATTTCAGCCTACATGCCCAAAATTGAACTTTTTCAGTTGTTTCAATATTTTAACAAAAGTAGCATGCTTACTTTCTCTCTGACAGGTTTTTCTGATTTTCTATTTGTGTTTGTGGTATCTAATGTAGATGTTTAACTCATTTTTGAACAATGAACATACAAAAAAAGTAGATAAAATCAGAATAAGAGTGCAAAATGTGCTGCTTTAATGGTCTTAGTCTAACGGTCAGTATGAATCAAGTGAAAAATGAGGTTCTATGCACATACAAGTTGAATTCCTTTTAGCAGATTTCACTGAATCTGTATCAAAAGCACTTATTACTGGTTATTTGACCTTGTCTGTTTCACAGACTACCTTTATTTTCTTTTGTTTGATAGCTAGTGGTTAAAATATTGGCCTTTTGAGGCTGAAATTTCATGCCGGTTTTAAAAAGTAAAGTAAATAACTTTGCATCAGATCATACTGTCTACATATATAGTTGAAAGTGACAGTCTTGTTACATCCAGGCTCCATGTTTTATTATATCTAAGCAAAGATTTGAGCAAAAAGAAGCATATCTCCATCTCCCATATCATTTATATGCTTTTTAATATGCAAATGTGGGGAACGACCTAAATTGACAACCTGTTTTTTTAAGCTTGACATTGCTGAAGACCATTTTAGTCACATGTGTTATGCTATTTGAAACTTATATTTCCATTAAAAGTACATTTATAACATGTAAAAGGTTTTTTTATAACTTAACAACTTCAGAAAATTGTGGTAAGTGAAAAATATTACATTTCATATTAGGCCTCACTTCATTTGAAAATCTCTATTTTTTGGCACAGGCTCATATAAAATTTACTTCTGGTCATTTTTTATAAGTCTGAAACATGAAGTATGCTATCTGTTGCTTTTAATAGGTGATAACTTATACATAGAGACATTAAAAAGTGTAAGTTTTGGTATATTTTGGTTTTTAGAAGCCCAAATTTGATAGTTGAAATTGTTCTAATTCAACGCCACAATTCAGCACCCAAAGTTCAGATATAAAAAATGCCACATTTTTTATAATTGGTATCATATGGCTTTGAAACTTTGTAAACTGTTTCAAAATACACTAAGCTTAAATCATGCCAAGTTTTATTAGAATTGGTCAAGTTTTAGACCCCTAATAGGCCCAAGACCACAATTAATGATCCGCTTTTGTTGTCCACGAATAAAGTTCCTTTTAATTAGAGTGTATTTTTCTTATTTTTTCTTTCCTTCCTCACTCATTTCTTAGATTTTTGGATGGAAATGAAAGAGAGAGGTGAAATAAACTTTTGGATGTTGTATTTTAACTGATTTTGATATGGAAAGGTGATTAGGCCAGGTGCAAAAGGTGATATTAACAGTTTTGAACATCTCTTGACTTGTCCATAGGGGTATGGATGTGTGTCGGCTAAATTTGTAAGATACTGGGGAGCAATCTTTCTGAATGTTGGATATATGTTTGGACTAGTACTGTACTTTACACACACAAAATATTTGACAAAAAGAAGCGGTGCATTTTTTTTAATGAAACAAAACGTTATAAAGAACTAATAGAGAATTTAATTGTGGTCTGTGGCCATATACATGAATAAACTGTACAATAAAGACAGCAAAGGTCAGCAAAAAATCTGGGATTTGTTGAAAATTAAAATTTTGTGAAATTCCTAGTTTTAAAAAAAATTTGACTAGCCCGTCGGACTACTGTGATGAAATCTTTACTAGCCCTCCCTAATTTTTACTAGCCTCGGGCTAGCGGACTAGCGTTAGTGTCGAACCCTGATATATAAAATATTATGGTTTATTTGATATTTCAGGATGAGGTATGAATTAAGCCTTTTCAAGTCTTTCTGAGAATTTCTATTTATTTTATAATTTTAACCTTGTTTACAAAATAAATGAGTCAAGTGAACCAACCACTCCTGGCGGAACCAGTTGGTAGAGTAATCAGGATGGATACCGAAGTATGCTGTCGTTGTTTTAAAAATTCATAAATCCAATAGATATATATTTACCTTGCCATAACCAGGATATTGTTGTATTTTTATAGTCTTATTTACAAAAGTTCAATCTTATAATGTTGATTGACTGACACTGTTAATAAATTCAGATATTGTAGTATTGAAGAACTTTCTTTTTTAAGTATGATTTAGAGAAATCCATAAAGAAGACCACTGAAAAACTACTTGTTTTTTTTTAATTTTCAGATTGAAAGCATTATAGATTCAGATAATGGTGAGATAGGTTCAACATCAGCTATAAACAGTGTAGATAAATTAGAGAAAGTAAACAAGAAATTGAGTAAACAAGATGCTCAGAATTTATTAGAGAGACTTGAAGCCCAGAAATGGATTAAAATTGTAATTATTGACCCTTACAATGTATATAGCTTTCAGCATGCTTTACTCAGACTTTCACATAGAAAAATAGGCAATTTTCCAAAAAAATTATGTTCATTTCTTGCATGGAAGTACAAACTTTCAATTTTTTTTACAATTACCGGTATCACAAATGTTGAAAACAGTAATGATATAAATATATAATTGCAATCAGCAAGGTTTGTCCTATCCATACCAAGATTTAATAATGGCTGGCTTGATAACAGCCAGTGGAACATGTATATACATGTATTACTGATAAAGTTTCCATTTTGATCTGATTAAGTTACTTTTGATGGTACTAGGGCCCTAAGGCACAGAATCAACAATGATTATTATAAAAACAAGACTGAAAACTAAACAAACAAACAATAACTGTAGAGATTAAGGACACTCAGTGTTCACCATTTTTGCACAGTCAATTTCTCCACATTCAAACTTTACTACAGTGTGCTTTGGCTAACCAGGGCACTTTTAGATCATGCCTGATTGGTTTTGATTAAAATTAACCAAGTTTTTCTATCAGGTTTAGACGAAACTTAGTACAAAAAGTGGGTTGTCTTTTTAATATAAAAAGCATTAATGAGCACCAGGTAAATGAGAACAAAACCTAAATTAATGAGGTTTCTTGCGACGGGGACATTAAATGTTACCCTTGACAGTCTGTCCCATTTTTGTTTGAAAAGCAAGTTTGAGCGGGGCATTCGTGTCCTCCAACACAATCTTCTTTTATTTTACCTTTGTTTTTAACCAATAAGAAAGCCAAGAGTCAATAATTAAAACTATAAAGCATGTTATTGACTGATTTTTATTTTTTTATTTTTTTTTTTTGGTTTTTATATTGTATGTATTCTAATGAGTGATATATAATGAATATTTAGTTCTTGAACAAGGATATGTGTGGTTTTTGGTAATGAAACAGAAAATCCAATTAAACCTGAAAAGATATTCGGACAATTATGTTTTAAAAGGGAAGAAAGCAAATATTTATACATAAAGACAATAACTGATGATGTTCTTGATAGAAAGACAAACATGCGGTCAGGCTTATTATTTTAATATTTTGAGTAATATCACATTCACCTTTAATTTTTTTTTTTCATTTAAAGGTATTGCAACCAAAAAGACAGTGAAATCTGCAATGTCGAAAAAATAGACAAACAAAAACAGATTGCATGTTTTACATGAAATGCATTGGAAGTCTTTGCTTACAATTTTGTTTGTGTACCCTACAACAACAAAATAGATGGAAATGTTACAGTTAAAAGAAATTCTTGTTAAATGTATTTCAAATATTTTTTTTGTACATTTAGAGTAGAGGTCGTGTATCCCTAGCAACTAGAGCCTTATTAGAGTTAGAACAGTATATATTGGAAGTATACTCTAATATTACAGACAAATGTAATGTTTGTAAAAGATTATGTGTGAAGGTATGTATTTATTAAGCAGACATACTTTAAAAAATATTCTGATTTCGATACTAATTTTGTATTTTGGAGTTGCCTCTCTTGAATGGTCTCTTTGATTTTATCTACTTCATTTCAGAACATTTGAATTACAGTTTGATTAAGCTTAAAAGTGTTTGAAAATAAATGAATAACATTAAGAAATTCAAATTTAATCTATATATTGTAACCCTATGATTAGTTAAAATAGTGACGGTGTGAGACCCTCACTGGTAGTCAAGGTCGTTCCAACACCCCCTTATAGTAGTTAAACTACACTTGAATTTCAGCATCTCTGCATTCCTAGATTTTACTTTGGGGACTGTGTCCATTAAAGGGTATTTTTCGTCTTTTGAATGTAAAAAAAAATTATAGATATGTTTAATAAATTGTTTGGTAACTCAGTATAGCATTCTTTTCTTTACATATCTTATATATCTAAAGAAACAATTGCTATAAAACTGTATGATATATATATATATATATATATATATATGGGTCCCCATAAGTAGAGCTATAATGCCTTCTTTTACTTTAGGGGAACCACAACCTATAAACAGTCTGATTTAAAGGACCAATTACTATTGAAACTGTATGATATATATACTGTGGATTCATTTTTATTCGTCGTTACCAATTTTCATGGGTCACAGCAAACCACAAATTTAAGAATTCAACGAAAAATAATCCAGGAAATGTTTATTCAGTGGGGTGTTTATTTCTGGTTATGTTGTGCAATTCTAGTATAAAGTTGACTTGCGATAGATGTGGTAACATAAAACATGTTCTTGAAATAAGATATAAAAGTATTTTGATTGAATAAATAACAAAATCTGTAGAATATGAGTGAGATTTTACTTTTTTAAATTGGTTAAAATAGTTAATGGGATATAACTGCAATTTTTTAATTACCGTGTCATTATTCAGTTTAAAGGTGATTAAAAATCAATAGGATTAAGTACGGGACATATATATATTGCCCTTAGGTAATATTGTTTTTGACAGGAACATTAAATTTCAAACCTTTAAAGTTTATTCTAGACAGAAATGACATTTTATTAAAATAAATAACTTACTTGCACATGAACACATAGTGATGTACCCAATTATTATAATCCTTTAAAACATAATTTTAAAATCGTTCATAAAAATTTAATGAAATAATTATTTCGACTTAAAACTTCTAGAAAAGATATCCTTTTACATGTTCCCCAGAGTTTATATAACATGTATAACAAAACCGTGCGATGAGTAAATATTGAAGCTTGCTTTATTTTATGAGTTTGGGGTGCTAGCATCGTAAGTGTGTTTCTTACTTTTGATCATTTTCTAATGACTCCTTATTAGCTCACCTGGCCCGAAGGGCCAAGTGAGCTTTTCTCATCACTTGGCGTCCGTCGTCCGTCGTCCGTCGTCGTTAACTTTACAAAATCTTCTCCTCTGAAACTACTGGGCCAAATTTAACCAAACTTGGCCACAATCATCATTGGGGTATCTAGTTTAAAATTGTGTCCGTGACCTGCCAAACCAACCAAGATGGCGCCATGGCTAAAAATAGAACATAGGGTAAAATGTATATTTTGGCTTATACCTCTGAAACCAAAGCATTTAGAGCAAATCTGACATGGGGTAAAATTGTTTATTAGGTCAAGATCTATCTGCCCTGAAATTTTCAGATGAATCGGAGAACCTGTTGTTGGGTTGCTGCCACTAAATTGGTAATTTTAAGAAAATTTTGAAGCTTTTGGTTATTATCTTGAATATTATTATAGATAGAGATAAACTGTAAACAGCAATAATGTTCAGCAAAGTAAGATCTACAAATAAGTCAACTTGACCAAAATGGTCAGTTGACCCTTAAGGAGTTATTGCCCTTTATAGTCAATTTTAACCTTTTTGTAAATTTTGTAATCTTTACAAAATCTTCTCCTCTGAAACTACTGGGCCAAATTTAACCAAACTTGGCCACAATCATCATTGGGGTATCTAGTTTAAAATTGTGTCCGGTGACCTGCCAAACCAACCAAGATGGCCGCCATGGCTAAAAATAGAACATAGGGTAAAATGTATATTTTGGCTTATAACTCTGAAACCAAAGCATTTAGAGCAAATCTGACATGGGTAAAATTGTTTATTAGGTCAAGATCTATCTGCCCTGAAATTTTCAGATGAATCGGAGAACCTGTTGTTGGGTTGCTGCCACTAAATTGGTAATTTTAAGAAAATTTTGAAGCTTTTGGTTATTATCTTGAATAGTATTATAGATAGAGATAAACTGTAAACAGCAATAATGTTCAGCAAAGTAAGATCTACAAATAAGTCAACTTGACCAAAATGGTCAGTTGACCCTTAAGGAGTTATTGCCCTTTATAGTCAATTTTAACCTTTTTTGTAAATTTTGTAATCTTTTACAAAAATTTTTCCTCTGAAACTACTAAGACAAAATTAACCAAACTTGTCCACAATCATCATTAGGGTATATAGTTTAAAAATGTGTCCGATGACCCTACCACGAACCAAGATGGCCGACATGGTTAAAAAATAGTACATAGGGTAAAATGCAGTTTTTGGCTCATATCTCTGAAACCAAAGCATTTAGAGCAAATCTGACGAGGATAAAATTGTTCATTAGGTCAAGATTTATCTGCCCTTAAATTTTCAGACCAATCAGGCAACACGTTGTTGGGTTGCTGCCCCTGAATTAGTAATTTTAAGAAAATTTTGCAGCTTTTGGTTATTATCTTGAATATTATAATAGATAGAGATAAACTGTAAACAGCAATAATGTACAGCAAAGTAAGATCTACAAATAAGTCAACATGACCAAAATTGTCAATTGACCCTGAAGGAGTTATTGCCCTTTATAGTCATTTTTACAATTTTCATAAATTTTGTAAATTTTGTAAATTTTACAAAATATTTTCCACTGTAACTACTGGGCCAAGTTCATTATAGATAGAGATAATTGGAAGCATCAAGAATGTTCAGTAAAGTAAGATCTACAAACACATCACCATCACCAAAACACAATTTTGTCATGAATCCATCTGTGTCCTTTGTTTAATATGCACATAGACCAAGGTGAGCGACACAGGCTCTTTAGAGCCTCTAGTTATGTTGTAATTAGGAAAATAACTTTCAATCAGTTGTACATGAAAGGACTTTCGCAAGAAATTATAAATTGTTAAACAAACAAATAATTAGTTGCCTTTGTCCACGCTTGCAATCGAAGTTTTAAATAAACATTTTAACAAAGAATGACCAAGCGAGGATTTTAACAATTCAAAACATTTTCAGTGAATTTCTATCTTTTATTTTTTATCATTCATACAGATATCTACGATTTTACGTATCTGAAACTTTTTGGGAAGTTTGCTATAGCAATACTTTCCTAAGGCGTCGGCCTCTAACTTCCGGTGACAGACTATCGCAAATATACTGCTCCAAGATAATGTAGTACTAGTGTTTGAATACTAATTCTAGGAAGATGCTTTTGAAATTTTGAGTCCTTTTGAAAAGATTACAGCTTGAATAAAAAAGGAATGAATGTTCACCGACAATTCAGGTGAATTTAACTTCATTTTGAAAATGATTATTACAAACACTTCGCAGATTTTCCATGCGCTGAAGAGAAAATCAAAAGAAATCTACGCGAGACATCTCATGAATGAACATTTTCCCGCGTAATTTTTACTATGTGCGATATTTACAAATGTTTAGTATTAAATATAAAGTAAAAGCCTGAGTGTATCGAAAGAATCCCATATGACTGACATTACTGAATGCAACGTACTTTTAACATGTTTATATTTTGACCAAGCCGTCGGATAATTGACAAGTGATAAAAGTTTGATTGAACAATTGTACACAGGTGACAGAAATACTCGATAATCATATGCTTATGTCACACGCCAAGGATGAGTAAAGGTAAATACCGCTATGAAAGAAAAGTGCATGTTTTGTCAAAACATCGATCGAAAGGTTTTGATGCCAAAACATTTGAAAACTTTGAATTCCGCTATTTAAATACTAGCTATTTCACATTCCAATGTGAATTTAAGGACCTTCACTCGTCCAGCATGCTCAGTCACGTGGATCAAACTGACAGCTGAAAAACGTTGACTCAACGACAGTTAGTACAAATCACAGCCCATGTCCTCAGTGTTACGATTAACAATAACATTTGTACACAAATCGTTACAAGGATAAGGCAGACAAGTCAGCTTCTACTTAGAATAACTCAGTGTATCAAGACAAGTGCTGTAGCAACATGATTAAGTAAAATCTGTCCATGTAATAGCAAAATGACTTTCTTACTCTTGGTGCTAGTCCAAATAATTATGACGAACCAAAAATCTCAAATGTTATTGCCTCAATGCTAAATTTCACAGCATCAACTTTAAAATGGGTTACAGGGTTATAAGCACCTCTATGAATCTAGTGTTTATAACTTTTTATTCCTTTCGTCATACTGCTATTGTTATGTCCCCACCATATTAAGTTTTACCCTTTTTCTTCTGTTAGTATGTACGTCCCTTACTTGTACATAAGTCCGTACATCCAAAAATTAGTTTCTCTTCTCTAACTTTAGTTTTCCTAAACCAAATTGTATGAAACTTATACGCAATACCTATTTCCACAAAACACAGGCCAAGTTGAATTTTGGTGACGTTGATTTTACAATTCTAGAGTTATGCTCCTTAACAAATGGAAAAGTTGCTTGAATTTTTGTTTAAAAATTGTGATTGTTGTCGAGCATTCAACTTTTGTCGAAAAGCGAGACATAGTGATCCTACATATTGTCGTGGCGTCCACAAATATTCACTCTGTGGTTAAAGTTTTGAAATTTTAATAACTTAAACTATCCTGGATTTCTACCAAACGTGGACAGAAGCTTGTTTATGATCATACAATAGTATCCAGAAGTAAATTTTGAAAAAAAAAACCATTTTTCAGTATTTTACTTATAAATGGACTTAATTTTTCTGCCAGGAAACATTACATTCACTCTGTGGTTAAAGTTTTAAAATTCAATAACTTTCTTAAACTATCCCGGATTTGTACCAAACTTGGACAGAAGCTTATTTATGATCAAAAGCTAGTATCTAGAAGGAAATTTAGTTAAAATTTTGTTCTTGTTTTCAGTATTTTACTTATTAATGGACTTAGCTTTTCTTCCAGTTAACATTACATACAGTCTGCAGTTAAATTTTTAAAACATTTATTAGATTCATAAACTATCCTGGATTTTACCAAACTTGGACAGAAGCTTCTAACAATCAAAAGATAGTATAGAGAGGAATATTTTATTAACTTTTTCCTTATTTTTGTTGAGCCTGCGATTAACAGCAAAAGTAGGCGAGACACTGTGTTCATGGAACACTTACAAATATTTTCAATTCCGTGCTCTAACTTTAGTGTGTATCAACCAAATGTTACGAAACTTATACACAATACTTTTAACCACAAAACCAAGAGCAAGTTTGAATTTTGTGCCGACATTTTACTGTTATGGTTAGAGTTATGCCCAGTTACAAATGGAAAAAAAAAAATACTATAAAATCACAGGCCCTAGATATGGCATGGGCACATAAAGAAATTTAACAGAGCTTATTGTATATTTGATTATTCTAGAACAACAATTTAAGGTTTCAATAGAAAATATCAAAATTTAAATGACAAACAATGAAAAAAAATAATTTTTGATAATTGCTGAAAAGAAAATGGTTTAGTTAAAAACATCAAAGCTGTGATTAAATACATATTTGAAATAATACACATCTATAACCTATTTGAAATAATACACATCTACAGTTGCAAACTTCCCAGAGGTGCTATCCAGCACTTTTTTTTTATTTTTGAAACAGCAATCCAAGAATTTACGTATCCCACGAAATGTCTTTTTTTTCTCTATCCACGAAAATAAATGAATCCACAGAATATATATATGAGTCCCCTAAAGTAAAGTAGTGCTATAATGCCTTCTTTTACTTTAGGAGACCCACAACCTTTATGTATAGCAATTATACTACCAAAAAAACATTTATTTTACGAGTCCCCTCATTTTTTTTACAATGTGTAAAGTCCCCTTAAGTAAAAGAAGGCCTGGATTTCATCTTTGTCCTACATTACCTTACATGGCATGACTTTGCCCATTATAACTGTTTTGCACTGTGAATAAATGGGTTGAATTAATTATTTTTAAAATAAAATCATTGATAGGTTGATCTCCAGCAAAATAGTTGAGAATGTCAAGATAACCTCCTGTTCATATTTACCAAAATTGTCAGCCAACACTCAATTTGGAGCTATTGACCTTAAAATACATTTTAAACAATATTTGCATGTTTGCCTACTATCTTGAAATATATAATAGACAAAGAGAAACTTTAAATAGCAAAAATGATCAGCAAGACAAGATTTGCAAATTTATATAAGTCTTAAATATTGTCCTTCAGTGATAATTTTTACTCATTTTATTGTATGTTTTTGACTTTAATCTTGAACTATAATAGATAGAGACAAATTGTAAATACCAAAAATAATCTGCAAGACAAGATCTACAAATACACCACCATGGCTAAAATTTCCAGTTGACTCCCTCTAAGAGTTGTAGCCCTTAGAAGATTTTTATTCATTTTGTGCTATTACATAAACTATAGTAGATAGAGAGAACCTATTAACATGATTAATAACAAAAATGATGAGCACTAAATCTACAAATGAGTCAACATGGCCCGAATCATCAGTCCAACCCTATAGGAGAAATTGTCCAAAGATTTTTACCCATTTTTGCAGAAACTGTAGTAGGGCTACACCAAATTTATGTCTTGTTCATCTGAATTTCGAACTTTTTGGGGATTTTTTATTTTATATGGCTTGGAAATTTGTTTCCAGGCATGTTTCCAGAAGTTAGTTTTACCAGAAGTTTTCAAAATAATGCAGAGGCAAACTGTATACTTTGTATGCAGACTACATATACAATTGATGTGTTGTTTGAAAAAGTCACCAGAAACAACAAAACATTGTTGAAAGTTGAGGTTCAATGTTCAGTGTCAAACATTTTCCTAGCCAAAGGTTGGTGGTACTCTCCAGGCATTCAGCCTTCCTTGTGAAATCTAGCCACCAAGATATAGCCAATAGGGCTAAAAGTGGCATTAACAAACAAATTTAATAATTCAATTCAATGTCAAACAGGAAGTTGGAAAACACTGTCGATTTTGGCATGTCAAATAATTGCTTGATTCAATAAAAGATGTAGTTCTATTTTGAACTTGCTCACTGAATTGAAACTTTGGAAAGCAAAAATAATCAGCAACAATCTACAAATAAGTTTATTTGAATGAAATAGTCAATGGACTGTACCCATATTTTTCATTTTTGCTTATTATCTTGAAAACAATAATGGATTTACAGAAACTTGTTCCATCAAAACTGGTCAGCAAGACAAGATTTTGGCCCAAACAGTTTCCATTCAACACAAATATTCTTTTGGAGCCTCTAATTCATTTCCTCATTCTGAAGGAAAGAATATACTGGTTGGCCTCTATGTGTAACTTTAAAATGTAATGCATCCTTGTAAGACTTCACATTTGTCTCATTAACTACAGTACAAACTGTAACATCTTAATACTTGGTTCAAAGCTTTATATATGTAAGCTGTACAGTGGAGCATTCTTAAATCTTAATACTTGGTTCAAAGCTTTATATATGTAAGCTGTACAGTGGAGCATTCTTAAATCTTAATACTTGGTTCAAAGCTTTATATATGTAAGCTGTACAGTGGAGCATTTTAAATCTTAATACTTGGTTCAAAGCTTTATATATGTAAGCTGTACAGTGGAGCATTTTTAAATCTTAATACCTGGTTCAAAGCTTTATATATGTAAGCTGTACAGTGAAGCATTTTTAAATCTTAATACTTGGTTCAAAGCTTTATATATGTAAGCTGTACAGTGGAGCATTCTTAAATCTTAATACTTGGTTCAAAGCTTTATATATATATAAGCTGTACAGTGGAGCATTCTTAAATGTTTATCATGCTTCCTGATTTATATCTCAACCATCTGACACATTTCTCTTCCATGTCATATATGCCAATTATGTTTAATGATACATTTTTAATTAATTTTTTATCAAAGAAACTTGCACTACATTTTCCAGGATTTATGACCTTTAAATATGTTTTCTATATTTATGAGTGTTTAACCATTTTTAAAATATGGCCATTCTGACATTGCCAAAAGTCTGGCAAAAATGTTTCTGGTCCAGCACTCTGTTTTTTTTTAATTTAATTATCAAATTAGGAGCAAAAATCTGAAGACGTCTGCTGTGAAAGTCCAGTAAAAGCACATTTGATAGATGGATTGTCCAATAAAAATTGCCATCTAGCTACACTAGAAATCTTGAATAGATTTATCTAAATTTGCCAACTAATTTGTTAAAAGTATATGATTTCAAATGAGACAACCTTCCATCAAAGACCAGATTACAAGGATGTTAACAAAGTTCTACAAGTCATGATATAGCCTTTAACAATGAGGCAACTTTCCATCAAAGACCAGATTACAAGGATGTTAACAACTGCAGGTCATCATATAGCCTTTAACAATGAGCAGAGTTCATACTGTAACATATGAGAGGCCCTGGGAGAATAAAATGAAAAACATTTTTGAAAGAAAAAAATTTGGGGCCTGATTGAAGCAAATACTCTAAACAGTTATTTCAGACCACAGGCAACAACAAATATTGGACTACACACTCCTAGCTGCAGACAAGTGATCTGGCATGGTTAAACCTGTTTGTGCATGTTCACCCCTAACCTTTAAAAGCACAACATAAGAACAAAGAGGTAAAAATCTGTTGAATAGGTCTTGACTCATCAGATCGGTACTAAGCACAAAAAAACAAAGATGTCTGTATTTATAATATACTGTTTGTTAAACTTGTGATTTATTAACTTGTCTTCATAGTAAATCAACATTTAAATACAAATAAAATGTAAATAAGCCATTTAATATTCTTTTTATTGTTCAACTTTTGTATATGATTGAACAAATATGTAAGGTGAAAATAAATGTATAGTAAAAGTTAAAATAAATAGAAATATTTGTAATTGTAGCAATAAGATCATATAGTTTTATGAACCATGCTGACTGAGCAATAAAATACATTGTGCACACCATGACACGTGCATCCTGTATTATGTTTTATCATCCTGTTCCTCATACTTAAATCTCTAATGTGAATTTATGAAAAAAGCTGAGTTGGTATTTTGTTTTAAAGAAGTAGTTAAGGTAGACTATTGTTATTTGGTATGGTGTTACATTTGAATCAATTTAAAACAGATTATACAGCATCACCACTCTGTCATTCAATGACTTGTGAAGTTTGACATGCTCTTTTAAATAATGCATATATATATATATCTTTTCAAGAAGAATGTTAGACCTAATTCTCTATTCATGTTGCAAGGATAGGAAGTAATAAAAATGTCTCTCATCACTTTTATTTTTAAAAGTTGGTGATAGCCATCTAGTATACATACAGTAATATAGCTGTCCATTAGAATATTGTTTTTGATTTTTCAGCAAATGTTGAAAATAAAGAAGATGTTTTATGATTGCTGATAGGAAAACTCTCCACCAGATCCCAATTGATGTAGAAGTAAGCAACTACAGCTTACTGTATGGCCTTCAACAAGGAGCAAAACCCATACCGTATAGCAAGCTATTGAAGGCTCTGAAATGACTAATGTAAAACAATTTAAATGAGAAAACCAACTAGTTGATTCATGTACAAAACAATAAACCAAAATCCAAATATAATATACAGTAACATTTGACAAACACTGAATTACAAGCTCCTGACTTGGGACAGGCACATGTAGAATGTGGTGATGTTAAACATGATGCCAGTGCCCAACCCTCCCTGTAACAGCACAACATAAAAACAAACTATAAAAATCAGTTGAAAAGGGCTCAACTCATCAGATCAATACAAACCACAACAAATCACTAAAGACACCACAGATCTGAGAGTATACTTATACATATTTCTGCGTTATTTAAGTCTTTCTATTCAACTATTTTAGGGCCAGTCATGTTTATTTATTTTAGGACCAGTCATGTGACAACTGTAATAAGTTACACTTCTGTGTATTTATTTAGGACCAGTCATGTGACAACTGTAATAAGTAACACTTCTGTTTATTTATTTTAGGACCAGTCATGTGACAACTGTAATAAGTTACACATCTGTTTACTTATTTTAGGACCAGTCATGTGACAACTGTAATAAGTTACACTTCTGTTTATTTATTTAAGGACCAGTCATGTGACAACTGTAATAAGTTACGCTTCTGTTAATTTATTTTAGGACCAGTCATGTGACAACTGTAATAAGTTACATTTCTGTTAATTTATTTTAGGACCAGTCATGTGACAACTGTAATAAATTACACTTCTGTGTATTTATTTAAGACCAGTCATGTGACAACTGTAACAAGTTACACTTCTGTGTATTTATTTAGGACCAGTCATGTGACAACTGTAATAAGTTATACTTCTGTTTATTTATTTTAGGGCCAGTCATGTGATAGCTGTAATACCAAGTTGCACTTCCACTGTGCAATCAGATTCTTCCAAAACAAAGAGAACCCACGATGTCCAAATAAAGAATGTGGTGTTAATTGGGCACATGAAATACCTAACAGATCTACAGGTAAAAGATTGTAAGATTTTTGCATCAATTAATTCACTTCCAAAATACCAAACAGAGCAAAAGTTAAAACAAAATAAATTCCTCCTTATTAATTAACATTGATTTGTGTGACAGTATATAGAAATAACATTTGCATAATGAGATCTCATTATTTTGCATAAATGTATAATTGTTTTATAATTTATTTTATACGATTTTAATTAATAAATATGATATTTTTCTTTTATTGATTGACACTTTCAATTGATTAAAATTTTAATAGTTTCAACAAAATAGCAATACACGAAAAATAACCCTTAGATTTATTTATTTATTACTTATTGAATAAAATGAAAATATAATTTTTTAAATCAATAATGTGATCGCAGCACAAAATTTAAAAAAAAAAATAATATTAGACACGAAAATATATTCAACAAAATCACTTTTAAGCACAAACAGGAAAATTTTACAGTTACCATATTAATGGAAGTTGAGTATATCTAGGTTTTGATATTAAAAACTGTACGTTTGAACAATACTTTGCACAAAAATTCTAAATAGCAACATTAACTAATGTTAACATATTTAAAATCTGCTGACAAATGTCAAAGATATCTAAAATAATCAGGAAAAATATTTTTTTATTTAAGATGTGGAAATGCCGTCAACACAACAAGAGAGTCGGAAGAGAAAAACTCGGACTTGATGTTTTATGTTTTACTAATGTCAATAACTAGTCAGACTGTTTTTAGATTTGATAAATGTGAAGTTGTTCTGTATATTATGGATTGTATATTGAGATAGATTGAGGGTCTTTTTTCTGAGCATTCCTTCTGGTCATGTTGCAAAAATTAATTTTGGTTTAAAAATATTTTACCAAGTATCATTCAATATACAACAAAAACATCTAAAACTTGAAATGTAAAGATTAAACTATCAAAAAATTAAGCATTGTGAAGTAGATTTCAAATTTTCAAAAAAAAAAAATGCTTTTAATATCAAGGGCAGATAATTATATTGAATTTGATAGGACAATTTGTGTTTTTTTTTTTATTTTTCAAGAAGATAAGGCCAATTCTTTTGTTGTATTTTAACCAATTCTATCGGTGTAACCCATGTAAAATAACTGTGATTTGGCTAAATTCAATTTATTTTAATGAAAAAAACTAGTTCTGTGACCCCGTGTTTATATTTAAATTTGCAAGAGCATTGACTCAATAGTCTTTTACAGAAGTTTAAGAAAAATCTATCGCATCCCTGCCAACTTTCACGATTTAGGCGTGAACTACACGATTTTGACCCTTATCACGATTGCACGATCGTGATCGTGAAAAATGCTCTAAAACACGATTTTGGGAAATTCTACACGAACAAAATGATTGTTCCCAATTTTAAACTTTTCCCAATGGAGTCAATCGTGATCAGCCAATCAAAATCTGTGTTTCTCATGATCAAGTTAATAAGCCAATCAAAATTTTGTTTCTCATGATTATTGGACATTGCAAACATGCAAAGTTTTGAACTTGTTTGGAACATTTGAGTTATATTCCTTTGTCTGTATGTCAGAATTGTAAAAATCGTGATCATGGCAAATTAATTTTTATCTGCAAGAAGGTTCTTACACAGCTTATCAAGAAAAGCATGGCTGACTGACAAAATTCAAAGATGCATAATAAATAGTAGCTTATGGACATTAAACTTATTGTAACAGATCATCATGATCATACAGTGTTTTCATTCTTGTAATTAGATAACCAAATCATTTAAAATGCAATGTACTATATTTTATTTTTCACAAGGAATCAGATAAATGTCCGTCTTTGTGCAAATTTTAGACACAAGAAAATATATCCTGGTACAATTCTAGCTACATGTTCATCTTTTCTACACAATAATATATGTACTAAAAAGAAGAAAAAGGCTTATAAGCTCATCATCAGTATACCATATAAATAAAATGCTCAGGGCGCAGCTTGATACGACCGCAGAGGTCGAACCCTGAATAGTTGGGGCAAGTATGGACACAACATTTAAGCTTGATACAGCTCTGAATTTGGATTGTGATTAAATATTTGAAACAGCATAGGTTTCTGACACAGAATGAATGTGGTCTAAGAACTTAAAAATTTTAAATTGGACATTCACCTATTATGGTCCAATATCCAAAATCTAAATACATGGTTAGATTCAGCATATCAAAGAACCCCAAGAGTTCAATTTTGATGAAATCAAACAAAGTTTAATTTTGGACCCTTTTGACCTCAATGTGGACAAAGTTGATAACGGGCCCAAAATCAAAAATCTAAATACATGGTTAGATTCAGCATATCAAAGAACCCCATATATTCAGTTTTGTTGAAATCAAACAAAGTTTAATTTTGGACCCTGATTTGGACCAACTTGAAAACTGGGCCCATAATCAAAATCTAAATACATGTTTAGATTCAGCATATCAAAGAACCCTAAGAATTCAATTTTGTTAAAATCAAATTAAGTTTAATTTTGGACCCTTTGGACCTTAATGTAGACCAATTTGAAAACGGGACCAAAATTAAGAATCTAAATACACGGTTAGATTTGGCATATCAAAGAACCCCAATAATTCAATTTTGATGAAATCAAACAAAGTTTAATTTTGGACCCTTTTGACCTCAATGTGGAAAAAATTGATAACAGGGCCCAAAATCAAAAATCTAAATACATGGTTAGATTCAGCATATCAATGAACACCATATATTCAATTTTGTTGAAATCAAACAAAGTTTAATTATGGACCCCGATTTGGACCAACTTGAAAACTGGGCCCATAATCAAAAATCTAAATACATGTTTAGATTCAGCATATCAAAGAACCCTAAGAATTCAATTTTTGTTAAAATCAAATTAAGTTTAATTTTGGACCTTTTGGACCTTAATGTACACCAAATTGAAAACGGGACCAAAAATTAAGAATCTAAATACACGGTTAGATTCGGCATATCAAAGAACCCCAATAATTCAATTTTTGATGAAATCAAACAAAGTTTAATTTTGGACCCTTTTGACCTCAATGTGGACAAAGTTGATAACGGGGCCCAAAAATCAAAAATCTAAATACATGGTTAGATTCAGCATATCAAAGAACCCCATATATTCAATTTTGTTGAAATCAAACAAAGTTTAATTTTGGACCCCAATTTGGACCAACTTGAAAACTGGGCCCATAATCAAAAATCTAAATACATGTTTAGATTTAGCATATCAAATAACCCTAAGAATTCAATTTTGTTAAAATCAAACTAAGTTTAATTTTGGACCCTTTGGACCTTAATGTAGACCAATTTGAAAAGGGACCAAAATTAAGAATCTAAATACACGGTTAGATTCGCATATCAAAGAACCCCAATAATTCAATTTTGATGAAATCAAACAAAGTTTAATTTTGGACCCTTTGGACCTCAATGTGGACCAATTAAAAATGGGCCCAAAATCCAAAAACCTAATACACGATTAGATTCAGCATATTAAAGAACCCCAAGAGTTCAAGAATTAAACCCCATTGAAATTGGTCAAGAAATAAGCAATTTATACAAAGTATCTTCCTTGCACAATACTGTGCAATTGAATATTTCTTGCAATTGCGCAATACTGTGCAATTGAATATTTCTTGCTATTGCGCAATACTGTACAATTGACAATTTCTTGCTATTGCGCAATATTGTGCTATTGGATATTTCTTGCTATTGCGCAATACTGTGCAATTGAAGATTTCTTGCTATTGCGCAATACTGTGCAATTGAAAATTTCTTGCTATTGCACAATACTTATTATATAATAATTTACACATCCTGTTTGGTGTGTATCTCCTGCCATATTATTATTATTTGCTTTTAAATATAAATCAGAAATAACCAACTTAAAATGGAAAATTTTAGAGAAAAAAAAATGAAAAAAAATTTTTTTTAAAATCCCCCCCCCCCAAATTTTTTGAACCCCCTTATGATTCATCACCCCCAAACTCAATCCCAGCCTTCCCTTTGAGGTATGGTACCTTGCAGTACAATTTCAGAGATCCATACACTTGAACACAAGCTATTGTCTGAAACTAGAAAATTGCTTATTTTTGGCCCCTTTTGGCCCCTAATTCCTAAACGTTTCAGGCAATTACCCCAAACTCAATTCCAGCTTTCCTTTGTGATATGGAACCTTGTAGTACAATTTCAGAAAGATCCATACACTTACACACAAGTTATTGTCATGAAACTAGAAAAATGCTTGTTTTTTGCCCCTTTTTTGGCCCCTAATTCCTAAAATTTTGAGGCAATTACCCCCAAAAATCAATCCCAGCATTCCCTTTGTGATATGGAACCTTGTGGTATAATGTCAGAGAGATCCATACACTAACACGCAAGTTATGTCTGGAAGTTACAAAAATGCTTATTTTTGGCCCCTTTTTGGCCCCTAATTCCTTAACTGTTGGTACCATAACCCTCAAAATCAATCCCAACCTTCCTTTTGTGATATTGAACCTTATGGTAAAATTTCATAGAGATCCATTCACTTAAACTAAAGTTAGAGTGCGAAAACCAATGTGTCTTCGGACGACGACGACGCTAACGTCATACCAATATACGACCACAAAAATTTTTTGCGGTCGATAAAAAGATATGACACTTTTTCTAGAACACAAAAACAGCGCGTGCAAAAAATAGTAACCTTTGAAATTGTTGTCACGCACTAAAACCCCCAATGGGGTTTTTCAAAAGTTGGCAGGTATGCTATCGTCGGACATTTAGACACCCCAGCTACCTTAAGGTCATTTAGAAGACAAGTTGGATGGAATAAATCATATAGTATGCATTGAAAAGTTGAAAGTTATAATCTTTACCAAGTATGATCAGTTGAATAGATTGAGATTTTGTTTTGCATATTCCAAAGTAGTTCATAGTTTCTGAATACATAAGAATTGTTCAAGTAATTACTGATGTACATAAAATGACCAAAATAAGCATTTTCTGTTATGTGGAAAAGCTCCAATCCTGTTAACATATATATAGGACTCAAATCTATCATGGTTCCATATCTATGGCAGATTCCTAATCTATGGTAAATATGACATCACAAACGCAAAACAAATCATAAATCTATGGCAGATTTTGATATTACGTAATTTTCAGGAAAAGAGTAAATTATAATGTCACAATTAAATAACGCCATATAAACGTCCTTGCCACCGCTAACTATAACGGTTTTGTAATATAGAAGGAAAAGAAAAGCCAGTTTTCAAGGACCCTAATCCATAGATTAAATTATGTTTCAGAATTTGAGTTTATGTTTACGAAAATCCCTGCAAATAAGAAGATGTAATCTTCTCTATTCATGTTGCAAGGATAGGAAGTAATAAAATGTCTCTCATCACTTTTATTTTTAAAGTTGGTGATAGCCATCTAGTATACATACAGTAATATAGCTGTCCATTAGAATATTGTTTTGATTTTTCAGCAAATGTTGAAAATAAAGAAGATGTTTATGATTGCTGATAGGAAAACTCCACCAGATCCCAATTGATGTAGAAGTAAGCAACTACTGTATGGCCTTCAACAAGGAGCAAACCCATACCAGCAAGCTATTGAAGGCTCTGAAATGACTAATGTAAAACAATTTAAATGAGAAAACCAACTAGTTGATTCATGTACAAAACAATAAACCAAAATCCAAATATAATATACAGTAACATTTGACAAACACTGAATTACAAGCTCCTGACTTGGGACAGGCATGTGAATGTGGTGATGTTAAACATGATGCCAGTGCCCAACCCTCCTGTAACAGCAAAATAAAACAAACTATAAAAATTAAAAGGCTCAATCATCAGATCTAAAACAAACTCATAAGACCACAGACTGGTATATTACATTCTGTTTTTATTTTCTATTCAACTATTTACCTCTGTTTATTATTTTAGGACCAGTCATGTGACAACTTAATAAGTTACACTTCTGTTTTATTTAGACCAGTCATGTGACAACTGTAATTACATTCTGTTATTTATTTTAGGACCAGTCATGTGACAACTGTAATAATTACACTCTGTTATTATTTAGACCAGTCATGTGACAACTGTAAAAGTTACACTTCTGTTTTATTTAGGACCAGTCATGTGACAACTGTAATAAGTTACTTCTGTTATTTATTTTAGCCAGTCATGTGAACTGTAATAAGTTCATTCTGTAATTATTTTAACAGAGACACTGTAATAAAAATTGGTTTATTGACAGATTACAACTGTAAAAGTTAATTTTATCATTAACATCATACAACGAAAAGTTATATTCTTTTATTATTTTGGGCAGTATTGATACTGTAATACCAATTGCATTATGTAATAGATTTTAAAAAAAAGAACCACTTCAAATAAAATTTGTTAATCAATGAAATACCTAAAATTACAGGTAAAAGTAAATTTTATCAATAATTCACCAAAATAAAAAAAAAATTAAACAAAATAATTCCTCCTTTAAAACAGATTTTGTACATATATGAAATAACATTTGATAATGAGTTCATATTTGCATAAATGTATAATTGTTTATATTTATTTTTCGATTTAAAAATAGATATTTTTTTTTTATTGATTACACCAAGAAAAATTTTTAGTTTAACAAATAATAAAATAACCTTAGATTTATTTATTTTTATTATGATAAATGAAAATATTTTTTTAATCTTGTATGCAAAAATTAAAAAAATATTTAGACAATATACAAAAAATCACAAGCACAAACAGGAAAATTTAATTACAAAAAAGTTAATATCGGATATTAAATTTTTGAACAATTTTGAAATTTAAAAGTAACATTCTTGTTAATTTTAAAATCTGTGACAATGTAAAGATTCTAAAATATAGAAAATATTTTTATTTAATTAAATTCAAACAACAAGTCAAGAGAAAACGACTGATTTATTTACTAATGCAATAACTAGTCAGACTGTTTTAGATTTGAAAATTGAAGTTGTTCTTATTTATGGATTGTATAGAATAAGATTGAGGTTTTCTGACATTCCTTCTGTTATGTTGCAAAATTAATTTTGGTTTAAAATATTCTCTACCAAGTATCATTGGCAATATACCCCAAACTCAATTCCAGCTTCCTTTGTGATATGGAACCTTGTAGTACAATTTCAGAAAGATCCATACACTTACACACAAGTTAATTGTCATGAAACTAGAAATAGCTGTTTGTTTGCCCCTAATTCCTAAAATTTTGAGGCAATTACCCAAAATCAATCCCAGCATTCCTTTGTGATATGGAACCTTGTGGTATAATGTCAGAGAGATCCATACCTAACACGCAAGTTATGTCTGAAGTTAAATGCATTTTTGGCCTTTGGCCCCTAATTCCTTAACTGTTGGTACCATAGACCTCAAAATCAAGTCCCAACCTTCCTTTTGTGATATTTGAACCTTATGGTAAAATTTCATAGAGATCCATGTCACTTAAACTAAAGTTAGATGCGAAACCAATGTGTTCGGACGACACGACGCTAACGTTATATACATATATACGACCACAAAACTAGTTCTTTGACCGGTCGTATAAAAGATATGACACTTTTTCTAGAACACAAAACAGCGTGCAAAAAATAGTAACCTTTGAAATTGTTGTCACGCTATCTAAACCCCCAATGGGGTTTTTCAAAAGTTAGGCAGGTATGCTATCGTCGGACATTTAGACACCCCAGCTACCTTAAGGTCATTTAGAAGACAAGTTGGATGGAATAAATCATTAGTATGCATTGAAAAGTTGAAAGTTATAATCTTTACCAAGTATGATCAGTTGAATAGATTGAGATTTTGTTTTGCATATTCCAAAGTAGTTCATAGTTTCTGAATACATAAGAATTGTTCAAGTAATTACTGATGTACATAAAATGACCAAAATAAGCATTTTCTGTTATGTGGAAAAGCTCCAATCCTGTTAACATATATATAGGACTCAAATCTATCATGGTTCCATATCTATGGCAGATTCTAATCTATGGTAAATATGACATCACAACGCTAAAACAAATCATAAATCTATGGCAGATTTTGATATTACGTAATTTTCAGGAAAAGAGTAAATTATAATGTCACAATTAAATAACGCATATAACGCCTTGCCACCGCTAACTATAACGGTTTTGTAATATAGAAGGAAAAGAAAAGCCAGTTTTCAAGGACCCTAATCCATAGATTAAATTATGTTTCAGAATTTGAGTTTATGTTTGAAAATCCCTGCAAATAAGAAGATGTAATCATCTCATTCGGATGAAATAAGAATACTAGCGAACAAATCCATAGTCATTCGTAACAGGAAAATCGCTAGTGCAGGCAATTTCACGCAAATGAATATTTTTTGGTGTTTTCAATGTTTATGTTTCGGTTTGTTTCTGCTTTTTGTTTTCTTGTTCTCGTTCCTGGTATTGCCCGCCCTTAATTGTAAGTTTTACTCATTTTGGTTTGCTTTTTCTTGTTGTTTTTTTAATCCTTATGGTACTTTTAAATTTTTAACATAACCAATAGTATTTTGTCAGCTATATAACAGCAACTTTTTCTAGTTGCATAAGCTTTTGAAATTTGAAAACTAAAAATCTGTCATAGATTTCTAATAACTATTATTTTCAGTCATATGTATATTGAATAACTGTACTTTTGGAGAAATAGGATTTTAATAAAGCCACGTGTTTGAAGCATGTCATTGTTTATTATGACTTTAACTTAATCGTCATCAGTTAAAAAAGATTTATTTACCAAATAAATATAGTAAAAAGTCAAACTGCTTTTTGGGTTGTAAATGGACTTGAGGCTTTACAGCCAACCACACGGTATGGGTTTTCTCATTGTTGAAGTCCTACTGGCTTACTAAAAGCAGATTTTCCGCTATCTTGGACATTTCAACTTTGAAATTTTTGGTCAGATATGTACTGACTGGTCCTTCATTTGCAGAAAATCAGCCATAGATTTGAAAACTAGAAATTTCCATAGATTAGGAATCATCCAAGATCTAGAACCCAATAGATTTGAGTCCCATATATATGTAGAATGATTCCAATACAAGTAGAGGATTTGTGTATAAATTGTGACAGTGCAGTAATTCAGTGTTCTTGGCTTGTATTTAGCCTTACACAATTTATAGTTATGAACCTTAAAAGGATGATAAAAGGTAAAGGTTTTAATATTTTTGATAAGAGAAAAGGTACAGTATACCATCAACAAATCAACAATATATGAAAATAATTGGGAACACAAGCTTCAATTTGTATTCACTTGTTTCCAAACATACTGTTTATTTTAAAAGAATATGTAATTGTTGTTACTGCACATATTTAAGAAAAATCTATCGCATCCCTGCCAACTTTCACGATTTAGGCGTGAACTACACGATTTTGACCCTTATCACGATTGCACGATCGTGATCGTGAAAAATGCTCTAAAACACGATTTTGGGAAATTCTACACGAACAAAATGATTGTTCCCAATTTTAAACTTTTCCCAATGGAGTCAATCGTGATCAGCCAATCAAAATCTGTGTTTCTCATGATCAAATTAATAAGCCAATCAAAATTTTTGTTTCTCATGATTATTGGACATTGCAAACATGCTAAGTTTTGAACTTGTTTGGAACATTTGAGTTATATTCCTTTGTCTGTATGTCAGAATTGTAAAAATCGTGATCATGGCAAATTAATTTTTATCTGCAAGAAGGTTCTTACACAGCTTATCAAGAAAAGCATGGCTGACTGACAAAATTCAAAGATGCATAATAAATAGTAGCTTATGGACATTAAACTTATTGTAACAGATCATCATGATCATACAGTGTTTTCATTCTTGTAATTAGATAACCAAATCATTTAAAATGCAATGTACTATATTTTATTTTTCACAAGGAATCAGATAAATGTCCGTCTTTGTGCAAATTTTAGATTGAAAAGTCAACAATCACTTTAATATTCCAACACAAGAAAATATATCCTGGTACAATTCTAGCTACATGTTCATCTTTTCTACACAATAATATATGTACTAAAAAGAAGAAAAAGGCTTATAAGCTCATCATCAGTATACCATATAAAAAAAAGATATGACACTTTTTCTAGAACACAAAAACAGCGTGCAAAAAATAGTAACCTTTGAAATTGTTGTCACGCACTAAAACCCCCAATGGGGATTTTCAAAAGTTGGCAGGTATGCTATCGTCGGACATTTAGACACCCCAGCTACCTTAAGGTCATTTAGAAGACAAGTTGGATGGAATAAATCATATAGTATGCATTGAAAAGTTGAAAGTTATAATCTTTACCAAGTATGATCAGTTGAATAGATTGAGATTTTTGTTTTGCATATTCCAAAGTAGTTCATAGTTTCTGAATACATAAGAATTGTTCAAGTAATTACTGATGTACATAAAATGACCAAAATAAGCATTTTTCTGTTATGTGGAAAAGCTCCAATCCTGTTAACATATATATAGGACTCAAATCTATCGCGGGTTCCATATCTATGGCAGATTCCTAATCTATGGTAAATATGACATCACAAACGCAAAACAAATCATAAATCTATGGCAGATTTTGATATTACGTAATTTTCCAGGGAAAAGAGTAAATTATAATGTCACAATTAAATAACGTCATATAAACGTCCATGCCACCGCTAACTATAACGGTTTTGTAATATAGAAGGAAAAGAAAAGCCAGTTTTCAAGGACCCTAATCCATAGATTAAATTATGTTTCAGAATTTGAGTTTATGTTTACGAAAATCCCTGCAAATAAGAAGATGTAATCATCTCATTCGGATGAAATAAGAATACTAGCGAACAAATCCATAGTCATTCGTAACAGGAAAATCGCTAGTGCAGGCAATTTCACGCAAATGAATATTTTTTTGGTGTTTTCAATGTTTATGTTTCGTGTTTGTTTCTGCTTTTTGTTTTCTTGTTCTCGTGTTCCTGGTATTGCCCGCTCCCTTAATTGTACGAGTTTTTACTCTGCATTTTGGTTTGCTTTTTCTTGTTGTTGTTTTTTTTTAATCCTTATGGTACTCTTTAAATTTTTTTAACATAACCAATAGTATTTTGTCAGCTATATAACAGCAACTTCCTATACTATTGTTGCAAATAAGCTTTTTTGAAATTTGAAAACTAAAAAAAAATCTGTCATAGATTTCTAATAACTATTATTTTCAGTCATATGTATATTGAATAACTGTACTTTTGGAGAAATAAGGATTTTTTAATAAAGCCACGTGTTTGAAGCATGTCATTGTTTATTATAGGACTTTAACTTTAATCGTCATCAGTTAAAAAAAGATTTATTTACGCTCAAATAAATATACGGTAAAAAGTCAAACTGCTTTTTGGGTTGTAAATGGACTTGTAGGGGCCTTTTACAGCCAACCACACGGTATGGGTTTTTCTCATTGTTGAAGTCTGTACAGTGGCTTTCACTAAAAGCAGATTTTCCGCTATCTTTGGACATTTCAACTTTGAAATTTTTGGTCAGATATGTACTGACTGGTCCTTCATTTGCAGAAAATCAGCCATAGATTTGAAAACTAGAAATTTGCCATAGATTAGGAATCATCCATAGATCTAGAACCCACCATAGATTTGAGTCCTACATATATAAAGATTTAGAATGATTCACAATACAAGTAGAGGATTTGTGTATAAATTGTGACAGTGCAGTAATTCAGTGTTCTTGGCTGTGTATTTAGCCTTGCACACAATTTATAGTTATGAACCTTTAAAAGGATGATAAAAGGTAAAGGTTTTTAATATTTTTTGATAAGAGAAAAGGTACAGTATACCATCAAGGCAAATCAACAATATATGAAAATAATATGGGGAACACAAGCTTCAATTTGTATTCACTTGTTTCCAAACATACTGTTTATTTTTAAAAGAATATGTAATTGTTGTTACTGCACATATTCTGAAAAAAAGCAAATAAAACATGATAATGTTGAAAATTAAAAAACAAATGGAAATAGTTGAATTTTAGATATTGTCACTAATTTGACTTGAGGTGTGTTGTCAACAACAAGAAAATTTGAAATAAAATTTTATTTAAAGTACCATGTCTATTTGTTTGAAGTAACCCTACTGAAATGTCAAAAAAGGAAAATATCAACTCTTATAGAACACAGTTGAGCAGAGTTATATAGATTTAGCCAGTCTACAGTAACTTTTTTATTGTCTATGTATCATATATACCATTGAATGTCTTTCCAGTTTTCTTCCACTTAGAATGGATGGAAATGTATAAAATAAGATAATGGATTGATTTTGTTTTTGCTTTACATCCAGTTGCAGATATTTCTTGCATGTCCAGGACAAGAACAAATTAACAAATAATGCAATAGGGGTCCATTGGAAATTTGAATGCCACTGGAAAATGAGGATATATAAGATGGGTCAGAAATGTAGCCTTGCAGCGGGCCACCTTTAGACCCTCAAACATTTTTTGCTAAGGTTCTAAACATGCAGAGAGCGTGCCATTCTCTTTCTACACGAGACATATGCTTCAAGTCGTCAATCCCCTATGTGGTTGACCAGACTGACATCCCCTCACGTCATTCATTTTGTTTTTATAGTGTGGAAAACACCCCCAAAAAATCTTACTGAGATTGATGAGAAGGAGACACACAAATGAATAGATTGACTTTAAACACTTTTTAACACATTTCCCTTCTGTTTCTCGCGAAATTATCGTATCTTCAGCTCTCCCTTACACTATTTACGTTTCTTTTACAATCCGGAAAAATCAGAATGACGAGATATTCTAAATATATCCAACCTACATTATAGTGACGTCATTGTTGGAATGCCACACTACGTAGAAGCAGGGATATCCTTTACTGATTAATTAAATCATTCTCAGAGTTCGTGTACAAATTTAAAATTGGTATTTATTTGTTCAATTTGAACAAAATTATGTTTGCTATAGATGACATCAACATGCAATGCTTTAATTTGTAGGTCAACTTGTAACTTTCACAGTAAACAATGGCCGTGGGGATACATGAGATTGGGAGAGAAACGACAGTTTTCATTTTTCTGTAAAATTCTGTTTTGAGAATCTTCCTCCAATACAGGAGCACCTCAATTGATGATTAATAATCCACTAAAATAAAAGTTAATGTATCACAGAACACTTAAAATGTGACATTTAGTATATGATTAATAGTCTTCCATTAAAACTAAATTTTGTGTACCAACATAATCATTGTAATGGTAAAAAAAATAATTAAAATGTTGCATTTGTAGTTTAAACCTATTTATTCATGAAATTTACAAATATATCAAAATGTAGGATTTGGAAACAAGCTTCACACAGTTTACATCAATCATATTGGTTTTATTAGTACCTGTGTCCCTGTGATGACAGTTGTAACTGGGAACTTTATCAATGGAAATTTAAAACTGAATAGATTTTTCAGTCCTCACCCAGCCGGCATTTCAACGTTAAAACAACGTTGAATCAACGTTGATTTGTAACGTTGAAAAGACGTTGAATAAACAGTTGGTTTTGAAAGTTGACACAACGTTGAATATCTGACGTTGAAACAACGTTATCTTTTCAACATTGCATCAACGTTGATTTTTGATTGAATATAGGTTGAAACTTAACATTGAAACAACGTCACCCTAATATTGCAACAACATTGTTTCATGTTGAAATAAGCATTTCGTTGCTTTTATTGGTTCATCTGTCATATGTGTTTGTCGTTACAAAATAAGGCGGTTGTTTTTTCTCGTTTGAATTGTTGGATTATTATGTTCGGGTCTTCTATCGCGGATTACTAGTATACGGTGTGGTGTTTGCTTATTGTTGAAGTCCGTTTAGTGACGTCCACGTCAATTGGACTCTAGTGGATATTTGTCTCATTGGCAATCATACCACATCTTCTTATATCTATATTAGTTAGTAACAACAAAAGATATTGAAGCCACATGACACTACAGAGGACAACAGCAAGATTTGAAGAAAAAAACAGTACAACAGATGTCAAGTTATGACAAAAGCTCATATAGCCAAAAGGTGATCTGGTAAATGAATACAAACAATCTCTTAATTCATTTTTAATATTTTCGTGAAAAAGAATTGTAGTCTCTAAACTCCTCCAACCATTTCTGGTGCACAATCCTTCTTTAATTCAGCTTCTGTTATTTTTGTGTAGGCATCCATTACTCTTCCTGAAGAAAAAAAACCACAAATAATAGTTTGTAAACATGAGTTAACAATTACGTAGAACGTCAAAGGCAGGAAATAAAATGTTATAACGGCCAGTTTTTTTTATAATTTACTGGTTTACATAATAGCCGATCTTTTTTTACCATTTTTCGCTCCTGTACATGTACAATGTAGCAATGCCACCTATCTCGAGCACCACAAAATCTATTGTTCAAATGCCACCTATTTCGAGCACCAGGATCTATTGTTACAATGCCACCCATCTCGAGCACCAGGATCTATTGTAACAATGCCACCCATCTCGTGCACCAGGATCTATTGTAACAATGCCACCCATCTCGAGCACCAGGATCTATTTTAATAATGACAACCATTTCGAGCACCAGGATCTATTGTTAAAATGCCACCTATCTCGAGCACCAGGATCCATTGTTAAAATGCCACCTATCTCGAGCACCAGGATCTATTGTAACAATGCCACCAATCTCGAGCACCAGGATCTATTGTAACAATGCCACCAATCTCGAGCACCAGGATCTATTGTATTAATGCCACTCATCTGAAGCACCAGGATCTATTGTTAAAATGCCACATATCTCGAGCACCAGGATCTATTGTACAAATGCCACCTATTTTGAGCACCAGGATCTATTGTAACAATGCCACCCATCTCGAGCACCAGGATCTATTGTAACAATGCCACCCATCTCGAGCACCAGGATCTATTGTAACAATGCCACCCATCTCGAGCACCAGGATCTATTGTTAAAATGCCACCTATCTCGAGCACCAGGATCTATTGTACAATTGCCACCTATCTCGAGCACCAGGATCTATTGTACAAATGCCACCAATCTCGAGCACCAGAATCTATTGTAACAATGCCACCCATCTCGAGAACCAGGATCTATTGTAATAATGCCACCCATTTCGAGCACCAGGATCTATTGTTAAAAGGCCACATATCTCGAGCACCAGGATCTATTGTACAAATGCCGACTATTTCGAGCACCAGAATCTATTGTTAAAATGCCACCTATCTCGAGCACCAGAATCTATTGTTAAAATGCCACCTATTTCCAGCACCAGGATCTATTGTAAGAACGCCACCCATCTCGAATACCAGGATCTATTGTAACAATGCCAACCATTTCCGGCACCAGGATCTATTGTTACAATGACACCTGTCTTAATGATTGCAAAGGTTATGTTTTAAATTTGATATGCATTAAAAAAATATAAATACAAATCAAATCAAATAAAATGTCTTTACTAGTATTCCTAATGAAAGGACCCATATAGAGCTTATAAATCAATACAAATCACAAAGTGCATACAGTATCCACACAAACAACACATGCAATCTAACATACGTACTGATTATTGACAATAAAAAATGTTAAGAATTAAAAATAAATACATACCTTGACAGCTACTACCTCTATCAAGGATTTGTATAGTATTACTATACAAATCCTTGCCTCTATACTTAAATCCTTTTTCCCTAAAACTCTTAAGTTACTGTTCTGTCCCTAATATCTGTGCAAAAAATAAGAATAACATCGATCATCGCCAAGCAATATTTTAAATTTGTAAAATTCGATTGAAGAATAAAAAGAAATCATTAACAATTTCAGAGCATAGTTGACAATAATTAAAAAAATGTGATAATGGATGACAGATTAAAATTTTAGATAAAAAAGGGGGAGATATGATAATCTTACTTGGCAAAAGTTCCTTGTCTTTAACAAATCAGCAGTAAAGAACTAAAATAAACTGTATATAGATTCATGTAGGCTGAGTATGCTGTTTCCAGATTATAGTACATATTTATATAGAAGTGCAGTCATAAATTTGGAACGTACAACAAAAAAGACAATGGACACACTGAAGTCAGAAATGATATCTCTAAAACATTCAATATGGCGAGATTTTCAGAATATAACGCGTTTGTGCATTTATAATCTCCCATTGTTAACATCACACAAGCATTGAAAGACAATTAATACAGCAACGGATAATAATTAAGGAATCACTTACATTTCTATGAATTATTCTTTCCTGAAAACGGTGGTCCTTAAAATTGTCCAGGAAAATTGTACAATCTACTGTGTTTGTATTACACACTTCATGATCGCTGCCGCGTTTGAAAAAGGCGGTCACACACGTGCGGTCATACATTAATCAGCATCATGTCACGTGATAATATTATCAATAGATTATTGGGAGTGCCAATCCTCGTGTATCTGTTGTGTATATGCCGCACTTTCACATGTTGAGTCTTATCTGTGATTAAAATATTTCCGGATAATAACAAATTAATTAGTAGCATATTTCGACGAATGATAATTTATATTTTTGTATACTTTTATGATTTAAATAAACGACCCGGTTAGACGTCGGTTTGAGCTTTAATTATATTTCTTTGGAAAATTCCTTATTTTACTAGATATTGTACAAAAAAATTTAAAGGCAACATTGATAACAATTTACATAGCAAAATCCTTATTTGTGAACTTTTGTTGATGCAACAACAAACGATGTACAACTATGATGATTCCGCTTTAAAACTGATGGTGAATATTTTTACATCTTTTTCTCGACGAACTTCCTCGTCGACATATCAACCAACATTAAACGTTAAAACAACATATTTATTTCAACCTAACTTCAACATTAAAAATTCAACTAAAATTCAACGTTGAAACAACATACTTTCTGCAACATAACTTCGACGTTGCTGTTACTACGTTGAAACAACGTTGAAGCAACGTCATGACAAAATATCAACCACATTTCAACGTTGAAATGACGTTGCGTGCCGGTGGGCACTTTCTTAAGAAAAAATTAAAATCTTGGAGTACTGTCACAAGAAAAGGAAAATGGCCCTAGCCTGCAGTTCAGTGGTACACAATTAAAATTTCAAAAATATTGTAGCAGTTGTTAAATGATAGAATTCAGTTGAATTTTAGATAATTAACTTTCAACTTTAATCGAATGTTTTGATTTAGAAGATGCAGATCTCTTCGATTGGTCCAAATTGAATCCTTAACTAAGGAAACGAAATTACAATACACAACAATTGATTTCAATAATGTCAACCTTTCTACATATTCTAGGTGTTCTCTTTTTCATTCTTTATATGAAGACTATCAAAGATACCCCCAAAAAAAAAAAAAAAAAGAATGGCCGTCTTTCCCTCAGAGCTCTTCAGCTCTTTGATTATACCCCAGTCGCCAGTGGGGCATAAATAAGATGAAAGAAAAAATTACATGCACAAAGAATAAAGTGTCTACCATTGCTTATAATAAGAATTGGGGTTCTTGCGTAATATGTGCCAATATGACAAGAAAAAATTAAATATATTAACCAGGAACATATTAAAACAATTGAAAAGGCATGTGTCTGGGAAAAAAGGAAAAAGCAAAGATACCGAACTCCAAGGAAAAATAAAAACGGAAAGTCCCTTATGACAAAAATCAAAAGCTCAAACACATCAAACGAATGGAAAACAACTGTCATATTCCTGACTTGGTACAGGCATTTCCTTATGTAGAAAATGGTGGATTAAACATGGTTTTATAGCTGGGAAAGGTTTTGGTCTGAGAAACGGATAGAAATGTGCTGTTTGGAAAGGTGTAGGACTTTAAAACGGGAAGATGTGCTGTTTTGAAAGATTTGAGGCTGAGAAACTCGTAGATATGTGCTGTTTTGAAAGGTATGAGGCTGAGAAACTCGTAGATATGTGCTTTTGGAAAGGTATGAGGCTGGGAAACTGGTAGATACGTGTGGTTTCAAAAGATGGAAGGCTTTAGAAACGGGTAGACGTGCTTTTGGGAATGGTATGAGGCTTTATAAACGGGTAGACGTGCTGTTTGGAAAGGTGGGGGGCTCAGAAAAGGGTAGGTATGTGCTGTGTGGGAAGGGGAGGTTTCGAAACAGGTTGATATGTGCTGTTCGGAAAGGTGTTAGGCTGAGAAACCGGTAGACATATGCTGTTTGAAAAAGGTGTTAGGCTGAGAAACCGGTAGACATGTACTGTTTGGAAAGGTGTTAGGCTGAGAAACCGGTAGACATGTGCTTTTTGGAAAGGTGTTAGGCTGAGAAACCAGTAGATATGTGTTGTGTTGAAAGGTGTAAGGCTGAGAAACCGATATATATGTGCTGTTTAAAAAGATGGGAGGCTTAGAAATAGTTAAGTAAGTGCTGTTAAGAAAGGTGAGCAACTGAAAAATGTGTAGATATGTGCTGTTAAAAAGAAATGGGCAGATATGTGCTGTTCATGATGGGAGGCTTAGAAACCGGTAAATTGTGCTGTTCGAAAAAAAAGAACAGCTTAGAAATGGGTAGATTTCTGCTGGTCCGAAACCATTTTAATTCAGTTTTGTGCTTTATAAATAGAACTCCCACCTGACACGATGTTTATGCGTTTCTTTTATACCAGAACATATAAAACAGTATAGACGCAACTTAACTTATTTAAAATGAGTTAGTAAACTTGAAGAGGATGTCATAAAAATTCCATATAACTCATAAATCTAATTTTAATGAAATATAAATGTCACAATAAAGTCCTTAAATGTTTAGCATACAGCTCGTACTTTTAGGTACAAATCACCGACTGTATAGTATAATGGTTATTAAGGTAGTCACATCAAAAGATTGTCCCAACAGAACATTGTCAAACCTGAAAATATAACAACGAAAGACTTCTTTAAACTAAACATTCGTCATTTAGATGACATTTAAATACTCTTTATGTTTTGGAGGGCCCATGTCAGTCTTAAAGATACAACATTTAGAAAGAATACATTGGGGAATGTTTTTTACATTTTCAAAATCTTCACATTTGATGGCTACTACAATCTTTTATGGATAAGATTCTCCAACTGGGATATCTAAGACCATAATAGTCCCAGTGTTAATACGTTAGTCCTAACCAATAATCATAAAAAATCATTCGACAGCAATGTTGTTATATAGTTATATAATTTTTCAGTAATGTTGTCATACAATTCTTCAGCAATGTTGTTATATAATTCTTCAGCAATGTTGTTATAAAATTCTTCAATAATAATGTTATAAAATTCTTCAGCAATGTTGTTATATAATTTTTCATCACTGTTGTTATATGATTCTTCAGCCATGTTGTTATATAATTCTTCAGCAATGTTGTTATATAATTCTTCAATAATGTTGTTATATAATTCTTCAGCAATGTTGTTATATAATTCTTCAATAATAATGTTATATAATTCTTGAATAATGTTGCTTTATAATTCTTCAGCAATGATGTTATATAATTCTTCAACACTGTCGTTATATGATTCTTCAGCCATGTTGTTATATAATTCTTCAACACTGTCGTTATATGATTCTTCAGCCATGTTATTATATGATTCTTCAGCCATGTTGTTATATAATTCTTCAACACTGTCGTTATATGATTCTTCAGCCATGTTATTATATGATTCTTCAGCCATGTTGTTATATAATTCTTCAACACTGTCGTTATATGATTCTTCAGCCATGTTGTTATATGATTCTTCAGCCATGTTGTTATATAATTCTTCAACACTGTCGTTATAAGATTCTTCAGCCATGTTATTATATGATTCTTCAGCAATGTTGTTATATAATTCTTCAGCAATGTTGTTATATAATTCTTCAGCAATGCTGTTAGTTGTTATATAATTCTTCAGCAATGTTGTTTTATACCATCTTTTCTGCTTAGTGACTGAAATATTCATTTTATGCCAGTTTGTAAAACTTTTGTAAGAGCCTTAATATTTGGACAAACCAGTTGTTGCATTGTTCGTTGTGTTATAAGTAGTAGGACTACTGTTATATCCACTTTCATGTAGAATGACAACTAAACGTATTCATGATGCACAACTGCCTTTAAGCTAAAATAATATGTGGCATACCGAAAGTTGTTTAGGTGTAAAAGTATGTCCTCAATTCGGCATCAGTGGTTGTCATGTCATATCTACTTTTTCTTATTATGAGAATAAAAATATTGATCTGTGTTGGTGTCTGTTTAATCTATTCAAAACATTATTTTAATTTAATTTGTTTTCAGTTACTTTTTGTTAATATGTTTGTTTTTTTTTTTTGTTTTTTTTTTTTTTGTGCTTCAAGTATAGAGCGGATGAGTCTAAACTTTTCCAACTGATTTTTGCAGTTTGTTCTTATGCTGTACTTTTACACCACTGCCCAGGTTAGAGGATGGTTGAGCGCTAATGAACATCTTTAACCCCGCCTCTTTAATCGACTTTCCCCAAGTCTGGTTCCTGTAATTCAGAGGTTTTCGTTTAATGCTGTCAGTGATTTGTGTTTTACGTTTGATTTAGCAAAATTCAGACCGCGTACTTTGGTTTCTGGTGGAAATTGGCTCATTGACATTCATCATACATCTCCTTATTTTAATATCGAGATGATTTCGAGCTTAACATATTGGACATGACATCTGTCTATTGTTCAAGACTGTATGTTGCCCAAGCTAGAAATGTTTTGGTTATTTTGTATTTGAGTTACTGTCTTATTGCCGTATACCCAACATTTTAAATTCAATCACCAGTACATCCTGACAATTTGATTCACTTCGCTTTGTCTCGCCTCTATCAAAGTATATGGTTTGCAGGACATATGTAGCAGATGGACTTGCAAGCAGTAAATTATATGAATTACTTCCAAACATGAAAATGTGATAATGTGGAAATTGTTAACACCCCGTCAGAGTCATTATACCCAGATCTCGAATACCATAACATCACAGACGATTCTGAAAGTGAACCAATCATCAAGATATAACTCTGCTTTCTGCCTGCCGCGTGTCACTTATGACTAAGAAACAGTTACTCTCACCATAGAACTAGGAGAAACATCGTCAGATCTTTTATCAATCCAGACTTTGCCCTGTTCTCTTCCCTATGGTCGGGTTTTGCTTCTAGATGTTGTTAGTTCTTTAATTTCTATACAGGATAAGTCAACAGTATATTGGTATATGAATTGGTTAGAGGGGGGATATGTCTGAAATGTGTCATATGGCCTAGACATTCAATCCATCATCAATCACATCCAGTCACGTCTCAGTCATTACAGCTGAACGGACGTGCTGGGTCAGCTCTCCTTTACCCGCTATCTTCGATGAGGGTTTACTTTTAGATGGATCAACGACTTACTACTTTAGATGACAGAAACCAATCCAACGCTGTACAGTAAACGTTTGTTTTGTGCGTAAATTCCCGCGTCAACATGCACTCCAAAACCCATTTAGGATGGGGAGTGTTATGCCGACTGACGTCCGAAGGCTGTATCCGAGGTGTTAGATGATGGACCTTCATTTCACTGTCTCACGACTTTGGTCCTGATAATGCTTCCTGTATACTACGTCCGAGACTCATCTACCAGTACTCCATCATCGAGGTTAGCGGGCTGCCAAGCTGACCAATCTGGCCCTGAAAGCAGCCGTTGTGAAGAAATAACATCAAAATAGTCAACAAAAGAAAACGTACCAAAACAACTCACAAAACCAAGATGGCGACCTACCAAAATGGCGTCCTCCACCTGTTCCTGACCGATGGCACAAATTATTTAATTGCTCACCAAACGCCTTCGGGCACAGAGCCGACCATGCGAGGGCTGAACAGCCAGTCAAGGTCGTTAAACACTCCCAGTAGTAGTATGGCCTTGACGTCGATCTCCTGCATCAGTGATCCGTTTAAGTTTTGAGGTACCGTCTGTTCCTCGTGTAACTTCATATGATATATTTCATCAAAATTGAGTTTTAGAATGAGCTGAGAAGGAGTAAATGTCCGTCTGACATACGTCTTTTAGTCTCGATCTCAATTTCACGAACCAGTTTGTTCCTCGTTAACTATCTGTATATATAGGAAGTATATTTTCATCTGTCGTGTCATATGCGGTTAAATTAGTTTTTTTAGATCTCGACCCTCCCCTCTTAATGTCGACTATTAGATTAATGAAAGGTATATAAAGGAATGAACAATAAACATCAGATTGAAAGAAAGCATTAACTCTATATTACCAGTATAACAAATTAACAAACCACAAGAACAGGCGTTACTGAATGCAAGATCAAAGTACTTCAGCTGATATAAAACCTAACCTGCCTCTACTCTAATATAGGTGGCTGTACTGACTTCAGGGTTGATTTCTAAAGCCACGTTTTAATGGTGGAGAAAGATCTTTGCATTGCCCAGATTTTTGCACAGTATGTGAATGCAGAACTTACAAAAAAAAATGGTCTTGTTTTAAACTATAAATCAGTAAATGGAGGCTGATACCCAAAACACATCCGACCCAATGTTTGAACGTCAACAAAATTGAGAATGGAAATGGGGAATGTGTCAAAGAGACAACAACCCGACCATAGAGCAGACAACAGCCGAAGGCCACCAATGGGTCTTCAATGCAGCGAGAAACTCCCGCACCCGAAGGCGTCCTTCAGCTGGCCCCTAAACAAATATGTATACTAGTTCAGTGATAATGGACGTCATACTAAACTCCAAATTATACACAAGAAACTAAAATTAAAATGATACAAGACTAACAAAGGCCAGAGGCTCCAGACTTGGGACAGGCGCAAAATGCGGCGGGTTAAACATGTTTTTGAGATCTCAACCTCCCCTTTACCTCTAGCCAATGTAGAAAAACAAACGCACAACAGTACGTACAGTAAAACTCAGTATAAGAGAAGTCCGAGTCCGATGTCAGAATAGGAAACAAAAGAAAATAAACAAAATGACAATAATACACAAATAACAACAGACTACTAGCAGTTACTGACATGCGAGCTCCAGACCTCAATTAAACTGATTAAAGATTATGTCTTCATCATATGAATATCAGGCACAATCCCTCCTGTTAGGGTTAAGTATTATACCGTCATAAAATATATGAGAAGAATATAACCCGTGTCATGCCAACAACTGGTTTTAGAATAAATGTGTTTAATTCCGATGCAAAGACCCTATAAGTGAATTAATATTAAAGCCAAAATATGCAATCTTTAATGACCTGACAACAGTATCGTAACTATATCCCTTCTTAATAAGTCTGTTTAAAGGTTTTGTTAGCTTTTGAGGTGAATACTGACATTTTTGTGCTTTGTAGAGAATATTACCATAAAAGATTGGATGTGAAATACCCGAACGTATAAGATATCTGCATGTTGAGTTATATTTACGAATGATGTCCTTATACCGATGATAAAATTTAGTAAATGCTTTGACTAGTTTATGATATCGAAAACCCTGGTGTAATAATTTTTCAGTAATACATAAATTTCTCTCGCTAAAATCTAATACGTTGTTACAAACACGAGCGAATCGTACAAGTTAAGATATATAACACCATAAGATGGTGACAAGGAACGTCACCATCTAAAATGGATAATTAACGATAGGAAATGAAAATCATCTCTTTTATCATAAATTTTTGTATTAAGCTTCCCGTTAATGATATAGATATCAAGATCGAGGAAAGGACAGTGGTCATTGTTAGTCAATGATTAGCTTTATTTAAAATAAGTTCAACAGGATAAATTTCTTTAGTATACATACTGAAGTCGTCATTATTGAGAGCCAATATATCATCCAAATATCTAAAAGTATTGTTAAATTTTTGTATCAGATGTTGTTTCGATGGGTCTTTGCTGATTTTAGTCATAAATTGTAACTCATAACAATACAAAAACAGGTCCGCAATAAGTGGTGCACAGTTAGTCCCCATTGGAATTCCGATAACTTGACGATATACGGAATCTCCAAAGCGAACAAAAATGTTATCAAGTAAAAATTCAAGGGCATATTAGTATCACAGCATGTCCAATTGACATAGTTCTTTTGTTTGTTGCTACTAAAAAATGACCTAAAAGAGTTTGAACATATGTATTCGCATTCCGACTTTTTAAATGCCCATTTAATTAGGTGTGTGAATTTTTTCTTAATAAGAATATGAGGCAAAGTGGTATATAAGGTAGAAAAATCAAAACTCTGAACCGATTCAAAATCACCAATATATGCATGCAATTTATCAAGTACTTCCAACGAGTTTTTGACCGTCCAAAAGTAATTATTTCCACTATTTTCAAAGGCCTTATTTGAACAATTCATTATCAGGTTTTTGATTGTACAAAGTGTACTAGTAAGTAGAATAGGCAATTTAGTAGTGGAACAATGACTTGAAGACGAAATAAATCTATATTTGTAAGGTGATTTGTGTAGCTTCGGAAGCCAGTATACATAGTTGGGACTTTCATTGTATTTGGTTCTGCTTGTAAAGAAGTAGCTAATAGTTTATGTTTGTTACAGATATCGTTTTCTGAAAATGAAGTCAGTTGGAATGTTGGTGAATTGGTGATTTCCTTTTGCAGAACCTCAATGTAAAATTTGCGTCAAACTATAATAATATTATTGGCAGCTTTAACAGAATAGTTATGACCTCTATCAATAAGTCTACTGGGCAAAAAAGAAAGATTTACAGGACAGCTGGTTCATAAATGATATTAAATATCCTATTTATTTGATTAAGAAATTCGGACCAAGTGATATGAATTGGTTGTATTGTATCTTGTCAGGCGGTGTTCGGTTGCTGTCTCATAAATGCATACTCACATCGCCATTTAATCATCTTTATTTTGAAGTAATATGAAAGTCCCTATCATCATATGTTTGAGAGTCTCAGAAAGAAGAAGACTTTCAGTCGCATATCGAAACCTCCCTCAAAAAATAATTAAAACGTCGACAGGATACCGAATCACGTGTACATAGTGAACTTAATGCATTTTTGCTGCAATGATTACCTAAGTGACAACAACCTTTACACGACGAATCAATTTGATTTCCTTGTCGTGAGTTTACATGTTATATTTAAGTTCATAGATATAAATAAATAACATTTTACAAATACGTGTTACAGTATGAAATATTAGGTGGTTTCTAATTTTAAGTTCTCTTTCCTTCATGCATGCACACTGTGCTTGTTTTAGTCAAATTAATGCGCTTGAATTAAATTACATTTTATCCTGGGTTTTCCAAGCATCCCATTTTACTTTTATATGCCAGTCCATCAATTACTGTACGAAGTTAAGTATTATCTTTTTAAAAGATTGAATATCAAAATAATAATAATTTGAAAAAAAACGGTTTTGTGCACCTTTAATTTTGAATTAACCGAAGCAAATCGCGGATACCTGCCAGAGTGTTCAATTATTTTGACCATTCGTCCATCGAGATCCAAGAAAAAAACAAAAAGATAGCAAATATCTATATATTTGCCAATGAGACAACTATCCATCAGAGTCCAAATAACGTGGATTTATGCCAAACCAAACTCATACCGTAGTCAGCTATGAAAGGTCCCGACATGACAAAATGTGAAACAATTCAAACGAAAAATTTAAGTTAAATTGTACGAGGTTAATTTAGAAAAGGGGTTATGTAATATCTTTATTTACCAGTCATAACAACTATAGGCATGCAACATATAAACTACACACAGTATACATAGATAGTAGATGGTAGTGTGAAACATATTATAACATGTTAGATCTTAATTTTTGTGCACGAAATATAAAGTTCCCCAAATAACATAGTTCTCTAAGATTATTTGAACTCATTACTTGTATATATTTATACATAGAAGGTTTTCTCCAATAATGAGGTTTAATAAAATAAAATCTAAGACCTTGATAAGTGGGACATTTTAAAATGTATCTCACCCTCAATGTCATTTTTACAAAAACTACAGAGTCTATTACTTCATGGAATTGCAGAGTAACGTCCACATTCTATATAGCTAAATCATGACTACTAAGTCTTATTTTGGTAATACATGTTTTATATATAACTGGAATTGGTTTACATAAGTAATATTGTAAACAAATATTTATAACTTGAACATTTAACTAAATTACTCAGTTTGCTGTCAAAATCTTGCTTCTGGCAATCAAACAGGCGCTGTTTAATTATCAAGTACTGGGGAGCTTACTATCTAAAAATAAACCTTGATTATACCAAATATCACCTTAACTTATACTAAGCAGCTTATTTTTGATAAAATACAACCAATTTGTCTTATTATTTGGACATTTTGTAAACCATCATAAAAAAACAGTAACAGTTTTTCAAAATACAGTTTGTCGTACATAGCAGCTTAAACCAGTATTTAAAAATTCTACATTTTCTGGTGTGCAATAATGGCAATCTACCTAGCTCATAATACACCATGAAATTACTAGTAGAGCTTTTTACTTTCATAATATTTTTACAATAGCCCAGATGTATCCTCTCTTTAGATGGTGCTTTATGTGCACCCATATTTCACAGTGTAATCATACAAAGTATCAAGTAACGTTTGTAAACCAGATACAGTTTCTGAAAAATAACCATATCGTCAGCGTACATTAGTAAAAATAAATTTAGTTCCTTTACGTCATAAGGAATAGAGTCACTATTTATAAAAGCCTTTTCACAATCATTGACATACATTGACAAAATATGGGTGATAATACTTCACTTTGCATTAGACCTACTTCATTAGTAAAATAATCAGAATTAAACCCATCAACACTTACACAAGTACTGACATTAGAATACATTGCTTTGATCACCATTAAAACTTTACCTTGAATACCAATTTTTTACAGTTTATACCATAACATATATCTTTGAACAGTGTCAAAGGCTTTCGTGTAGTCTACAAAACAACAATAAAAACGATTTTTGGTTGATAAAGATTTGAAAATTAATGATGTATGAGCAAAAATAGCATCTACTGTACCAAGACCGGAACGAAAGCCGAACTGGGCATCGGTCACAATATGAGACGTTTCCGACCAGTCTATTAAACGTTGGTTTAGAACGGACGTAAAATACTTCCCAAAATTACTGACTAAACTAATCCCTCTGTAGTTGTTCGGATCCAGCACATTACCCTTCTTGGATATAGGTATAAGTATGGCTTTAGCCCAATCAGTAAGCAAAATTCCGGACTGTATAATTCCATTAAAAATGTGCACCATGCTATTTTTGGAATCACATACCTCTGCCAAAGTAAGAAAAACCAGAAATCGTTTTGACCATTTTACCATTGAGACCATAGTATGAAAAAAAGAAAGCGACACATTTCTTTATAAAATAAGGAGTAGCCTGATTGCCAACGTTACAACTTTCATCCAGAGTCAAAATTACGTGAAATTAAGCAACTATATGTTACCGCTACGTTACGGCCTTCAACAAAAATCAAAACCCATACCGTATAGTAAGCTATAAAAGGCCCCGACATGACAAAATATGAAACGATTCAAACGAAAAATCTAACGGGGTGATTTATGACAAAACAAACATGTTTGTGAGCGTTCAAGCCTCCCCTAATTGTTTATGTTTATGTTTACTGTCCTCATTATAGCAAGTTAGGTGAAAATAAGCATCTGAGCAGAATATTTAACTAGAAAAGGTCAAAAGTTTTATGCATGAATTTAACAGAGGTTTTAGTTAGATATAGTATAGATAGTTTGCATTTTACAGGATTAAGAAGAATATTCTTCAGTACGATGTATATGTTCTTGTTACTCATCCTCTCGGATCATTCCAACAAGTAAAATATATTTAAACTAGTTATAATCCAGGTCATCGATCGTTATTCCAAACGAGAATCATAATTGTTGTATCATTTACGGAAAAGAGGCAGTCCCTGAAATTATTTCACATCAGTGTCATTTTTAAAAAGTGTTTCAATCTGGACTCAAATTCATACTGTGATAACTGCATATGTGTACTTTGAGGTTCTTGCAACATTATGGCGTATTTCTAAATCTGTAACCAAATTGTAAATTCATAAGTCGAAGAGAAACCTACAACGATATAAAAAAAGACGACGAAAATACAAACATGATCATTTGTTTGCAGTGAAATCTCGGAGTTCAATGTTTCATTATAACAGCTATACAGCTATCAAAAATTGTTAAAAATTAACTTAAAATAAATTTTATCATAAATATAGAGTTTCGTTTTGGAAGTATAATTCCATGTGCAAGAATTTGATAAAGAGTGTATTTCGCATCTAACTTTTAACGGAAATATTGTGAATAAAAATATTATTATGCTCTTGTTGTTCAATGACAATCGTATTTCTAAGGATAAACACTATTTGAAGCAACGCTGAAATTCTTTTGTTTTCTGTATAGTTTGTTTCAGGCATTGTCAAGATCGTGTAATTTTTATCCTGGTATCTATGATGAGTTTTTTTACAACCACTAGGGCGATACCACTGCTGGTGGAGGTTTCCTCCACGAGGGTATCAACAGCCCAGTAGTCAGCCTTTTTAATTTTTCTGATTCGAGCGCAACTGGCTTACAAAATTTTTATCCTGGTATCTATGTTGATTTTTTTTATGCTATATATGACGCTGCTCTATAAAATCATTTATGAAGTATGTATAGCATTCTCTAATTAGGTATATTTGTTATTTCAAAGTTAATTGCTTTTCTTGTTTGTTCTTTTTGTGCTGTTTGATGATCTACGATTCGAGATTATAAAAAAGGGGAGGGTTGGCATCTCAAAATACTAATTTAACCCCGCCAAATGTCCATGGGCCTGTCCCAAGTCAGGAATCTCGTAGGTATAAAATAAAGGAGTTGTGGATTGATTGCTAAAATGAGACAACAATCCAACAAAGTCCAAATTGACGTCGATTTAAGCAAATATAGGTCACCGTACGGCCTTCAACAATTAGCGTGTTCATCGTATGTCATTTCTTAAGGATTTTCATTACTTGGAGAATTGAATGTTATTTTTTCTGTTAAATGTATTCACAACTTTTTATAGACTCGGGACAATTTAGTGCTTGACATGCTTGTAGACTGCCCTCTAGAGATCCTTTAGGATACTTTTTATTGGGTTGCAGTCTCATTGATGTACAGCCCACACATCCTTTTGATCATATTAATACTAGTTTGTTCCATTTTACCAAGGAGTAGTATGCACAACTCTCATCCCATCTTCTAGATTAAAGTTTTAACCGGTGAATTATCGTATTTTGGGGCTGTGAATTGACTTCATGCAAATACTATTTTGTTATATGTAACGGTTATTTGGGGTAATATTGAATTAAGCAAGGCTCAGTTGTCTACGGGGAGATATTGTCCTTTTTTTCTGAAGGGTGTTTCAAAAGATGATAACTTCAATCCATTTTTCAGATTCAAATACAAGTAGTTTCAAATAGAATATGAATAAAATGTTACACGTTACTTTCAATCGAATTGAGCATTTGCCAAATTAAAAAAAAAATCATCGTTGATAACTTTTATTAAATAAAACTTTACTTACATCCTTCATTGGGATAATACACTTGATTTAGCGAATAAGGATCCTATAAAAGCATCTAGTTTGGATTAGACACGTTTTCATTCAAAATTCAAGTTAAAATCTATAGTTATAAAAATGTGTTATTAATTCAATACAAATTTCGATTTTTCAAATACTGGTAATATGCGAAACCTTTTTAACAGTTCAAAAACATTCATACGGCTTCCTGTTTCTAACGACCAAATAACGAAAATCAGTTAAAATAGTATCCGATAGAGAACTATCTTTACTATACCATGTAAATTCACTCCTACATAATTCATGCTGCTTCTTTTAAAACTTTTATTTGATAATATCATTTATTTTTTTTTCTTATTTTTGTGTTATCTTATTTCATTTTGATTTTAACAAACAAAACACGTTTCGAATTAAATGATATAGATGTCAAATTAAAGGCACAAACTACATTGAATACGATTTCATTTCTAATTTGTCTTATGTCGATGAAACTAGAAAATATATGCCTTTTGGTAAGCAGAATGAGTACACCCTGAATAACGGGTTTTGGCCTTTAAACTTATTAAAAGTACGTACTTTCTGAAAAAAATGTTCACGAATGAGATTAAGATATCTTTAATTTTGTCTGAATAATAGATGGCTTTGCTTGACACAATTATGGAATGAGCCAAGGTTGTCCGTTATCGCCTTTTTTTTTCAGTTATGCATTGTATTATTATTTTTTTGTTATTCACTGCGGGTTTCCAAATCTTGGTTGGTGCCATGATCTGTAATGAACTTCGATGCGTCATATACGTTATTTTGTATTGATATGAATGATAAATATTTCTATCTTACATTATGTACTACTCTAAAATTGTTACAGAATATTGATGTGGTCATGTTTTTTGAAAAATGAGGATTTTATAAATATTATTTGAGTGAATGTGATATTTATTATTCCTGTCATACTATGACGATAAGTTTTTTTTACAGTGTCTATTTCTTATTCCATTATTACCAGCGCCGTAAGGCTAAAATTAACCAAGCATGACATAGGTTGAAAAGTGAACTCTTCGACGATCTTGTACATATATGAAATGAAGTATCAGTAGAGGCCCGAGGCTGGAGATAGCAGTTGGTACTTCTTTCACTGCATAAACATTGCATGTAGGAAGTGTTAAAGTAATGGAAACGATGCCGACGTAACAAAAGGAAAAATAATATTAATATATATCCAGGATTACTATTTCTACCAACAATAGTTTTGTGGAATAATATGGGAAGTTATTATGTTCTGAAGTGTTTAATATTCTCTCTGGTTCAAATTTCTTTTGCTCAATGGGATTTTACTGTAAGTAGTTTGAGACGTATATGTTAAAATTTAGTATACATTCGTTCTTATTTGTATCATAATTTGCATTTGTTTAATATCTAATGGTTTATTTCCACAGGAGAAAATAGGGTAAAAACTTTAAATCACATGATTTTGTTTCATCTCCTTTCTAAAGTCCAATGATATTCCACTTTCTTTATTTAAAAAAGAAGCATGTGAGGTATATGAAAAACCTTATCTTCACCCCATATGCACCTCTTACTTTTCTATGATTAACATGAAGCACGAAATAACAAATCTTAACTGCCAACTAGTATATGTATAATAAATAGAATGTAAACTAAAATTGTCTATAGAAATAGCAGTGTATTATCTTTATTTAAACGAAAATAATTCGATGGCTTAAAAAGTTTTATTGTAAACAAGACGAATAAGATTTGTCATAGAATTCTCAGTTTTCTGAAAGAAAGAAAGAAAGAAAGAAAGAAAGAAAGAAAGAAAGAATAAAAAATATCATTTACCGTTAACTACTTATTATGCTATTAAAACTGTACAGTTAAAAAATTTGTAAACACATTCTTTAAATAAAATAGTTTTTGGTATATCGGAAAACGTTCCCTTGGGGTGGATATTGACATTGATAAATGACAAATTCCATGTTTTCCTATAACGTCAGTTTACGACGTAACACCTGATAATATAGTTTGAATCACATTCACCATTCCCATATCCTACAACGACCACTGAATAATCCAAGTAATACACGTTTTAAAATCATGTTTCCTTAAATTTTCTGTCCGGTACTTAATCTTCGAAACCGGATCCGTTCGAAAATAGAACATTTGTTTTACTGCTGACTGGACTCCTCATATATAATATTAGGCGATGATTTTCCTATTCTTGATGATTCACACATATTTATTTATATTTAACCCACATACTAGTTTTTTGGTTGTGTGATAAAATGGTATGTTTTGTGAATATAAATAACTCATATAGTTATTAATTACTTTGTCTCTCAGTAATTGTAAATAGTTTATTGTGTATAAATAAAGACAGAAATTAATGACCACAATTTACGTTTTTAATTATTTGTATAACAAAAATCAATTTATTTCTCGAAATCATTTAGTTATTTTTGTTCCTTATGTATATGATGTTAAATATGAATGAAGTATACCAATGGCCAAATTTGGGTATAAAATGAGTATGGGGATAAAAAATCGCATGATCGATAAACCGATTGAGACAAGGTTCAAAAAGTTTCATTTAAAAAAAATTCCCCGTATTGATAATAAAAATTTCTGTAAATCCATGTATATCATATTTAATGTAGACTTCACTTCCGAAACAACAAAGGTACAATGACATTACCCTGACCCATGCAAGCAATCAGGTTAGTAATATCTGTGTAGGTAGACATCAAATACCGTTTTTATTGTGGGAAATGTCGAAGTTTTATTACTATATAAGAACGTAATCATGTAAGACAACATATTTGGAGGTTTTAATTAACTTTACTGTTTCCTTACATAACTCTTTTACGGTTTATATGTTATAGTTGGTGTATAGATCATTTCAAAACAACACTGTCAAACAAACTGCTACAAATAACTTTCCGAAATTAAATGTGTATGCTTTCCCTCGAACAGGTTGTGTATTGTTCAAAAAGCACCTTGACAGGTATCGTGATTAGGCAGTTACAAATTAAAACTGACAGTGTCTGTAGATATACATTCTGAATAATAAGGGAGCACAAATCGGATGTACGAACTGGCTTATTGACAACTTTATATAAAAAATACCCTCCCTTTGAATTTCATGATTAGTCATAAATTATTTAAAAATCATTTATATGCCCCTACAGACGCATCAAAGTGAGGTTGCAAGGGTTCTATATTGTGCAGAGAGCGTGACACTCTCCCTAAAAGAGGTATCTTTAAAAAATTATCTACTCCCTTTTCTTTTATTTAACTACATCATCAGCGTTTGGCATTGTCTTCGTGTTTGTATTTATTGTCGTTCAGTGAAAGAACTACATGATCAGCGTTTGGCATTGTTTTCGTGTTTGTATTTATTGTCGTTCAGTGAAAGAACTATATGATCAGCGTTTGGCATTGTTTTCGTGTTTGTATTTATTGTCGTTCAGTGAAAGAACTACATGATCAGCGTTTGGCATTGTCTTCGTGTTTGTATTTATTGTCGTTCAGTGAAAGAACTACATGATCAGCGTTTGGCATTGTTTTCGTGTTTGTATTTATTGTCGTTCAGTGAAAGAACTACATGATCAGCGTTTGGCATTGTTTTCGTGTTTGTATTTATTGTCGTTCAGTGAAAGAACTACATGATCAGCGTTTGGCATTGTTTTCGTGTTTGTATTTATTGTCGTTCAGTGAAAGAACTACATGATCAGCGTTTGGCATTGTCTTCGTGTTTGTATTTATTGTCGTTCAGTGAAAGAACTACATGATCAGCGTTTGGCATTGTCTTCGTGTTTGTATTTATTGTTGTTCAGTGAAAGAACTACATCATCAGCGTTTGGCATTGTCTTCGTGTTTGTATTTATTGTCGTTCAGTGAAAGAACTACATGATCAGCGTTTGGCATTGTTTTCGTGTTTGTATTTATTGTCGTTCAGTGAAAGAACTACATCATCAGCGTTTGGCATTGTCTTCGTGTTTGTATTTATTGTTGTTCAGTGAAAGAAGAGCCATACAATTTGTGTCATTTTAGTTATTTATTTCATTTTCATGTAAAAAATTTCTTAAAAAAAAGGAACCGGCAAAAATGAACCTAAAAAAACTCATACACAGATGAAAAGAAGAAAATTATCAAATTCCAGTGGAAATTTTTTTTTTCCTGTCGCGATGTTATATTTTCTTTTTTCATAAAGAGTTTATTGTGATAATTCTTGTGAATATTATTATAATCAATGTATTATCAAATTAAGTTATATCTCTATATCAAGATATTCTAGATACAAAAGCTAGAATGCATGTCTCCTTTGTGGTGCTTATGAAATATTGTTTTGTGACATAAGGTTAAGGTACGAAAGTCAACCTGTCAATCACTGACCTTTGAGGTTTGTTAAACATTATCACATAGTGTCACCTTTGACCACTTATGACAGAGAATTTAAAAAAAACTGGTTTAATAGTGGTTTTTATAGCAAATTAAATCGCTATGGTTATATTTTTGACTGTGGTTCTTTTTCTCAAAAGTACATAAAGTTGATGTATTTGTATCATTGTGTTATGGTTAAACAATATCAGTTAACCTTATAAACTGACAACTAAGACACATCTAAACAGTATGTTAATTATCATTATAGCTGAACCTACACTATCTATCATGGCAAGGTCAGTGAGTAATTGTAACAGAAGTTTTATTTTACATTTTGATTTATTTGTATTAAAGATGTCTGCCTAGTAATAAAGTCACTATTGAAAAATCAAGTTCTCATCTGACATTTTGATTTTTCTATTCATTTAGTTTTTAACAAAAATATGATGTGTTCCAAATTTCTCAAGTTTCTTCGATAAAAAAAGTATTCTTTCCGTTCTTTATGACACGCTTCTCTTTGATGATAAGACATATTTCTATATGGGTTCTATATTTGAAAGTCATACTGCAAATAAAGTTTAAGTTTAAATCTCTCAGCCACTTTTGAGTATTATGTATCGTACATTTTAAACTCTAATTGTGTCGTTAAATGTTACGTATCTAATTTATACTATATGTGTGCTCTTGACCGTAGTTGTTTTTTGGAACTGACTTACACCTTTTAATCAGAATGTCGCTTTTATTTACTCGTTTCTATAAACATCGGAATATTTCATTAATATTAGATTTCTAAATAAGTGATGTGCACTAGAAAAAGGCACATACAAATGAGTAAGTTTAACCCCAAAATCATATAGTAAAGCCTGCAGTCCTTTTTCGTAAGATATATCATTTGCGCCAATTTTTTTAGGTATCAATTGCGCTAGAATACGGCATGCATTGCGCCAAATTACCTGTATGCATACTTATCAAATAATCTATGTAATCCTGATAGAAACCTGAAATACAATACTTTGAGGAATAAATGCGAGAGAGTAGTGGAGATTTATACGGTGGTGTTGTACAACAAAAGACTAAACTGCAAGCAAATACACAAACGAGTAGTGCATACATGTTTCAATCTGGTTTCTATCTTTGAAAGTCATACTGCAAATAAAGTTAAGTTGTTTTTTTTTACTGATAAAAGATAGAGATCTGCAAAACAATCAGTCGACTCACTTTATAACTTTTATTTGAACATATTTTATTATGTCATTACTACTTTTTGCAGAATAATTTGAAAGAAATAAGCCAGATCTGGGAGCCTTTTGTCTCTGGTAAGTTTGCCTTCAAATAATGAATTTTGTCACGGTGTAAACAGATAGAATCACAAATGTCGAAAGTGGTGACCTAACATAATTGTATAACAACATTTAAACCCTTGCAATCAGAAAACTAACTGAAATATACGGATCTACAAAATTTGAGATTAAGTAACAATCAAGTACGTACACACACCACAGATTTAGTTACACAAATCCATAAAAATGGAATTTGAAATAAAATATATCACAAGGTTTAACTACTTTTCGTCGTCATCTGTAATACGTACCATTCCAGTCATACCGATTAATGACGATATGACTTCTAAGACTAATAAGGGCATACGATACAGTTACAGGGGAGGTAATGACGTTGCTAACGTAAAATGGTATTTTCGCGACATCAAACTGTGACATATCGGAAAAAGATGCATTTTTCGACTGTTTTTATGATTTAAACTGATTTAACTTGAAAACGAGTACATGGACCCCCCTTTTTAAAATGGCATTAGGTTTGATTACGTATGAATATAATTTGTACCAATTTTAATGAAGAAGTTAATATTGACATTTTTTTTAAATTTGATAAATATACCTCAAAAAATGCCGTTTTTTCCTAAAATCCTGAAACTTTTAAAAAAAATTAGTGATTTCCAAAGAACTGTTGTACATGTTAAGAGCATATTTATGTAAAGAAGATTTTCATAATGTTTCTACAAAAATCCGCGTGTGTTTATTTATCTGTTGAAATAAAAAAGTAAGTAGTGTCTATCCAAAGGATAGAAATGTCCAAAAAACTGAAATTTTGAGTAAATGTTTAAAATTTCGACCCCTTTTATCTCTTAAAGTAGCACATGAAGGTATATTTTTTTATTACATATTTGAACTGCTTAGATGATTAAAAGCTTGTATGCAAATTTTCGTAAAAAATTCATTATGGGATCGAAACTGTATCGTATGCCCTTAAGTGGTCAAACATAAACAAACACAAGAACCAAAACCACAAAAAAACATCCTGGAGCAGACGCCACACGGACAAATAAAAAAACATCCTGGAGCAGACGCCACACGGACAAATAAAAAACATCCTGGAGCAGACGCCACACGGACAAATAAAAATATCCTGGAGCAGACGCCACACGGACAAATAAAAAAACATCCTGGAGCAGACGCCACACGGACAAATAAAAAACATCCTGGAGCAGACGCCACATGGACAAATAAAAAAAAACATCCTGGAGCAGACACCACACGGACAAATAAAAAACATCTTGGAGCAGACGCCACACGGACAAATAAAAAATATCCTGGAGCAGACGCCACACGGACAAATAAAAAACATCCTGGAGCAGACGCCACACGGACAAATAAAAAACATCTTGGAGCAGACGCCACACGGACAAATAAAAAACATCCTGGAGCAGACGCCACACGGACAAATAAAAAAAACGTCCTGGAGCAGACGCCACACGGACAAATAAAAAAAAACATCCTGGAGCAGACGCCACACGGAAAAATAAAAAAACATCCTGGAGCAGACGCCACACGGACAAATAAAAAACCATTAAATTATCTATTATTTTTAAGCGAAATGTTGAAATACCTTGCACATTAATAAAATAAGGAGAAGATACCAAGCGGTGAAAATACAAGCCATAAGTCGAAATAACCCAAACAACATCACGATAAAAAGATTAAAGACGAAATGACGAACAAAAGTCTATAAACATTACACAGAAAACCATAGAGAGAGCAACACAAACGCACCACTAAAATCTTTAGGAGAATTCAGGTGCGTCGGAAGTAGCGGACTGCAGAAAGAATTATTTTCAAAACACCTGCGCTGAACACACTGTCTTATCAATTCCTGGCAAAATTAGTCCTGAAATTAAGGAAAATTACCTAATTTCAAATTTAACACTATGTTATTAATAACATATCATTTGAATATAATAGCTTTTCGTTTATATGCGAGTTCAGTTGGCGGGGAAGAATTGAGAGTGGAGAAGGGATGGGCACATTGTCACAAATTAAAAGAGTAGTTATTTTTTTTATATATATAATCTTACTTATTTACTAAAACTTTTATTGTTAATTTCTATTAAATAGTTAAAATTTCCATATATCATATTTCAGGTATAAGTCCCCATGAGGATCTCCCAGTAGATTTTAATGTAACGGGTGATCCAACAAAAGACCCTTTTATAGATCTACATTTACTAACAGCTGATCGTATATATAAAATGCAGCTGCAAAGATTGGAACATAATATTCTTCACGAAGATGTTCGTTTATTAACAGTGTCTGTCGATTCTACTGGAAGGACCATATTTAAAGAGCAACTTAAGCCAGTATGTTTGCCTTTTCATTGATATAAATACTCTGAGCCTATCGAATGCGATAATTCATATAATAGTTACGGCAAACATTCATATTTTTTCACTTAAAGTGCGGTTTGACAGTATTAATTAATGTATCTATTTATTTACTAAAGCTTAGTATAAAATCATATGTTTATGTAGAAATATGAAATAAATCTAAGGAGAAACAAGAAATGACATCTTTTATGTAGTTTTAATGAAGTGTCGCGCTGAAGTCGTAAAATAGTCATAAAACAACATACTGCAATAAATATGACATCCTTTTAATAAAACATCACCGGAAATATTTTAACTAAACACTATTTTAGTTTCGTTAAATTATAGATTGATTAATTGACATGTTAAAATAAACAAATTTAGGTCAAATGTATTAATGCAGTTTCCGTTGATAAAAGGTACCCAGACCTCAGTTGAAAGGAAAATAATTTTCATGATATAATATCGAACAAATACATGATTAATGTCTTTATCAGACTCCTTAATATCAAGGAGATGTCACCACTTGATAAAACATATTTTATATTCAGGTCGACATCTTTTCAAAGGCAAAAGAAATGAACTTTTATCATGATATCAACACAGGCACATTAGTTAATGTCAAAGCTCGTCGGAAAGGAACTGCTGATAAACCATTTACATTTATTGTAAGTTTAAATGATACAGGCGAAAGCTGGCAACCTTGTTGTACACAAATTTAATTGTATTTTCATGTAAACTTTAAATATAGTACATTGAACTTCTTTTTTTATTAGTCACACGTAATGTACATTATATATTAAAATCTAAAGTTACCTTTTTGATTTAACATGTAAACTTATAGTCAAATATATATGCAAAGGCCATCCGGCTACTTAAATATACATATGCCATCCGGCTACTTTAATTTGCATGGAACACCTTGAATTATGTAATATAAGTGCAGACGACATGATTTAGTACATCAAATGTACTACACAATGAATTGACTTCAATTATTGTCAACAATCTTGTAATTAACTAAATTCTGCATTAAAATTGCATCACATGATTTGATGATATAATTTTGCAGCTGTATAACTTAGTCAGATATGCTGACCTTGCCTGTCAAATTCTGGATCACAGTGGTTTTTAAATATCACTTCTTATGTTGAAAGTTGCATTGTATTTGTAAACACTGAGAGGATCTTTTAAACATTTTAGGAAGGAGTAATGTTTGACGAGTTAATGGTGGCTTCTCCATTGGCACAAAAAAGACACAAACGATCTATTCATCCTCGCAAACATATTTTATATAAGAAAAGCGAAATGAATAAAGACATGTTTCATTTTGATACAGTTAACGGTAAGTCTTTACACATTATAGATAGTGATAATTCAATATACCGGTCCTAGTTAAATGATCTTTTTTTAACCGTTCCTACAACCTTTGTCAAATGAGACTGATATGTAAAATATTTTTAGCTTTTTTTGTGGTATTAACTATCTAATGACGCTAGCGACAACTCCGAATCTTAATTCCTTTTTTTCTCTCAATAACAATAATATCTTTTTGTGTTGTTTGGCGACTGTAACGTGTCATCAATATATGTTTGATTTCAGTGCCAGAACATATTGATAAATTACAAGAACCTCAAAAATCATCAAACATAACATACAGAACAAGACGGAAACGACAAACTGGCACTCCAAAGATTGAACCGGAACTGCTGTTATTTGTTGATTATGCTTTGTTTAAAGATTTTGGTGGGGATTCCAATGAACTCCTTGAATATCTACTGCACTTCTGGCATTCTGTAAGTATTACTTATTGGGAAAGTAAACTATATCTACATTTCAATTGTAACTTCCGTAAACATTGATGACATAATACACATATCTTTAGATTTTATCATCTTTTATTGTCTTTTTAGCCAATTGTATGTTTCAAACATGTCAATCCGATTATTATTTTATTAGTTTACATATTTATGATTCACATATTTTTATTAATTAGTTTTCTAGATCGTCAATGAACATACTACAATATTTATTAGCTTTCAATGACTGTGTTGCATTCCTATTGGAACTTCTATAACTGACTTCCTAATAAATTCGTATGTACCAGACTTCATACAATAAGTTACCAAGGATGATGAAAAGAAGAAGCATTGTCTTTCTATGTCAGTTCCGCTATAAAGGTGATGTCCTCTGTGAATATTTCCAAGTTTGGTGATGATCACATCAATCCCTTACACATGAAATAAAGGATAGCATAGATACTAGTAGGTCGGCTTAATATCTTGGCATATATGTAGAAATGAAGGATATAATACTGGTAGGTTGGCTTCATATCTTGGCATACATGTAGAAATAAAGGATAGTATACTGGTAGGTTGGCTTCATATCTTGGCATACATGTAGAAATAAAGGATAGTATACTGGTAGGTTGGCTTCATATCTTGGCATACATGTAGAAATAAAGGATAGCATAGATACTAGTAGGTCGGCTTAATATCTTGGCATATATGTAGAAATGAAGGATATAATACTGGTAGGTTGGCTTCATATCTTGGCATACATGTAGAAATAAAGGATAGCATAGATACTAGTAGGTCGGCTTAATATCTTGGCATATATGTAGAAATAAAGGATATAATACTGGTAGGTTGGCTTCATATCTTGGCATACATGTAGAAATAAAGGATAGCATAGATACTAGTAGGTCGGCTTAATATCTTGGCATACATGTAGAAATAAAGGATAGTATACTGGTAGGTTGGCTTCATATCTTGGAATACATGTAGAAATAAAGGATAGTATACTGGTAGGTTGGCTTCATATCTTGGAATACATGTAGAAATAAAGGATAGTATACTGGTAGGTTGGCTTCATATCTTGGCATACATGTAGAAATAAAGAATAGCATACTGGTAGGTTGGCTTCATATCTTGGCATACATGTAGAAATAAAGGATAGCATACTGGTAGGTTGGCTTCATATCTTGGCATACATGTAGAAATTTGTCGGTTAGGAACTAAAGTTTTAGACAAAAGCGAAGATTCAAGATTGGTAAACTACTGTTGCCTCTAATTTTCCTTTTGTATATATATAAACAAGTCTAAATTGAAAACAACGTTCAACCTATGATTGCGTTGGATAAAAACCGCAATTTTTATACGTGTGCATGCAAAACAAATTTCTTGTTAGAGGTCTAAATACAGCACAAACAACATTTTCCAAAAGACCAAAAAAGTGAAAAAGTAAATTTTAACAAAACGCATTTGACTAACAGGTCGAACAACAAATGCTCTTAAACCCTGCTGACTGCCATTGGCGATTGCCAAATAAACAGATCACCGATGTAATAAATGGATCTTAATTAAAAATTTAATACTAAACAGAAAACAATAAACTTACGGGAAAGATGATATACCGCAAACAAAAGTTGCAAAGGTTTTTGTACACCATATCCGGATTTACTATATCACAGTTGACATGATGTCGCAGGGCTTGCGTTTCCCATCGTATTTTCATTGACAAAGGGTTGCTGCTTTAAAGAAAGCTAGCTATTAAACCAAGATTTTTAAAAGTTAAGTTGAAGTCGACAGTTTGACAGTTTTAGGACATCATAATGATATGGTTGACCGTGGTGAATATCTGTGCCACAGATGTATCGACCTCGGTTCGGATATTGATTTTGTTGCTTTTTTGAAATTCTACTGGGAAATCGCATATTCACAAATGAACATCATAATATGACCAAAACGATTAAAGCTTTTATCTGTTAACTGTTAACATCTTTTGATTTAATTATGGAACTCGATAAAAAAAAAACGAGGAAAAAATATGAAATTATCAGTCTTCGAATTGGACCATTTCTATCTCATTCAAGCGAGAAAATCAAATATGATGAATATATACGTTTTGGTTTTGATTTTAAGTCATTATTATTTTTAAGGTAAATTGGAAATATTTGACAATCGCCTTATCTGGGAAGTGGCCAATAATTGATATTAAAATCAGAGAAATCGGAGTATTTAAAGAACCTAATGCGCAACCATTTATAGAATCCAGTAGGATGACACCAGGAAGTAAATTATTCTCTTTGTATGATGCAATGGATACTCTTCAAAAGTGGCTAGTTAAATATGAAAATGCTTTACCTTTGCATGATATAGCATTTCTTCAGACAGGGTAAGTTTTATAACACTTGGCTTGATATAATAAAAACCGAATACGAAATTCATCTTGAAAACGCCGAACAGCTCATTATTTCACCTGCATTTGATCTGTATAAGTTTCATCTACATCTATTACATAACATTTTTTCATTGAATTATCAGACAAAAATTGTTTAAAAAAAAGACCTTTTTATTTTTCAAATTTGGATGAAATAATTTGACAAATTGTATATCATTGTTAAATACATGCATTATTTGGAAGTCAACTAGATATTCTATGTCTTGTTCAAGAAATGGAGCCGGGAACTTGGAAATTAAATAAATTTTGTCAAAAAAAACAACTTCTAATTGTACCCTAACTGATTTTATCAATAAAATAATCTATTTTCATTTCTAGTGAAAATGCGTGTAGAAAAACACAACACACTGACCCAATAGCACCTTGGGCGCCAAGTATACTTAGCGCATTAAGACACCGTTTGCCTATTAAAACAATTGAATCTATGGATGATGACGAATGTGTCAAAGGAACAGCAGGTACTATATATGATATTGTAATTGACCTTATTATATCCGATTTATATTGCTCTACACCATGTCAAAATGTCAGTCAAAAATCAAATAAAAATAAAATAAAATTTTGTCGGAATTATCCAAGAAGATTAAATATAAATACCATTGAACTATAACGACCTGAAATAAAGATCTGCTTCGAATCAACGATATTACTTCCCCAATTAATGCATAATTACTTTTTTTTCTAAAGGTGTGGCATATGTCAGAGGTGCATGTCTGTCAGCACCATTCTTACGGGGAAATGCCTTTAATTTTGGAATTGGCGAAGCATCAACCAGTTTTAATGGAATAATAATAGCAGCCCATGAAGTGGGCCATTTGTAAGTTATTTTTAGGAATGAGTTATTTCACAAAATTTTTGTTTATTTGTATAAATATAGACAGCTGACATAAGCTTGATTTATGAACACCATCAGATGTATAATGCTATTAAAATTAACACTTAGAAATGCCACGGAATTTCCCATAAAATATGTTTCACACAAATTTCAATGTACCGCCTCTTTACCTAAAGGATTTTGTATCTTTTTCTGCATTTGTCTTTTGAAACGACGTGTGTGTAACATATACACCATACCATGAGTTGTATAACGATTATTTTCATTTTTACCAAGTGATAAGATATACCATTTGTAAAGCATCAAAGAATATAATGACGCTATGCATAGAAGTTCCTCGTTAAAAGATTTTGCTACACAAAACAATAAAACCAAATCAACTCTCAGACATTCCACTCATCTGTACTGTTTATTATTGAAATAACACGTTTAAATAAAGAAGGTTTTAATCTGCGCTGTCAGAGGCGAGATGATCTAGGAACCACACGGTTCGTCGGAAACACATAGAGGGTAACCATGTCGTGTTATCTGTTACTCCGTCCGTCCGAAACACATAGAGAGTAACCATTTCGTGTTATCTGTAACTCCGTCCGTCCGAAACACATAGAGGGTAACCATTTCGTGTTACCTGTACTCCGTCCGTCCGAAACACATAGAAGGTAACCATTTCGTGTTATCTGTAACTCCGTTCGTCCGAAACACATAAAGGGTAACCATTTCGTGTTATCTGTAACTCTGTTCGTCCGAAACACATAGAGGGTAACCATTTTGTGTTATCTGTACTCCCTCCGTCCGAAACACATAGAGGGTATTCATTTCGTGTTATCTGTAACTCCATTCGTCCGAAATACATAGAGGTTAATCATTTAGTGTTATCTGTAACTCCGTCCGTCCGAAACACATAGAGGGTAACCATTTCGTGTTATCTCTACTCCGTTCGTCCGAAACACATAGAGGGTAACCATGTCCAGTCGGAAAGCAAGCCCTTAGAAACGACCGTTGTTGCTACTTTCTTAAGACAACAATGGGACTGATATTAAAACCCGCCATTCTGAAATTGCGTTAATTTCGCGGAAAAAATAATTTGGCGCCAATTTAGAAATTTTTCTTTTTTCTGTTTCTTACTTGCCATTAGGGTCAGAAATACATTTTTTTTCGATTTTTTAAGCATGGTTCATATTATTAAAGAAAATAATACTTAAACATGTTAATTTGGCCGTCTTTAACAATTACGTAACGCCGTTGATCGTCGTTTATAAATAATGCGAAATTGTCTGTTATTTTTCCTTCTTTTTTTCACAGATAAACAAAGATTATATATACTATTTAAAAAATTAATAATACGTATCTCGAAGTTAAAAAACAAATCAAGTCTAACGTTCTATCAACCCTTAGGAAACCCCGTTCGAACTAAATTCCAAACGAAAGACATTTTTTGACATTGTAGTTTTTTGGTCTTACACATCGATGTCAACTTGCATCTGAACACAATGTACACACATTTAGTGTGTTTGTTTGAAAAGCAATGGCGAGTTCAGCTGTGAATATTTGATTGGATTAATTATTCTCTTTAAGTCAGTGAAATGTTTGACTTAACTAAAACAAGGTATGGAAATTTTATACTGTCTTTGCACAACCTTAACTGCTTAATTAAGATTACTAAACAAAACTCATTCATTGTTTATAATATTATAAAAAAATTGTGATGAAGGAATCCTGCAAAGTAAATAAAAAGCCTTGTCCTAAATTTGAACTTAAAACAATCTCTTTCAGACTAGCATTTTAATCACTCTTATTCAAAGCATGTTCATACTGACATGAAGTGTGACTTACTTTTGACTTGTGATCTAAAACATAATTGTTGACTTAGCACTCAGAAACTGCTCTGAAATACTTTTATATAAATATAAAATGCATAGTTATTATTTTTTTTAAATAGAAGAAGAAATATATTAGACCGAGTCTTTTTGTTCTAATTTATTTTCAAGTTCATGATTAGAACCATTTATTTATTGGTTTAGTGTTTTTTTTTATAATTTGAGTCCATTCATTAGAACTTGCATGGAATCAATGAGACAAAATTTATTGTTATATTTAGTTTGTTCATACACTGATTGCAAACTAATTTCATTTTATTTCAAATAATGAAGAATTTACATTCAGAATACTTTCATTATGATCTCTTTTAAGTTTAAATGAATAAGGTATGACCAAGTATCAGTAATGAAAAGGAATTCCTGTTTTGATCATTTTAATCCTGCCTTGATCCATTATTCATGAATATTTTGGCTACCCTTGTAATAATGTAGTAGAAATTTATTTCTGTGTTGAATTAATTTGGCTACAACAGTAAAAATACTTATCAAAATATATATATTACCTAAATTAACTCTTTGAATAATAATATTATGGCACATAGGGCCTATTTCACTGAGACTGAATTCTGAAAAGTGATAAAATGTCTTTCTCTAATTTTTTGCACATGTCTTTAGTATCAAAATATATTTAATAAAATTATTTGAATAATATCCACGTGTAAATAACAGCATATGGTGCTTAATATAATAAAGTTTGTTCATGAGAGTGTCAAACAAAGGGACGTAACTCGTAAATTACTATCGGCCCCGCTTCGTCAGAAATATCGACACATCGAAGTGGCACATTTGCGTATTACAGCGTATTAAGTGGCACAAATTTGACATATCATAGTCCAAGTTATGTTACATAACATAATTTAAATTCAGCATAGCTTACCGAGAAGTTAAGAAAGAAAATTACGATTTCAATTTCCTGTGACTAATTTTTGGTCAACACCTAGACTTTGAAGACACATTTTGAGAGAAAAATGAGTTTAATCCATAATTGAGTGAATCAATATATTTCTTATATACTCAAGAATGTTCACTTAAAAGCAAATTAGTTTTAATTCATGCAAAACACTACAAATTCCAAAAAACGGGCTTCACTTTTTTTGGTAAAAAATGCCCATATATGGTAATCACATGACTTTCATTGTTGCTTTAAGAAATGGGGTCAAACCGGGGTCAGCTTTCCGACTGGTCGTGTTATCTGTAACTCCGTCCGTCCGAAACACATAGAGGGTAACCATTTCGTGTTATTTGTAACTCCGTTCGTCCTAAACACATAGAGGGTAACCATTTCGTGTTATCTGTAACTCCAATTATTTTGCTACAACATCAAACTTTAAACTTTGAAAAGTCAAAGCAAACAGATTGAATAAATCATCTCCTATTTGAATATATGACTTCATATGTTCTATATGTAGATATTAGACAATGCTGTAGAGGCTACTTAGTTTCATCCGCAACTCTTACAGTTTCCTACAACATTAATGAACTTTGCACAGTGATCGCATATTTTCTAAACTTTAGGCATATATTACCTTTGCCGTATATGGCACAATTTTTCGAAATGTCCGTATTTTTTTGCTCTTCTACTTCGTAGTTCATTTGGCCTTCCAACTGTTCGATTCTGGCGCCACTAATGCGTCTAATGTAGACGAAACACGGGTCTGACGGACCAAATCACAATTCTGGTATCTTTGATGCGTTTTTACAACCATTTGGTCGATTCCACTGATAGTGAACGTTTCGTCCCCGATGTTATCACCAGCCCAGTAATTGGCACTTTTGTGTTGACATGAAGTATCATTGATACGTTTATTTTCAGCAAATTTACTGTTTATACAATTTTCAATTACTAAGTACTAGAAATACTAAAGGGTTTTCTACACCACTAGAATAGATAACATTAGACGTATATTGCACAACTTTTTAGGAATTTTCAGTTTTTTTTATGCTATTGAACTTCGTATTTGACCTTCCAACTTGTTTTATTTGAGAGCCACTGATCAGTCTTATCTCGACGAATTGCGCATCTGGCGTCCTGAATTATATCGGGTATGCTAATTCAAAAAAAAAAAAATAAAATATATAACACTAAGGCAATAAGACCTTACGTATTTACTATTATTTCAATGCAACATAGAACATGATGATATTGAATGTTCTACAAATGAGACAGATTTCAGTTCGCGTGACACATGCATTTTGGAATAACCTCCGTCATGTATCATGTGGACGAGCATGAAGCACCTATTTTCAAAAGTAGTGAAACGTGTTTTAAAAGGCTTATTCTATATTTAAGAGTATATACGATCGAAAATTTAGATCAATTTTCCCCATTTTTTGTAAGAAATACATTTAAAACGGGTTATATATTATCTGTAGGCCCGAGAACACAGTTATTTCGTTGTGAATTTCTTTTAGACAATAAATTCAAATTTAAAAAATCGCACCTGCTCTATCTCAAAAAGATTTTTACAGTGTAGTGTACTACTATTATGACAAATAATATCAAAATTATAGAAAAGTCTACCAGCTCTAACTCAAAATATTGACAATTCTATGGTAAGGGGGTCTAAAATTCAGTTAGACAGCTTCAGACATACTAGTTTTTGACCTTTTTGAACTGGACCAAATTACTACTTAACATAAAGATTCAGCACCCAAATTTTTTAAACATGTAATTTCATCCCTTTACTTAATATTTCATGCATAAAATATAAAGAAATAAATTTCGAAAGTGTATGAACAAAATTTGCAAGTTATACACTGTCCACACTAGGGACTATAGACAACGAAAATCTATGGACGATAACTGTGTCCTCGGACCATTCGTTTTGACAATTTAGTCAACTACTTTATTTAAATACAAGATGAAGTTTTTGTAAGATTTTGGTCCATCTGTAATAAGTTGCCAGTGAATGTTGTCACTAACAATTAGTACCAATGAATATAATTGCAATTATTTGGTGTTTGATGTTTGTAGAGAAATTTTTCAAATGTTTCATCCGAAACCAATAGAAACTTTTTAATACAATCACCCTGAAAGTGTCTAAGTGTAGAGATTTGAAAATAAACTAAATAAAAATGGCACGTTTTTGATTTCATATGTCCGAAGCATATTTCTGATTTTACATGCGTCACGAACGCTCAAACCTAAATATTTGAAAGCCAAGGATGTATAAGACTTAAACGCATGAAGAGCTATATGGCAAGAAGTGACCTAAAAACTTAGCCAAATTTATCTATGGTCAACTTTGCTTGAGGGAGTTGGGACCATAGTTTCGTAATAATTTCTTAATTTATCTACGGAGAATTTAAGAAAAGTATAGTTAAAAAAAATCATGCCAAAGTTATCGATACAAGTTGTCATTATTTTTGTAGATGAAATACAACTTAATGGTTTTATGCAAATCATATATATATATATGTATTCAAATGTAAATGAAAAATGACAAGTTTATGAATGCTAGTTGATATGCATAGCAGGAGACGTTACCCTGTCGTAGCCATTGGTCTCTTCCATTTTGAATTGTTTCATCTCCCTCAGTTTTTGTTTCTTTTTCTCTTTATGAGGTTTATACAACGGTTGACTACTGTTGTCTTTGCCATGGTGTTGTTATTTAGTCTTCGACTTATTAGTCCTCCAAAGTTCAACCATAAATTATGTTACGTATTTCAGTGTGCTCAAGTCTAATCCTTATTTTGTTGTTTTCGGCTTCAGTTTGTTGTCATTTTTATATAAATGAAATGTTATAACGTGAAATGACTGATTTAATCATACTAACAAGCAGTAATATCTCATACTTGAATCGATAATCTATGCTTTACAGTTTTCTAATTCTATCTATTTTGTATTATATAGACTCGGAGCATACCATGATGGAGAAGCGGAAGCAAGATCATGCTCCACACAATCGGGTTATATAATGAGCTACACTAGAGATGACTCGTTTAAATTTAGTAGATTTTCATCATGCTCAATTAAAAGTTTTCAAAATTTTCTCAGGTAAGTTTGTTTTTTTTACGGAAAAGGGGGTTGTATTTTTATCTGTAGTTGTTTTCTTTGTTTATCGCGCTAAGGCTTAAAAGTAAAATCAAGAAAAAAATCTGATTCATTGCCAAAGTTAATACATTTTGACCTTATCTGAGAATCTTATTCATCGTCATAGTTGATATAAGTAGAAATAATGAAAATAATTCTTTATATTTTTCAGAAATACAAGTTTTTTGTTTAGTCAGAACTTATATGAGTATCTAGTTATTGTCATAGTTAATACATGCACATTTTATCTGAGCATTGTAGTTATTATCATAGGTAATAAATTCAGACCTACACTAACCTTGATTTATTTTCTCACAGGATGGAAAGAGCAAAATGCCTGTTACAGCGTTATAGTAGAGAATCATTGGAATTTCCAACAACCTTTCCTGGCAAATTTATGAACCTCAATGAACAGTGCAGACGATTTACAGGTGGACCACCTTGTGAAGTATGTTTATCTTTTTTCTATTTGGTTTTTGGAGAGAACAAATTCTATTTATAACAAAATTAAAAAAAACTACGAAACAAGAAGGATAAACCAATAAATTGCAAAGCAATATTTAAGAAAATAATTCTTGCTTGATTATGACACATGCGTTCCTTTTCTTGAAAAAAGTATATCGTCATGTGCTATGTATTCAGAAATAGGAGGGACTGCCCTTGAATAACGATTTTTACCCATTTTTGTAATTCGAACTATAATCTTGAAAGCTACAATAGACGGAGAGAAACATTTAACAACACATATGATCAGCTAGACAAGATTCAAAAATAAAAAATAAGAAGATGAAATTGTCAGTCGACTCCTTACAGGTGTTATTTCCCTTCAATTACAAAACTGAAGGAAATAGAAAGAAACTGTAAACAGCAAAATAAAATTTCTACACATTAGCCACCATAACAAGTCTACTTCTTTATGACTTAGTTTCCTTCAATAACGATTGTGACCCATTTTGTGGGTTTTGTTAAAACTCTACTTGGTAGTGATTGTAAACAGCAAAAATAATCAACAAGGCAAATTCTGCATTCGCTGAAATCATCAGTTCATTACTTATAGGAGTTATTTCCCCTAAATAAAGATTTTTTTTTACAGGATAATAGATTTGACGTTTCAATCATGAAAACCGAATTTGAAAATCGACTCCTGATATTTGTTTTTGGCAATTATCTTGAAAACTATTATAGATGGAAAATAATTATAAGAATAAAGACGAAAAACCAAGATCTACAAATAAATCAGATGATCGAAATTGTCAATAAAATTCTAAAAGAGTGATTGCCCTTTAATGACTCCTAGGGTGTCACAAGCACGGTAGCTATCTTAAAATTTCGAATTCATTTGAAATTAAGGAATGTATCTCCCACATAGCTCGGATACCTTATCCGTGGTTGGCTTTACTTATGGTCCTTTTTGGTTGATCTGCTTTTCGACGTTTATATAAGTTTTGGACTTTCAAATATGTTTGCCTCGAGCATCACTGAAGAGAACTTAATTGTCGAAATTATGATTGCAAGATATGATCTACAAATGAATTTATGGATCGACTTCAATTAGGAGTTACTGCCCCATAGTGTTCAATTTTATGTTTATGCGTTATTATCTTCAGTGTATATAAAGTGCGAATCCAGTTAGTTCATTTTCACTGTTGTATGCGAGTATGTCTATTGTAGAATAAAGGATGATGGGAAAAACTGCTTTTGTTTACTTTTTGAAAATACAAAATAATAGATTTGAATGTATGTTTTAACAGAATTTCATTAGAATATAACTTTTTAATGTATAATAACAGGATTAAAGTTCAAAAAAGTGTTATTTAAGCAGCAGAATCCATAATATTGATTACTGAATGCGATTCATTTTAACTATAGATGCGATGAATTATCACTGTAAGTGCAATCATTTCTGATGTGGAATGTTTGGAAGTGCGATGAATTTTCATTGTCGTTTTATATGATTATTCGACATACAACAACTGAAAATAGTTTTTAAATGACTCTAATATTGATGATATTTACAATTTGAAATGCAAGCTAGCCGTAGATGCTTACTTGAATAAACACGGGTATGACCACGTTCATATCATGAATATTCAAATATTGATGGTGAGTTTGCTATTAGCTAGTCATGGATCCGAAAATTTACTGAAGCAGAACATCCATGAATATAACGTTTTTCTACGACGAATTTTCTTTGAAAAGTTTTATATCTCGCTTAAAAAAGCTTTGAACATTTGTTACGCCGTGTCATACATATTTCTACCGTATTGATAGGCTTTTGCACAACAAACAGTACAAGAATGTACAACGAACGGTACTAAAGAAAGAAAACAAACTACAAAGAGAATGAATCGTACAGTGTCAAAATTCTGAGGTCAGTTTTTCAAGTAAATGTTTTTAAATAAAATTAAAACAACGGGTTTCTCATTCGTATTATATATTTTAACAACAACAAAGCACAAAATACACGGTCGCATTTAGTGAAAGAGCCACCAATTATGCTCTATTTGTAGTTTAATCAAGTTTGAGTTACACATAGTGTTTGTTTCGCGATGTTTACAAGTAATTTACAGACCTGTCTATTTAAAATAGTCACATGGCGTTCATTTAATATAAATGATATACAATGCTGCCAGGAGCAGTAAACTTTGTTTTCATAAACATTGAATACTTAACTTAACAGTTAGTCAATTAGTCTTTGGTGTAAATATAAGAACGCTATATCTACTAACATTGCTTCGCGATGTAGCGATTAACGTCCGGAATCAACTGTACGGCGGTTATACCCCGTGGTATAGAACCATTTAAACATGTAACAATAAACTGTTTTCAATATTTCTTTGTATTCTCACAATTGCGTATTGGCTTATTTGAATCACCGACTTATAAGAAATTCAAGCATATTTAAGGTGACTCGACTGTTGCTCGAACTTTCTTTACTGTGTAAGATTTATACACAGTGGCATGATAAATATCATTTATCCAGTCATCCAAGCGTCAATTGTTTGTGCAAGATGAAAACGTTTCCACTCATTCAATTGTGAAATGAAGATCGTTTTGTGAATGCTCTTTGTTATCTCAAATGCATCTATTAGAGCTATTTTCCTAACGCTTGTAGTTTAAAGGTTTGGTTGGCTTGCTTGCTTTGTTTGCTCAATCTTAATTACAATGCTTAGGCAACATTTACACAATCAAAGCCAACCACACCTTTTAACTACAAGCATAAGGAAATTAACTCTAATGACGTTTAATTTATTAGTATTCGATGTAGATTTAGACCGAAACAGAAACTTTGCTTTTTCGGTGACATGGATTGGCTTAACTGTCCAAGATATATGTATTTAATGATGACGTGTCATAGGAAAGAATAAATTTCATCCTACATATAGATCAGGACAAATTATTTGAGAAAATAGAATTGACTATATTAGCAATAAATACCATGTTTAAGGAATTTATTGATATATTACCTCAGACTTTCACTCACTAAGTATGCATATATAATCAATCCTTCTGACTTCATAAATTTTGTTAAAGAGTCGGCTGAATTAAGACTTTATATAATGAAAATTAATTAATTTCCTTCTGTGAAAATGCATCGCATATACAATAGAAATGAATCGCCCTACAGTGAAAATGAAAGTCTAGTATCATTATTCGACAGTAAACATGAATCGCATAACGAAAACAGCATAGTGGAATTTGATTCAATATCAACAAGCTGAATACCAAAACCTATTTTAAGTTAAACAACATTAATAATTATGTTAAAAGGTACATTTTCTGCAAATGAAACTTAACTGCTACTTTTAAATCTCTTGCACGCTCTGTTCGTGAACTATTCTTAATATCTATCTATTTGTGTATCAGTTTTGTACCTGGATGGCTGTAGGCGCGATGAAAACCCGTCCGCATCTCATACCTATATCATGAATTTATAAAAACAGTACACATTATATATTATTTCTTATTTTATTCAAAAATCTTGAATTTTTCGTCTGTTTATTTATCATTCTACATCAGAAATTCATCACTGATACAGTAAAAATGACATTTAAGGATTCGCACATTACATACACTGATCTTGAAAACTATAATAGATAGAGAGAAACTGTCAACAGCAAAAAATTATCAGCAAGACAAAATCTACAAAAAAATAAAGTGATGAAAATATTCAGCTTAGTAGTCAATATTGCGGTAATGACATGATTTATAACATTTATTTTTTAAATCCCCGTTGATAAATTTAGAAATTATTAAGAAACTAAGGTTCCAATTCACTCGGACAAAGTTGAACTTGGGTGAGTTTGGCTTTTCTATTTAGGGCTCTTTAGTTCAAATATGTCAACATTTTTATACATCCCTGGCTTTCAAATGTGTAGGTAAGCGCATTCCGAAGGAAGGTAAAACCAGAATTAGAGCTACGGACGCACGAAATTTATAAAGGTTATTTCCATTTCATGTTGAATCTACTAGTATGTGATAAAAGTCCTTTAATATCATGAACATTTTTGGCAAAATTATTCTCCAAATGGATCTGCATCCTGGTCAAAATCATAATTAGTACGCGAAAGATGGCCGCTACTGGTGCTTATGATTTGAATATTGTATATTTTGACAAGGTGAACGATTCGTGCTCCTGGGAACGTCGAGTTTATTAATGCAAGTTAATATACCTGCTCCAAAGTCAGGAACCGTGTCAGTGATTCTCTGTTTTTGAAGGTGGTTAACGATTTTGGTGTTTATGTCAGACCAAGGATTTATGTAGTAAAATCTTACTATATAAATCCTTGGTTAGACCATTAATTTGGTTGCATGTTTAACTCACTCGTGATCAGGGCGAATAAGAGCTTGACCAATAATATAAACTCTTGTCGATTATTTGTTACCGTATGATGATAGATATTCAGGTTAATGTGTGCATTTAGATTGTTCTCTCATTGACTAGTACATCAACACTCCTCATTTTAATCATTAACATAAAATTGAAAGCGTTGTCTTTGATTGTAATGTAATCGTATACGTGTAAAGACATTTTTACCAATAATAAATAAGTAATTTTATTTTTTTCCGTAGGAAGGACCTACACAGTGTGAACATTTATGTTGTGACGATAGAAATGGAGAATGGAGATACACCAGATCAGAACCTGCAGTAGATGGAACAACGTGTGGAGCATCCAGAGTACGTTTACTATTGAATAGTTTCCTTTAAAAGTAGAGCTTACTTGACTGAAAACGGTAGTCAATACACAAAGATACGAAGCTAATTTGATGCACCATTTGTACATTACAAATATTGATATCTCAAATGCAAATATAAGAACTCCACAAGTATTAATCGATTAAGAGCAATTTGCATCGGGGGATTACGGCTTTATAAACAACATCACAAAAAAATTAGGATGTGATATCCCGGTTTTAATAAGAATTCTACAAGCACAGCCGAACTCCTTACCAAATGTTTGCATCCACGAAAGAATTTAGTAAAATGTTAAGTCACGTTGTGCTAACGAAATCCCTGACTTAATAATATACCAGTTATGCATAAATTATGTTCATTAAAACGTGGCTACAGACCCGGACAGAACGAACAAGTTGTAAAATATACACACCATAAGAAGGGACCAAAAGAACATCCAGCAGATGTTTGATACTACCCAGTACAAACAAAATACTATCCCAGTACACGATAAATACCACCCAGTACAAAAGTAATGTAATTCCAGTACACATGTTAACACCATACCAGTACAAAAGTAATACCATCCCAGTACTTAACCTTTAACTAAAATTATTTCGTGGATGGAAAGATTTGGTTAGGAGTTTTGCTGTGCCTGTAGAATTCTTATTAAAACCGGGATATCACATCCTAATACCATCCCAGTACAAAAATAATGCAATCGCAGAACAAAAATCGTTGTTTATGATACACACATGATTAAGCTGCTGTCCACCAGTAAACAGAATACAAAAAAAAAAGCCATGTCCAGTATGATGCATGTGTATTTTGAAACTTTATTTCTCGTCAGAGATACTCCAGTGGTAATGACATTTTATTTCTCGTCAGAGATACTCTAGTGGTAATGACATTTTATTTCTCGTCAGAGATACTCCAGTGGTAATGACATTTTATTTCTCGTCAGAGATACTCCTGTGGTAATGACATTTTATTTCTCGTCGGAGATACTCCAGTGGTAATGACATTTTTTTTAAGAAATCCACTAACACGAATTCAAAAATAATTTAACTAAAATTATTTCGTGGATGGAAATATTTGGTTAGGAGTTTGGCTGTGCCTGTAGAATTCTTATTAAAACCGGGATATCACATCCTAATACCATCCCAGTACAAAAATAATGCAATCGCAGAACAAAAATCGTTGTTTATGATACCCACATGATGAAGCTGCTGTCCACCAGTAAACAGAATACAAAAAAAAAAAAAGCCATGTCCAGTATGATGCATGTGTATTTTGAAATTTTATTTCTCGTCAGAGATACTCCAGTGGTTATGACATTTTATTTCTCGTCAGAGATACTCTAGTGGTAATGACATTTTATTTCTCGTCAGAGATACTCTAGTGGTAATGACATTTTATTTCTTGTCAGAGATACTCCAGTGGTAATGACATTTTATTTCTCGTCGGAGATACTCCAGTGGTAATGACATTTTTTTTTAGAAATCCACTAACACGAATTCAAAAATAATTTTTCCTTGGAAAATCTTGCAGTTTGATTTAAAAAATATCAAAAGTTATTTTATAATATAAACACGTTATTTCATTAATCATGTATTTAAGTAAACAGTTCGCTTCTCTTGAACAATCCATTATTGTGATACATTCTTGATTGATCATTTCGTTTTACAGGTGTGTCTAAACGGGCAATGTGTTCCACTTTCCACAATAGGACGAAAATAAAAGTAAGTACTGACTAATTTGATAAATTGCACTGAAATCGCTCATTATTTCACATAAATAAGGGTTTTCCTACATTTTGCAAGGAAAGTTTTTGCATAAATATATCACGACAAGAATGACATTTTTATGCAATCAATTATCTCGAAAAATATTAAAGTACACTAACTTCACATAATTCGTATAAAAATCTTTAAATAATTAAATTGTTTCCAGATTGATAAGGGAAGTTCCTCTCAGAACAACGTTTTTACTTCAAAGCATTGAGAAATGGTATACTTGTATGGAAATTAAGTACAGAATCAAGAACAGAAATATGACATACAAACAATGGTACAGGAATTGGTATACAAAAAGTAAAACTAATTATAACATTAAACAGTATACCGTATTGTATTCTTTAAATCAACTATTTCCTATAATTTTACAGTTTTAGCCAGCTGCGGATATTCGACAATCATCTGTCTCACATTTAGACAAGCAATCGATCTGGAAGAATATGCCTTGTGACCCGTTTCTGAGTTATGTAACATGTGAGACGAGTCGTGAAGATCTCACAACTATTGATAGTGAAAGTGAAATCCAATTGTGACTTTTGTGATTAAAACAGACTTTAGTTCTAATGTGACTCAATTATTTGACCATATGTTTTGTTCCTTTATGCCATATGATGGCAATACCTACTCAAACTGTACAATACCATACTGTATTCAAAATCCGATGAAAGTTTAATGAGCAGCGGCTCTTTTCACAAAAAATCTTATGAGTAAAAATACTCGTAAGTCATACACATTTCAGTATAGCTTACGATCAATTTTAATCGTAATATTTTTTGTGAAAAGAGTCGCTGGTTCTTTGTATGTTGTCTCACTAATTATCTTATTTTTTTAAACTACATGGAATTATTTGAAGTGACCAAATAATATTATTGGAAGTCAGAGATTTATTATCATTAGATTCTGCATGCATTTCATCCACCTCTTTCTTTACTACGACCAACCTCAATTTGACCATGCTGTCGAGAACACAAAGACAATCTTCCTGGTCTGTAAAGCTAATGTCTACTCTTGTAATGGAAAATAACTGGAAAACGTTTTGTTTCCTGTAATGATTCTAAAGTCTAAATGTGTGCATTGTTAATTTTTACATCCCGAGATTTCTATTAAGGAAAAAGGGCCTAAAAGATCGACATGTCAATTTAAGGCAATGAAATGATAACTCGGAAAGACTTCTTTATACATTTTTTGATTTTTCGTGGAGTGATTGAGCAACTCTAAAATAATTGAGCATACAAATGTATTTTGTATGTACATGAATTTCTAACTAAATAACGTTGCAATAAAACAAAATAATTTCCTATTTTGAAGTACACATCTATGAAAATGATTTTCTCTTCAAAAATATCATATGTAGATCCTTCCTTCATAATGATACAAGTTATTTTAATCATATTATCTGAGTTAAAACTTTAATGCATATGTTGTCGTATAAATGTACAAGTTGTTATTTTTAATAAATGTTTGATTGCAGTTTACTTTCTATTTATTTATTTTTTTCACTTAATGTCTTACCAAGAAGATACACTGCGATATATATTTTTATATGGATTCATTTTAAAGGTGCCAAAATTCTGACTTGACGGTTGAACAATAGATCACATGTTAATCACAATATGGTTATAAAAATAGAATATCTTATTGTTAATGTCATCAGAATTTTTCAGCTCTTTCAGCACTATTCCATAAAGTTAATTATCTTATTAGAATCCTGCAAAAAGAAATTCCTGAAGGGGGCATAGAAGAACATAAGAAAATACAAAGAATCCAATAAAAATCACAAGTGAAGAAGATTAACATGTAGTGTTTTGTAGCCTATTGTTTCGTCTTTTGGTTGTTTTCGCCATGGTGTTTTCAATGTGTCTTCGACTGACGAGTTTGAATATCCCTTTAGTATATCCCAAAAATATGCAATAGACTACAAAACCACAAAACATAAAAAATTGAGGAATACAGACCTCACTAAAATTAATAAGTGTTGAAATTGATGCCTATTGTTTGGACTATAGAATTAATTACTTCATCCTTTACAAAAGATTTTGATTGAAATTTCAAAATTAGTTAATTGCTAATTACTAAATAGAAACAGGGAGTTTTCAAACGAAAGATGAAACATGGGCACGTTAAATCAAAGTATATTTGATCTCTCTTTAACCCAAATGGGTGACTTCCGTTACAAAAGACCACAAAAAAAATTGTTCCTACAACAGACTATCTAGCTGATGATGTTTTGTGAAATCGAGTACAATTAACCAAAACACTGGGGGGTAAAAACTCTGCGTAAGGAAACATTATATATATACCATACACAGTTTCAGTCAAACGAATTATATAATATATTTCAGAATTACAAAACTTAACAACATATAATATTATACAGTATGTATTACAAAAAAAAGGTTTGTGAAAAGTAACTTTTACAATCAGACATTTGCTAACTCTATCCCTTCCTTTTCATTTGTTTTTGTCTTTTCATCTTTAGCTTTCATCTTGTTGCTATCATTAAGATATTTCTGAAAATTAGGAAAAACTATATACTGAATAAGTAATTATTAGTTAGATATAGGAAGATGTGGTGTGAGTGCCAATGAGACAACTCTCCATCCAAATAACAATTTATAAAAGTAAACCATTATAGGTCAATGTACGGCCTTCAACACGGAGCCTTGGCTCACACCGAACAACAAGCTATAAAGGGCCCCAAAAGTACTAGTGTAAAACCATTCAAACGGTAAAACCAACGGTCTAGTATATATAAAAACGAGAAACGAGAAACACGTATAAATTACATAAACAAACGACAACTACTGTACATCAGATTCCTGACTTAGGACAGGTGCAAACATTTGCAGCGGGATTAAACGTTTTAATGGTACCAAACCTTCTCCTTTTTCTGAAACAATAGTATAACATCACAACATAGAAAACACACGATAAAACATCAATTGGAAGGCTTAACTCAATCAAAACGTAAATTAACACACTATGAACGAATAAATTCGATCTGTGATACCTGAAAGTAAATACATAGTTAATAAAATATTAGGGACAAACATTCAAGGCCAAAAAGCAAACAAACAAGTCCAAATAAAGCCATGGCAAAACACTACCGCGAAATATGAAACCCTTAGAAAATAATCACTTTTGAAAAAACCGGTTTTCATAATATATACAGGTAAATGAAAAATAACTTTGTCGTTTTAGGTATACTTTTTCTGTCTATATAAAATCTTCCAATAATTAGGAATACCAAGAAAGGTCTGTCATATAAATACCTAATTTAACACTAGATACATAAGGGTAAATATCAACAATAAAACTTCCTGTACAGATTAAAGGAGAATAATCTTGATGTTAATACAAATGTAGTACGAAGAAGTGAAAATTAGTAGATATTCCAAATAATCAAAGCTGGTATACAGACAAGATCCATATTAATATAAAATAACAAAAAGTATTAAAAATAGTATCAACAGGTCGAATTAACAAGAAAGTACGATTTGAGAGTACTCGCAGTTACTGACAGCTAGTTAAAAGCCAAAAACAATTAATGATAAAAATCATGCATCAGAGACTAAAATCAACTAAAACACATTCCAGGGATTTAGTATTTTAACGTCATGAACAGTCAGAAGACATGACTTGTGCAATGCCAAAAATAAATGTATCGACAGGTAGTAGGATAGTGAGGAGCTACTTCTTAAGAGATAAAAATTAACGTGTGTGTCTCTAAACATCCCGCCTCAAAAGAAGATACAACTTAGTTATGTTTTAATTTGCTAATGACAAAATCGATATTAGTGCCAATGTAAACTATATTCAGAGATCTAATTACAATATTGGTACGATAACCCTTACTTATAAGTTTGTTTAAAGGTTCGATGAGTTTACACGGATCACATAGTGATTTCCTCGCTTTAAGTACAATATTACCGTAAAATTTAGGATGTGAAATACCATTTTAATAAGTTTTCTACAGGTACAGCCAAATTTACTAATCAAATCTTTGTATCTATGAAAGAATTTAGTAAAAGTTTTAAGTAATTTATGGTATCGAAATCCCTGACACAATAATTTCCCAGTGATGCATTGATTACGTTCGTTAAAATCTATGACATCAGAACACACACGGGCATACCGAACGAGTTGGGATATATAAACACCGTATGATGGAGCCAAAGGCACATCGCCGTCTAAAATGGAAAATTAACAATAGGAAATGAAAAATCGTCTCTTTTGTCGTAAATTTTAGTATGTAGTTTCCGTTAGAAATTGAAATGTCTAAATCTAGAAAAGGGCAACTGCTGCTGTTTATGTTAGATTTAGTTAAAGTAAGTTCTTTTGGGTAAATTTCGGAAGTATATTTAGAGAACTCTGGATTATTTAACGAAAAATATCATCCAGATAACGGTAGGTATTGTTGAATGTATCAACTAAATATAACAATGATGGGTCTTTACTGAGTTTGGTCATAAACTGAGATTCATAGCAATATAGAAATAAATCTGCTATTAAAGGGCACAGTTAGTGCCCATAGGAATACCTACTACCTGACGATACACTTTATCGCCGAAACGTACATAAATGTTATCTAGCAGAAAATTTAAAGCTTCAATCATATCCTCACATTTCCAGTAAGTGTATCTAGCATACTTTCCTTTTCGTTACAGAAAAAGGCTTTAAACGAGTTACAGCAAATAAAATTACAATGAGATTTTTCGAAAGACCATTTTATCAAATACAAAAACTTTTTCTTTATAAGATTGTGTGGAAGTGTAGTGTACAGAGTAGAAAATCATAACTGTCAACAGAATTATAAGGACCATCAAAAGCATGTATTTTATCTAAAACCTCTAAAGAATTTTTAACACTCCAAAATAATTAATACCATTATTTTCATAAGCTTTATTACAAAAGTTAATAACCAGTTCTTTGATAGTAGTAAGGAGGTAGTTAGAAGAACTGATAGATTAGTAGTAGAACACTTACTCGATGCGGAGATGAAACGGAATTTAAATGGTTTTTGTGTAATTTCGGTAACCAGTACATGGTAGGGACTTTCAAATGTTCGGAAGATGCTTTAAGTTGGGTAGTGGCAGTGGTATGCTTGTTAACGATTTGACTCTCTGTGGTGCGACACTAATTTGGGGATTCTAAAATATAACGAATTTCTACAGTGATTGTCAAATACTCTATGACATGATGGATAATTTAAACTGTAATTATTAACATCAGTATAAAACAGCTTCAATACATGTACTGACAATGCAAATGTAGGATACCGATTTCAGTAACCACGATACGTGTAATTAGAGACAAAACAGTATGAGTTAAAAGTATTAGGTTGAAAACTAATCGTGCAATTATATATTAAATATTAACTCACTATTAACAAGGTATAAATTTGGTCATAAGTAATCATTTCATTAAACCGAATTCACTACTCTTCTCATTAGACCAAGGTTAAGCAGGAAAACTGTGGGATTGAATACAGTTGCGATCACGTAAATTCTTCACAATGTGAAACGTGGAGCAACGACAGGGTTTCTAAACTGAAATTCCAATTACAAAAGCAATAAGTAGTTCATATAAACTAAATTAGAAATAAACTCAGACGGACTAAAATAAACACGTACCATCTATGACAGGTAAAATATGATTCCTGTTATATGAGACAGTGAGTTACAATAATGATCTGTCGTATCAGTTCGTGATGGCGACCGCAAGCTTGTTTTAAATTTCAGTTGTCCTTTTACCACCTTGGATTTTGTGAAATCCTGATTTCAACTCCTCCATATAATCTATTGCAGTAATTTTTCAGTCATAAATAAGAATAATTTGCAATATCCAAGCCGACGAGGGGGGTTTAACGACCTTGACTACCCATCATAGGGTCTTGCACGGCCGGTAAATATCCAAGCCGCTTGTCCTTCACCAGTAATTCCAATTCAGGTTTTTGGATTAATCATTGTCTGTTTCTTTCGGCATGCTCTTGATTGTCCATTTTCCAGTGACACTGAGAAATTTAATATTTTTCTTAAATTTTGTGTTTGCATAAAAAGTTTACCCAAACATTTCATTTCAATCTTCCAGATTTTACGAGATCTAACCAACATACAATACATACCATCAAGTCTTTACTCATATAATATGGCTTTGTAACTCCATCATTTCTTTCACAATCTTCACAAAAACACAAAAATATTGTGTCTATGGCAACCTAAAAGCAAAACTTACACTTGAACACTTATAATTGACATTACTTCATTTTTTAAATTTTAAAATGTAATTTATATAAACATTATTGGCTTTAGATATCGTTTAACCTCATTCTTGATTTATACCTCCAACTGTGTAATTCGAAAGCCACTGTTTAGTTTAATGTAGCAAAACGAACGTCTGGCGTAGTAATTTTTCTTCACATGATAACCTGTCACATATTTATAAATAATAGTATTTAAAATTAAATGACGCACGAAGGAGAAGGCTGAGCTACATATTCTGCTAAAACAGAAATGCACGCATGCTATGGTAATAACATACAATATATCAAATTCTCATTGTGGTAGCAATACACAATTAGGAAAAAAACTTAAAATTGACACTAATAATTTTTAACCACCCTCTTTCTCTTGCTTTCTAACAAATAAGGCTTTATATTTGTGTTATGCATGTGTATATTTATTGAAAGAGCATCTTCTATAGATTTGATTTCCAATAGTTATAATGGTGAAATATAATCTCTTTCTGATGTAACCATGGCAACAATCTTCATTTATTTGATACAAAATATTGCAAAAAGGGGGGTAAAAATGTCACGAAAGTCCCCAAAATTTGGTCCAAAGGAGAATTTCAATCCATTAGAGTGATACCCTACCTGAAACCATAGACATTTATCTATCAAGAGGTTCAGAAAAATCATATGCATTTCTGCTCGTTTTTCCATAAAATTGATTTAAAGTTCGAGGGTCAAATCTTTGGTGAAAAACACCACAATAATTTCTGGACCTATGGGCGGTACGGATGGGAAAATACGGACTGTCAAACAGAAAAATGGCCGATAAAACATGCAAAAAACAATCTTGATGTTCACATAAACTCCTGCTTACATTCTCGGGGCTCCTAGTATTACACCAAATTTGTTAGAGCGGTATTACCAACAGTTAAGAATGATGATTTTAACATAGCTCTTTCCGGGTTTGCCTGTAATAAGCTGGTATGGGGTTTACGATTTTCCTCGTGGAAATTTTTCTTCTTGATCTTTAGTTTCACTTATATTCACCGTTTAAATGCAACTATTTTTCGCACAGTCATACGTCTTTTTGCATAATTATACACGTACCATAAGGCTTTTCAATATATAAAAAAAAAAAAAAAAACAAAAGGTAAATGTAACTTGGGAGTGGCGCCTTATTTCTAAATCGATTTATGAGGTTCGAACATCAGTATTGGTTAACTACTGTTGCCAAAATTAAATCTACAGTCAAGATGAAAAGTAATTGTATTAGGAAATGAAACAACAAACCATCAATCGATGGGCTATTATGATTACCTCTAAAGTTATATGCAACACTTAATAAAAAAACCAAACGTACACGGTACATTGTCAAATACTATATATGATCACTTGAACATGCGAGATGAGACCTAACCTGATATTCCCTTCAAAAATTAATCATGCTCAAAGAAAGATATGTTAGTAATATAAAATGTCTATTCAAATTGATAATTGCTTTCTCATCAGTAATTATATGATATCAAAATTTAAACATTATGTGATTACGACGACGGAACCGTTGTATCTGTTTTCGCTTTCCTTGACATTCGACACAGGTTGGACAAAACACCAATGATTCACTTCAAACGCACCTAATTCGGTATGTTTTATTTTTGTTTTCACAAAGTTTTGAATTATCATTGTCTTTTAGTATGTATAATGCCATGTATTAATGTGTCTATATAATGAGAACACTATTGTAACATTATACTTTGCTGAAATTAATTTCAGAATGCCTAGATTTCATTCTAGAATTGTAATCTGATTTGAGTTATTTTCCTTCTGGGAAGTTGGTGCGCGGGTTCGTGGTCTAGTGGTTAAGACCGATGACTACAGTGCTGAAGGTCCCGTGTTTGATTCTGACTCGGGGCGCTGGAAATTTCAATACATCAGAGGGCTGATTTTCACCCTCCCACACACATCTCTGGTACCCAGACCGGAGTTTAAACTAGAATGGGTACGTTGGGGGAATCGGTAGGTCAAAGCTGCCCCCTACTTTGACCTAGAGACCAATCTTCTGATATCTCTTTGGTTTGTCTGCTCCAGTCGAGCAGCCCGTTGGTTCTTTCCGAATACTTCGGCTTCCTCCACCATAATATCAGACTGCCCGATGTCCTAGCACTCCCTTTGTGTAGGGGTGGGGCGACTCCTTGAAAATATTGTTGTAAATACGTGACACATCGATCTCCACTAATTCCGATTTGGAGTGTACACGGATTCCACTGTATCCTTGCAGCTCTCGAGGGATGACCGAATAACGGAGGGATCTACGTCGATATATACTAGTTCACTGCAATGACAAACAATGATGCGCAGTAGCAATATAACATCGGTTTTACTGTAATACTATAAATATTTTCAGTTATGTTTTCGCGCTTAGAAAGACGTATTTTGCAGGTTCGAAACTAATTGGACCAAAGATAACTTAAATTCAATACGTAATAGCCGCTTCTCACCATCAATCTCCACTACAGCTAGCCATTACTATTTACGATGAAACTTACCTCATACACCAGTAGAAAACAATGAGACACTGCAAACCCAAAAGCTGCTGCAACTGTTATTGGTGCCCACATATAGTTAATGTCGTCCCTATGCTGAAGTATATATCATTGACATGACTATACAGAAAATAGTGTATCGTGGTTTCATCTTTAGTAGATATGTACAATGTAAGCCTGTCAGTTTGAAAAGGATATTCCAGAAGATAGAAACTTGTGACAGAAACATTTGTACGAGAGGAAAGTGGGGCATCGACAATTGACAATGCATTATTGACGTGGTTGAAATCGAAACACGTTTTAGATAGGAACTATTTTTTACCAATAAGATATTTCTTTATTTCATTCAATTGATTCTTACACTACCTTCATCAATTCCAATATCCTTGTGAAGTACAAATATAATTTACAATTCTATTGTAAAAATGAATTACAAAGCATAAATTTAATAAATGTTTCTTTATATTAATGTTGACCTATTCCAGTTTTTTAGTATAACGCATTTTTTGTAAACTGTCTTATGTATATCAAAATATATTTAGAAAGGAAATATTAGAACTTCTGTCGTTAGATTTACAAGGGAAACTTCAAATACCTAGTACGAAAACGCACAATCATCTTCAATAGTTCATTTCACCGTCATGATATTGTGACATGATTTAACTGAAAAAACATATTTCATTCTAAAAGATAGGTAATAATAATTTTATGCAGAGGTGCACATTCACCTTTAATAATATTTCTTAATTTTTTAAATATGAAGGATAATTTCGTGTGACTTATTATGATCAATCAAGGTGCAAAACATAATTTTTACATGACTGAAAGGTCTGTTTGGGCTTCTCAGTATTAGAATGTATAATAATTTAAAAAGTAAACCCATTACATTTAATTTTTTCAGTAAAATTAATTTTCATAATAACCATTAAATATCATGGTTTAGATCTTTGACTTGGACGTCATTCATATCTGTACTTCTTTGCTAAGGAAGTCTTTTTAGATGACTGTTTAAGGTGTTATATACTGCAGCTGTGCTATTTGCGCAGTCAAATTGCATTGACCGTATATTCATTTGTGATATACAGTCACTGACCGTATATCGCCTTGTTTATGACGTTGACAATGCGTTTCCGTAGGGTTTTATTTATGACGTCAATAAATAATACAGGTTCGCGGAAATTTTACGTCGTCCGCTCCAACTTAAAAAATGATAGTTTTTACCTAAATATTTCATTTGGAACAACTATAGGAGTTGCAGTATATAAAGAATAACCATACATTGTCTCGAAATATAAATTTAATTTGTACTCGCCTCAAAACAGGATAGAAATGCTCGGCAAAGCCTCGCTTCTACCTGTTTCTGAGCCTTGTACAAATACAATTTATATTTTGAGACAATGTATGGTTATTCTATATTTAACAAATAAGTGAAGTAAGTTAGATGACACATACACTCGTATTGCAATTTTTAATGGGGTTAATCTGTTAAAATAACCTTAAGAAACGATTGAAAATTGAATGTCGGCAAAGACAATATTATATTACCTTGAGAAATTCATGACCAATGACTAACACGATTGCCATTGTACTTAGTTTACCAAGAAATAGTACAAAATCACCAATGGAGTTTATAACTGCAACTCGCAAAGCATTTGAAACAATGAGCAGAAAAGCCTTTTGTGCTCCTCTACAGAAACTGTACCCATAAATAGCTGCAAAAAGATGAATTATGAGCAAATAAAGTATTTATATCTGAAACCACATTCAATATCCTACTTTGAGTAAAATTCTACTGACAGAATATTTCGTTGAATGCTTTCATCATGATAAACATCATCAATATATGCATATTTTAATGTTTATAATTATGTAATAAACCTGAATACAGTATTTTGAAAAAATCATTTGGTTTTCATCCAAATAAAATGTTAAACTCACATGGAATTCAACCGGAGGTTTTTATGGGTTCGTTTTACTCAATCGATTACTGATTGTCGTTTGAACGTTCATTGATTGTCATGCCTACCCCTAAAATTAATCTTCAGATTGTCTATAATTTGTACACATCCATACAACGATTACAAGGTCTACATACGTACCTATTTCAATATATGCGTTTCTATTTAGATAGGCTAGAAACTTTTCAAAACACCAAAGACAACATTGCAACATTTTGAGAAGGAAATCTGTCACCTTCCCTACTTTTCCACGAAGCCTAAAATATTGAAACATTAGATAAAAGTAATGATTAACTGTTGAAACTGAAAAATAAATAAACAATTGATACTTAATTAATAACATTAAGTTCAATTTCAAGTGCGACATGTATAACACAACCCTTTATGTTTAATATTAAGGCAGAGTAGCACACAGCAGTATTATTAAATATTGACCAAACAAAACACTTTAAAACTCTTAACGCACTAAATTGTAAAGGTATTAATATGGTATAGAAGTGATAATGTTTGACCAAACACCAAAACTGAATATCTTTGGGCACTAAATTTGATATGTTGCTTGTTTATAAGTCGGTATCGAACCTTTTTAAAATTTGCTAACTTTAAAATGAAACTGAAGCACTTTTTCTGGAAATCAGGAGCACTCAAACCCAAGGTAGTATAATAACTTGAATTCATCATGAGCTTTATTACTAAATAATTGTCACTTCGCCTGAGGGAATTGGAAATTTAATTTACACATTTGATAGGTTTTTGTTTTATTATAAAAAAAAATGATTTTATACTATATATTTTCTATATAAAATTGGAGAATATTGCAACCTATTTTTTTTTTTATAAAAATACATTGCTGTTTATACGGTGACCTTAATTTCTAAACTTAATTTAAATGTATTGACATTTAACTTAAAAGAGGGACGAAAGATACCAGAGGGACAGTCAAACTCATAGATCGAAAACAAACCGACAACGCCATGGCCAAAAATAAAAAGACAAACAGACAAACAATAGTACAGATGACACAACATAGAAAACCAAAGACTAAGCAATAGGAATGTCTCGGAATATATCACAAACGTTAGTTTGTACATCAATGTAAGTGTCTATCCAATTTCTTCTACACAAACTATCAAATCCCACGTTTAGTGTTCACCTACGGTATTTCGTGTTGCCTAATCTATGTTGTCTTTGTTGTACTTTGTGAACAGTTGATTGTCTGGTTGCAACACTACTGTCTTTCTGCATCTCATGGTTTTTGATTGCCACTTGGTATCTTCTCTCCATTTTTCACAGGTTTTTATAGAGCTCAGAAATTGTTTGTGTCCAATTAATTTGGGGTATATTTTATTGCGAAGGTGTAAGTCTTTGCTTGTGCAGTGTTTATTCTGTCTTAATTGTTTGATATCCCGCAGTTGCCAGAGACTATTCAGATTTGCAAAAATTCTTATATCAAAATTATAGGTTAAGGATTGAATAATTGATTAATTAAGTTGATGTTGTTTACAAAACTCCAATGGGAAAGGGAAACATTTCATGCATTATACATTATAACAATAGTCAAAACCAATCTTGTCCTGTCAGTACTTACTTGTTCTGAATATATCCAAGAACCATCCTGGCCAGACGGACAAGAGCAATTATAAACGATCCAAATGCAATAGACCCAAGATGGTATCTGCCAACAGATAATAATCATTTATCATTATTTTGAAAATATTCTTTTAAGTTGCGGTCTTATATATTGATATATATTTATATATATATATATCTTAGTTTAGTATGTCAGATAAATTATGTGTTCTTTAATTACTGAGATGTTACAACAAACTATCTATTATCTATAAAGTATGATAGAAGAACCCTTATATCTAGCATTTATTATTAATGGATTTTAATCAAAACTATATTATGATTTTATTTTGTTTGTTTGTACACTCACTTTGTACAAATATATAAAAAATTATAGAATATGTCATAAGTGCTTACCAATCCATCAAAAATGATGGAAAACCATATGTCATATAAGGAATATACTTTTTTAAGTGATTTTCAAATGCTTCAAAATGTCTACCTTTTTGGAAAGTTATTTTATTGTACTTTTCGTTATTTCACTGATCGAGATTAAAAGGTGCAGGGTCGAGATATCGAAACATTAATCAACCTCACCAAATGTTTATGGGTTTTCAAACGCCAGCAATCTTGTAAGTTTTTTGTTTGTTTATTATATCTACACATTTTTTTTTATCTTTTAGGAACTTTTTAAACGGTTGAATATTCGAACTTTTTTAGATTCAGGGCGGTTAACAACTGTTCATATTGTACTAGACAAATGTCACTTTTCGAAGACCGCATGTTTACTTCTATGTCTGTTGAGATTTGTTGTGCCCTCTTGGCGCTGTCTAATTGGTATTATTCATAACTTGCAAATCAATTATAAGTGACTAATCTATCTAAATAACGGTAATTGTATTTTAAATTACTATTATTTCTTCGTCTTTTTCATAACAGGAAAATGTCACACTTACCTGATAAGTCTTTTGATAGATGCAAGTACTGGCCAACCAAGTTGGCTCTTATCCCTAAAATTATGAAGAATTGATGTAATTCATCTCTATGTTAATTATGATTTTAAAAGTTGACATGATTATAAATATTCCTTTTAAGGCTTGTAATTAGTTGTGTATTGTTTAATTTGTGTATATCAAATTTCTGTAACTCATAGGGAATTGCCTACATGTTTCCCGAATTAGAACTGAGACTACTTTAAATCATAGGAGTCTCAGATTAGAAGCATAAATATTTACACTATCATTCAGGTATGCATAGAGTAATGATAGAAAACAAGATACACAAATTAGTTTATGACTTTATTATGCTTTATTTTTTCACACTAATCATGATGTTACCAACATTTGTGTGACAAAATATTTGTGAGACGAAATGACAAACGAACGGGTGGATAAAGGTTATTGCAATATTATGTATATTACCTTTTGAAAAACCACGTTGCGATTGCACCAGCAATAACCATATCTTGACAGGCCACAATGAATGCTGATACCCATAGGATTCCAAATATATGGTACCACCGTATATACTATATACAATATATAAATGTTATACGTGAATTTCGTTTACACTTCCGAATGATGTGTAGAATATATATTAAAGAAAATATCTAAAATAAACTTCTGTGAAATATAGTTTTAAAATATAAAACCAGTTTTGAAATATTTTTTAGTATTTCAGTTTTGAAATATAAATCTTTTACTATTTCAGTTTTGAAATATAAAACCCTTTTATTATTTTTACTTTTTGACCATTTCTCAGGCTTCACAAAAAAATCTATTACTTTCTTTAAAAGAAAAGCTCCGCATTTCCAGGTATTATAAAAGGTATGCATTGATTAGCTTTCAAGTCTTACCCTCATAGTATCATCCATAGCATATTTGACAATTCCTGTTGAATTATTCACCTCCGGAATTCCTAAAACATATATATCAGAAAATGAGACAGCCTAAAATATAGCATATACAACCTCTTATGTTATGTAAATTAAAATATCACTGTTCATCTTTAGAACAGGAGTAAACGGTATCCAAATATAACTTTCTTAATATTGACACAGATGGATGATTTCAACTTCCCAATTATCAATTTCCCATTTCTCAGCAGTAACATACCTTCTGCTCCGTCATATGGTGTTTACATATCTCAATTGATACGTTATGCTCGAGCATGTTCACACTATACTTACTTCATTTACAGGCGTGTGCTCCTTACGCAGAAACTGCTCTAACAGAGTTATAAGGAGGAAAGATTAAAAATGACACTCCGTAAATGTTATGGACACCATCACGAATTGGTTGATCTATACAATGTGTCTGTATCTAAACTAACTAATGACATTTTACCACGTCTTAGATTGTGGTTTAACATCTATGTCGTCTGTCTGCAAAGTACCGGACGAATATGACTGACCTATTACGACGTGTCCGGTATTTTGAATATGACTGTAATACCGAGTGTGAATTTGCATTGCTTTACGACGTGTCTCGGTATTTTGTACATCCAACATTCATGTATTTATTTCTGATGTTGGATAATGTGTTATTTCTTATCGTTTGTAGTCCAAATAATTTTAAAATTGCCTTTCAATACCATCATTGTCATGAAAATTGTTTGGACGAGCATTGTGAAAATAATGGTATAAAGTTCGAGATTGCATGTTTGTTACGTAAGCGCGTCATTGTTTGTGATATCATGTGGTGTTTGTCTTTGATGGAATATCTTCGTTGTTGTTCTGCGGTTTGCATATTGTGTCGACTATTAGATTATTTGTTTGTGCGTTTCTCTGTGATGAATGTTCTTGCGTGTGTTTGTGCTGTATTTCTGTCACGTAGTGTTGTCATTTTAGCAATATTTTTAACACTGTCATAAAGCGGGAGGTTTGGCTAGCCATTAAACCATGTTCAACACACCATTTTTCTTAAAATGTCCTGTACCAAGTCAGGAATATGGTAGTTGTTATCAAATAGTTCGTTTCTATGTATGTTGGCGTTTGTTTTCTGTTGCACTTCAGTGTTCCTGTTGTTCCTTTGTTTTCCTCTTATAGTTGACGTGTTTCCCTCGGTTTTAGTTTGTAACCCGGATTTGTTTTCCCTCAATCGATTTATGACATTTGAACACCGGTATACTACTGTTGCCTTTATTTAGATTCATTACAACGACAGTGTTTCCTAGAATTAGTCACTTAATGCTCAGAATTAACCTCTTTGTGATGCCTTCGGTACTAGTATTATAAAGCATGTTGTTAAACAGAATAAGATTTTAAATTTTTAGTAAACTTCGACTTTCTGCCAACTATGAATAGTAAATGTTATGAAAACAATAGTATTTTACATACCAGCTGTTTCAATATATGCTGCTATAGCAGCAAGCCCAGCCAATACTCCACCAAGTATAATTAATGTCTAAAAGATTAAAGTTAACGTCAATGTAGTGTCAATAGTAAAGATCATTACATGCTTTTTAAATTATTGATTGAAAAAAAAGCAGATGGGTTCTAAGTTAAATAAACTTCTGTTCAGTTTACGGTCGTACTCATGAACGTGGAATATCGATATGAACCCCTTTTGTAGTCACAATCCCATCATCCTTTATCCGTGTATTATATATATTTATAACCATGATTTTAACTTGTCATTTTTGTCTATTTCGTTTTGAAAATGGTGCTGCCTGTTCAAAGACAGGATTTTTTTAACCTTATTTTTATCTTTTAATTTTTCATGACTTGTCCATACATTCATCAGTTCTCAATCCAATCAAAGGGACCGACTATTGATGGTGAATCAATAATATGTTTTGCACACATATTAAAACGTTCGACTTCTGGATTTTTTGCTCTACAAGACTATTCCTCTGTCTAACTTGAGGGATCGTCTACATTTTCTCATAAGGATGTACTCTATAAAAGAGAGAGAGAGAGAGAGAGAGAGAGAGAGAGAGAACAAAAGAAGGATAATCGAAAATACCGGTTTCTTGTTCTAGTTCAAGAAATATATTCTTTAAACCATCCTGATTCAAAAAACAAAAACACCGAAGAAGAAATCAATAAAATGCTTGATTTCCTATCGACACCAAAATTTTTTGTCTGACAACTTCTTTTCAAAGGAACATCTCAGTAAAATATTGTCAATAGATTGTTACCAATTCCGAATAAGTTAACCACTTCGATTTAATTGCTTGCGTTGAGGAGTTTATCGCCATTTCATATTTTGTTACAACGTTAACTGCATAAAAATCTTTACACGTACTGTAACAAGTCTGAGTCAAGAATGATTAAAGACAATTCCAGTATTCATGTATAGTTATGATGTTCTCAGTGTCACGTCACTCGATATATTATTCTAAAACCATATATCTCCTGCCACACAGGAAAAAATTAATTCCTGTAAAGTTTTCCATGCGTTTTCATGGCTCCACAAGACGTTGGTATTCTTTATTTGCTCGATGCATATGACCTAAGATTGGATCGTCCTTTTGTCGGTGATAAGTGCGATTCCCTACAAAAAGTCAATTGATTCTGCATGCTGGCCTGGAAATCCTCCGTTATTACGTAATAGTCGCTAAGGTCTGCAAATCCGTGGAAACCTGCTACTATATAAGTGTAAAGTGATACATATATTATTCCTATCCAATTTTGCTTCTATTTTTGCCGCAATCGAAGAAAAGGTGTTCTTCAACTGTACCATTTGGAAACGTTGTTTCAATAGCTTCCTTGTAAGCAACAAACCTCCATAAAGGAAATCATTATAGGAAACATAAGCACTTGATTATCGTTACAACTGGGAGATATATATTTCATATGCAGGCCCTTATGAATTGTTGCTTCACAAAAATGGAAGTTAATCACTGGAAAATTAAAATCACCTCTTTAGTGCAATTTAATTCTTAACCAACCGTCATTATCGGCATTGGTGTATCTTTCCTGATTTTTTTTTTTTTGTGATCATTTTTCATATTGTGGGGAAAGATACCAAAGGGACATTCAAACTCACAAGTCAAAAATAAACTGACAACATCATGATATTAAACATAAGATATGGTATGATTGCCAATGAGACAACTCTCCACCACAGATCAAATGGCGTAGAAGTTAACAACTATAAGTCAACGTACGGCCTTCAACAATGAGCAAAACCCGTACCGCATAGTAAGCTATAAAAGTCCACAAAATGACAAATGTAAAACAATTCAAACGAGAAAACTAACGGCCTGCTTTAAGTACAAAACAATAAACGAAAACAAATGTGATAAAATAAACGACACAAACAATACGTCACTTTTTGTGGCGTTGATACATTCGTGTGACGCACAGTTTATAATTCTATTGTGGTGTCCTGGCTTACTGTCGTAAATTTATGGGAGGTGTCCGTTGTTATTCTGTGGTTTGTAATGTGTTGTAATGTACTATTATATTGTTTTTTATGCCCCAGCCGTAGCGGAGGAGGCATTAAGTTTTACCCTTGTCCGTCTGTACGTACGTACGTCCTAAAATTGGTTTCCGTTCTCTAACTTGAGTTTGCCTCAACCAAATGTTATGAAACTTATACACAATGCTTATTACAACAAAACACAGATCAAGTTGAATTTTGGTGGCGTCACTTTAACCGTTCTAGAGTTATGCCCCTTTATAAATGGAAAAATTGCAAAATTTTTAGTTTCCGTTCTCTAACTTAAGTTTGTCTGAACCAAATGTTATGAAACTTACACATAATGCTTATTACCGCTAAATACAGATGAAGTTTGAATTTTGATAGCGTCACTTTAACCATTCTAGAGTTATGCCCCTTTATGAATGGAAAAATTGCAAAATTTTTAGTTTCCGTTCTCCAATTTAAGTTTGCCTCAACCAAATGTTATGAAACTTATACACAATGCTTATTACCACAAAACACAGATCAAGTTTAAGTTTTGGTGGTGTCACTTAAATGGTCTAGAGCTAAGCCCCTTTAAAATGGAAAACTTGCTAAATTTTTAGTTTCCGTTCTCTAACTTACGTTTGGCTCAACCAAATGTGATGATACTTATACACAATGCTTATTATCACAAAATACAGACCAAGGGTGAATTTTGGTGGCGTCACTCAAACCGTTCTAGAGTAATGCCCCTTTATAAATGGAAAAATTGTAAAATTTTTAGTTTCAGTTCTCTAACTTAAGTTTTCCTCAACCAAATGTTATGAGACTTACACACAATGCTTATTACCACAAAAATCAGATCAAGTTCAAATTTGATTTGAGTAGCGTCACTTTTACCGTTCTTCAGTTATGTCCCTTTATAACTATATGATATGCAAGCGGGGGCATCATCTGTGTCCACATGTGGACACAATCCACATTTATTTATGTATTTCTCTGTCCTAATGTTCTTGCGTTTATTTGTACTGTATTCCTGTCACGTAATATTGTCATTTTAGCGGTATTTTTAACATTGCCATATAAGTGGGAGGTTTAGCTAGCCATAAAACCAGGTTCAACCCACCAATTTTTCTTAAAATGTCTTGTACCAAGTCAGGAATATGGCAGTTGTTATCAAATAGTCCGTTTCTATGTATGTTGGCGTTTGTTTTTGTTGCAGTTCAGTGTTTCTGTTGTTCCGTTGTTGTCCTCTTATAGTTGATGTGTTTCCCTCGGTTTTGGTTTGTGACCCGGATTTGTTTTCGCTTAATCGATTTATGACAATTGAAGAGCGGTATACTAATGTTGCCTTTATATACAGCCACAAACGACAACCACCGAATTACAGGCTCCTGGGTTGGGACAGGAACATACAGAATGTGGCGCTAAACCCTCCCCTTTACTGAGCGTACGTCATTTACGTTGACTAGGGAAGCAGCAATAAACAGATTATCAATGTCCTTTCAAACTCGAAGTTGTATCTTAGCTACATCTCATCTCAGGGCTGTCGCCCTTCGATGAAATATTATCTGAGAAACATCTTCTCGCTTGGGAATCGTCGATAATCTATAATTATTAATTTCTAGATGTAATTTTAAGACATGAAGCAGACTTAACAGTATCTATTTTAATTCTTATAAATATTATATCGGAAGCAAGTTTATGAAGTGTTATTTTCGTTTACCAGCACTGAGTATGTACCACTGCTGGTGGACTGCAAGTCCCCGAGGGTGTCATCAGCTCAGTAGTCAGTGCTTCGGTACTGACATAATTAATAACAAACATTTTTCTTAAATTCTCCGATGACAAAGTACGAATTTGTTTAAAAACTAAGGTTCCAACTCCCTCGGGTGAAGTTAAATGAATTTGGCTATACTATTTAGGTCCGTTTTGTCATTAGCTCCTCGTGGTTTTAGGTATTTACTAGAACACACCCGCGACATCTCGGGTCCATAACTGATTAAAGTACATAGCCTGGATTTTTAGTATACGCATTGTCATCTGATAAAGTCATGCTCATTGTAAGGTGCAGTTTTCTGTGCTCTCAAATTCTTTCTGTTTGAACCCGTCTTAGTTTTCTTACTACATTAAACTTACTAAAACTAAATTTAATTTTTAACTAATTAACCAAAATTAATAGTGGTATTGATGTGGAAGAAAAAAGACTTGTTAAATAGTGTACTATAGTGTAACATAGATATAAAACAACCACTGGAAGAATTCCTGGTTCTCCTGATACAGGAGGGATTTTCAGAAGGTAACAGGTGAATCCGGAAATCACATGTTACATATACTATTAGTATCGGTATCGGATTCGATCTGGAACGTGTTAATTATTGGTAATATTTATTATGTGGAAAACAAATGGGCCTGGAATGGTGTAATTTTTAAACAACACCATTGTCCTCCCGTACGAAATTATAAGGCGTATTACGCCTGGAAATAAGGCGTACACCGGGCGTAACTGGTAGTTACGTGTCTAGATCCAGGCGTAAGCGAGCAGGAAACGTAAATTTGTAGTCCTTACGGGCATAGAAAAAAGTGGTAAACCTGGCGTAAATTGAAATAAGCAAGGCGTAAATTTTCTTACAGGCGTAAAACTGTTGGTATGGCGTAAATCATAATACCCATAATGCTTTGTTTAAAGGATCATGGGATTTTTTTTTTCAAAATTCGGCTCTTTGATTATAGTTTGCAAGAGTTGGACTTATGACAGCTTCATATATTCAGGGATAATTGGCTAATGTTTTGTGCTTTTTGGAAGAATTTGAAATTGGAATTATGGAATCAAATTGATTAATGAAAATTAAGAAATAAAAGGAAAGTAGTATACATGGTAAATAATAATTATGTGAGTATAACTAAGTTATTAAGTTTGAAGTTCTAACAGTTATTTTGAAATCCCAAAATCTTTATCCTTGGATAATAACATTAAAATCTTTTACATTATAATAAGTTAAATAGCAGTATTATCATTTATGTTTTAGTTCAAAGGACATTAATTTTCAAACAAAACTTAGTTTAAATGCTAGTTTTATTTCAAGAAAAATTAATTGTCATAATTCTTATTTAAACTTAAACTTATTTGAGCCAGTGTCTGTCTAAAATGTATTTATTTATATATTAGCTTCTTCGATGGTTAATATTTCAAGTTTTATGTCAAACAATGAGAAATTAAAACAACAGTACAGAAGTTTGTATCAAATACACCAAAGTACACAGCTAGGGTAATACACTGATTTAAAATAAGTGTAGTATTATGTAAGGATATTACGCCTGGTTTATTTATTGACCAGGCGTACTCATTTGCATGTGACGCCTGGTTTTCTGTGGACCAGGCGTACTCATTTAAATATTACGCCTGATTTTACGCCTGGTTTCCGCCTCAGTTACGCTTGGTTTCCGCCTTGTTGACGCCTGGACATACATTCCTTAAACACTGCAATGACGCCCGGATAAAGTATGATTTTTACGCCTGGTTTCCGTGTCAAATACGGGCGTCACATTTCGTACAGGCTATATTAGCTATAAAGTTGAATTCTTTGATTCGTCGTTTTTACGTCATGCTGGCTAACAAATTGGACCTCGTTATTTTAGTAGTTTAGATACCAAGGATTATGAATAGGTTGACGTCACATGGATGTTAAACTTTATTCTAGTTTCAATTTCGGTTTTGGGATCAACGTCGATAAATATTAATGTCTTAGGATCGCATATATATTTTGGTTATCAAGTGATAAGTCATTTCATTTATGTTTACACAAACGAATACAACTCTCGTAATTGACTATGCCGATATTGTCATTGGAATCTTGCTGCTATGTTGCAATAAATTATAAAATAATTTTACCACAAGGCTTGTATTTCAGTAGGTGTAATTTGCTTGTATTAGTGTTCAATCCACAAAACGACTGTCAAAATATCTTCACAGTTCTTCACAGTAAAAAATACACCAAGAAAGACATTATTTAGGCCATGTTTTTTTTTGCTTGATAATATTTGTGTTCGATTTGGACATAAAGGAACTATGTCAATATACTGCAATTCTTGCTGATAGCCTATTTGGTTATTGGCATAACAAGCAAGATTTATGATAAAATTATATGAACACTTTTTGTCAGTGTATATTGTGAACCTATAATAATCGGCATCCATAAACTCGACACACATATCTGAACTTATTACACTTACCCATAGAGGTTGAAGCAACAGGAAAGGAATGCATCTGATTGCTTTTCCAGCCTCTTTGAATAACTGGACAACCTAAATATCAAATCAATCTTTAATCTATGAATAAATACATATACCTTTATTTCAGCACAGGGTCAACACAGATAAACCCAAAATTACTGTCATTTATCAGTAGGATGGCAATGTTATATAGTAAATTTAATTCGATTAAAGACCGAAATGGGCATATTTTTATATTAAATTATTGGTGTAAATACAACAACTAAATCTACCCATTTTTATAACATATCTACATTTTATATAATCCGTTTTAATTTAGCTAAAACATTTGCCGCATAGTGTTGTTGTTTACAATTTCGATGTACGTGCCTCGATCGTTTCATGATGATAAACAAAAAATGAATCATTATTATTCCAAGTACAACGGCTTAACATTTTGGGGTTTGAGTATTCCTTATAAATATAAATCCAGAAAAGTGATTCGCACCCACGAAATTAATATTAAATGTTATTCTCATTAAATCCTATAAAAAAAATACTATGAATATGAGAATTCAACTCGTATCTTTTTAAATTTCGAAATAAATGGGATGTAGCACATATATAAGGAAGAAGCGCTTTATGTCAATTTTTATTTAACACTAAAATTATGAAAAAATCTTCATTCTTTATCGACATTGTATATATAATTATATCACAGATGCAAAGAAATAAGCTGATTGATAATTGCACATTTTTGCACGACTAATACATGTAAAATATGCATGTTATTCAAATCATAATGTATGATTTTTTAATTTATCATATGAACGCAGCAAATTCAGCAAGATAAATTCGCTAAATATATAAATGCTTCCTATCTTCAGAAATACGAAGCGCATTTTCTACCTTTGATTTTTTAGAAAATGAAAATGTTAAAGCGTCAAAGAATTTACAACAAAATACATTTGTTTGTATATCCCCTGCATTGCAAGTCTGGGCTTTAAATTAAAACTCAACGGATAAAAACATGTCTTTTATATTTTTTGCTTCTTGTTTTAAATAAACCTCCATGCGCATTTATAGTCAAAATATTTGTATATGTGATGTATGTTGAGACTGGATGAATACTGAAGTGACTATTTTATCAGATGAAATGCATATCAAAACGGCTTTTGGTTTGATTATGTTATGTTTCAGATTATTTCAGGAAGAATTTAGTTCCCTCATTTTTTGGTTTGTTACCTTAATTTTTCTTTCCAAATCGATTTGAATTTGAACATCGGTAAACTACTGTCTCCTTAATTTATGAGGAAGAACAACTCAAATCGATTGATACGATGTGTCGTTGTCTCAAGTAACTATGTTTTTGCGGTCTTAATTCTTAAGATACCAGTATAGTTTGATCTGTGATTTTATCGATTAATGTTTTATTGATTATTCTTTATATCTATTTTTGATCAATATCAAAATAATATGCAATACCTTTTTTTTTACCCTAATTGATTTATAACTCAGGGAATTCAATGATATTAATAACAAATCTATATCTTCAAATACTTACGAGTGCAATTCTTTTAAACATCATCAACAAAAGCAGCAGTATAATAATCTATAAAAACAAAAATATATTAAAAAACTCGTTATGCTATTTCGATTATTTTTCACACCATTTGACCATAAATTGCTTTATATGTCTTTGGTATGACATTTACCAGACCATACCAGTAGAGCCAAATTAACATATTTCTAATATTACAACTGGGACTACCTCATTAAACTTTATTCAGGGAACTCAAAGGAATAAAAAAGGGCGGTACGTAGAATAAAGTAAAAATATATCAATGCATGTATTTCATTGACACGTGATGATGTTTGCCTCAACACTGTAACTTCTTCTTCAGTACATTTGTAGCACAAGCCCTGAGGTATAGGTAAAATTAATTGTGTTTTTCGGCAGAATGATATGCACAATAATAGCAAACAGCAGAGTTATTTAGATGACAACTTATAAATTATAAATTGTCTGCATTGTCAAAAATTTAGCTATCTTAATTGAGTGGAGAAGTATCGGAACTTAATCACAACGGATGTACAAATCGAAAATAAACTCATCATAGATACCAGGATGTAAATTTGTATTTACGCCAGACACGCGTTTCGTCTGCAAAAGACTCATCAGTGACGCTCGAATCAAACAAAAGCTTAAAAGGCCAAATAAAGTACGAAACTGAAGAGAATTGGGGACCAAAAATTCCTAAAAGTTCGAAATATTGTATTCAGCGACAAGGTTGTAGGACAAGACGATACCTGCTTTCAAATTTTAGTGAGTTCATTTCAAAATTGTAATAAAACGTTAACAGGCATCTAGATGACAAAACGTGTAACAGAAAATCAACGGCATGATTTACATAAATTAACAAATTGTCCGTTGAAAAATTTAGAAATTATCAAGAAACTATGATTCCAACTTCAACAGGAAAAGTTACGTTACGCTTGCGCTTGTTCACACTATACTGACTTCATTGACAGGGGTATGCTCCTGACACAAAAACTGCTTCAACAGAGTTATGAGGACAAACGACTGAACTTCGACACTACACAAGTTTTACGGTCACCATCATGAATTGGCTGACCGATACGATGTGTCTGCGTCTGATTTGATAAGCGACATTTTTCGCGGTCTTAGATCTCAAGTTATTAAAATAGTCGTCTGTGCTGTAAATTTACCGATTGTTTCTTATTTCCGATTATGACCTTTTGTCTGAGTGGCATGGCGGGTGACGAATGCATAACAGGGAACGTTTACCTTGACTCATCAGACCGGCACTATGCACAAAGCCCTTATAACATGTATAATGAAATACCATGTATGACAGCCTGAAAATGCTTCCAATACTAGTGTTTTGATATCACCGTGCTTCAATAGGATTTCGGTTTGCAGGTGTGGAAGTTTGTTAAAGTGATGATTAAAATTTTATGTGTTCATGTTGATAGTTAAGAATAGTTTTCAGTTGTATTAATTTGGTATATATGAACATACAATAATAAAATATGTTAATAATCTTGTATCAGTTTTTACATATATATGTCAATATATTAACAACTCATGAATTTTCAATATACTAACGGTAATCCCACTGGCTATACAAGCATAAATTAACCAGGTTTCAACAGCATCACTCCTGTCAGCTGTCTGTTGTGATGCAGCGAGACTATCATATGCCATTTTCAGGTTATACCATGAATACCTCAAAAGAATAAAACAAAAATCGTTATACAGTAGAGGAATGCCCTTATAATAGATTAATTAAAGTCATTCATGCTGATAACCTAAATTTCATATTTGTTCAAGTACGACTGGATACAATTCTGGAGTCTTTTGACGGATAATGGATGCTTAGCAGGTGGACGCATGTGGTCCGTTTGTAAAGCTGCGTTTCCAATTGCTTGTCCGTATTACCTATGTGTATGATATATTAGTTGAACATTGGTAAACAATCTTGCATTCAGCTTTGAGTAATATTTTTATACTACTGTTTTTGCTCTTTGGTCGGGTTGTTGTCTCTTTGACACATTCCCCATTTCCATTCTCAATTTTATTGATTTGTTTATTTGCAGACAATATTTTAAAACGTGCCATCAGTAATTGATGGACTGTTCTTTCCGTTTTAATTTTCCTTGAAGTTCGGTATTTTTGTTATTTTACTTTTTTCTATTACTTCTAAAATGTGTTCATGTTCAACCTCTCATTGGCAGTCATGCCACTTCTTCTTATTTCTATATTCGTTACAATAATTTGATAAATCATCTAAAATGATGAGAGATTTAATGGTAACAGCCCTTAAATTATTCAGATCCATACCCATGTTATTGTTTTCTATTTTCAGAGCTTACACATGAAAAACTTCAAAAACATATGCTTACCAGCAGTACGCTGTTGCTCCAAGACAAAAAGCAATAACAGCTATCACTATGAACCATATTATAAAGGCCGCCAAAAATCCAAAGCATGCCACAATAATTAGGGAAGTGCCTAGTAAATATCAGTAATTGTAATATTAATATTATTATAGAATTATTTTTGACAGAGTTTGACTACGATATTCTTGTAAAACCTTCTCCAAAATTACACCAATTTCGGACCTATTCATTGAACTTCATTATTTCTTTAATTGAAAAACCAAATAGATAGTACATTGCTATGGTTAGTATCATTTACTTTTTCAACAGACAAAACAAACCGATAGTGCATCAGGATGGATAAATTACTTTCACTTATATTTTCAACTGGGAAAAACATATATATATTGCACAAGGATGGGTTATAGGATATGCTTAACCCGTGACATTGAATAAACAGGATGTTCACATATCATCACGTTTTTCCTAATTTTTTTTTTTTGGCAAATTAGAAAAATACTCATCCATTACTCCACAAAAAATACAACACAGATTATAATTAAAATATGTTATCATATTAAAATGTCTCCTAACTACATATGTTTATACATGTATAGCTATGTTATTTAAATGGTTTTAGAATCTTTTAAAAGATCTTAAAAATGCATTTATTTGTTCTACAAATTCAAATTCAATACTTTGATATATGAAGTGATTTTTTAATACAACGATTTATAATATGTTTTAAATGCATTGCTATTAACTTCAATATGTACACATGCTATTTTTTTTAACAATAATAGACTATTTCAATCAAATAAAGCAAACTAACAAAGAAATCACGGACATCTGTGAATTCCGAATATAAAACGTAGAATTGTAAAGAACAAGGATATCCCGCTCGCACGATCATATTTCCTAGTTCAGTGAACCACAAAATATGGATAATAACCCTAAAAGGAAGGGCAAACCTCCGCTGTATTTTTTCACACAGTCAAAATCTTAAATTTGTCAAACCTTACTAGAAATTGAATATTAAACAGTCAATACTATTTATATTAGATTATGTTTCACAATTTTACAAATTTCCATAAAATCAAAATGCTATTACGTTACTGTTGAGGGCATTTTGATATAAAACTGCAAATAGTTCATGTTTTTGTCAAATTTTGCATTAAATGACATCTATTACAAAAAAGAACTAATCTGTATCCGAAAGGCAATGCATAGCTTCACTTCCAACAGGTTTCTGTTTTTGGTTAAAAATCTGTCAATTGCCGTTTTGGGTTATATATTCAGGCGTTTCATGAATTGGTTGTATATTTAAAAATCAGCCATAATACTGGTATTGTAAGAATCTTAAGGTATATATACTTTGGGCTGTGATACCGATTTTTAGTAAAGATTGGAAAACTTTTTAAAAATGGCACTGGTCATTAAATAAAATCAGATGAAATTGATGTGATCACAACTTCATGGTAAACTACCTTAAACGGAAACTTCAATCTGTTACGGGACGGAAAGACGAACGGGCTAACGGACGGACACACAGAACGAACACATGATTCCCCTATTATCCTAGTTGGGGCAAACAAATTCTGTAAATTTAGGAAACTTGATTTTAAATATCATTACCAACGGATATTGCACATAAATATAACATTTCCGTCCATGTATTTTTCAGATCAGATACAATTTTCTGAAATATATGTATATATAATAAGTACAAGGTAACTGACAGATTAAACAAAGCATACTTAGTTGACATTAGTTTTCATTTAAAATTTCAACATTTATAGGAATATATATTATAAAAGGTAAAACATCGAAAAGAAATATTCATTACTAAGAATTTAATCAATATCTGGTTTGTACTATATGAATAAAATGGATATTTTGCAACACCAGGATAAATATAATTGCATTTAAAAACGACTGATATAGTCCAATGATAAAAAAACAAAACATTATATTGTGTAGATCTAATATTATACTTGTTCCTTTATACCTTGCTTATGTCTCCCCTACGGTAATGCTGCTTAACACTGATGTAAAAGATCGTGCCATCGTTGCTGCCAGATTGACTAGTGCTTCTGGTATACATCTATTGAATACACTCATACTAAAATTAAAAAAGAACTTCATCGAAAAAGACAACTTTAGAAATCTTCTCCATGTGAGACTATTTACTATCTACTCTTTTTTTTTAAATTGTCGAGTCTGGCGTCATACAAAATACTGAAGCTTATTTTGATGCTGATCAAACACAAACGTTGGAAATCCAAAAGCATTGATAATCAATAACACTCCCCGCCCCCTGCAAAAATAAAACCCAAAACAAACACAAATCATGGAAAAGATGACAAAACTAGCAGTGAAACATGACATTTACATGATTTGAATCAACAAGTTTCTTAAATTATAGAGAAAGGTCTCCACAGTATAGTTAAATGCATGAAAATATGAAACGGAAAAATGGGATAAATTCTTTAATCTCCATAATGGAAAGTGCATAACCTCAATACAAATCAAAATTTCTGAGAAGTTCAAAAGATCTGGGTCGAAAACAAAAATTGCCACCATCTTTTTAAAATTTTGCTGAAAAAATTACTTGTTCCCTATTGTGGAAAAATAGAGGGGAAAATCATCACACAATTACATAATAGCAGATGCACAACTTCAACTTGAGAGCAGTTTTCTGTGAAAATTCGGGAAACTTTGCTGAAATTTGTAAAAGGAGTTGATAACTAGAACACAAACTAGGCACACAAAGTAGGCCTGCCTGCTGATATCACCATACTATAAGACGGTTTCAGACTTCGTCTGACCGGTCTAATAATGCACTTGGCAACGGGCTAGTAATACCCTCTCGGTCTTACAGTTTAACTGAGAGGGTTAGCATCCAGTGGATCAAGATGACAGTTATTACGATCCTTAAGCTGACTTTAATGTTAAAAAATTCCAAAATTACTCAAATATTCATTTTAAAGTTAAATCCTGCCAGTTTAAACGCACTGTCACTTGCAACCGGGTTAGTAGTATCCTCATGGTGTTTACAATCCAACCAGTAATGATATCGACCTAAAGAGACCTGAAGAGTTGTCGGCATCAGCTGATATTTTAACTGTCGTAAACGCACACACCAATTAATGCACCTATTTGTTCACCCGCAAAATCCCAAACTGACGACAGCAACTGTTAAAATACAGTACCAATTTTACAATCGTATGCATTAAGGGAGCTACCATTTGATTTTTATGGGGGGGGCTAGGATGAAAAATTTCGTCCTGCATTTTTTTTTTAGTTGTAATCTCTGTCCTGCCTTTTTATTTTTCACTCTATTCGGTCCTGCCTTTTTTTTTATTAGTTTATCCTGACTTTTTTTTACATAAATTGTCATCCTGCCTTTTTTTTTTGCCAAGTTGCTCATCCTGCCTTTTTTTTTACTCAAAACTCCTGTCCTTCCTTTTTTTTTCAAATTTCATCCTAGCCCCCATAAAAATCAAATGGTAGCTCCCTAAAAGAAATTATTCTAATCAAGTTTTTAACTGGAGAAAAGAATTCAAATGAAATAAAATACCGAAAGCATGTTTTTTATGGGAAACTAAAGACAACCACTGACGTGGCTAGGGACAGGCATGCACTGAGATTCAACTAGTTTTGTATCACTCGGATGTCCAGCTTTTAACTCTCTCCAGTGGAATAACAAAAGATACATCGAGAAGAAAATTCAATAAAATTTACTAAAGACGTGCGATAACAATTCCAATGTTCTGAAATTACACTGGCTTCTTGTACACTCTGGGACTTACATTTTATCAACAGCGATCTAACATAAATGTATTACACCGATTTCAGTGCGTAACAGTAATGACATGTGTTCCTATAATTACCTTATAAAGCTTCAAAACAACAAAGGCATAAAATGTTTGTGAAAATCGAAACCAAGAGGAACTTTGCCTGAGGAGTTGCTTTATTCAGTACTCAAAATTACCTGATTGAGATATTCAATTCCATATGATTTGAATTGTCATAAAAGGACATAATAACTATCTGAAAGACTGACTAAGACAAGGACATAATAACTATCTGAAAGACTGACTAAGACAAGGACATAATAACTATCTGAAAGACTGACTAAGACAAGGACATAATAACTATCTGAAAGACTGACTAAGACTGAGCTCAATTTGTACTGCATGATTATTAATGCATAAAAGATTCCGAACAAGCAGCGTTAAAATAAACAAACAAGTTGTAACTTTTCGTTTAGTAGGTTTGCATTTTTCTGGAATAATCTTAAATGGTAATATATTTGTTGGACTCGGGAGGTGCGATGGTCTGTGCCAAAGTGCAATGGTCTGCACCAAAGTGCGATGGTTCGTTCGCTGATGTGCGATTATCTTTATGACGCGTGATGGCCAGTTAAAATCTGAAGATGTGGAATTATTATAAGAAGTAGATTTTTAAATAGTTGGTAGTTGTTAAACAGTTGCATACTAAGTGAGAGAATGTCCTCTTTGATTTTCTGTATGTTGACATAATTCTGCGTTGACACTCTATCTTTACGTTGTTCCTCTCACGAGTTTCTGGTTTACGTAATATTATAAGACGAAAAGTCTGTCTGCTGACCTGTGTGTATTGAGAGAATGCCACGCTCCATCGAACGTAACAAAAAATCCGCTACAGAAGGTTAACTCTCCACCAATCACTCCCCGTTTCCCATATAGTATTAAAAGTTTATAAGTCCGTTATTATCTTAAAAACCCCAAAAACTGCTTCTAACAAACAAATTGACTTCTTCATCGAAATGGAAAGCATTGAAAATATAGTTTTATATAGTCCATCACACTTCAACGTAGCTATCAAGAAGATAGCGTCACAATGCCACCATCGCACTTCAGCGTGATCAAAATTGCAATTCAGTGTTCAACCATCGCACTTCAGCGTAACCATCGCGGTTCAGAGTCCTTCATATTTAATTACTTTCTTTTTTCACTATCTTCTATAAGATTTCTAACGGTATGAAAAAAAAACATTTTGGTCGCAGCACAAGATTCTAAAATCAATATTTTTTTAGATATATAGCAAACGTAATTCATGACCAAAAAGAGATGGATTACGTGTTTGGAGTCCGAGTACATAGTTGTGACGTTATAGAGACAAAATTTACAACTTTATTAATAGTTTTTTGATACTGTGGGATTCAATGTAATAAGCTTACTGCTTAGTTATGGGTGGAGTCGGGCATAATTGGTTGTCTGACACATAAGACATCGTATCATATCTACAGAGGTTGATTCCAGAAGTGTTCCGAAATTCATCAATTGCTGAACCATCTAGCAAAGTATCATTTGGGCATCCTGACACACATGTGGAAATGTAGATACTTTCATCTAATACTGGTAGTCCTGTATTTATCTGGGACGTAAAATACGTCTGGTCGAAGTAAAATTTCTTTCTAAAACATAAAAGAAATAGCTTAAATCACTCAAGAAATTAGACAATGAAACAAATAAATTACATCTTCTAAAAAAGATAATCACATGGATTAAAAAAAAAACACAACAAAAAGCAAAAGACAAAAAAAAACTAAAACAAAACAAAAAATAAACAAAAACGCAGTGTCATATTTTATGAATCTGTTATTGGATTACTAACCGTTGAGTTCATTTTAAGTCTGTCACTAGTATACCTCTAGTATAAAACAAATTTACGAGCTATTGGGCGATATAAGTATTTACCATTAACCGAAGTGATTTTATTCCGATTTCCAGTTCAAATAATAAAAAAAAAACTTATGAACCATACCAAGCTAGTCGTTAGTATGCCAGAAGCGCGTTTCGTCTGCATGAGATTCGTTAGTGGCGCTAAAATATTAATAACAATCGTAAGTTTTTTGTAATTATCAATTATTGCTTTTATCGATGTTTTAGCAAGGACTACCTTGTTTAATTCTGTTCATTTTGCTTTGTTTAACAAACTTTTAAACCGACAGATTCCATTTTTTTTTTTAACTCAACAACAAATGGGAGTTTTTAACGACCTTGACTGGCTATACAGCCCTTGCACGGTCGGCCCTGGCTTGCGCCTTTTTGGGCATTAAATAATTTAATTTTTACCATATTGTAATTGACATAATTTGGAATTTTTTAACTCAAAATCAAATGTACCAACTTTTATGCTTTTGGTGCGCATTAGACGATAATCTTCAACAGACGATGTGGGTACCAATCGCAAGATGAATATAAACTGATATCACAAAAGAAGCCCATGCAAGGAGTTAGAACAAAATCTTCAGTGAAGATTACAAAATGTATTTACAAAGAATTTAATTAAAGTCCCACCTATGAATTTGGAGGACACTTCAGAGGGTAAGCACTTTAATTTGATAAATATTATTTTATCTGTGAAGTATTTGTATGCAAATAACTGCTCAAAGCTGACCGTTCCTTTAATTTGCATATTTTAAAAGTAGACGTTGAAAATGTATTATGATTATTGTATGACATATAATATTCTCGCATATCGAAATATCTTATATACCCTTTAAAGATTGTAAGTTCTGCCAAACATGACAAAGTAATTATATTAGAGATAATTGTTCTTCATTTGCCCTGTTTATTGAGTTCTCATTCGCTCCTATTTTGCACCTTTTTATTGCTTCTCCTTTTGTCCCTGTTAACTGTTTCCTACTTGTCCCCGATAATATCAATTGATGTTGATTTTCAACTGCCAACTTGTACTGAAATCGGTAGCGGGGTAATGTAAATGCAGATCTTGTAATTAGACAGGGATCGTTGTCACTTGTGTTTTCCCCGAGAACCGTATGCTTTCTTTACTCTAAGAGGTCGGTTTGACACGATGTTTTAATAAAATTATGTCATTTAAAGAAGTCTTGTACTTTTAAGCATACACGCTCACTTGACAAACCAAAACCGAAGAGCGATAACCATACAACCATCTCTTATACTTTCAACCTACTAATGTTCGACAAAACAATTTACCTCGACTTCAAGATGTCTATCAACTGTAGTTTCTAATAAAAAGGAAGTATTTGACTTACACCTTCCCAATCATGTTTCGCCCAGACATTGGCGCGCCTGGAATCGGCTCATTCTTTCGATTACAAATATTGCCCCAGCTATCTACACCGTAAATCATTTTATAAGGGTCACCTTTACTAATGCCTATGTATGCTACATAAACCTGAAAAAAATATTGTGAATATAAAATCAAGTCTATCAAAAGTTTTGAACTTTTGAATAAAAATGATTAATGAATGAGAATTTGAAAATAATTAGTGATAATTTCATAATGTAAGGTGGCAACTGGTTTCGCTTCATTAAACGGTTAACACAAATTTGTTTATTGTCTTACTAGTATTCTATAGTTGAAACGTCGATCAGCTAAATGGAATTTGTTTAAGTGAACATCTGGTCGTTTGTTCATTTTTTCAAAACCCTCCCACCCATTTCCCTTTAAATTTATTTTGATGGTAAAGGAGCATTTTTGCATTTCATTTGTAACTCATATAGTACTTTTATTTTGTATATATTTACTAGTTTATCTACTGATAATTATTTCATGAAAAGAGATCACTTGTTATTTGCTGGGACTATTATACTAATATTAGTCCCAGTTATTTGTAATCTATATTACATGTTTATGATTTATGTTATAACTTATGACATATGTATGACTACCTGCAATAACCTAAATATTTTTTATTTAAATCAACATTTTCTTCTAAAATTAATTACATTATTAAGAATCAGGAAAACATCGAAATATTGTCTATATATATATTATTTGCAAAACAATACTCTTTTTAATAAATGATAGCGACCGAGCAGCGTCTGCAAGATCATTCAATGGTAGCAGTATCCCCAAATAGCGGAGTACTGATAATAGTCTTTATTTACCAAAGTCATAACAACACAAGGCATACAACATATAAACTATACATAGTATACATAGATATTAGCAGAAGGTAATGCGAAACATATTACAACATTTCAGATCTTAATTTTTGTGCATGAAATATAAATTTACCCAAATTACATAGCTCTCTAAGGTTATTCGAACTTAGAGATTCGAATCATTGGTTGCATATATTTATACAATTGTATAGAATGTTTTAATAAGGTTTAATAAAATAAGATCTAAGACCCGAATAAGTGGGACATTTTTAAATAAGGAGTTGTTTGTTTTTTCTCAAGGATTTGCAATTTTAATATCAATCGCAAAATTACAGGTGGATGAAAAAAATTCGTCTCGTACCTGTGCGCAAAATAGGTAACACCTTCTACTTTTAAATCTTAGGAATGCTGAGCTATAGTCTATGAAATTTGCACCAAAAAGGAATTCATTTGCGTCAACGCTACTTCTACGCCACTTCATTTTGAAAACTATAGGTTTCATTTGCGCCAATAAAACAATCATACAATTGCGCCGCCAATTCTACCAATACTTATGTAGTTTGCCGACTGGCGGAGTTTAAGTCATTTTAATACAAAAATATGCTGAATTAAAACATAAATCGGTAAATAGCCTAGCACAACACGACTCCACTGTACATCTCCATCTAATTTCTCCATTTTCTTAATAAAATCCTCACGGAATTTGTGATCTTCTACAACGATTATAGGTTTCCATCTATCAGGCTCTATTTTTTACAATATATCAAACAACGTTACATGTGAAAAACTATTCTATTTCTGAAGAATTTATTTATTGGTGAGTTTTGATTAATTTTGATGAGTAATTAGTTTAATTTAATTCAATAGGATAGTTATAGTACATGTTACATGTATAATATAGGTAGATAAAAGAAGAATGTGTCTGAGGACACAAATGCCCCCGCTCAAGCTTTGCAATTTTCCAAGTTAAAAAGGGGCATTAATGTAGAACGGTAAATGAATCACAACCAAAATTCAAACTCTGTCTGTATGTTGTGGTTCTTAGCATTGTGTATGAGTGTCTTAAATTTGAATGACTAAACTTAAGTTAGAGTGCGGAAACGAAAAAAAATGCAATTTTCCAAGTTAAAACGGGCATAGCTCTAGAACGGTAAGTGACTTACTGCCTAAATTTGAACTCGGTCTGCTATTTTTTTTATTCTTAGCATTGTGTATGAGTTTCATAAAATTTCGATGAGGAAAAGTAAAGTTAGAGTGCGGAAATGAAAAATTTGCAATTTTTCAAGTTATAAAGGGACCATGATAACTTTAGAACGGTTGGTACTTAGCAATATGTATGAGTTTCATAAAATTTGCACGAAGCAAACTTAAGTTAGAGTGCGGAAACGAAAATGGGACGGATGGAAGAACGGACGGACGGTCAAAGGTAACACTTAATGCCCCCGTTGCATACGGCGGGGCATACACAATATACAGGTAAATGTGGCGCAATTATTACCATCAGAAAAATAGGGAGTGTCGCAATTGATACCTTTTCAAAACTGTAATTGGTGCAAATTTATTCTGGCCTATTTTTCACTCTGAGACGAGGAACATATCCGTGGTCATATGTGACATGATCGGTTACGTCATGATGGTTTCCAGCTATCGAACGAGTACTTTGCCATTAAGAACCCTTTTTTTATTAGGTGTTTTGCATGTAGCAACCTTCTTAGTATCAAGGAAATCCTGATAAGAAACACAACCTCTGGAATATTGTGCCAGCTGTTAGATATCATTACTTCATTATGCATATTCAGATGCTGTTTGAAAGTTTTACATACAAAAAAATGAAATGGAAAAGAAAAGTTAAGTTTTCAGCTGGCCAATATGTAAATTTCTAGGTAAATGGTAAGATATCTGTATATGACTCATAAATTGATACCCCATCGCCCTTGCAAAGTCCATTAATAGCGGATTTGCAATTGCCGTCATAATTAACCACATATTTCAGTGCAGCAAAGCCTATTCGAACCTCTTTATGTTTTCTCAACAAAGGTTATTTTGCAAACGATTCCAACAGAGGAATTTACACAAGCAAAGCAACAAATGAAATTTTAAACAAGTAATCCTGTGTTAGGATGCTAACACAAAAGTCGCCAAAACGGCCCCCAACCATTGTTCTGCTGTTTCCATGGTAACGGAAGCCATTTTGAAATTTCAAAGTCGGATATCACATCTACACGTGACAGGTCACATTACTTACAAGTTTCATAAAATTGGACCAATTTTCAAATTTAGGCATTCGTGTTTCCATGGTTACGGTGGCCATTTTGAAATTCCAAAGTCAAATGCCACATCTACATAAGACAGTCAACATTTGTGTAAAGTTTCATTAAGTTTGAAGCATTTTGAATTTTTGACATTTTGCAGTTTCCATGGTAACGGCAGCCATTTTGAAAATTCCAAAGTCGGATGGCACATCTACACATGACAGGTAACATTACTGTCAACTTTCATAAAGATTGGACCAAATCTAGATTTTCGCATTTTGTTGTTTCCATGGCAACGGCGGCCACTTTGGAAATTTCAAAGTCAAATTCCAAATCTACATGCACTCGTTAACATCTCTGTAAAATTTCATTAAATTTGAAGCATTTAAAAAATTTCACATTTTGCAGTTTCCATGGTAACGGCGGCCATTTTAAAATTCCAAAGTCGAATTACAGCTACATATGGTGCAACCTGTAATAATCTATCATTATATAACATAAAAGTACATAGGAATAATTCAACACTATCACATGACTAATCACATGACTATTGTTCTAGAATGTTCCATGAAAATTGACCCCCTAAAATAATGCCAAGATGACCCCGGGCTGAAATAAAAAATGTGGAATGGACACCTGGACATCGGTCTCTTGTATTACACAAAACTTAAAGGTTCTACCAGTAACGAATCAATAGTCGAAAATGACCCCACCCATGTTCCGGCCCCAAAAGTGCCAAGTTGACCCCATTTGAAATAAAAATAGCGAATGCACCCTAGGATACTACCCCAACATCATACCAAATATAAAGTTTCCATCATTTAAGGCTTGGAAGAAAATGGTCGGACAAATTAGGGTTAAGAATAATAATAATAACAAGTAATCCTGTGTTAGGATGCTAACACAAAAGTCGCCAAAACGGCCCCAACCATTGTTCTGCTGTTTCCATGGTAACGGCAGCCATTTTGAAATTTCATAGTCGGATAGCACATCTACACATGACAGGTCACATTACTTACAAGTTTCATAAAATTGGACCAATTTTCAAATTTAGGCATTCGTGTTTCCATGGTTACGGTGGCCATTTTGAAATTCCAAAGTCAAATGCCACATCTACATAAGACAGTCAACATTTGTGTAAAGTTTCATTAAGTTTGAAGCATTTTGAATTTTTTGACATTTTTGCAGTTTCCATGGTAACGGCAGCCATTTTGAAAATTCCAAAGTCGGATGGCACATCTACACATGACAGGTCACATTACTGTCAAGTTTCATAAAGATTGGACCAAATCTAGATTTTTCGCATTTTGTTGTTTCCATGGCAACGGCGGCCATTTTGGAAATTCAAAGTCAAATTCCAAATCTACATACACTCGTTAACATCTCTGTAAAATTTCATTAAATTTGAAGCATTTTAAAAATTTCACATTTTGCAGTTTCCATGGTAACGGCGGCCATTTTAAAATTCCAAAGTCGAATTACAGCTACATATGGTGCTACCTGTAATAATCTATCATTATATAACATAAAAAGTACATAGGAATAATTCAACACTATCACATGACTAATCACATGACTATTGTTCTAGAATGTTCCATGAAAATTGACCCCTAAAATAATGCCAAGATGACCCCGGCTGAAATAAAAATGTGGAATGGACACCAGACATCGGTCTCTTGTATTACACAAAACTTAAAGGTTCTACCAGTAGCGAATCAATAGTAAAAAAATGACCCCACCCATCTTCCGGCCCCCAAATAGTGCCAAGTTGACCCCATTTGAAATAAAAATAGTGAATGCACCCTAGGGATACTACCCCAACATCATACCAAATATAAAGTTTCCATCATCTGAGGCTTGGAAGAAAATGGTCGGACAAATTAGGGTTAAAAAGAAGAATAATAATAATAATAATAATAATAATAATAAGAAACGGGACAAAAACAATAAGTCTCCAAAACTCCGTTTTGGCGACTTAATAACAAGTAATCCTGTGTTAGGATGCTAACACAAAAGTCGCCAAAACGGCCCCAACCATTGTTCTGCTGTTTCCATGGTAACGGCAGCCATTTTGAAATTTCAAAGTCGGATATCACATCTACACGTGACAGGTCACATTACTTACAAGTTTCATAAAAATTGGACCAATTTTCAAATTTAGGCATTCGTGTTTCCATGGTTACGGTGGCCATTTTGGAAATTCCAAAGTCAAATGCAACATCTACATAAGACAGTCAACATTTGTATAAAGTTTCATTAAGTTTGAAGCATTTTGAATTTTTTGACATTTTTGCAGTTTCCATGGTAACGGCAGCCATTTTGAAAATTCCAAAGTCGGATGGCACATCTACACATGACAGGTCACATTACTGTCAAGTTTCATAAAGATTGGACCAAACCTAGATTTTCGCATTTTGTTGTTTCCATGGCAACGGCGGCCATTTTGGAAATTCCAAAGTCAATTTCCAAATCTACATACACTCGTTAACATCTCTGTAAAATTTCATTAAATTTGAAGCATTTTAAAAATTTCACATTTTTGCAGTTTCCATGGTAACGGCGGCCATTTTAAAAATTCCAAAGTCGAATTACAGCTACATATGGTGTTGCCTGTAATAATCTATCATTATATAACATAAAAAGTACATAGGAATAATTCAACACTATCACATGACTAATCACATGACTATTGTTCTAGAATGTTCCATGACAATTGACCCCTAAAATAATGCCAAGATGACCCTGGGCTGAAATAAAAATGTGGAATGGACACCTAGACATCGGTCTCTTGTATTACACAAAACTTAAAGGTTCTACCAGTAACGAATCAATAGTTGAAAATGACCCCACCCATCTTCCGACCCCCAAAAGTGCCAAGTTGACCCCATTTGAAATAAAAATAGCGAATGCACCCTAGGATACTACCCCAACATCATACCAAATATAAAGTTTCCATCATTTAAGGCTTGGAAGAAAATGGTCGGACAAATTAGGGTTAAGAAGAATAATAATAATAATAATAATAATAATAATAATAAGAAACGGGACAAAAACATAAAGTCTCCAAAACTCCGTTTTGGCGACTTAATAACAAGTAATCCTGTGTTAGGATGCTAACACAAAAGTCGCCAAAACGGCCCCAACCATTGTTCTGCTGTTTCCATGGTAACGGCAGCCATTTTGAAATTTCATAGTCGGATAGCACATCTACACATGACAGGTCACATTACTTACAAGTTTCTTAAAAGTTGGACCAATTTTCAAATTTAGGCATTCGTGTTTCCATGGTTACGGTGGCCATTTTGGAAATTCCAAAGTCAAAGTCAAAGTCCAAATGCCACATCTACATTTGTGTAAAGTTTCATTAAGTTTGAAGCATTTTGAATTTTTTGACATTTTTGCAGTTTCCATGGTAACGGCAGCCATTTTGAAAATTCCAAAGTCAGATGGCACATCTACATGACAGGTCACATTACTGTCAAGTTTCATAAAGATTGGACCAAACCTAGATTTTTTGCATTTTTGTTGTTTCCATGGCAACGGCGGCCATTTTGGAAATTCCAAAGTCAATTTCCAAATCTACATACACTCGTTAACATCTCTGTAAAATTTCATTAAATTTGAAGCATTTTTTGAAAATTTCACATTTTTGCAGTTTCCATGGTAACGGCGGCCATTTTAAAAATTCCAAAGTCGAATTACAGCTACATATGGTGCTACCTTTAATAATCTATCATTATATAACATAAAAAGTACATAGGAATAATTCAACACTATCACATGACTAATCACATGACTATTGTTCTAGAATGTTCCATGAAAATTGACCCCTAAAATAATGCCAAGATGACCCCGGCTGAAATAAAAATGTGGAATGGACACCTGGACATCGGTCTCTTGTATTACACAAAACTTAAAGGTTCTACCAGTAACGAATCAATAGTTGAAAAATGACCCCACCCATGTTCCGGCCCCCAAAAAGTGCCAAGTTGACCCCATTTGAAATAAAAAATAGCGAATGCACCCCTAGGGATACTACCCCAACATCATACCAAATATAAAGTTTCCATCATTTAAGGCTTGGAAGAAAATGGTCGGACAAATTAGGGTTAAGAAGAATAATAATAATAATAATAATAATAATAATAATAATAATAAGAAACGGGACAAAAACATAAAGTCTCCAAAACTCCGTTTTGGCGACTTAATAACAAGTAATCCTGTGTTAGGATGCTAACACAAAAGTCGCCAAAAACGGCCCCAACCATTGTTCTGCTGTTTCCATGGTAACGGCAGCCATTTTGAAATTTCATAGTCGGATCGCACATCTACACATGACAGGTCACATTACTTACAAGCTTCTTAAAAGTTGGACCAATTTTCAAATTTAGGCATTCGTGTTTCCATGGTTACGATGGCCATTTTGGAAATTCCAAAGTCAAATGCCACATCTACATAAGACAGGTCACATTACTGTCAAGTTTCATAAAGATTGGACCAAATTTAGATTTTTCGCATTTTTGTTGTTTCCATGGCAACGGCGGCCATTTTGGAAATTCCAAAGTCAAATTCCAAATCTACATACACTCGTTAACATCTCTGTAAAATTTCATTAAATTTGAAGCATTTTAAAAAAAAATTCACATTTTTGCAGTTTCCATGGTAACGGCGGCCATTTTAAAAATTCCAAAGTCGAATTACAGCTACATATATGGTGCTACCTGTAATAATCTATCATTATATAACATAAAAAGTACATAGGAATAATTCAACACTATCACATGACTAATCACATGACTATTCTTCTAGAATGTTCCATGAAAATTGACCCCCTAAAATAATGCCAAGATGACCCCGGGCTGAAATAAAAAATGTGGAATGGACACCTGGACATCGGTCTCTTGTATTACACAAAACTTAAAGGTTCTACCAGTAGCGAATCAATAGTCGAAAAATGACCCCACCCATGTTCCGGCCCCCAAATAGTGCCAAGTTGACCCCCATTTGAAATAAAAAATAGTGAATGCACCCTAGGATACTACCCCAACATCATACCAAATATAAAGTTTCCATCATTTAAGGCTTGGAAGAAAATGGTCGGACAAATTAGGGTTAAGAAGAATAATAATAATAATAATAATAATAATAATAATAATAATAAGAAACGGGACAAAAACATAAAGTCTCCAAAATTCCGTTTTGGCGACTTAAGGTGGCTCGGCCCTTTAACAGTGCGCAGTTTTTAACGCATGTTTCTAACGACGAACGCCTTGACAACGATCGCTTTGAGGGGTCTTCTCAAAAGTAGTGTTGACGACATTGGAACGCGGACGTGTCTGAGAGCACCCTTTCCCGATGTCAACAAACGATGCAAAACTTTCTTCCAAAAAGAAAATACGGTCAGAAATACAGAGTGGTTTGTTTATTTTTCACATAAAAAGGACATAAATATATATGATATGAGCGTAACATTAACAAAAAATTATAAATATTGACTTGTACGACGGTGTCTGGTGCTTTCGCTCCGAAAACACAATCTCACCCTACACGTTCGATCCTTGGGTCCGTTCGCACCCTATTTTCATTTAAATACCGGTTGAATTAAAAGATGTCTTTTAGATGTATATATGAAAATATTTTGTCAATGACGCAATGTTTAACCGTAAACAAAGGATAGCGATGTAGACAACTGCATGTCACCGTACGGCTTTAAAAAACAAGTAAAATCCATATAGTATAAATGCATCGGGGGTTCATCTGCACGCTATCCGTTTGGCGTATTATAAAATTTTGTTACTGTTATAAATCTCTTTTTTTACTTATAAATAATATCTTCATTTCCAAGTATTGGTAGGATTTTATTCCGAGTATGTGAAATATTTTCTCACAACAAAATTTTGATAATAGTTTTGAACTATGACAATTTTCAAGCAAAGACTAAATACATGACAGTCACACCTAACATTTTTATTTAAAGATTTATATACTTTATCAACTCATGGGCACAAAAATATCTAGCAAATTTTCTCGTATCATAATTCTATGAATTCCGGAACTCTAGTCCTTTAACATAAGACCTCGGGGTCAATGTTTTCTATTTATGATATTTTCCTTTCATTTATTTTGCTATTTTGTTAATTTACTATTTTCTGTTTTATTTATCAATATGCAAACCGAGTTCGCATAAAAAAAAAGAGGAAACATCAGCGTAAAAATTTAATAATTGAATAAGAATGTGTTATTATAATAGACTACCGGAACTCGAGCAAAACATTTCACTAAATTGATTATTTGTTTTACGCAGAAAAAAAAAAACCCGACACTTCAATTATTTGCTATTTTCCACCTTTGATCATGTAGATGAAAATTGGTCAATAGTAACCTGGACCTAGAATTCCGACCTACATTGTATATCGGTCTATGCTATTATCCCTCAATATCGCATGCTTTGCGGAGAAGCGCAATATATTTGGTCTGACCACGTCGGGATTTAGCGTATTACACCCGAAGTCTACCGGGCAGTTCCAAACACTTCCATCTAAAGACTTTATATATAAACAAAATCTATGCTACTTACTAGAATTTGCTATTTTGCCGGCTCTGATTAGAATATCCTTATTCAAACCGGCGAAATAGCCTATTTCTATAGAAATGGCTATTTTACCGGCACCAGCAAAAAAGTGAATTTGTTTTTTTGTAGGTTCTTTGTAAAGAGTGAAATTTAATATTTTATTTACTTTTGAAAGTACTATGAAAATTATGTGCACTGACAACATAAAATAAAATAATTACTGATTTATCAGTAGTTATTAAAAAAGAAAACTGCTAACAATATTTGAGACACATGTAATCGTTTGAGAACATAACATTTATCAGTCAAAGTATAAATAACTATTAAGAATTTATAACAAGAAAAAGAAACAAAATAAAATATTGAGCATCCATTTGTTGCAATGAAATCATATCTAAACATGTAGTTGAAATTATTTCTAAAATCAGTCGGTGACAGTCTAATGCAACATATATGCATAAGAATAAAATCTCAGATTTTTAACTGTGTGTTATAAAAAATAAAAGTTAAAAGTCTCATTGCATCATAAATTTGATAAAACATTATACAATATAACAAAGTCAATCACATAGCTTAAAAATCAAAATTTTTCAATTAAACTTGCTTTTGGAATAATAGTTATTTATTTGGGTTGCATATATGTGTAAACAAAATAGTTTTAACTTGGCTTCCGCTACCTAATGCCAGCAAAATAACATATTTTCTATTTTTTCAGCATGGGTTACAATTTCACTGTATGGCTGTTGCCGGTAAAATAGCAATTTCTATAGAAATTGAAGGCTTGAATTAAGATATTTTAATCAGAGCCGCAAAATAGCCACTGCCAATAAGAAAAAAAATGACTGGACTCTTAAAATCTGAACTTTGGTTGATAGTTGTTTCATTGGCAATCATACCACATCTCCTTATTTTTATATCGTAGGGTTAACATGGGTATAGAAATATGACTTTCCTAATCCGACAGATAACCCTTGCTTAGACAGGGAGTTCATACAGCTGGATGTATAAATACGCAGCCTCGTAGGGTACAAAGGGGGAATTTTGCCCATACCCAACATGGATTGTCCATTCATTTTCCAGTGGCAGTCCATATATCTAGCCCCTCCTACTTTGCAGAACCTTCATATGGTACTTATCATCCATATGTTCTCATCCGTATTATGCTTGAAATATTTGCCAGTGAACGTTCAGCAAGCACAAATTAAACTGTTATTTTGTGTGCAACTATATACAAAAGAACGTCATTTCTGGTCCTTTTATCATACTAGTAGCTGACTACGCGGTATGGGTTTTGGTCATTGCTGAAGGCCGACGGTGACCTATAGTTGTTATCTTCTATGTCATTTGGTCTCTGGTGGAGAGTTGCATCATTGCCAATTATACCACATCTTCCTATATATTTTTTTTTCATGGTGAAAAGTTTTATTTGAGGGTCACCTTAGACCTTGAATATCGCAGTTGTAATATATCTGAAAGACCAATTAATTTGTACCAAATTTGAAAATGGTGAGTAGACAGATTTGTTGGGATTACAACGATGTTGATTTCAACCACGATAGCTGTGAACACAAAATATGGAAATAAGTTTTCTTGAAAAACAATGCTCCCAAGGAAAAGGTGTAAACTATTAGGACTTGTTCCAATACAAACAAGAAGTATTAGGATAGATCACATATTTTTCAAGTTGTTATGACACATTCATAGATAAATCTGCATGTATGGCAGTCACACCTTTCAGCACATTTTTTTGTGTTAACAAGAGTGCACAAGCTGAAATGTCTCGCCTGCTTTACTAATCATCATTGTTGATTGATTTTACGTTGATATTCCTAAAGATAAAGTTTTACTACAAGTATCAGAAAAAAATAATATTATCAATTATCAATTATCATGAAAATGAGGCCAAGGTCAGTTAAACCAAGCCAGCCTTACAGTGGCAGATCCAGAAATTTTCATAAAGGGAGGGGGCACTGACTGCCTAAGAGGGGCCCTGCTCCAGTCATTCCCTATACATGTATAAGCAACCAAATTTTTCCAACAAAAGGGGGCACCATGGGCCCTCGCCCTAAATCCACCTGTTACAATCATTCCCTAAACCAAATATTTTGAAACATAGTATGCAAGAAACAGACAAAACCATGAAAATGAGGCGAAGTTCAAATAAACCCTGCAAGACAGGCAAATTTGTTTTTCATTCATTATTTTGTACATATATCAGGCTGTTAGTTTTCTCATTAGAATTGTTTTACATTTGTCATTTCGAGGCCTTTTATATCGGACTATGCAGTATAGGTTTTACTCATTGTTGAAGGCCATATGGTGACCTTTAGTTGTTTTTTTTTGTGTCATTTGGTCTCTTGTGGAGAGTTGTCTCATTTACAATCATACCACATCTTCTTATTTGATATTTCAATACATTCATTTAATAATCATTCCATACACCAAATATAGTTGACTTATTGATTACACAATGTAGCATATTAAAAGAGGACTTATCATTGACCAATGAACCATGAAAATGTGGTCAATGACAACTGCCAGACAGACATGTACTCCTTACATTTGTGAATCATTGCATACATCAAATATAGTTTATCTACTTCTTTAGTATTAGAAAACAGACAAAACACAAAAACTTGACATTGACAAATGACCTATTGCTAACAGTATCTGATAAATAACCTATAATGGTTTACTTTTATAAATTTTGACTTGGATGGAGAGTTGTCTCATTGGCACTCATACCACATCTTCTTATATCTAATCAGGTAACTTTAACCTTGATCACTGATCCATGAGGTTGAAATCTTTGTTGCAATCTCTATCAATTTGAGTGCATATCTAATTTTACAAAACCATGTTTATCTGATTTCAGAAATCTTGATCATAATGATTCATTGTGATAGGAAATGAGGTTGTAAGTTAGTGAGACACAAGTTTTCCAGAAAATATATAATTCGTTTGATTGTTTTGTTTGGTTGCTGTCTCATTGAACAAAACTATATATTCTATTTCTCCTTTTATCCCCAAAATATAACTTTTGAAATAGAAAATGAAAAGCATATGGATGGACAAAAAATGCCAGATGATGTAAAATAATTCAAGTGACCATTTGGGTCAGGGGTTGGTGAGGTAAAAGATGAGGGAAAGGCATGTGCATTTACCACAACTGTCACTTGGTATTATGATTTCCAAAATCTACAAATCTCATTAGCTACATTATGTATTAAAGACAACTGCATATATTGCAGTTTGCATATCATGAATCATGTTTGCAGCAAAATTCACTCAAGCAGCAAAATTAAATTAACACAGCTCTATTAAAATTCATTTTTGAAACATTTTGATTTTATTCCTCAAATGTCTATGAGATCAAATTTATAAAACATTTATTAACATTGTTATTTTCAATAGCTAGTAATTGTTGACTTGTATACATCATGTACATGTACAATCATTAATTGATCAGCTCCATATTTTCATAATTTTTATATCAATATTCTTCTCTTCAGTGTTTTTATATGACTCAATAATCTATTCATCATTGGGATATGTAGGTACAGTAGGTCCTTTTGATCTTGGATTTTTTTTTTATGGATTTTGACAGCACTTAGCATATAGTTCCAAATTATAGTTTATCTTGGCTTCTTAAGTGGATTCTGAACACATTGCATATAGACACCAAGTGTAGATGATCTTGAGTTCTCATATGGATTCTGACAGTACTTTGATTATACATGTAGTTCAGTATTGTTGATCTTGGCTTCTAATGTTCTTAAGTTTAAGCACTTTACATATATAGTTCAATTGCAAAACAAGATGATTTTGACTTCTCATGTAAATTATGTCGGTACTTTGCCAATAGTTTCCAAGTAAAGTTGAACATTCCAGGATCTTTTACAACAAATCACTACTTCCTCTTACATGTACTTGAAGCCTGCAATTAAATGTGAGAGTAATTCTGTCAGAAAATCAACCATGATTGACATTTAAATGCATAATGTAGTTCATATTTTAAAACTAGAGGCTCCAAGGAGCCGGTGTCGCTCACCTGATATTTTTATTCACAATTGATGCATGAAATAATGCAACCATTATACTTTTGCTTTAGTTTCAGAGATATAAGCCAAAAACTGCATTTTACCCCTATGTTCTATTTTTAGCCATGTCAGCCATGTTGGTTGGCAGACAGGGTCATCAAACACATTTTTTAAAACTAGATACCCTAATGATGATTATGGCCAAGTTAAGTTAAATTTGTCTCAGTAGTTTCAGAGAAGATTTTTGTAAAAGATAAAAATTTTCAAAAATTGTTTAATATTGACTTTAAAGGGCAATAACTCCTTAAGGAGTCAATTGACAATTTTGGTCATGTTGACTTATTTGTAGATCTTACTTTGCTGAACATTATTGCTGTTTACAGTTTATAGCTATCTATAAAAATATTCAAGATAATAACCAAAAACTACATAATTTCCTTAAATTACCAACTCAGGGGTAGCAACCCAACAGCGCATTGTCTGATTCATCTAAAAATTTTGGGGCAGATATATCTTAACCTAATGAACATTTTTATCCCATGTTAGATTCGCTCTAAATGTTTAGTTTCATTGATATAAGCCAGAAAATGTATTTTACCCCTATGTTCTACTTCTAGCCATGTCTGTCATGTTGAATGGCAGGCAGGGTCATCAGACACATTTTTTAAACTAGATACCTTTATGATGATTGTGGCCAAGTTTGGTTAGAATTCATTGGGCCAGGTGAGCTAAATCAAAGTGATGGAAATCACTCATGGAAAGATTGGAAGAGTAGTTTGAATAATTTCAAATCATATTTAGGTATGGTGTGGACAGAAAAGAACATTAATAAAGCACTATTGCTGACAATTGCATTAACTGCATGTCTTTAGAAGGATAAGCACTTTTTCAGTAGATAAAATGAGCTAAATGTGAATCAATGATAGCCAGTCCCTTAATTTGCACAGCAACCAAATAATGTTCCTGTTACATGTTTCACCTTTTACATTTTATCTTTTGAAACAAATGAAATTATAAACAAAGATTCTTCTGATAAAGTTTATCAATTATCCTTGTAAGATGTGGGACCAACAGATAGAATTGAAGCTAAGAACTTTATTGTGTCAAAATATTAATCTAAAAGGGTTGTTTTGGGGCATTTTGTAAGTTGAAACATAGGTATACTATTTTCTCCTCTGAGAATTGCTTATTCATTTTGAAAACAACTAGATATCATTTAGATGGGAGCCATCTCTGTGGGCCCTGCTGTGAATAATGTGTGGTGAAAAATTTGTATCTTTATCATTGGACATGGGGTTGTCAACTGAAACCGAAGTTTATGACCTTGACCTTTGACCTAGGAAGTAGTACATAAATTATGACACACCCTCTGGTGTTGGTTTATATACATTTCAAGTATAAACTTTGAAATCATAACGGTTCTCAAGATATAGAGCGGACATGATCTATTCCATAAGACATAGGGTTGTCAACTAAAACCAAAGTTTTTTTACCTTGACCTTTGACCTAGGAAGTTGTACATAGACTATGACACATCCTCTGGTGTTGGTTTATATACATGTCAAGTATAAACTTTGAAATCATAACGGTTCTCAAGATATAGAGCGGACAGAATCTTTACCATAGGACATGGGGTTGTCAACTAAAACCAAAGTTTTTGACCTTGACCTTTGACCTAAGAAGTTGTACATACATTATGACACACCCTCTGGTGTTGGTTAATATACATGTCAAGTATAAACTTTGAAATCATAACGGTTCTCTAGATATAGAGCGGACACAATTTGTTACGGACTGACGGACAGTACGATGGACAGACTGATCACTATAGGGCAGCCGCCATTCGGCGGGGCCCTAATTATCATGATTATATGGCACTGAAGATTAAAAGTTGTAGAGTGTATTTTAATCAATTTATAATTTCAATATTTTCCAGAAAAGGACATTGAAAATGTACTTTTTCAATATAAACAAATTAAAAACTTTATTGAAATGGGGATTCTTTCTTGATTGCAAAATATATATATCCTTCTTATATTCAAATGACTAAAATTGTTAGACATTTGATGGGGAATAAACTAAAAAAATATTGGTTTGTTCTAATTAAGAGTTTTAAAATTTTACTAACTGTTTCAAGCCAATCACTGATAAGTGAACTAACCTAAATTGTTGATTAATTACAGATGATTATTGCAGATTTATCAAATAAATTATAGGCCTTCCTTGAATACCAAGTTTATATATTTATATATTTATATTTTATATTTTGTCAATTTTTTTGAAAAAAGATCTTGGTAATCCGTAATTAAACATTTATCTTTCAGGCATAATTTACAGAATCACTTTATGTAGTGTAGATCAAAAGTTATAGGCAATGAATAAATCTATCATTTCTATATATCAAACATCTAATATATACATTTGTGTATTCAATTATGAGGTCAAATATTTGTGTATTGAGAGTTTATTGAGATGGATAATGAAGGGTCTGTATAATTATGTAATACTGAGGTTGATTAGTAATGTGGTCAATTTGATTGGCATTTAAGGAGGTGGGGCATTGTAATTAAGGCCCCACCTTGTCTCTGATTGTTTGGTGATCATGACAGTTGTCAATCATAATGTTATTGTATCATTACTCTAATTACCTAATCAAAATGACATAAATAGCCTGCACACCAATACACCTTAAAGACATACATACTTGAATGAACTCCTCCAGAAATATACCAAAATTTTCACAGTTTATATGTGAATATGTACACAGACATGAAAAATATATAGGGAACTATATTTCAGTGTGTTAGATTTTGTAGATTTAGTAGCTAACCTGTGCTACTTGTTGTTAGGGAGGCCGGTGCCTCAGGAAAGATTTAGAACAAGTTCCAATCTTTCCAAAAATGAAGAATTTGTGGCGATCAATAATGAGCAAACAAAATAAAATTACATGATGAACAGCAAGTATAAATAATGATTTTGTTTTTATATGTTGAATACAGACTTATCGGGTCAACCAAATTATGTTGTTAATGTACTTGTATCCTGTTTGGAATAAGGGATACACAAATTTTGTATTAAATTATACTAAGCACAAAACAATAATGAACTTTTCAACTCAAATGTATGTGTTATTTGGTAAACTAGATAAGCCCTACAATGTATGTTTAAACCTGATACTTGACCTTAAGAAGGGGCAGGAAAAGGGGGTATTGGGTCTGTTAGCTTGGTCTCAAGTGAAAATAAAAGTAACTAGTTTGGTAGAAGCTGAGGGTAGAAGTAAATCTTATGAAGATTATAAATAGAAAAGACCAGATAATTGTTTTTAACAGCTTGTGCCCTTTGATCTTGTGTGTGTCACTTTAATTTTAAACAATAAAATCAACTTAATATCTTTATCTTATCATGTTATATAACGATACTTACTAAAGCACGCTTAAAATAAAATGCTCCGCAGGGCGCAGCTTGATACGACCGCAGAGGTCGAACCCTGAACAGTTGGGGCAAGTATGGACACAACATTCAAGCTTGATACAGCTCTGAATTTGGATTGTGATTGACTATTTGACACAGCATAGGTTTCTGACACAGAATGAATGTGGTCTAAGAACTTAAAAATTTTAAATTGGACATTCACCTATTATGGTCCAATATCCAAAATCTAAATACATGGTTAGATTCAGCATATCAAAGAACCCTAAGAGTTCAATTTTGATGAAATCAAACAAAGTTTAATTTTGGACCCTTTTGACCTCAATGTGGACAAAGTTGATAACGGGCCCAAAAATCAAAAATCTAAATACATGGTTAGATTCAGCATATCAAAGAACCCCATATATTCAATTTTGTTGAAATCAAACAAAGTTTAATTTTGGACCCTTTTGACCTCAATGTGGACAAAGTTGATAACGGGCCCAAAATCAAAAATCTAAATACATGGTTAGATTCAGCATATCAAAGAACCCCATATATTCAATTTTGTTGAAATCAAACAAAGTTTAATTTTGGACCCCGATTTGGACCAACTTGAAAACTGGGCCCATAATCAAAAATTTAAAGACATGTTTAGACTCAGCATATCAAAGAACCCTAAGAATTCAATTTTGTTAAAATCAAATTAAGTTTAATTTTGGACCCTTTGGACCTTAATGTAGACAAATTTGAAAACAGGACCAAAAATTAAGAATCTAAATACATGGTTAGATTCAGCATATCAAAGAACCCCATATATTCAATTTTGTTGAAATCAAACAAAGTTAAATTTTGGACCCCAATTTGGACCAACTTGAAAACTGGGCCCATAATAAAAATCTAAATACATGATTAGATTCAGCATATCAAAGAACCCTAAGAATTCAATTTTGTTAAAATCAAACTAAGTTTAATTTTGGACCCTTTGGACCTTAATGTATACCAATTTGAAAACATGACCAAAATTAAGAATCTAAATACACGGTTAGATTCAGCATATCAAAGAACCCCATATATTCAATTTTGTTGAAATCAAACAAAGTTTAATTTTGGACCCTTTTGATCTCAATGTGGACAAAGTTGATAATGGGGCCCAAAAATAAAAATCTAAATACATGGTTAGATTCAGCATATCAAAGAACCCAATATATTCAATTTTGTTGAAATCAAACAAAGTTTAATTTTGGACCCGATTTGGACCAACTTGAAAACTGGGCCCATAATCAAAAATTTAAAGACATGTTTAGATTCAGCATATCAAAGAACCCTAAGAATTCAATTTTGTTAAAATCAAATTAAGTTTAATTTTGGACCCTTTGGACCTTAATGTAGACCAATTTGAAAACGGGACCAAAAATTAAGAATCTAAATACATGGTTAGATTCAGCATATCAAAGAACCCCATATATTCAATTTTTGTTGAAATCAAACAAAGTTAAATTTTGGACCCCAATTTGGACCAACTTGAAAACTGGGCCCATAATCAAAAATCTAAATACATGATTAGATTCAGCATATCAAAGAACCCTAAGAATTCAATTTTTTGTTAAAATCAAACTAAGTTTAATTTTGGACCCTTTGGACCTTAATGTAGACCAATTTGAAAACAGGACCAAAATTAAGAATCTAAATACATGGTTAGATTCGGCATATCAAAGAACCCCAATAATTCAATTTTGATGAAATCAAACAAAGTTTAATTTTGGACCCTTTGGACCTCAATGTGGACCAATTTAAAACGGGGCCCAAAATCCAAAAACTTAATACACAGTTAGATTCAGCATATTAAAGAACCCCAAGAATTCAAGAATAAAACCCCATTGAAATTGGTCAAGAAATAAGCAATTTATACAAAGTATCTTCTTTTGCACAATACTGTGCAATTAAATATTTCTTGCAATTGCGCAATACTGTGCAATTGAATATTTCTTGCTATTGTGCAATACTGTACAATTGACAATTTCTTCCTATTGTGCAATATTGTGCTATTGGATATTTCTTGCTATTGCGCAATACTGTGCAATTGAAGATTTCTTGCTATTGCGCAATACTGTGCAATTGAAAATTTCTTGCTATTGCACAATACTTATTATATAATAATTTACACATCCTGTTTGGTGTGTATCTCCTGCCATATCATTATTATTTGCTTTTAAATATAAATCAGAAATAACCAACTTAAAATGGAAAATTTTAAAGAAAAAAAAAGGAAAAAAGGAAGAAAAGGGAAAAAATTCCCCAATTTTTGATCCCCTTATGATTCATCACCCCAAACTCAATCCCAGCCTTCAATGAGGTATGGTACCTTGCAGTACAATTTCAGAGAGATCCATACACTTAAACACAAGTTATTGTCTGAAACTAGAAAATGCTTATTTTGGCCCTTTTGGCCCCTAATTCCTAAACGTTTAGGGCAATTACCCCAAACTCAATTCCAGCTTTCCCTTTGTGATATGGAACCTTGTAGTACAATTTCAGAAAGATCCATACACTTACACACAAGTTATTGTCCTGAAACTAGAAAATGCTTATTTTTGCCCCTTTTGGCCCCTAATTCCTAAAATTTTGAGGCAATTACCCCAAAATCAATCCCAGCATTCCCTTTGTGATATGGAACCTTGTGGTACAATGTCAGAGAGATCCATACACTTACACACAAGTTATTGTCTGGAAGTTACAAAATGCTTATTTTGGCCCTTTTGGCCCCTAATTCCTTAACTGTTGGTACCATAACCCCAAAATCAATCCCAACCTTCCTTTGTGGTATTGAACCTTATGGTAAAATTTCCTAGAGATCCATTTACTTAAACTAAAGTTAGAGTGCGAAACCAATGCGTCTTCGGACGACGACGACGACGCCGGACGACGACGGACGACGACGACGACGCCAACGTCATACCAATATCGACCACAAAAATTTTTGCGGTCGTATAAAAAGGAAGGGTGCAAACAGACCCAGGGTGCGAACGTGTGGGGTGAGAATGTAAAAGGGGGAGAACATGAATGGGAGCTAACATGATTTTGGGTGAAAGGACCAGAATTTGAAAAGAGGGGGGATGAATATTCTGGGAAATATATTTGGCCAATTTTTTGTCTGGGAGCAAGGGGGATGGAAGTGGAAGTAGGGGGAAAATACTTTAGATTAAAAGAGAAGGGAAATGGGAGTTGGGGATAGGGAGTGGGAATCATGGACCCCTGTCCGAGGGTATAAAGGTACCCCACATTAGATTTTAACGATAAATATTTTACTCGATTTGACCCTAACGTAGCTACGAAATTAGATTTTACAAATGACGATTAAAAATCAAGATTCATTTGAGCCTTACGGTAACGCAAAAAGGACATTTGTGATGCTTGGCAGTAAAGGGCGTAATTTTCCTACCCTGTCCATCCCCTCGATATTTTTCCCCCAACAGGCTATACATGTCCACAACTTTCTTTTAAGGATCAAATAAACACATAAATAAGATACCAGCCATAACGATTATACATAGAACATAAATTTAGCCATGCAAGGTTTCAGGCGCAGAGATTTTCTACAATAGCGAGTATTTTGAGACAACCCCCCACTTTGTATTTTTCGTGATACTGATAACATTTGGCTGCCTAAAATATTAAAATCTATGTTTTCTTATGTAATGACTCTACCTGCATCGTTGTCTATTCGCCACTTTGTCTGTTATTCATGTACATGGTCGTAATCATCAGTGGTGTATGCTGATCCACAATGGCGACCCTGAAATTTCTGTTGTCCGATTATGGCGCCAATTTAGAGGGAAACAACTCGCGCCAGACAAAATTACCTTATTTCCCCAAAATAATCAAAATTTCGCTTTTTTATAACAAACAGTTATATGTTTATCACATTTATATTCAGCTATCGTCCATTGATATAATTGCAAACATTATTTTAATAAAGCCATCAATAAAGAATTCACAACAAAGTAATTATTGGAGTGCATTGAAATCAGACGTCATGGGGTAGAGGGGTTAATCAAAAGTCCGTAACTTTTTTAAAAGCCTGGTGACCCCCATTTTATTTTACCTTAAAATGCTCGAAAAGTTCATAGCTTTGACATATCCGTTTTTAAAAAAAATCTACCGGGGAAATTTTACGAAAAATTGATTTAACCAAAATTTTTAGCCTTAAACTGAAATTAGAAAATGCAAAATTTAGACATAAATCTGAAAAATAATAGGACTTTTAGCTCTAAAACAACCAAGAGAAACGTTTAAATTTCAAATTTTAATGTTTTTTCACATATTAATCATATTGACATGGTTCTGAAAGTCTTTGAATTTGATGTAGCCGTTATTGTTGAAAGGGTGGAAATGTTTGGAAATAGGGTCAAAATCGCACATTTCGCATCCATTTGAGGGGAAAACGAGCCTGGTGACCCCTTTTTCTTTGCATTTTGGATTCAGCATAAAAGATCTACAAAATATGTGAAAATAAAAAATCTACTGGGGTCCTTATTGGGGTGAGCCACCTTAATAAGAAACGGGACAAAACATAAAGTCTCCAAAACTCCGTTTTGGCGACTTAATAATAATAAGAAACGGGACAAAAACAATAATAGATTTCAGTGCCGTTAATCACGTTATGGGCATACAGAGAAAACAAATAAAAACATGCACTTAAAACACGAAAATAAAATAGGTGAACATAACATTAAACACTGAAACCAGATAAATATTCTAATTATTCCATGAAGCATTACTTTATACTTGTATTTAATTATTCCACGAAGCATTACTTTATACTTGTATTACCATTCCAGCTAAATAGAGCACCAATATTATAAGGAAAATTACATCAGTACAACGACGATCTGTCAGTGGGCCATCATCTAGCGATGTATCCTCTTCTTCATCTCTCTTCTAACATAAAAATAAAAATGTAACATGTCTAATTTTAAATTTCAATAAAAGTGGATTCACAAATGTATAAGTTTTGACAAGGTCTTGTCAGTTGTGCATGTGATAGATAAGTTTATAAATAAGACTGACGGAAGAATAGAAATCGACAAGCCTGCATACATATATCTGTTTTCAGCTATAAAGCAGACATTGTACACATACAATGTATATAAAAATAAGAAGATTTGCTTTGATTCCTGATGAAGCAATATCCTCAAGAGGCAAATTGGCGTAGTTTTAAGCAACTATGACCATTCCTCTTCTGAAGTTTGAGAGGTACAGAAGAAAGTTCCCTTCATCGATTTTATGTCTCAAATCTTTAAAAATAACAAAAAATAAATCCCCTTCGTCTTTAACTTTATTGTCGGATAGTCTGTAAATTTCACAATAAATACTATGATCGACCGAGCCATTAGGGGGAACAGATAAAATTATGTTTAAGAGAGACATATGAATGCAGTCGTTTAAGAGATGATTTGATATAAGAAATGTCTTTTCCTTTTCTCATTGTATTACTTTTGAAATATTTCAATACAGAAATATATGAATACTAGTTTAATAGACTAACAACAGTAAAGATACAATCGAGTAAAAAAAACGGTATGACAAATGAATATCCGTAATCATCTGTAACACAGGTCCGAACTGCCACAGAAATTAAGATGAGCGGTCCGTAAAACTTCCGAAGAGATAACTTTAACTTTACCACTTAGAACCCAAAGTTCAATAGCTCCCTTGTGAACAACAAACCTCTATCAAGGAAATCATGATAGGAATGGCAAGCCCTAAAATTTCTTTCAACTTGAAGATTTATCATCTATATACCTTGTACGTGTACTGCTGGAATGTTGCTGATAGAAATTGAAAATTGACAATTCGAAAATTTACTTCTCAAAAGACCCTCTTTATCAATTTCTTTGTGAAAGTCGAGATACGAAGCATACTAGCTTTTTCCTTTATTTCAAGTTCAATCGGACATATATGCGATCAATAGTCGCCAAACTTCAATTCAATCAGAGAGAGGACATCATGTATATATGTTGTGTACAAGTTAAAATTGTACAAATTATAATTTGTATTTTTACTTTGTACAAATTGTAATTCTTCCAAAAAGTGCTTGTACAAATTACAATTTGTACAAAATTTGACTAGAATTCACTTATAACTTGTACAATAATTTATAATATGGATTTGGTTAAAAAAAAGAATTGATACACGCTAACACGCTATAGCATTTCTATTTAATGATCACACAGTAAACCTTATTTACAAAATATATAAATAGTTCTGTATAAATTTGTTTGAGCATGTGAGAGAATTGTGGGATCGAGAATTGCACAACATCTTTTGCTTTTCACATTTAAACAAGGAATTATTTGAATCTGGAAATAATTTTGAATTCTGTAAAACTGATAAGAAATGTATGATGAAAACTAACCCAACTTTAGCGCATGACTAAGGTTCAAGTTACTTTCACTGATATTTCAGTATGAACTACCCCCATTTTTTTAGCCGTTTATGCATGGCTAACCCTTCTTAATTGTGTTAGTTTTTATCATACATTTCATAGCAATTTTCTAGAATTCAAAATTATTCCATATTCAAATAATTTCTTGTTTTTTTACATTAAAAAGTGTTGCAACCCCTTTGCATTTACAGGAAGAAACCCATGACCACCAGTTTTTAAAAGCTTTTCAACTGCTTCACGTAGCGAAAGCTCATGAACCATTCCCACAATAAAACATGTGTCTTTAACAGCTTCAATTTGATTTCTTGACAAATATCCTGTTAAAATTCCTACAGCTGTTCCAATGCGGGACCAAAAATTCTTGGTGAAGACATGATTGTGCTTTCATGTATTATTATCTGCTAGGTTCAAAATTTCTTGGACAAATTTATCCTGCTGATCAACAATGCTGGCCATGTTTACACTGTTACATCAAATGAGTAAACGACGAAAAGAGTGTTCACTAACACTGGGGATATATATCTTTGACAACCTTTTAAAACAAATGACCTCGAATTAATGAACAGTCCAAAAGGGTTCAAGAATAGTTGAATACAAAAATGTTTTCATCAAGGCTATTAAAATGTAGAACTGTCAATAATTTATAAAATTCCATCTTTTCTATCATGTTAAATTATCATATCTATCCTTTGTACAAGTTATAAGTGAATTTTAGTCAAATTTTGTACAAACATTTTTTGGACAAATTATAATTTGTACAAAATGATAACTTGTACACAACATATACACGGTGTATATTCAGAACGCTTGCTTTCCTATTTATTCGACGGTAACTCTCACTGGTGTCAACGTGATGATCGTAACTGCAATTACGATCATCCCAATATGGCGGACACAAATTCAGGTAAATTTTATAAGGCCGATTTCTCCACTTTAACAGCTTATTAAAAAACACGATGATGATCGTAACTTGTATTTATTTTTATCAGCGATCATGGATCGCAACTTTTACTTAAGATGGTCGTAGCTGTCTGTTCCAACGAACCATTTTCTAATAAATATATACCGATATGTCAGATTGAGCTCTCCTTTTGCATATTTTTCTGGTTTGGTAGTTTATATGGATTAAATACCCATCATCAAAGTGTGATGTTTAAGATTTTAATAACTAAGCAATTATAGTTTTTAAAAAATATTGAATTTATTCAATCTAATGTGAACGCGTATACCATTAATTTTAGCTTTTCCTTCATTACATAAAGAGCCTACCTGTGGTAAATATAGGCAACAGCAGTCTACCAATGGTTAATAGTCATAGTTCGATTAAGAAAATACAAAACCAGGCAACAAGCTAAAACCGAGGGAAACACATCAAAATAATGTAACTTCGTGTCTACCATTATACTTATTTCTAAAATATTTTATTAATATTCAGTGAAAGTTTTGCCCTACAATCTTAGACTGTATCGTGAGGATGATATTTATATTTACTTCATATAAACGTATGAATATTTACTAAATTACTAATTAGAACAAAAATATTGGTAGCATTTACAAATAAGCCGGTTAATTCCCCCCTTATCATGTCATTTCTTTTTGACAAATTGCGGTGTTCATTAACGCTCATTTTGTTCAGTTTTAAAAATTAATCTTATTATTTTTAGTGATACCAATATATCGTGACTGCTAAATAGGATGTTCATTTAAAGAAGAAACACATAGTTAATTTTGAGTTACGATCATCTTTTTATAAAAACAAGTCCAAGTTACGATCATCCATACACCTGGGAACAGTATATCTATAACATATATATGTTCCTGCATACACGAAGTTACGATCATCATCATGTTTTTTTTGTTTTTTTTTTTGTATCTCGATTTTCATTCATCTGGTTGCTTTTCCATCATTTAGGAAACAAAACATTCAATTAATGGCAATGCTTATAAAGATGTTTCTTGACATAATACAAATCTGAAAATAAGCTGTTAAAGTGGAGAAATCGGCCTTATAAAATTCACCTGATAATTTAGTGATAGATATCAAGACAATTAGAATAGGAATAATTGTTTAAAGGATATAAAGACATACAACACAATGACTGAACTGAGATAAAAAAAAGACGTACTTTGTCTATAAAAAGAAGTCTTTGGCTTTAAATATCCATGTTTGACATCTATATAGCGAGTAATTTTACTACAACGGTCTAAGATTTAAATGTTGGCAGACAAATTACCTTGAATAATTTCTGGCTGTTCTTTTTGGCCGACTGACCTTTCGGGTTTGTTTTGTGTTCTCAACTTAAAATGTTTGACTTTCAACTCTGTTGGACTCAAACATACATCTAACGATCTTTTATAGTCTTTTGGGTACAATCGTTTCAGAGGTGGATTTAGAGGAGGCGGGTGTCACGCCCCTCCCCCTTATTGTGCCGTACATCCCACTCATACACGTTGGCTTGTTGGTGGGCCACTTTTCAAAATCTGGTTTTTTTACGAGTTGTGCACAGCGTTAAACAGTAGGTTACATTATTTTTTGTTTATTTTCTTAATAAACATGATAAATGGAGTTTTTTTCAACACATAAATCTTGATAGCAAAAGCCCGGTTAAAATATTGACATATTGTGGAAAAAGGGAAACCGTGACCATCTCTTAAATAACAAGATCAGTAATTGTATTTTGTAATCTATGTTGAGTGCATAAAAGTATATTTGTTTTGGTGGTTTTCACTGTTGTTTTTTTTTTTTTTTTTTTTTTTTAAAGGGGAGGGGTTGTAACATAAAATAATCAAGGATTTGTATAGTACTACAGATACAAATCATTGAAATAATGAAAATGTCGTTTTACATAAGGAAAAATTAAATCCCTCATTCCTAATTTATATGGGGAAATACGCTTTCAGTATACCTGACCGTCAAATGGTTTCACTTTTCCAACCCCTACCTTTCCACAGCAGGGCATTTTTTACCAAAAAACGTCAATACAGAATGCTTGGTGACGTCACGACTTTAAAAATTGTGGAGTTACTTCCCATTTTTCCGATCTTCAGTCATTATCATGTGGCTCATGTAAACAAAGCATGATTGTCGGATTTTCTCAATCGAAATGTACAAACATGGATTTAATTTGAATAATCACTTAGTATGGTTAATAATTGTTATAATTCTACAATTGCAACCATGTAAACCTCAAGGTAAAGCATGCATAATATCCTTTCAGCCACCGACCACCGTATCTGTCCATGAACACCCCATCACGATAACGTTTTGACGTGCCTTCGCTATAATTTTCTATCTTTTGACTGCAGGCTTACAAAATTATATTTATACCCGTCCCATTACTTTCGTTGGATATAAATATAAAAATCAGAAGATGTGGTATGTTTGCCAATGTCTGAAAATTAGACAACTCTCCACCCGAGACCAAATGACATACAGATCACTGTATGGCCTTCAACAATGAGTAAAACCATACGGCATAGTAAGCTATAAATGGCCCTAAAATAACAAGTGTAAAACAATTCAAACAAGAAAACTAATCGCCTGATTTATGTTAAAAACTAAACAAATACATGTACAACAACGAACAACAACCACTGTATTACAGGCTCCTGACTTAGGACAGGCAAATACAGTATGTGGCCATGTTAAACATGTTTGCTGGCGCCAAACCCTCCCCCTAACCTTGGACAGTGGTGTAACAGTACACCAGAAGAACACACTATGAAAATCAGTTGAAAATGGTTGACTCATCAGACTGATTTAAAGCACAAGAATAAATTTTATTTTAATAGGTATTCAAATGTTTTATTTCACAATCTTCAGAAACGGATAATGCATATTACTTTTATATATTAAGCTCTGGCCATGCTATAAAACTTTAACAGGTTTGTCTGTACTCAAGAGTGAATTTTGTTGTGTAATAACAGCCATATCTGTCAATTTCTTATGATAAACCTTAGAGTAAATCACTACTTGCCTGCTTAGTTGCAAGTAAGGGAGACGGATTAATATAAGTTCTTCTTGTTTCCGAATCCCTGTATTTCTATTGTATAATTGTAATTTGTGCACTTTAAAAAAAAAAAAATTGTTTAAACTAAGTTGAAATACACATTTTTATCTAACTTAGGATTATGTTATTGTCTACATTTGTCTTAGTCATACATTGTAGACCCCTTAGTGACAAATTTAGCTCATTTAATTAGAAAACATTTTGCCTTTCTTGTATTCATTGACATAATACTTTTCATTTGCATTAAGTATCACCATTCTCATAACTGTAATGTGTTACCTAAATATATGTTGGCAAATCACTGTTATAGGTCTTTTAAATAATCATCCTTTATTAATATTTAAATTCTTACTGTATTATACTCTGCAGAAGCAAGTTAGAAAAGAGGTTTTACTAATGATAGGTTAAGTGAGATCATTGTTGTATCCCTCCAGGCCTTTGTTTCTATGCACTGATTACATGGAAAAAAACATGGGATACACAAATTCTCACTGTCATGACTGTGGATCAAGTGTTTCTTCACATACATATATGTAGTGTACAATGCTGAAGTTGACTGAAGAGATAGATCAGGTGTCTTCTGTAATAATGGATTTATTGAACAGACTGTCCTCTACAGTCATCTAGTGATCTACAGTCATCAGATATACATGAATGGCATTATTGCTTTATATATAAACCCAACTGATTTTTTTATTGCTTTGTGTATAAATCAAACAGATTTTTATAGAATTCCTCTATCAATATAGGTTTAATTTTTTAGCATACTCAGCAGAAGTGGAATGGACTACAGCGGTCCGACTCTCAGATTATAAAGGGTATAAGTCAGTCAGTTTAACAAAGTACACCATTCCAGATGGTACCATAGAAGTATTATGGGATATAAGTGCTGACACACTGCCAAAATGTCCAAAGAAGGAAGTCTTTATGTAAGTAGCAACTATAAATTCGACTTAGAAAAGCTTAAAACAATACAGATATACAGTATTTTGATTTAACAGGGGGAAATCTCAGTTAACACTCACTTTGCCACTTTCAAAGTGATTTCAATTACTTTGATTATCAAGCATTTTATTAGAGCTATCTCCTCATATTTTATGATACCCCAGCTCTGAAGAGGGGGTATATTGTGTTACCCCTGCCTGTCCATTCACATGTCCATCCCCAAGAAATTTCCATCGATTTTTTCACAGGAGCTACAAATCAGAGCTCCTGAAATTAAATGGCAGGCTTTATGTGAGCATGCCATATTTGTAATGTGTTTTCAGATTCATTCTTTAACCTTCTGTTTACTGAATGCTTAAAGTGAGGGTATCATTAGAGAGCAATAGCTCAAAGTACTACCTGTTTCAAAATTCTGTCAATTAGCATGATTAGTGTTCTTTCTAATCACATAATTATACTTTTTGTATGTATAATCCTTAATTATTCACAGCCTTTAGCTTGAAAACAAGCTCAATGACTTATAATTTTTATATACAGTTGTAAATACATTGTAGTGTTTCTTGCAAAATAATCAAAGTTAATGATACAGCAATCTTTAAGAAGACCTAGTTTGAAATTGCTAGTACTTACATGTAGATCCAATCAACATGTGAGCTACAAAGGATCCTTTGAGTCTCTAGTTTCTGCATCATACTAAGTATTGTAGTGTATGAACTTTGATGTAGTTATTTTTTCCTATTCTTGCAATCAAAGAAATTAATGTTTATTTACTATATATATCTTTACAGTTATATAAGACATGGGAGTTATCCACTTGTGACACCATACAATGAATCATATCCAGAAAATTTCCATATTGAAGACAGTCATTACCTGAAACTAACAACAAATAATGTGACATTACCTTATTCCATAAAGATGCCTAAGTCAGGACCATGGTTTTTAGGAGGATTTCTACCAAAAGCACAAAAACAATATTTACAAGCGGTAATAATCAGATTTGTTAAAACTATTGACAATTAAAATAGATAAATAAAAGATGTTGGTATATATATTTCAATGAGATAGCAACCGAAGGACTTAAAAAACAAAAATAGAAATCTAGAGGTTAACCATGGTCTTCAACAAAAGAAATCTAGAGGTTAACCATGGTCTTCAACAAAAGAAATCTAGAGGTTAACCATGGTCTTCAACAATAGAAATCTAGAGGTTAACCATGGTCTTCAACAAAAGAAATCTAGAGATTAACCATGGTCTTCAACAATAGAAATCTAGAGGTTAACCATGGTCTTCAACAAAAGAAATCTAGAGGTTAACCATGGTCTTAAACAAAAGAAATCTAGAGGTTAACCATGGTCTCCAACAATAGAAATCTAGAGGTTAACCATGGTCTTCAACAAAAGAAATCTAGAGGTTAACCATGGTCTTCAACAATAGAAATCTAGAGGTTAACCATAGTCTTCAACAAAAGAAATCTAGAGGTTAACCATGGTCTCCAACAATAGAAATCTAGAGGTTAACCATGGTCTTCAACAAAAGAAATCTAGAGGTTAACCATGGTCTTCAACAAAAGAAAGGTGTCCATACAATATTTCAAGCTCTAAATTGTCAAAGCTCAGATAATTAACTGTTTACAACAATATTCAACTTTTATGAAATCAAAATTTCAACACAATCTCAATCTTATGACGTGACAAAGTAAGGCAACATCTAAAGTTTAAAGGGGATATCAGTTTGGTGTAGCTTCATGATTTAATATTTCATGGATGCATTTATTTTTAACATATGTACAAATGAAACTAAACAGATGTTAGATTATAGTATTAACATGCCATTTTGTGGTCCTTAAAACTAAGCATGTACTTCATAAACTGATTAAAACACTTCAACAGAGACAATTGAAGATTTTAAAAAAACTTTAAATTCAATAAATAAACAAAAATAAATCAAAGTCAGGTGAATTTTGTGTGACATATCTTTATTTTATTTCATTAGGGTCTAAATAAGAAAAACTGTGTTTATGGTATGGGTATCCGAGTCATATCTAGATATATGGTTGATATTGATGAAGTTTCTACTGGAAAATTGTATAATTTTGTATTGCCTGCCAGCAAATCTAAAACCATTAGGTAAGTAACCTTGAATTCTTAATAAAAAGTAGACATTAATTTTTTTCTTTATTATGTTAGATTTATGATAGATCTATCATGGACATTTTGTTCTAATTGAACATGAAAACATCATAAAGTAAGCAGATGACTATTAAAAATATATCATATTGATATGAAATTATGGAGAATTGGTATGATTGGTTTAGAGACAACATTCGACAAAGACAAAAACACATGGGAAAATGATCATCTACACTTCTACAGGTCACGTAGGCCTTCAACAATGGACATAGACCCATACTGTTAGGCAAGTTATAAAAGACCTCAGGTAAACCAAATGTGATAAAATCAAAAGAGAATAAACAAATATAACGCAAAGCAATCTACAATAATCAAGGTTGTGACAGACATATTAAGTAATGTAGTGGCATGGTTGAAGTTGAAATCAGATTAGGTTACTTATAGCACAAAAAAGTCAAAAAGATTAACAGACACTTTTTCAACTCATAAAAGCAGCAATATCATCAATCAAAATGTTTGCAATAATGTTTTGGCGTAATATTTTGATGAAATTGACAATATAGAATGGCAAAAATTAAACACAAGTTACATACTTTTCTAGTATAAAGTATTGGTGAAATGTTATGATTTTAAAATTACTTTTACATAATTTGATCTCATTTTGTCTCGCCTTGACGAAGTCAAAAGCGAGACTTAGGTATGCTGTTTCGGCGTCGGCGACGGCGGCGTCAACAATGTATTAGTTTGTGATTAGGTCTAGTTCATGGTGAACCACTAGTGGTAGGTCAATGATATTTGGTATGCAGTTGTACTAGCATTGGCACATTTCATTACCATGGAGATTACTTGGCCCCCCCTCATTCAAGGTCTATTGACTTTGAAACTTTTCATAGTTTACATGTATTAGTTTGTGATTAGGTCAATTTATGGGGAACCACTAGTGGTAGGTCAATGATATTTGGTATGCAGTTGTATAAGCATTGGCATATCTCATTTCCATGGAGATTATTTGGCTCCGCCTTAGTCATGGTCTATAGACTGAAAATTTTGCTAAGTTAACATGTATTAGTTTGTGATTAGGTCAGTTCAAGGGAACCATTAGTGGTAGGCTAATGTTAATTGGTGTTCAGTTGTATAAGCATTAGCACATCTCATTTCCATGGAGAATATTTGGCCCCCCCTCAGTCATGGTCTATTGACTTTGAAACTTTTGCTTAGATTACATGTATTAGTTTGTGATTAGATCAGTTTAAGATGAACTGCTAATGTTAAGTCAATGATATTTGGTATGCAAATGTATCGGCATTTGCAAGTATTGTTTCCATGGAGATTATATAGCCTCCACCCTGATCATGGTTCATTGACTTTGAAACTTTTACATAGTTTACAAGTTAATGTTTGTGTTTAGGTTTGTTTAAAGGAACGACTTATAATAAGTCAATGGTATTTGGTATGCAGTTGTATTAGCATTGGCACATCTCATTCCATGGAGATTGTTTAGCCATGTACCTTCAGTCATGGTTCATCGACTTTGAATATTTACATAACTTACATGTTAAAGTATTTCTATTTTAATTTCAACATTTGCATTATCAAAATTACAAAAAGGCGAGACATATCTCTGTGATAACAGTTTATTTAAACCAAATCTTTGATTGTTCAATGCCTACTTATTATCCTCCAGCAGAAAAAAATCTATGCATATTCAGGACCATAACATATTAATGAGATATCCTGTATCCTGCCTGTACCAGACCAGACCAACATACCTAGTCTGATTTTCTAGAAAAATTAAAAAAGAAGTTATAATTGTTACCAAACAAAATGGCCTTAATAGGGAGAATGAAGCTTTGTTTCATTTTACCAAATGTAAATTGAAAGGGCCATAAACATATAATAAATCATGATTAAGGTGGATGGGGAGTCTTAATTAAAATCCATAGAATTTTTTATTAATTTGTCAAAATGTAGTTTTTATCATGATTTTTTCCAAAATATTATAAAAAGTATGGGTCACTGGACTTTTTTTCACGCTACAGGTTGTGAAAATTGTCAGATTTTGTATAGATTATGGATGGAAAATCCAATTTTGTGTGATAAATAGAAAACCTCAACATAGAATTTTAAGATAAAATGTGAGAAGACAGCTCTTATAACATGCTTTCAGATAAGAAAAAGAAAAAATGGGGTCGCCAGACTTGTTTCCTTGCTACATATCAAAATAGGTAAATTCACAACACTTTCTATTATAAAAATTACTTTATCTGAGTTATCCCCTACTATCTTGAGTTATCTCCCCTTACGTGGCAAAGTTGAAAAAGATTGAATCAAACAAAAATGTTGTGTTATTTAGAAAATACAGACGTAAATATGATAAAACACATCATTTTCTATATTAACATGAAAAGTCTTACACATGAATTGCACACTACTCTCAAATTTGCACATTTCATTAAAGATCTAGACCAATTGTCATCTGCTACTTCAAAATCCAAGATGGAGGAAGACACCCTAGCCGACCGTGCAAGACCCTCGTGGGTAGTCAAGGTCGTTAAAAACCATCCTCATCAACACCCCAGCCACCTTAAATAAAGTTATGTGTGTGTTCTTTGATGCAAAATTCTTTGAAAAGATTCAGTATACAGGCAGATGGGAAGTGTTAAATAACAATAATAGGAAATTATTACCCTTAAGTCCCTAGGCTTGTTTACAGCGTAATTCATTTTCTTTAATTGTCTGCTACTCATTGAAATTGATAGTTTTATTTTTATCCCCAGATTAACAGTCCCAGAAGGAACAACATCATTCTCTGTGTTAGTGGAAAGTTGTTCTGTGAACACTACTAATACTACTTCCTGTCCTGTCCTCATAGCAGCAGCATCTGGTCATATTCCTAATGTGTCATTGGATACAAATATCAACTGTACTTCTGACACATGTCAATTGGATTACCAATCACCTTTCATCAAAGAATGGAGTTACATCAGAATTGTGCCTTATCTGCAGGCCAATGATACAGAGCTGAATGTCAGTCTTCAAGTTAATACTCAGAGTAAGCATAGACATTGCGTTTTAATTTAAATATAACTTTCTTTCCAATGGTAGGAAATCACAAGTTTTTCATATATATACTTTATAGTGTTATTGAGAAAAGGGTCCTATATTACAATCTATTATTCAAAGACATCATTGTGTAAATCAGTTAGTCTTGGGTTCAGTCCTGAAGTGCTATTCCTCTGTTAGACTTGTGTTATCGTTCCTTATTTTCCTATGTTGGTCAGCTTGTTGGTTATAGAACTAAAAAAGCAAATGAATTTGATGGAAGATCTGTATTTGTGCAAATTGTGCACGTCCATCATTCAGAGGTGCCTTGTTACTACACAGGCTGGCATTCATTCTGTTCTTTAGTTAACACAGTGAAAAATAAGGATCTTCTTAGCATGAAATTAATCATCATTGAAAATACTGTGAAAGGTTTAAAAATAATGATATGAATCAGTTCAAAAGTATGGGAAAAGGACTTTCTAATGACATTTGAACATTGTGACATCTCAGACATATCATTTAAGTAATGTATGTTTTCCAGATTGCTTAATGGAACAGTATATAGTTGCGGAACCAGTTGATCCAGTTGATGAAGATGATAACAAAACTCAGATTATACACTACAAACCTAAACCAGCCCCGCCAGTTACTAACTCATCATGTGTTCAGCTTCAACAGATGGGAAGATTTGACATCATGAATGAAGATTTTCTCTCAATATTCATCTTCCCAGACCAATTCCTTTACCCATGGCCGAACATGAGGTTGTTCTGCCCAGATACACAAGTCCTTCTGACGTACTTTGATTTGTTGACAGACAGAGATGCTGGAGGAACATTAAAAGTTGTTTTCACTACATCACATCTTTATGTGGTAGGTATAATGTTTTTGGATCTTTAGCTCACCTGATCCATGGGCCATGTGAGCATTGGGTTTTTCTTTGAATTTATCTATCATCATCTTTAAACTTCTTTTTCTTGGAACAAAAAAAAAATGGCTTTATTAATCTTTTTTACCATAGTGAAATAAAATAATAAAACCAGATCCAATAGTCATGGCATACAACTGTTCATTAAGACAATTCAAATTAGAAAACTAAAAGCCAGATTTATGCCAAAAACAAAAACTAATAAACTATTTTGGCAGATAGTAAAATACGACAACCACTGGATTACATAGTACTGACTTGGTACAGGCACATACAAATGGAGGGATTAAACATGTTTGTGAGTGTTCAACCCTCCCCTTCACTTGTGATAGTGCCGTTACAGCACAACATAAGAAAAAACTGTAAAAAATCAGTTTGGTAGGGCTTGACTTGTCAGATCGGTACTAGGCACAAAAACAACCCACAGAAAGACAAAGGACACAAAGTACTTATCTGACTCTCTGTTGCTGAAAGCTAGTTCAAAGCACCCGCAAAGCATTCAGATACTTGACAATTTTAAGTGAAAAAAAGTATATAAAAGTATGTTTCCTAGATAATAGTGTTTCCATGAACATCCTTATATAGGACACCGTTATTATGATATACCTATGATGAATATCTGCTATAGACAGGGTTGAAGGTATATCGAATGACATACATTTTTCATCAACATGATTATTGTAATCAAACTGGATATAGATATTGTTTATGTTCCACCTTTACAGCATCCTGTACAAGATGCCAAGATGTACCTGTGTGTTATGAAATCTTCCATTCCTTCACTGACAACTGTAACAGATTGTCCAGGAGGGGTGAGTTTGATTGTTAACACAACATCTGAGACAGCATCAACATCAAAAATTTACATACCATATCCTTCTGGTGGACGATGGTACTTGGGAATGAAAAGTGTTTGTTACAATAAAAACAAGTAAGTAATTTGCCAGTTTTCAATGTAGCATCATATTCAATATTACAAGATATATAGTCATTCAAATAATTTGAAATGTTCTTGCAGTGTAATAGACTAGGAAATACAGATTAAGTGGGATTAAAAAACTTATATTTATTTTCCATTTGAGGGTTTTGACAATAATAAGAAATGTATGATGGATTGTAAACATAAATGCAGTAGATTTTATTGATGAATACATTTCTCTAATTCTTACCCGATTTATCCTTTTCCTGACCTGTTGATTATTTTTATTTAATCAACGTGTGGTTCATTTGATCTCAGTTCTTCATTGGACATAATTCGATATGACGTAAAATTTTCTTGCTTTTCTCTGAATTTCCTATTGTGACATCATGAAAAAAGGCGACCATGCCTCACATAGAAAGAACACATCTTTTTGCAGATCATTCAAAAGAAGGATTCAGATTGTCTGTAATGTCTAAAATTATTAGAGAAACAGATTCCACCACCAAATCTTGTATAATACAACATTTATCCACTCGAGACAGTTCAATTTTAAATATTTAAAATGCTCAGCAAGCCTAGTGTTTTAAATTTGAAAATATCGTATCACACTTGATGCAGTGGTAGAATCTGTATGTATATAGATATAAGAAGATGTGGTATGAGTGCCAATGAGACAACTCTCCATCCAAGTCAAAATTTATAAATGTAAACCATTATAGGTACGGTCTTCAACACGGAGCCTAGGCTCACACCGAACAGTAAGCTATAAAGGGCCCCAAAATTACTAGTGTAAAACCATTCAAACGGGAAAACCAACGGTCTAATCTATATAAAACGAGAAACACTTATGAACCACATCAACAAACTTTACTTATAATTATATTGTAGAAGACAAGTTATGTTAAAATATTCCATTTTCAAACTTGTCCAAAGGTTCTTTAAACTTTACCCTCTTGTTGAACAAAAAAGAAAAGGAATTTTCCACTTTCTTATTTTCAATGTGTTTTTTTAGGACAGAAGAAAAATGTTTAAAACTACCTGTAGTATTAACACAAGTTTTTGTGACAAGATGTGTAGACAACAAGTGTGGTGGGAAGGGAAATTGTCAGGAGTTTTTTAGCGGGATGTTGTTGTTCAGCTCCTGTGAATGTTTATCAGGTATTATTGTATTCTAGCAAATGTAAATTTCTACTTGGGATGGAGGGTGTATAGGTATAACATATTCATCTATCTGTGTGCATGTCTGTCCCCTATTCTATGTCTGCTTTAACTTTGTATTGACAGCTTGAATCTAAGTCAAGCATGCACACAGGGCATATCTTGAGGGCATACCTGTCAACCTCTGAAACTGAAATTGCAGGTCATGACCTGCATTGAAGAAGAAAATGTCAGGTCATAATGCGTACATACTTTTTCGGTTCAATTTCAAAGGTTTTTTTTATGTACTATAACATATACATGTACCACTGAGTTTCCTACAAATATTCACTTTTGTATTTGTTAATTATATAAATATTTATAATTAACTAAATATCTTTCTAAAGCAATGCCCATTTATTGTTTTATTCACACTACTTTTTATTAATGAATGTCATAAACCCTAGCTATACATGTAATTAGAAATCAATTATAGCTAATGTGCTCCTATACACAGGAGGAAGATAAATAGAAAGAAGTTAGTGTGTTTCCTTTCAGTGCATAATCTAGAGCATATGGATTTGATTTAAAGCTTTTACATTTAAGTGATATTGAAATCATTCTCTCCAACAGAAATGTATTAAAAGATTCAAATTGTTTAAAATGATTTTTATATGATAATTGATATTGCAAATGGCAAATCTTTTAATCAGGACATAGAATTGTATGACAAGCTTGACTGGCTTCAACTTTCTGGGGTACAATTAACGAGACAATTCTATAATTGTTACTTTCAATCAAATATAATGTTTTGATAGCTGTAGTTGGCACGGTAATAACCAAATCCTAAGTTTTGACTTTTCAATTATTTACCTTTTCAAAGGAAAAAAGCCGATAAAACCGAAAGTATATTTGACTTCTAAATACCGGAAACTATACCGGTCAGAAATACAGGTGAAAACGGGTCATTTTCTGAAATCCCATGTTATTTAAATATCCGGCGGGTATTTAAAAAATCCTGTGTGAAAGGGGAAATTCAGAATACGGGTCAGTTGACAGGTATGTGAAGGTCACACATCCAGGCCTTATCATTAAATTGCCATCTTATCTTCAACCTTTACAAGCTCATGTTAAGATTTGTATTTAGTTCCAATTGCAGCTTTTACATTTTTTAATTGAAGGGGAGTACCTGTTACCAGTAATAACATCTCATATAGTTTGTCATTGAACAACATTTGACTTAATAACAAATCAGATGTCTTAGAATTGATTTTATTACCCTCCAACAATTCTTTTATAATATCTTTTTTTCTCTCTCTCCTTTTTTTACAAATTACATAGTTATTCCCAATTTATCTGTTCTATTTATAGATTGGAGAGGTTATGGCTGTACTGATGGATCTATGGCAGAATCAGACGGGACAATTCTAAGTACAATGTTGTTATTAACTCTCAGTAACGCATTCTTTGTACCTGGAATATTTCTGTCGTTAAGACGTAGAATGTTTGTAGAGGGACTCGTTTATGTCTTTACTATGTTCTTTTCTACAGTGAGTACCATTTGTTATTGTTTGTATATGATAAGATCTATTATTTTGCCCATAAAGTTGTAAAAAAATATATATTTAAAGCTAAAACTGTTATTTAATTCTAATTGCAAGACCTATCTTATCAGTCTTAATTTGTAATGAAAAATCAGAATATGAATACAGTCAGAATGCAATTTTTTCTGCATGTAAGGTCGTGAAGAAATTGTTGAATGTAGAAAAAAATGTAGAACCCTTGATAGAATAAAACACTGATGAAAGTAGTGTACCAAAACATATGTAAATAAGAAGATAATAAAAGTGGATTGTTATTATTCAACATCGACTACACACTTCCTTTTTCAAAATAATTTTTGAATTGATTCTATTAATCTTCCTTACTTGAAGAGTATGTATCTATTCAATTATAAGTTATGTATAGGGAAAAAACAGGCAAAAAATATAAATAAATCTTACAATATAGCTTTCAGAAAAACTCAGTGGTGATCTGTAGCAAGAAAATGAATAAGGATGTTTTCACTAAGTACAACCACTGCAAAAAGGAAGCTCAATTAAAATTTTAAAAAGGAAATAAATTCGATTGGGATAAAAAAAAAAACAATCTTGTTAATAGGGAAAATTATTGGATGTTTTATTACTAGTGTTTTCACAGCAATAGCTCAACTGTAAAAATGTATTGTGTAAAGGTGTTTTGTAAAGAAATCTTAAAATATGAAATTTGAAAACCACAAATAAAGATGTATGTAGAAGTAAATCTAAAATTCCTAATATTAATAAATAGTATGCAAACATTTTGTAGTAATTTCAACCATGGAATAGCTAAGATACATATATTAAACACATTGTAAGCATCAAGAATAATTCATGGTTGTGTATTTTGTAGTTTTACCATGCCTGTGATGTCAACAATGTGAAGTATACATGGTGTATGATGGATTATGGAGTGCTCAGTTTCTGTGATTTCTATGGATCTATCATGTCCTTCTGGGTGACCTTGCTGGCAATGTCACAACTAAATGATACAGTTCGATCAGTTTTCCACATGCTTGGTGCTCTATGTCTAGCTCTAGGTGTGGAATATAATAAACACGGACTGTGGGTGTTTGTAGCTCCAGCTCTTACTGGTATCGTCATTATGTCAATTTCTTGGGTAAGTTCAAGGTCAACTTATGACTGTCTTTTTTTTTTTAACTCATGAATAGTTTCAATTTTATTGTCTAGTTTTGTCGTCAATTCCATCAAATTGCCTCACTTCTGAAATGATACAAGTTTGATTTATAAAAAAAATATTTTTTTATTTAAGAATCAAACAGTAAGTTAACATGTTGGAACCACCACTAAATATTTTTTCTTTATATCTAAGAAAAAAGGATTTATGGTTGGATTACAGGTACCCTTGAAATATCAATGACATTGCTTTATTACTGTTCACTAATAATTACTGATTAATTCATTCAGTGGTAAGGTGACATAACATATGTCAGAATTAAGGTTTTAAGGGCTGGAGGGCTAGACAAAGGGTGCAGTCCCTTCTTAATTGGGCTAACAAGACCACTGGGTCACTATAACACACTGATTCTCCCGCCCTTCTCTTACAAGTATTTAAATTGATGTTCTATGAAACCCAAATGTTTGGTGTATGTCAATGAGGCAGCAACCCAATGAACCCCAAAAAATCAAAAGACATCTAGAGGTAAACACATGGCGTCCAGAAAAGTGTTGAATAAATTTAACAGAGGCTGTCAAAAGTCAGCCAGCAATACCAGATATCCTTGGAAAAATACAATAACAATGTTTGTACTTTTGTGCACTAGAATGTACTGAGATTACACCTACATTTGCTATGTATGTTTCTGTCAGCTTATTTACTTACAGGCTGTAGTATGTGTATACCTATTTGTAAAAGGTGAAAGAACATATTTTACAAATTGAATTATATTTTAGTTGAGATTTATATGTATATATATTTCCAGTCATCTTTATTTACATTACAGGTAGTGCAATGTCGTAAACGTAAAAACTGTTATCCATCAAAATGGAGATATTTAAAATTCATTCTACCTGGTGTCTTACTAGCAGGGACAGGACTTATCATATTTGCTTTCTTGGAGACAGACCAGAATTACAAATACACACACAGTGCCTGGCATGTGGTCATAGCACTGAGTATCGTCTTTCTATTGCCATCACGTAAAACATCCAAAGGTAGTGATATCCAATCAGATGATGCTATTTTAACAGGTTGTGGCCATGTTCAGGTAGTGGACACAGGCAATGGCAATAACCATTTAATTAGTGGCCCCACTGACTGTAATAGTTAATGACTAACATTTCTTAGCTTATTTTATTTTCTTTATTTATTAGAGCTAATTCAAACATGCTGAATATTTGGACAGTCATATTTTATATTGATTCTGCTTTACATTCATTGGACTGTTTTAATGAATATGTAAATAAAAGTCAGAAGTTTGAACTGTCAGAAAACAAAACCATTTTATTTGTATTTTCTATGAATGTTCATTTCTTGTATTAAATACATTAAACAATTTGATTTTTAGGTGAAAGAGTTATTGTTTAAAGCAAGATGATATTGCTTTTATTTCATGCATAGCATGTCGTTTTATATTATCTGTTTTGTTTTGGATAAATCTGTGTTCTCTAAATTCAACTTGCCACCATTTTATCTTTATGTCAACTGATATTGTAAACTTTTCTAGAAATATTTTTGAAGCTTGAGACATTCATATTATGTTGTGGTATTATTTTTAGCATTTTGACAGTGTGATTGTTTGAGTTAGCTCTTCTAAATATATGTATTACTTTTCTTTATTTGCTCTTTATATTAATATCACAAAATTATTTTTTATTCATCTAACTCACATCACAAATTTTTATTTATTTAGCTTTTTTTTTTAACTAGAGTGAGTTCTGTGATTTTTTGAGTTAGCTTTCATATATTATTTATTCTATGAATATACATACCATTCACCTGGACCTGATTTAAGAATGTTCAAATCTCTGACCCGGACCTAATTTTATCAAGCAAAACCTGATAGTTGTTGTCATTACTTCAAAATTATCTCCCCTTTGCATGTCATTTTTTAGGAAGAAAATAATTTTTTGTTTTTCAGAGCATTTTTCAGGATTTATTTTATGGAAGATAATCATTAGTATTTATTAGTTGGGGACCCTCAGGAAGATTAGTTGTTAGTAATGAGGTTATCCTCTGTAAATAAAGATTATTGATTGATTGATTGATTTATTTATTTATTATTTGATTGATTGATTGATATATTCTGCTTTATCAACATAGCATGTCCTGTCATAAACTATTTTTTATGAAAGATATTGACAACTATGAATTCAGCATTTCTCTCATAGTAACATAATTTTATTTGTATTCAATTTCATTTTAATTTTTGTCGAGCCTGTCGCAGAAAGCTCAACATAGGGATAGTGAGCCAGCGGCCAGGTTGACTAACTACTTAAAAGCTTTATATTTTAGAAGGTGGAAGACCTGGATGCTTCATACTTTGTATATAGATGCCTTGTGTTATGAAGTTTCCGTCTGTCATTACTCCATTGTCCTTGACCTCATTTTCATGGTTCAGTGACTACTTGAAAAAAAAAGTTAAGATTTTTTTGTAATGTTAATTTCTCTCTTATTATGAGTTATAGGATAACTATATTTAGTACATGCATACCTTGCAAGGTCCTCATGCCTGTCAGACAGTTTTCATCTGACCTCGACCTCATTTCATGGATCAGTGAACAAGGTTAAGTTTTCGTGGTGAAGTCCATACATCAGATACTATAAGCAATAGGTCTACTATATTTGGTGTGTGGAATGATTGTAAGGTGTACATGTCCAACTGGCAGGTGTCATCTGACCTTGACCTCATTTTCATGGTTCAGTGGTTAAAGTTAAGTTTTTGTGTTTTGGTCTTTTTTTCTAATACTATATGCAATTGGTCAACTATATTTGGTGTATGGAAATATTTTACGATGTACATGTCAGTTTGGCAGGTATCATCTGACCTTGACCTCATTTTCATGGTTCATTGGTCAATGTTAAGTTTTCATGGTTAAGTTTGTTTCTTAGATACTATAAGCAATAGTTCAACTATAATTAATGGATAGATTGATTGTAACTAAAAGTGAACATCCCAATAACTAAAATAATGAATTAAGGCCCCTGGATGGCAAAGCCTTCATCTTTTTCATCATCAATTTGTTGTCTGAAATTTTGTTATGTTTTCAAATAATGAGGTAGGTTTTAAGTATAAAGTCAATTAATGAGGAATTACAGACCAATTTTGAGTTATAAGCATATTAAAATTCAAGTCTATATGCATGCAAAATGCTTTGATTTTTTCATATTCTGAATGTTATATATTTATATCGCATGGTTTGATTTTGTTCTGCATGCTTTTCAGGTAGGAAATGTAAGCAGTTTTACAATTAAGTTTGTTTCCTATTCATTGAAATTTGTTGTATGAAATAAAAAGGTTTGATTTGAGTTAAGACATCAATAGCATAATAGATAGTTTGATTTCTAAGAAGATTTGGATGTAAGTACAAAGTTAATTCCATAACTAAAATTTACTTAGGAAACATAATTTTTTATGTTGAAAATTGAAACATATGAATTAATTTGTAACATTATTTTTGAATATTTACTCCCAGCTATGAACATAAGCAGGAAAATGATCATTATAACTTACATACATACATTTTTGTTGAAGAAGCAAGACTTAGGCATGCTGTTTCCAGTGGCATTATTGTTAACAAGGTATTAGTTTTTGATTAGGTAGTGGTAGGTCAATGATATTTGGTATGCAGTTGTAGTAGTATTTAAGACCTCATTTCTATTGAGATGAATTGGCCCCGCCCCTCAGTCATGGTCTATTGCCTTTGAAACTTTAGTTTACATGTTCAGGGAGGTCAATGATATTTAGTATGCAGATGTATTAGCATTGGCGCATCTCACTTTCATGGAGATTATTTGGCCCCGCCACCTCAGTCATGGTTTATATACATTGAATGTTTTTCATGGTTAACATGTTAAAGTTTGTGATTAGGTCAGTTTAAGATGAACCACTAATTTTAAGTCGATGATACTTGGTATGCAGTTGTTATAGCATTTGCAATTCTCATTTCAATGGAGATGTTAAGACCACACTCCCTCATCATGGTTCATTGACTTTGAAACTTTTGCATAGTTTACATGTTAAAGTTTGTGTTAAGGTTTTTTTTGAATGGAACCATTTATGATATATTAATGATGTTTGGTATGCAGATTTATAAGCATTGGCATTTTTCATTTCCATGGAGGTTATTTGGCCCTGCACCTTCAGTTATGGTTCATTAACTTTGAATGTGTTGCATAGTTTGCATGTTTAAAAATTGCCATTGTAATTTCAACATTTGCATTATACTAATCAATGACATAAAGGTGTGACATACCGTATAGCGGTTATTTTCGGGTATAAAATTTCGCGATTTAGGGCAACAAAGTATACGAAAAATTTTGGCGGTTTTTATTTTGGTGGATTCTCAAATCCCAATTAAATATTTTGGCGGATACTGAAATTGTTGCAGTTAAAAAGTTGTAAAACTTGACAAACAAGTGTCTATTGTTATGGTAAAATGATTTGTTTTTACCTGAATGACGTCTTATTTATTGATTATATTCTGATACAGTTAATAAATAGAATACCGATGACTTAGATATTTGTTACAGGTATTCAAACGTCTTGTAAATTTTACGGTTGATAAGTTACGAAATTGACCGGACCTTTGATGTAATTACTAATTAGGTTACAAAATTATCATGAGTATTTACAACTCTTGTATAGTTTGACAATAATTAATAAGGGTAATTATCTGATCAGAATACCTTACACTCTTATTCTAATTGACAATTATTAAAAGGGTATACACACCTGCCAGTCATTTTATAAAATACATGTTTGTACAATGCCCTTTGCATTTATGTTGTTAAAACTGACATATACCGCTATTGACTTGCCGACCGGGAAAATAGATCGTTCACAAAACGCTTTAGCTATTAGAAAGTACCAAATGTATGCATATTTTCATGAATTTATTTTCGCGATTTTCGTTATCCGCCAAAATAAGCGAAAATAAACACCCTGCGAAAATAACCCGCTATACGGTATCTCTGTGTCAACAGTTTATTATTTTTCTGTCAATAATTGCAACACTTTCAGACTACATGGCCTGAACTATTAACGGCTCAATGTAACATGGTTTAAACTCAGGGTTCATTGTTGCAGGAATGAAATGTGTGTTCAAATTTGTAACAGCATTTGAAAATTTTAAGGCTTGGTGCCCTTTTATTTGAATAACGAGGGAAAATTTCATTATATCAGGTGAAATATTATCACAAATATAAATCATGATACTTTTTTAAGGAGACAGTCTGATAATGAGTTTGTATATTTGATGAAAATTTGTGATATTCAGTTATAAACAGAGTTGTAGTATTTATTAGACCCCGTTCACTCTAGCATTATTTGAATCGATCTAAATTTTAATCGATCTAAATAAAACCAGTTAGCGTTCACATTATCTTTAATCCTAGCAATCTCTATCCTTCTAATCGGAACCACTGCATTCACACTTCAATTTAAAATGCAATTGATATGACCTAATTTAACTGTGAAATTGTAAACACTGTGTATAAATAGAAATATTTAATCAAATAAATGTGTTGATACACACACTTGTACAAAAATAATGGATGAAGTTATTGTTTCACTTGAGTTCAAATGTTGATACCGCTGTGTGTATAGTTTTCGTTAATTTTCAGCCCTTTTATGTTGGTCATTCATTTTGTAATAAACTGCACGTGTAATTTTGCAGTCATTTATGCGCACAAATTGTTTTCTATTCAATCGTACTAGTTAAGATCGATATCTGCGTTCACATTTAACGTTAGATCGGTTCACTTTAGATCGATTCAAATTAAACTACCTCTTTTGGTGTTTTAGTTTAGACCGATTAAAGATCGATTCGATGTGTTCTAATTGGGCTTAAATTGATCTTAAGTGAACAGATCTAGTTTAAATCGATCTAAATGTCCAAGTGTGAACAGGGTCTTAGAAAGCAAATTAAGTTGTATGTATTTTTTCTGATAAAAGACTGGAATATTTATTTACATACAATTTGTTTCCAAAATAATTGTATTATAAATCTTTATGAAATCTAAAGTTTATTTCACCTATGATCTTGGAGGTGGCATGTTGTTATTGTGAGTTGACAGTAAAGTAGGAAGATATGTATTTCAGTGTAATGAATGCATGTTAAAGAAGATATGTATTTCAGTGTAATGAATGCATCTTAAATAATAAACATAATAAGATAACAACCTAAAGAAGAATTTTTACTGCTAAATGGAAAGGAAGCAGTTTTCTTATGTAACTAATAGGAAGTAACCATGTATTAGGATAAGTGTTATTTTGCTTTTCTTAAAAGATCTCTTTCTGAAGTTTGCCTTTGTTTATAAAAAATAATAAATTCTGAAACATTATTAATGTCTTAAATGTAGTCATTAATTTTAATTGATTCTCTCAAAAGGAAAAGAAAAGTATCACATTATAATTAATATTTGATTTGGCAGAAAACAGTTAGGGAATTTATATCTTTATATTATTTTTAAAACTAACTTTCATTTTCTTTTTTTATCAAACCCTTCAAAATAAGAGTTGATATTTATGACCTATATCCTTCCTAAAAGGAAAAAAATCTGGGTTAAAATGTCAATTGGTGAGACCAGAAATTAAGTGATTTTTTTGTCCTTATCCAAAATAGAGATTAGGAGATCCCAATATGATATTCCAACAAGTCACTTACAGTAATTGGTATATATTACCGTATGGTTAAGTCTATATATATCTTTAAATAATTGTCAAAATGAAGAACACTGCAATTAAAATCCCTTTTCTTTTGATATATTGCTACTCCTTTAAGTATATGACGGCATTGTAATCTTATTCTGGTTGTCTTTCATTCAATGGAGAGATAAACAAGTTGCCACCTTCCAAGTTTCTTAGTGTAGATTTACTAGTAGTTCATAACTTTGATGTAGTGAATATGTAATGTATACTTTTATAATGACCATTCTTGAGTTATTAAATATTTAATCAGATTCTATGTTCATTTTATAATTATCCAATCAACTTAGTGAAAATAATTTTTTCAGTCATATTCTGGCATCTGTTCCAGACAAAGATGTTGATTCAGCTGTGTTTCTTCTAATGTATATTTTGACACACACATACACAGGTAGCATAAATTATGGGATGCAGTATTAACAACAATGACAATGGTATGCTGTTACTCCTCCATGGACATTTAGGTTTTCTTTCAATAATTTTGATTCAACTTCATAATTGATTTGGTCTTCCAACGGTTTTGACTGAGCCCCAATGATATTTTTTTTTAAGCACATGTCTGGTGTACTGAATTATATATGGTAGTTGGTATCTTTGATGACTTTTTATTCTTTTCCATATGACGTCATAACACATTTTTTTTTATATAGACTTTCTGTCAAGAAGGAAGCTTTAAGAGGAAGCATTAGACAACATTTTGGACTGTGTTCATGATCTTTATTTAAGATAGCCCAGATATCTTTTTATAAATTGTACTATGTTCTATCATTTTGAGGTATGTAATTTAACATGACTTTCTCACATGGTCTTGGCCCTGTAAAGAGTTAATGTACAGGCAACTTTATCACATTGTATTGGATCTGTAAAGAGTTAATTAATAGCCAATATTAACCAATTGTATTGACCCTGTAGAGTTCATAGACAGGCAACTTTAGCAAATTGAATTGGCCCTGTTAACATGTTATCTTGTGGTGTGCAGGAGCAAATGAAGCTCAGATTTATACTTTGTCCCTGATTTTGTTTTGTTTCTCAGTATATCTGTCAAACATGACAGACTGGTAAAGATACAAAGAGCAGTTACCCTTTTCGAGGAACAGTTTTATACCAGTACATTCTTTGAAGAATTGAAAATAAATGATGGACAGAGTAATCTTATAAGTTTCCTTTTGTCTGATTTCTGAAAAATATGCAATTGTTTTCATTATACCCTCTCCTTCCTTGTAGCAATATGTGGAGGTATTATAATTCAGCATATTCATCAATATTTTGTCTAAAGGATCATAATTTCTGATCTGATCTTTGCCAAATTTTTCTCCATAGCTAGTTTTGCATTGCATTCTGCATATATGCTTTGATAGCTGGTAAGGTATCTATCCATGAAATAAAAAAACCAGCAAATACTTCTGCTTCTGCTTCAACATTATAACATTCAGAAATTATAGAATGCATTTATAATTGCTATTTTTGAAGAATGGACAAAAATGTGAGATTAATTATTGCGACTTCAGGAAAAGAAAACCTGCATACAGATATATGTATCAGATATCAGAATGTGAGTTCTTATTATTGTGAACTCATCTAGTCGCATTATTCGCATTAATAAAAACTTTGCAATATTTTCTGAATTTACAGTAGTTATTCTGCCGCTTAACGGAACTGTAGAACTTTAAATCTTCTGAAACCTGCTCACTTAACGGAACTGTAGAACTTTAAATCTTCTGAAACCTGCTCAAACACAAAAGAAATATAACCAAATATTAATGATGAAAAATTATAAATTTTAAAAATTTACTCATATTTTAATGAAATATGATATTTTTTATGAAATATGATATTGTGAAATGAAGAAAAACAACATTGTTGTCTTTCTCAAAATTATATGATGTTAGATTTTGTATTGTGAAAATAAATGAAAATATAGGCTGATTCACCTAATATTGTCCAAACTAGGTATTTCTAAAATACATATGTATTTGGATGTCATATCACAATTTGCAGTATATTTATCTAGATTATTAATTTTAAAACATTTTGTATAACTATTCAATATTGACTGAATGTATGAATATTTATTTTCAAAAGCATACATGACATTATATAGTAAACATTTATCCACTGAACAAGTCCTTTGTTAATAAACCAGTTTGATAAAAAAAATTTACATAAATGACAGATATAAATATTTTACCAACTTGGACTAGGATTTTTAACTTTTGGAATTTTTTTTTTTATGTTGATAGCCATTTAAAATAAAAACTTTTTGTTTACTAGATGGACAAGACTACAGCCTAGTACAAAACCAACAGGTGGAAGCCGTGGGAATGATGTCAGCTGATGGGATTGATGATTCTGACGAGGAGTGTATATTACAACCTAGCAGATCTCGCCAAGATTGGAATGTTATCTTATGACAAGAGAATATAGGGCAATCCAGCTAATGGAATAAAGAGTAGGGATCTTTGATTGAGTTTTCAGGTGATTTAGCACCTAAGTAGACTAAAGCTCTGTCTGGAGGAGAAAAGAACCTTAATAGCTCTGATATATGTATACACTTGTTCTAAAGTAGCCATGAGATGAAGGGGGGAAATGTAGTAATCCTAGATCATTGACATATGTTAAATACTATAGTATATTGTATGAGAATAGCTTTTCTATCCTTTCTTGATCTTGCTACCTCATTTAAAAAAAGTCCAGAATTTATTTTAGTTTAGACTAGATTACTTTGTTTTAGTTATATGCACAGTAAAGAGGACAAGTTATGTAAGATATTGAAGTTTGCAGCTGTGCCCAATGTTTTATTATTTTTAAATTTAATTAAATCTAAATATCAAAGCCATGATGTCATTGCAAAATGTTTTATTATAACCTAAAAACATGCACAAAAATGGCAAAAACTGTATATTACTTAAAATGACTCATGGATACAATGAACGCGAAAAGATTTTAAGCATGCAACAGACAGTATACCAATCTCTAGTTCTTTTTTATGAATGAGTTACACGGGTTGACATGAGGTCAATTAGCGTAAATGAAGTCATTGAAAAATCGGTTGTTATTGTTACGGAATAACATAAGCATTGTGACATATGAAATGTACGGGAAAGTGCAGGAATTAGAAAGTCGTCTATATATATAAATGGTTCCTGATTACTTTGAAATTAAGTTTTACAGAAATAGGCAAAAAACATATTATGCTGGGCATTTTCTTAAATGATCACCTTGTTTTCATTTTCTATCATGAACAATGATGTTTTAGTTTAAACAGATGGGAAAAAGGGGGGTGGGGGAAGTGACATTTGGTCCTTCCATGTCTTGTCCTTTCAACTGGTGTTCTTTCTTCTGATTTAAATTTTTTTTTAAAGCAAAACAATTTTTTTTCCGCATTTGTTGAATGTTTATGTATAGATTTTAATATATATTTTTACAACCTAGTCTGAATGCAAAATATGTTTAATCAAAAAGATCATGTTTTATAATTAAGATTTTTGAATGTCTATGATCACTGCAAAGAATGGTGTAAACTGAGAACTAAGTTTTTTTTACAAATGACAGTTTCTCTATTATCTCAAGAAAAGGATGACCAATTCATACAATTTGTACTTATAAGGCAGACTCAGACACATTACCACAAGGGGTTGAAATAAAATTGAAAATGGAAAGACTGTCCTTCTGGCAAACAGAGACATTTGTGTTGTCCCTAATGAATCTATTTTATTCATAACTTGCTCCAAATCTTTCTGAAGATCAATTGTCAACTGCTGTAATATAAATCTTTCAATCTCAATTTTTTTGCAAATTTTCTCCAACCATTATATAAAATAAGTTTTAAAATATTTTGGTTGATTGACGGACTGTACTTGGTGTCAGTTCACTGTCATCTCAATATATTTTGTGAACGTTTGTGCATCTCAGTGTGAACCATATCCAGCCATATAGAGAACTACATTGTTAATATAGTAGCATATAATTAGCCTATCCTGACAAGTTATGAATATGCTGCTAATTCAGGGATATTTTTTATCTAAGAAATATGAATAATGCATTATTTATTCATTGTTTTTATGCCCGCCATAGCGGAGGGGCCTTAAGTTTACCGTTGTCCGTCTGTCGTCCGTCGTCCCAAGTTGGTTTCCGTTCTCTAACCAAATGTTATGAAACTTATACACAATGCTTATTACTACAAAAACAGATCATGTTTGAATTTAGGTGGTGTCACTTTAACCGTTCTAGAGTTATGCCTGTTTACAAATGGAAAAATTGCTGAATTTTTCGTTTCCGTTCTCTAACTTAAGTTGGCTTCAACCAAATGTTATGAAACTTATACACAATACTTATTACCACAAAATACAGATCAAGTACAAATTTGGGTAGTGTAACTTTTACCGTTCTTCAGTTATGTCCCTTTATAACTTCATATGATATGCAAGCAGGGGCATCAGCTGTGTCCCATGGAAACATTCCCATTTATTTTATATTATCATGAACATTATAGTAATTTGTGAAAATCTTTATACATTTATATGCTTGTAATATGATTTTGATCTCATTGTTATGATTATGAAGAGTTGGATCTGACTAACTGTACTATTTACTAAAAGGTCTGATAATACATCTGGTAATTTAAGGAAATTATTTATGTTTTATATCATGTAACTTACCTTTAGAATTGCATACTGTAAATTCAGAAATTATTGCATGCATTTATTATTGCGATTTTTGAAGAATGGACAGTAATGCAAGATTAATTATTGCGATTTTAGGAAAATCTGTATACAGATAAACATATATGATATCGGAATGCGAGTTCTTGTTATTGCGATAATCACCAAGTCACATTATTCGAATAAATAAAAACCTCGCAATAATTTCTGAATTTACAGTAAATATATATATATTTATATCAATTTTAAGTTAAATTCTGATCGGAGAAGACTGTGGAATAGTTGTGAGAGTATTTTACTTTGGTTTCAGTTTGTTTCACAATAGATTCAGCCAAACCAATAAATGCTGTGCATTTTGTTGTGAATCAGCAAAATTCATAAAATTATGCCGCCTTAAAATGGTCAGGTTGCAAAAAGTCATTTTCTTTTATAAAGAATTGAGGGTGGCTATGCATATTAAAAAAAAACTTTTCTGCTTCCAAAGCATGATAGGAATTTATAACCAGATCAGTGACATTTCAGTTTTTCTATCTTATTTGATAAACTTGTTAAACATCATGGCTAAAATGTTTTGGCAAAGTTTGAAATGACATGTTGATTTTGGTTTACAGCCCAAACCAAAGTATTCAGTTGTAGAATTTAGAAGAAAAAAAAACACCAGATGCATAATTGTGAATGCAAATCCCAGATATGTGGTAAATTTCTATAAATGAGAATAAAAAGAGATGTGGGAATATGTCAGTGAGGCAGCAACCCCCGTAAAAACCAGTGGACATTTTAGTAACATTTCTGAAATCTGGATTAAAAAGAAATTGTAGGCGATGATAAGCCAGTGTCCACACATTAAAAAACTAACCCCAAAACAAGTGAAAAAAATCCTGTTAATGAAGACCAGACAGTCCCTTTTGTTGTTATATACTATTACACAATGTAAACCTTACTTTTATATTTAGTGTAATTGCCTATGCATACACTGTAAACTTTAATTTGCTTTGGGTTGACACTACTGTTAAATATATTAAAATAGAATATCAATGTGATGTGAAGTTTGTCAATGATTACATTATTATTATTAAGTGTTAAATGGTGTACTATATGTATTTTTTTTTAATCTACATCGTTAAATATAATGAAATAAAACTAGTCAATCTCATGTTGGTTTTTTTTTTTTTTGACAGAGTAGAATAAATTAAGGCAACCTTGTGAAGAGACTTTACTGTCATTTTGAAGATTTATAGATAGTTCTATGGGAAAAGGTGTAGCAATTAATATGAATATATGCCGTTTTAACTGAGAAGTTTTAACTCAGAATTTTTTTGTTTGAAATTTACCACTTTAAAAGGTAAATTTAGTATCTCATTTTATTGGTTGTTCTTTGTCTGAAGGCTTGTTCCCATTTTATTCAAAAGTTTTCTCTTACTTAAAATATGGAGATGTGGTAAGATTGCCAATGAGACAATTATCCAACAGAGACCGAAAGATGAAGATGGTAGCATTTATAGGGTCAACCTACTGCCTTCAACAATGAGAAAAACCCATACCGCATAGCATGGCTCCAGTGGCTGAGTGGTCCTAGTTGTTCATCTATTGTATCCTTAGCCTGTCAACACTGAGGTTGTGAGTTCGAACCCTGTACATGGCAGGTGCTTTCATCTCCAATCTTAATTTACATAAGGATGTGGTTCTCTCCTGCTTCCTCAACCAATAGAAACTGACCGCCAAGATATGGTTGAAAGTGCTAAAAGTGGCCTTAACCACTAATATCCAATCAGTAATACTGCATAGCAGTTATAAGAGGCTATAAGGCCCTGACATTACAAAATATGAAATAATTCAACCAAGAAAACCAACAGTATGATATATGTACAAAAAACAAGCAAAAAACAAATATGATATACAAACAACAATCTCTGAATAACAGGCAACTGAATTTGGATAGGCACTTACAAAATTTGGCAAGCTAAACATTCTTGCAGGCGCCCAATCCTCCCCTAACCTGGGATAGTGGTGTTACAGCCGAACTTAAGATTACACTATAAATTTCAGTTGAAAATGTTTACTCATCAGATCGATTCAAAGCACAAAACCACTCAAGACAAAAAGAACTGAGTACTGGCAGTGACTGAAAGCTAGTTCAAAGCCAAAAACAACTAATAAATATGCGTATCAAAGACAAAATATTAATCAGCACACATCCAATGGATTTAGTGTAAAAACGTCCTAAATAGTATAGGTAAACATGACCTTGTGCAATCCCAAAATATAAGTATCCACAGCATTTAGAACCATAAGTGTAAATGTCTGCATAGCAATTCATTTTAAGTTATGTTTTCTAAAACTGCTGGACCAAATCGGAACCTAACTGTACCTAAGAACAGGAATAAAAGCCTTGTTCATTGATAATTTTCTATGTTTTCTATGTATTGTGTGCGATTTTGTCCCATGTACATTTACTCCATATCCTTTCATTTTCTACTCAATCATCATTGGAGTATTTAGCTTTAAAAATTGTGTTTGATTATCCTGCCTTTCTACCAACATGGCCACCAAGGCTAAAAGTTTGTCATAGGGTAAAATGTATGTATTGTCTATCTTGTAAACTGTTTTTAAAAGAAAATCTACTGTCTATACTGACCAAAACTGTCGGACAATTCCTTATAACAGGACAAATTTTTTAACACCCGTTTATGAGACATATTATGGTATACCGTTGTCTGTCAGTTATCAACATGTCGGACAATAACTCAAAAACGCTTTAACCAATTTTTATGTAACTTTGGTGAATTGTTTATATCTATTGACGTGAGCTCCCTTCAGATTTAAAATTTTTTTTAGATTTTACATTTCAAAGGTTTTGATTTTATTCATAAAAAGGGGGGGTTTTCCAGTTTTCGGACAATAACTCAAAAATGCTTTGAACAGCTTTTATGAAACTTTGGTAACTGGTTTATATCTATTAAAATAAGCTTCCTTTAGTTTTTTATAAATTTCTGATATGAAATTGAGGAGTTATGGAACTTTATTCATTGAAAAAACAACAGGTGTATCATGCGCTTGTGGCACAGCTCTTTATTACCAATTTTGTGGGTTTTTGGTTTGTATTTTGAAAACAATAATAGATAAAGAGAAACAGTACATGGTGTAAATTATCTGCAGGACAAGATCTACAAATCAGTCAACTTAACCAAAATTGTCAGTCAACTACTTATAAAGATTATTGCCCTTGAATAACATGAATTATTGTTGGCTTTTTTTGTTGCAGAAACTATAGTAGTTAGGGAGAAACTGTAAATTACAACAAGAGTGCACACCCTGAAATTTCTCACCTGTTTTACTGACCACTGATTTTATGTTGATAGTCCTTAATAAAAAACCTTACTACAAGTATCACATAAACTTAACATGATCCAAGAAAATGAGGTCAAGGTCAGATAAACCAAACCGGAAATACATGTACACCTAACAATCATTCTATACACCAAATAAAGTTGAACTATTGCTTATAGTTTCTTAGAAACTAATTTTAACCAGGAAAACTTAACATTGACCAATGAACCATGAAAATGAGGTTAAGGTCAGATGAACCATGCCAGACGGACATGAACACCTTACAATCAATCTATGCATTAAATATAGTTGACATATTAATTATAGTATGTAAGAAACAAACTTAACCATGAAAACTTAACATTGACCAATGAACCATGAAAATGAGGTCAAGGTCAGATGATACCTGTCAGACAGACATATACAACTTACAATCATTCCATACATCAAATATAGTTGACCTATTGCTTATAGTTTAAGAAAAACAGACAAAAACATAACAAGAGTGCACACGCTGAAATGTCTCGCCTTCTTTACTAATCATTGATATTATGTTGATAGTCCTAAATGTAAAGCTTTATTACACTGTCACGTAAACTGACATATAGATCATAAAATATTTCCATACACCAAATATAGTTGACCTATGGCATATAGTATTAGAAAAAGACCAAAACTCAAAAACTTAACTTTGACCACTGAACCATGAAAATGAGGTCAAGGTCAGATGACACCTGCCAACTAGACATGTACACCTTACAATCATTCCATACACCAAATATAGTAGACCTATTGCATACAGGGATAAGAACAACAGACCAAAACGCAAAAACTTAACACTGATCAATGAACCCTGAAAATGAGGTCACGGTCAAATAAAACCCTTGCGACTGACATATAGATCATAAAATATTTCCATACACCAAATATAGTTGACCTAGGGCATATAGTATTAGTAAAAAGACCAAAACTCAAAAACTTAACTTTGACCACTGAACCATGAAAATGAGGTCAAGGTCAGATGACACCTGCCAACTAGACATGTACACCTTACAATCATTCCATACACCAAATATAGTAGACGTATTGCATAAAGGGATAAGAAAAACAGACCAAACGCAAAAACTTAACACTGATCAATGAACTGTGAAAATGAGGTCAAGGTCAAATAAAACCTCGCGACTGACATATAGATCATAAAATATTTCCAAACACCAAATATAGTTGACCTATTGCATATAGTATTAGAAAAAAGACCAAAACTCAAAACTTAACTATAACCACTAAACCATGAAAATGAGGTCAAGGTCAGATGACACCTGCCAGTTGAACATATACACCTTACAGTCCTTCCATACACTGAATATACTAGACCTATTGCTTATAGTATCCAAGATATGGACTTGACCACCAAAACTTAACCTTGTTCACTGATCCATGAAATGAGGACGAGGTCAAGTGAAAACTGTCTGACGGGCATGAGGACCTTGCAAGGTATGCACATACCAAATATAGTTATCCTTTTACTTATAATAAGAGAGAATTTAACATTACAAAAATCTTAACTTTTTTTCAAGTTGTCACTGAACCATGAAAATGAGGTCAAGGACATTGGACATGTGACTGACGGAAACTTCATAACATGAGGCATCTATATACAAAGTATGAAGCATCCAGGTCTTCCACCTTCTAAAATATAAAGCTTTTAAGAAGTTAGCTAACGCCGTAGCCGCCGCCCGGATCACTATCCCTATGTCGAGCTTTCTGCGACAAAAGTCGAGGCTCAACAAAAACTTAACACTCTGCAATGAACTATGAAAATGAGGTCAAGGTCAAACAAAACCTGCCAGTCTGAAATGTACATCGTAAAATATTTCCATACACCAAATTTAGCCGACCTATTGCATATAGTATTAGAAAAAAAAACCAAAACACAAAAACTTAACTTTAACCACTGATCCATGAAATGAGGTTGAGGTCAGATGAAAACTTTCTGACAGGCACGAGCCCTTGCAAGGTACGCACATACTAAATATAGTTATCCTATTACTCATAATAAGAGAGAAATTAACATTACAAAAAATCTTAACTTTTTTTCAAGTAGTCACTGAACCATGAAAATGAGGTCAAGGACAATGGACACATGACAGACAGAAACTTCATAAAATAAGGCATCTATATACAAAGTATAAAGCATCCAGGTCTTCCACCTTCTAAAATATAAAGCTTTTAAGTAGTTAGTTAACGCCGCCAGATCACTATTCCTTTGTCAAGCTTTCTGTCGCAGGCTTGACAAAAATGATCAGCCGGAAAACTTCTACAAATAAGTCACCATAGTTGATTTGTGTCTTCCAGACTTGCATCAAACTTGGTCCCTGTTTGTTCAAGGAAAGAACTTGAATCCCATTCCCTTTTAGGAACAGAAAACCAATAGTTACAACATGAATTGGAGATAAAAGCTTGTAGCACTTAATAGCTCCAGTTTTAAATCTAGTCTTCATTAAGTATCTCACAATCCTAGGCTATACATGTAGTAGATTAAATTCTACACAATACTTAGAATCACAAGAACATTAAAGCAGGATATGTTCATACGTCCATGTAGGCATAGTAAAGATCACCAATCTTTTATCTAAGTTGGTCAAATTGTTCAAAACAGGACAGGATAAACCCTATTTCATATCAAGCTCAGAGTTCAAAGGTCCAGAAAAAGCTAATAAGCCTTACAGGTGATACCATCAACATCCAATCTTAAACAAACTTCACATAAAGAACTCTATCTGTACATATTAAGAGTCAAACCATGTCACTGCATTATTGAAATAGCCTTTATAGGGCATTATAAAGCTTATCAAGGGCTTCTGAACTTCATTGAAGAGAAGTACATAGTACAATGAACTCCAATGAGTATGAGCTAAACATTTAAATTGAACCTTATTCGATATTCCCATTCCAATTATCCTGCTTAAGGATACTACACTGAGATTCTCCCTTTTTTCTTATCATGCTCTGAGAGTTCGAAGGGTTCCACTCATATTTGCTCAACTGAAAACATATGCAAAGGTTTGGCTGGGATAAAACAAATATTTACAAATATATAACATTTTAATAACAAAATTACACAACAGATATAAAATAAACATCACAGATGAATGCATACAAATGTAAAATTTGCATACTATGTGTATGCTAACTTGTAAGCACCTTTACAAATATTGTATGGAAGTTTCTGAGAACTTTTGATTTTATTCTACAGTTTCTACATTCAGAGAAGTATTTATTACACTTCAAATACAAAGTATTATGGAAGAGTACACATTTATTATTAAAGTAAAATGTCATAACATTAATTCGAAAACGATGAAAACCATCCATTATTAATTGTGTAAATGTAAAAACTTGTTAATGATAAGGACCAAATACAATTAGTAATTTTGTGGGTAAAAGTATCAATGTGTTTTAATATATAAATTTAAGCTGCATATTAAATAAAACTTTTGAATGCACAATTTCAAGAAATATATGGAAAGTGGAACAAAACTCTTTTCTGTAAGAGATCCTACACATAAAACTGTGAGAACCTTGATATGAAATGTCACTTGGTATACTGGTATGTGGATTTTTCTTTTTTTCTTCCCTAAACCATTAATACAATTACTTTTACAGCAATATGAAATATCTGTAATATCTATATGGAGATGACAAGGTTCCATTATTCAGATGACATAAATTCCTGTTGAACAACTGCATACATGAAAAAGAACAGCATATCTCAATGACTGTAGATGTTATTTAAAAAAAGCATTCCAATTTTTCCCAACCACATTCTGTTGTTTGTAAGTTAAAAATTACCCTTCACTTCATACAAAGCACACATACACATCAGTTTCAAACAAACAAATTGCATTCTAACATACATGTATAAGTTTCTGATTATTATGAAGAGTATAAGTTGTCATGGATAAATATATATATTTTATATAAACAGGCAATATCTAGCATAGAGATTCTAAAAACGAGGATTTTTAAAATTATTAAAAGAATATTTAACTCAACAAGGATCTGATTTTGTTTTATATAATGAGATATATTGTCATCGATGTAGATAATCTAGAACCAGGGAGGATCCAGGATTTTATACATAAAGGTTCTCTTTCAAGCATTTTTAACACATAATAGCTATATATAGATTGAAATTTCACCAGAATTCAGGTTCTAGATTTTTTTTAATTTTCAGCAATGAAAATAAGCATGTGTGTATATGATGCAAACCTTATCAGAAACTTGTCTGTAAATACACTTTTTGTTTTGTTTTAGTGTTTCATGAAAGATTTCATAGCAAGTTAAATGTAAAATATGATGGTTAGTAAAGAACAGAAGCCATAAATAATTGGCAGTGTTAAAAAACTTTTGATCAACTAAGCTAAAAACAAAAGCACAAGTTTCTATATACATGTATTCTGTTCAATACAGTTTTGAGAAAAAAAAGGTATTAAATAAATATGTTAAGTGTTTCTTTTCAACATTTCAAAAAACAGATTTAAACAAAATGGTAAAGATATTGTTGACAAATTTTGTACATTGTATGTATAAAAGCATCTAAATACTCAACACATAAGATACTAAACAGAAAACCAATAAGGAATTATCTTCTTTAAAAAAATAGATTCATATTTCCAAAATGAATCCCCAATAACTGGCAAGTATATATAGATTGCATTTCAGCATGATTTTAAACATTTACACTTTTATGTTCAAAGGAAATGTCATTCTAGTTCCATAATTTCAGTGAAAATAACAATTCTAATAAAACATTTATCAAATACACCTTAAAATTTTTCTAAATGTAATATATGATCAATTGCTAAATTTCTGTTAATGCAGTATTTTCTCGTTAGCTACAAGTCATTCAGCTCTGAATCTAAGGAACCCATCTCATCATCCAGATCAAGGTCATCCAAATCTAAATCATCATCATCTGAAATTACAAAACTCAAAGTATTATTCAGCCTCATGTAACAATAAAAACCATAAGTTCCATATAAAGATTATTAAAGAGAATGTCCCCTTGGTAACTTCACCTTTTTTTATAAGGAAAAGAGCATGGTGTTAAATTACCAAAATGTTATTTGCCTTAATAATTAGATCTTTTTGATCAATTTTATGCACTTACTGTCAATAACACTTTGAACTGCCATTATCAGACCTGGTCATACTAAAACTCTGTCATATGTTCAATTTCAAATCAGCAATGTTTATTTTTGTCTTTTTAAGATTCCCTTAAATAAACTTGGAAAGTTTGAGGACCCTTGAATTTAATTTTCTACTTCATTTTGTTGTATTGCTATTTTTAATACAGCAATTGTCGATGTGTTATAATTTCTATATATTATTTCAATTAATTTGAAGGTAAATGTTAGTAGGCAGATATATTTTTCATCTTTAAAAAAATAGTTTGCAAGGAAACCATTTTTTTCCACAAGGAAAGAACAACACATTACCACAATATGGCAACAAAACTTTTCATGAATAAAAGATATCACTGTCAACCATCATCTTGGTGTAGGCAAATCATATACATCATAATATAAGGAACATATTTTGTATTAATATAACATAAATTAAATTGTCAGAAACAAAACAAGTGAATTGTAATAACTATTTCAAATGGTGAATTAATTAACTTAAAGACCTTGAAAATATTCAGCACAGTATACTAGTCAGATTTTTTATCGAAATCTTTTAGAAATTATCTTTAATGATGTATTAATAGATACTATGCACAAATTGTTTCAAGCTCCTTTGAAGGTTTATCTGTTAAAAATTTCATATTAAATGACACCTGCCCCATATAACTGAACTGATATACATTGTATCATATTTTTATAACAAAATTATAATACAAAGCAATAGATATCAAATAATTAAAAACCCAATGTTTTTTTGTGACAAAAACTGCCTCAGATCTACTTTGTTTTTGAATTTATGAAAAAAGATATACCATGATGGCCCTAATTGAGTATTTAATCTTTTGCAGAATGTTGTGGACAACAATTTAAGGGTTTCATTCAAAGAATTAGACTTTGAGTAATCTAGATTTATAACATTTAGCTATTTAAATAATAACAGGATAAAAGAATAAGGGAGGCTCTAAAGTGTGTTTCTGAAGCTGTAATTGAAACTAAATTATTTTACAAATAATATCTATTGCTTTTGTAACTTAAATTACCTTTATCTTAATTAAAGTAACCTTTCTCCATTAGAATAATGAACATTTTTACCTGATATGAATCAACCTTGAAGGAAATGCATGAAGTAATATCAGGATTCTTATCATTATATCAAAGTGAAACAATTTATATAATAATCATATATACATACAAATGAACTTTACAACAAACCTTAACTTATCATTATGATAAAAGTTTCAAATTATTCCTGTTTGTTCCAATCTGTTTGTGTATCTTCAGCTATATAGTAAGGAACTCTTTCCCAGTCGTATAAAGTAAGGTAATCTAAAAATAGTCCTTTGGAGTACTAGCACACCAAGTTATTCATAATAGAATACATTGTGTTCACATGAAATTTATGTCAATCATTTTCTTTATGTATCCTTATATTCATTATGTAATTTAAAAAAAAAAACTTGTATGTTGAATCTACTGAAAGATGTTGATGTCACATTCCCTACAACTGATTCACAGGCACTTGTTTTCTATCCATGGCAAGATCTACTATCCCTATATATTACGAGTAATGTATAGGGATAGTATATCTTGCCATGGATAGAAAACTAGTGCCTGTGAACTGATTCATTTTTAAAAGATTTTTTTGTATTTTTCTAAATTGTATATATAGACATATTTTCAAACTCAAATTAGCTGATTTGATCTATAATGTGCTTTGTGCCAATTCATCCAAATTTTATGTATAGATACTGTGCTATTCTTATGATTGTCTAAAAATCTTGAACGTCTATCAACATAACATTCTTACCACTGTCTAAACCTTTAATATCTTGTTTCTTTGGGTTAAATATTTCTAAATCAGAATCATCATCCGACACCAAGAAGTCATCTGAATCTACATCATTATCTAACTTGATACTGGTCTTGTATACTGAAATAAATAATTCATCTATAAAGCAAGAGTGGATTTGATGACATGTTTCACCTTTTTAAAAACTATGACTGAATACTTTCTTCAAAGTCTGTGAGGTCAAGGTTAAACTTACAGAGGACATTTCAATCATGAAATAGAAAGTGTATATATGATCTAACTGAAAAAAAGTTATTGAATCACTACCTAAATCATGGAATTAAGGTCAAAATCATCTGTGGTCCATGTGAAGACTGACATGCACTTTTAATGACATAGTGAATGATGTCCTCAACTTACTACTAATGTTTAGGATTTGGTAGACCATGAAACAAAGTATCAAGAGGTCAAATTCTAGTGTCATGTGTCAAATTTTAATGAAGCATCTATGAAAGATTTCCACTTTCTATCATAAAAACTTATCATTGGTTGCTTTTATAACTATGAAAATATATGTAAAGGACAAGTCCCACCTTTACAGAAACTTCAGGCTATAAAGTATCTATATATACTCAATATGTCTTTAACCATCTGAATCATCAAGTTTTGTAGAATAAGTTAAAATATTGTGGCTACCAATTCTTGCTGGAATAGCATATATGATCACAATAAGGATATTCACTGAAGGCAAATAGTCAAGAATTTCTATCAAAAATTCCTGCTTTTCCTACTTTTCCTTGGTTATACATCAAATATCTCCAAGCTATACTCAGAGCTGGACAATAAAGCTATTATCAGAACGTCAAATCAATATGTGAAAATACTTTTGTTTTTTTTAGTATGTGGGTATTGGTGTTTTTGTTGTTGCTTGACTTACTTGGTTTTTGTTTCTTTGGTGATGTTGACTGATATTTTAATGTAGATGGGTAGCCATTTGGCACTGGAGTACTATATCTGGGTGTTGTTGGACGACTATTTACAACAGCTTCCATGTTGCCAATTCTATCCCTTAATAATGAAACTGTGGACCTTCAAAGAAAAAAAAATCTTTACTGTAAAATGAGCAACAAATCAATTTATTTATATAAAAAAAAATATTATAAAATCAAATTCTCATCACCCTGTCCCCTCCCCATTTCTTTAGATATGGCAAAGAAAATTTATGCTGTATAGAACCCTAGAACCCTACTGCCATTTGGAGCCTGGCAATCAAGTATATAAAATTTTGACCGACCATACCTAAGTTCTGATATGTGTAGTCTTTCATTATCTGAGGTAGGACTCCAGCTTCCATGTGATGGTCTGTATTGCTGTTTATGGTGCTGTTTGGCTAGATCATGCACATTCTACAGGCAAAAAACAAGAAAAATAGTTCATTTAAACAAGCAAAGGACAAGATATATAACTTTATAAGGCCCTTATTTAACCCCTACCTTCATATTTTAATATAAAGGGCAGGGTTCAACAAAACATATATTCAAGTCAGATAGATTACTTGTTAAAACAAACAATATTAAAAGATTTTTTGTTGATGCATGCATATGCCCAATATATTTCTGGTTCTTAAAGCAAATGCAAATTAGCTTGGTTTCATTGAATTCTGTGAAAAATTGAAATTAACTCTAATTTTGTGAATAAAAATACAATGATGATATGTAAATTTTCCACACAAAAAAAAGACACATTTCCTATCTAGTCACTGTTTTAACAATGATCTGTAGTGATAAAAACTAGTAAAAAATAATTTGAAATATTAGCTAAAAATAGGAGCCATAAATGGGCCTTATCAAACGTAATCAATTAATGATGAAAACATGTTTGTGAATCAAATTAAAGACTAAAGATAAAGATAAAGTGCTATATTGAAAGGCAAGTTGTTAAGTGTAATAGTTTCCTCACATGTATACTATACATATCCTGAAAAAAAGCTAAAATTTATTGCTAGTTGTCCAATCAAAATCAAAATTTAAATATATACTGGGAATATTTTTCATTTTACCCGATCTAGGAGATCTTGTTTTCTCTGTAAATCTTTTCCATTATTAAAGGCAGATGCTACATCTAACTCCATTTTATCTGTAATTAACAAAACATTGTTATAAGTATATACACACATATAACTCATCTGTTATATAAAGAAGTAAAGCTTTATTTACACCTGTTTTAGTCCTGATTTTTGTAAAATTGTTAGTGATTCTTTTGAAGAATTTTATTGCAGAACATTTTTCAATTTAAAGAAGAGAAATGAACTAATAAAATTACATGAATTTTGTAGCTAAATGAAAATATATTTTTTTAATAAAGCAGTTCAGCTATTTACATCCCTTGTCCTTTACACATATTACTTCTCTGTTGTACTTATTATACTTACAAAAGTCTCCATATTGTCAAATAGTGTTATGAATATGATATAAACTTCTTTGCCGAGCGCAGCTGGATATGACCACAGAGGTTCAACCCTGAACAGTTAGGGCAAAAACAGACACAATATTCAAGCTTGATACAGGTCTAAATTTGGATTGTAATTAAATATTTGACACATTATAGATTTCTGACACAAAATAAATGTAGTCAAAGAACTTGAAATTGGTTATATGATTTGAATTTATATTCAATTGAAGATTTCTTGCTGTTGTGCAATACACTAGTAAATCTGTTTTCAGACTATATAAGAAGACTTAGCAAAATAAATTGTGACCCCCAATTTTTTTTGTTGGGAAAATTGATAATTTCTTAAATCAGGAGGAAAAAAAATTGAACCCCCCCCAAAAAAAATTCTTTTACCCCCTTTTCCAAAAAAATAATATTTGAAGAAATTTTCTTTTTGTAAAATGTAGTACAATTTAAGAGACATCCATACACTTAAACACAAGTGATTGTCTAAAAACTAGAAAATTGCTTGTTTTGGCCCCTTTTTGGCCCCTAATTCCTGAACGGTTTGGGCAATTACCCCCAAAATGAATCCAAACCTTCTACTTGTGGTACTGAACCTTGTGGTACAATTTCAGAGCAATCAAAATACTTATACACATTATTGAAACCTGAAAAATGCTTGTTTTGGGTCCCTTTTTGGCCCCTAATTCCTAAATGGTTGGGACCATCACCCCTAAAAACAATCCCAACCTTCATTTTGTGGTATTGAACCTTTTGGACAAATTTCATAGAGATCCATACACTTAAACTAAAGTAATTGTCCGGAAACCAAATGTCTTTGGACAACGACGACGTGATAGCATTATATGAACGCAAATTTTTTTGCGGTCGTATAAAAATATTAGTTCATTAATTATTATTACAAAAATATTGGTGTTGCCTGATTGATTGTGATTTCACAAGGCCTATGACTTCTGTTCATTAAGGATGATGAGATCAAATTTGGAATAGTTGGGTAACAGAGCCCATATTCACAATTCATTTTAGATTAGATGTAAAGGTAACACCTCTGCCAATATAATAAACTTGGCTATATACAATGGCTTGTTTCCAAGCTAAAACATTTTCACATATATGTATGTGATTAAATTTTAAGGGTAAAAAGTGCAATTAAATTTCCTCAATTTTTTATACCCTGAAAAGCTTTTTGTGATGCACTTTTTTGAGATAAAAAATCCCTTTTTTCACACAAAAAGTTCTTTGGAAATTCAGTTCTTTGCATACATTTAATAACTCCATAGATTTTACACCTTTATTCTCTGATTCTCTACTCTTCAAATCAGCATAATGGTTACACTTGATAAAAACAGCAAATTAATTTTATGTTGTGTAAAAAATTTGATTCATGAATTTCATTTTCGTTGTGATGCATTGTACAATGATGTTACAATGTATAAAATGGAAAATAAGAGAAAAACTTACACATTCTAGATTTGACAGTATCTATATCTCTTTTTATTGTTCCTATGTCATCTTTTAAACTCTGCTTTCTAAAATATAAGAGTGTTCTTTTTAAAACACAATACTAATTAAGATCAACAATTCCTATAATTCAGTGAAATAATTAGAGATTAAATATGATTTTTTGTTTGATGCTTCTGACTGTCCTTAAAGATAATTTTCTGGAATGTTCTAAATATATTCAAGTTAAGAAAGCTTAATATTTCATGAAAATTGCAACAGATACAGATTTTTAAAACATGATGGTCAATATTTTCTACGGAGCATCTTTTAGTCTTTGGAGGGTTATAACTCATTGTGTTTTCTTAAGCAATTTCCAAAATTTTGTGTTTTAAATTTTTTTTGGCACAGTCTATAAATAGAAACACATAAATCAAGATACTAAAATAATCTGTATTATTCATACTAATTTGAAAAGTTGCATTTTACCATGCCTTTATATCATGTTACTTCTCTTACAAAATATCTAAAAACCATTTATACACAACTAAAAAAGAGTTTACAACCATCAACAAGCTTGGACTTAGTATATTAGTAAATGATGATGAAACAACTACCAAAAACAAATACATGTATCAATAAAAGACCATCTAGTGCAAAAGCTCACATAGCCCATGCTCCCAAGAACCCATTCAAAGGGGAATAGCTTATATTGGCATATGATGGCATAATTTGTTTACTTAATAAAAGTATTTTTTTCTGTTATGATTTAAAACAGTAATATTGTCTTGAACAATCTGTTTTAACAACTTTGACCTTTATCTTAGACCAAATAACTTTAAAATAAATAGGTATATTCCTCTTATTATAGATTAACACATTTCCAAGTAAGGTTAAAGTCCCATTTGTAGTATCTGATTTAGCTTCCTTAGATCACTTTTCTACACAAATTTCAGACTTTTGACCTTAAACATAGACATACATGTAGTGATTCAACATCAATAGGGATCATTTTCTCATTATATATGACCTGTAGTGATTCAACATCAATAGGGATCATTCTCTCATTATATATGACCTGTAGTGATTCTTCATCAATAGGGATCATTCTCTCATTATATATGACCTGTAGTGATTCAACATCAACAGGGATCATTCTCTCATTATATATGACCTGTGGTGAATCAACATCAATGGGGATCATTCTCTCATTATATATGACCTGTAGTGATTCAACATCAATAGGGATCATTCTCTCATTATATATGACCTGTAGTGATTCTTCATCAATAGGGATCAATCTCTCATTATATATGACCTGTAGTGATTCAACATCAATGGGGATCATTCTCTCATTATATATGACCTGTAGTGATTCAACATCAACAGGGATCATTCTCTCATTATATATGACCTGTAGTGATTCAACATCAAAGGGATCATTCTCTCATAATATATGACCTGTAGTGATTCAATATCAATGGGGATCATTCTCTCATTATATATGACCTGTAGTGATTCAACATCATTAGGGATCATTCTCTCATTATATATGACCTGTAGTGATTCAACATCAATGGGGATCATTCTCTCATTATATATGACCTGTAGTGATTCAACATCAACAGGGATCATTCTCTCATTATATATGACCTGTAGTGATTCAACATCAAAGGGATCATTCTCTCATAATATATGACCTGTAGTGATTCAATATCAATAGGGATCATTCTCTTATTATATATAACCTGACTATATATTCAAGTAAGGATACAATCCCCTATGTAGTGTTTAATTTAATATCTGGAAATCATGTTTCTGAATGTCTGATACTTCCTGTTTACTCCAGACCTGCACAGATGTAACTTACACTTCTTGTACATCTTTACTGAGTGAGTAGAACTGATTTTCTGACATTCTGTTACTTCCTGTGCTGCGTAAAATTTGAAGTTCACTGTTTAACAGTTGAATATCTCCATTGAGATCATGACGAACTTTGTTTAGTTTGCGGTCAATGTTTGGACTTTCGCGGCCACTCATTTTATATACTTCATCTACAATTATAACAACAAGAATAATGTGTGTTATGACAGGCTGTTTCCATAAACTTCAACAATACAAGTTAAATAGAATTCAGGGTTTAATTAGTTATTAACAGCTTATATTTCAAAAGCTTCATATTACAGTTTTACTACTAATAGAACTCAAAACAACAATTCAAAATGAAAAATTATAATGGTAGAATCTGTTTTATCCAAAATAAAAATTATAATGGTAGAATCTGTTTTATCCAAAATAAAAATTATAATGGTAGGAATAAAAGCCCTGTTCATTGATAATTTTCTATGTTTTCTATGTATTGTGTGCGATTTTGTCCCATGTACATTTACTCCATATCCTTTCATTTTCTATTGATTCTAGAGTTTGTCTCTAGTGCTGTGTGGAGGCAGTAGAATGTTTCCCGTGCTTGAGGTGTATGCTCTTATAATATTTACAGTTATGTTCGTGTGAGAATTTCTCATATTAATACACCGTCAAAATTTCATGTTTGGTTAAATTTCTTCAAAATACTGGTCTGGTCATCTGTTTTGTATATTGCCCTTTCATACTATTTTAAACTGCTAGGTTTTCTTACATATATTTCGATGTGCCCGTACTGTCTATCATTTGTTGTTTAGTTTTATATGTATTGTCTATCATTTGTTGTTTCAAATTATTGGTCTTTTGTTGGGCAATGTATGACAAATATATGTTCAAAACCTCGCCCGTAATTATAAATTATGTAATTTATTGACCGCTCCCGACATGTGTAACTTCAAGGCATATTTTAGCGGCGATCGATGTCTTTCAAAATTACTTTATTTTTATCAATAGTACCGCTTAAGTCGACGCTTAGGGCCGTCTTGACCTTGTTGTAGGGTATGAATGATTTGTTCATTGTTGAAGACCCTACATCAACTGTCAAGATGAAGAACAGGAATAAAAGCCCTGTTCATTGATAATTTTCTATGTTTTCTATGTATTGTGTGCGATTTTGTCCCATGTACATTTACTCCATATCCTTTCATTTTCTATAGAATCTGTTTTATCCAAAATAAAATTTAAAGTATACATGTACATGGAATGGAATGGGTTTTACTCATTGTTGAAGCCATACAAGGATATATAGTTTGTCTTTTGAGGACAGATGTCTAATTAACACAACAAATCATCACAAACATCAGTTATTGTGCTACAGGCCCTTCCATAACTGTCATATGAATTATATTTCTATATCTATGACTCTGGAAAGACACATGTAAAATCTTCCAAATAAAAATGGGTCTTCCTGACTTACAATTACACCTGCTTGAAATCATCATGTTTTGAAAAGATTAAAGTCCAATAACTCTGGACAACAAATTCTAATATCTTCCAAATTAAGGAAGTTTGTCTTTATGGAACAAAACAGTGTGTACAATATTTGCAAAAATTGGATAAAGAAAACTGAATAATGTTTAGACAAATACTCATATTTTTTTAATTTTCTAATAAATAAAGGAGACGGGTTGTTGATTTAACCACATACTCTTTCATCTTGATATTTGACTTACTTTTAAGTTCTCTAATCTGTTCATTATAATTACTTCTGTCAGTCTCTAATCTATTTACCATCTGTCTTAACTGGTCAATCAACTGAAACAGCAATACTAAATATTTATACATGTATAATAATACTTTATTCCAAAAGCCAGTACAGCTTTTAGGATACCTATTCATTTTATTTAGTCAGAAAGATTTTTTGGGGGCCAAAGGGGCTTTGAAAAACAGAGTCTTCAATTTTCCTTCAAGTTCACTCTGAGATTTTAGTTTTATATGATTGCAAACATGTCATGTATATTGAAAATAAAAATTTTCAACAACAAACTTAATTCATATAAACAACACACAATTGCCATTTCCAGAAAGAATTTCATCTCGAAAGCAATTTTTTTATTATAATGTTTGAATGAGAAGATCTATCTGTCTATCTTTATTTATTTATTCTGAAATAGAAAAATTATCAGGAATAAATTTGAGAAGGAATATTAAAACTGCACATGGGCTTACTTTTTAAGTTATGAATCACTCAACTTTTTATATAGATCTGTGTTAAAGATAATAAGCATGTGTGTGCTATATTTGTGCATGAGATGATTTGTTAAAAACATATTTCTTGCATTTTGATTAGATGTTAATTTCTGGACTTCATTTACCCTATTTTGCTCTTCCAGCCTATCACTAAGTGCTTGTACCAGTCCTGAACTGGTTCCTGTTGGCTCTATTGTACAAGGATTGTAAACACTACTGTTTAAATCTGTTCTAGGAAATTCCAACAGTGAAGACGTTCTCCTCATTGGTAGTGATACAGAAACTGTAAATCAAAAATAAAACAATTTATACTTACAAACTAAATGTAGAAATATATGAAAACTTGGGTTTTTATAAGGCTATAAGCATAAAAGCTTTTCAGTATGCATTCATATACAAGTACAGTAACACATACCGGTATTAATTTTATTATTTAACTCATTCGACCCCAAGAGATTTCTGGAAAATCAGGCATTTTCGAAAATTTGCAAACATATGCAAATTATATGCAAATTAGTAGACTCTTGCTGTAACTGATGCTGATCTATTAAACTATGTATTGAGATTTGGGGGCAGATGGCATGGGTGGTGGTGGGGTGGGAGGTGGTATATTTTCTGGTGGGTTTGAACCCACCCCTTCTGAAAAATGGTCATTTTCAGTCTATTTTTCGATTTTAATATGACCTTGAGAGGTGAACATTGACCAAACATTGTTTCTTTGTCATATTCAAGTATTACCTTATATTTACAGCAGTCAATCCATACTGACTGGAAGTAAATGTGACTCGAGTGTCTTGCTGGGGAATTATTATTGACAAGCCAGGTCTGCCTAAATGTCCGTTTTTTACAGATTTCTGACAAAACGGTGACCTAGATTTTACAGACCAGATTTCTTTTGGCCATATTATACCTCCTTGTGTTCCTGTACCACCTATGCATGTATTTATGATAATAGTTAATACCTACAGCCCATACCAGTAACGTAGTGGCCATCAAAAGACCCCCACCCCACCTGATTTTGGCTACTTTTTACGTTTTTCCGATTTTGAACTCTAAAAAGGCCATTACAGTTGCCAAATTTTCATAAACACACATCTGAGAAGAGTTTATTGACCATGAATTGCATGGTTGAAGTCCCTGCTGTCAAGACAGTTCAGCTGGGGCATTTCTAAAAAAGTATGGAGGGTCATACGGGTCATCAAAGAATGGTGATCGCCATCACGACTACAGGTGGGATTGGGGGCGAAGGGGTTAAGAGCACTTTGTAAACGACAATCTTTCAAATATGTATATTTTCAGTTGAATATATTAATTTTCTCAGCATAATTAGCAAAAACAAAGTCTGCCAAAAAACAATGATTACTTCCCCCTATAGTCACTCTGTGCCTTTATTGGACTTAAATGAAAATATTCAATGCTGCAGGTTATCTTTTCCTTATTGCAATATGGAATATAAGTTAAGGCTACAGAGAATAAAGTGACAAAAATTGTAGTTTTATGTAGCAACATCATACATTATTGGTTATACTATATATGCAATACATGTATATACAAATTTTCTACAACATTGACTAGATTAAGACAGAGCTTTTCCACTTTCTTTTCCTTCAATTCAAATTTCTCATATCTTATATTTCCTCTTTATAAAATACATCTATACAATATCTTAGCTTACTCAAAACTTTACATATGATCTTTTACATGTTATTGTTTGTATTTGCTTTATTGCATCTACATGACTGATTTGGGTGTAACATCTAACTTGTTGAAATTAATGTATCCTTACTTCTTTATGGTTAATATATTAATTGAACTAAAATAATTCTAAACTGTGAAATAGTTTTTCTCTTAATAATATGAACATAATTCTAGTAATTAAAATCATTCCTTTAACATTTGTAAGGTTAAGTTTGACAATGTCAATGTAAATATTATACATTTTGTAAATTAAGTTTAAATCTTTTATTTAACAGAAATAAGTTTTTGAAATACTATACTATATCTTTCGTGAAGTATTTGAGAAATTAAAAATAAATACATTGTATACATGTGTATCACTTACAATTTCTATCATTATATCTAGTGAAGTTTATCTTTCGCTGAAAAAGACAATAATACAATTTTATTTAAACACCAATCAAATTTCTTGAAACAATCTTTTACTGTCTAAATACATGTACATGTAGTATTAATTGACAATAAGTAACTTTACAAGAGTCACATGTATTACCCTTTATGGCTATGTTATTGATCTCCCAACTACAGATTTCTTAGCTTTTCTAAATGGTTATTGTATTATGACTCCTTTTCCTTCTCTGTCATTTCTTCTGACATTGACTGGTTGACATGTCAATAGTCTTTGTTTGAAAATAGAATGCTATAAAAAGTCTATCACAGTTAAGTTATTGTGAGTTTATTTTGTAATACCATTATTTATTATAAGATTTAATTTTCATGTTACAAAAGCACTTGTTGAAAATCATTACAAAGTTTAGTAAGTTGGGATGTGTTGTCTCTTGATATATCTATATCTTTGATGCAATAGAAAGACAACAGTGGATTACAACACTGTTGGTCATCATTACAATACATGTACCTTACCATATACATGTACAATGTACATATGTAAGTACCACAAAAAAATGTTGGTTTACAAACCAATCAGATTGCACCATATGAAAGGTGAGGCCTTACAGATATCTAAGCTTTTAACATTAAGCATTAACAAGGTCAACATTGAAAAAATATTACAGCTTAATATAATTATTGTTCTTGTCTGTATCATTTTAGCAGTTTAGACAGTATTTCCATTTTGAAACACAGACAGTGAAATTTCTTTAAAACAGTCATTTTTTAGTTCTCATTTAGCCTTATCAAGATAGTGATACATTGTTAACGTAAATACAAATTGTTCTGTACCTGTTAAAACAATAAGAATGTTTAGAAAAGAGAAATTTGTTATCAAAAGCTTATTTTTGTATTACCATAGAGGAGACAGTTCTTAGTACAGTAGAAAAACAAATACACTAGTGAGAAATCAGTAGAAAAACAAATACACTAGTGAGAAATCAGCAGAAAAACAAATACACTAGCCAGAAATCATTAACTTTCTGTTTTCTCTTTTTCCCACCAATGCAAGACGTTTCAGCCATATTGCCAGTTCAGCTATACTTTGTAAAGTCATGGCTTTTTTTTACTGTTATACAGGAAGGGAATATAATTGTTTTAGAAACAGACGTTTAGGAAACAAATGGAAAAATACATTTTAATCATAGATAAATATTCATTGACAAACATGTGTATCAATTTATGAATGTTGTAAGAATATTCGTAAAATGGTGATTATTAATAAAAAATGAAGTTCTTATACCCAGAGACATAATAATTTTATATGTCTCTGATACACTGAACAAGATATGACATTATTTGAAAAGTGAAGACGATTGTTGATCTAATAATAATCATCCATTCGATTATTTGAGTGGCGTAGCTTCCAATGAGTTAGTGAGCCATCTACCTCACCAAATGTTCTACCAAGAAACAAAAAAAGAAGGATAAAGAGAGATAAAATGTATGTGTGTTCCATAGCATAGTGTGAAGATAGTCTCAACCTTTTGACTTCTTTACAGTTTACACACATATTCCTCATCATCAACTTAATAGATACAGAGTAAAAGACCTGGTCAATCTTTGCTGGTTTCAAGAAAATGACTGACGCATATACAAATATCTTGTTTAAAGGAACGTACATTTTTTGTGAGCCTGAAAAAGATCTGTTTCAAACAACCTGTTTGAACTGAGAAACTGATATGATGCTTGACTTTTTATATCGAAAACACATTTGTTACATTTGATAAGTAATATTCAAACTTCTGTCAAAACAATTAATGCATAAATAAGAACAATATAAAAGTGTGGCTGAATTGACTATGGCCGAACTGATAAGTGTGGCCAAACAGGTTGTGTCTCGAAAAGCTTTCCCACATGTGAATTAAGTAACATTGAGGATGTTGACATTAATGTTGGTTGAATCCATCTCCTTCCTTCCAATGGTTACCAATTTCCAACCTACTGAAACCTTTAGTCTTTACCAAGTCCGCATGTCATATTTTTACCAATTTGTACCTTTTTTCAGATTATAAAGGGGTTAACACTTTCCTACAAATTTCAGGAAAACCTCTGGTTGCACTTCCATCATGAGAATAGGGACACAGTGATGCTGTATAAATTATAATCTATGTTTTGATCCTGCACCAACCACATTTTAACTTGTACAAATTGCTAGAAAATCGCCTTTTAATTGTAGCCAACAAAAGACACAAATCAATAATAAAATTTAACAAGATTTATTATACACAAGTTTACAAGAAGTATTGCACAAAAAGAAATGTCAACTTAACTGTCAAAATATATGTCTGATCTTTTGTTTTTTCTTTATCCGGAAATCTTCTTGGGAACCCACGCAGAATATTATTATATCCAATAGGTCACAATCTAGTATGTTGTAGTTTGTAAATAAAAGTGTCAATCCAACTGCTGAGAATATAAATGTCTATCGATGTCTATGTCTATCTAACTTTAGGGTCTGCATACTTTTATATATACTCAAACGGAAACTTCTAGATAACGGTAGATGTTTAAATCACGCATCTTTTGTTATGATCATTCTGGAAACGTTATGTAAGTGATATAGAAAGTTCTAATCATTCAATGAGTATCAATGATTTTTCCAGTTATTTCTAAACTGTATAGTTGTAACACAATGTGTATTATTTTGTACACAAAGTAAAAACATATAATAGGCCACACAAAATAAATTAGGCCAACTAAATAAATATGATTGTTACAATATCATAACAATATAGAATTTTTAACAGGGAAAAAAATTAACGGTCGCCCATGGTGACCAGAAATTGACCTGGGCGATCTTTTTATTCAGTTGTTGTAGCCCAGGTGGCGAATTGAAAAAAAGTACTCAACTGACAGAAATCCGCCATTTACCGTGGCTCCAAGTGCCGGCTACTCCACTTACAAAAATATAAATTAAAAAAGAAAAAAAAAATCTTTTTAAAATGTATACAGGCAAGTGCCGAGAGTTGTATTGTCGCAAAATCGCAGTAAACAAGGATGTAAAATCAGTGTTTACCTTTGACTAAATATAGTTCACGTGAATTCAGGCAATGCGGTCATAAAACTTTCGAGCACGATTTTCGTACTCAGACTCAGAAATCAACCAATCAAAATCATGGATTTGGTGTTTCGAGCACAAATTTTGTACTCCGAGTACTGAGTAAAGTTTTATGACCGAGAGCCCAGGTCACTGATTGGTCGTCTATTGAAGGTCGGAAAGTATCGTATGTTTGCAAGGATAACAAGAGAGACATTCCGATGGTCATTAACACTATGAAGCGATCAAATACCCTGTTCGGTTTTGGCTTCAAGAAAGCAAAGAAAGTCAGAGAAGATGACAGCAGCTAGGATGAAATTTGAAAAAAGGCAGGACAGGAGTTTTGAGTAAAAAAAAGGCAGGATGACAATTTATGTGAAAAAAAGTCAGGATAAACTAATAAAAAAAAAAGGACAGAGATCACAACTAAAAAAAATGCAGGACAAAATTTTTCATCCTAGCCCCCATAAAAATCAAATGGTAGCTCCCTATTGAAAAAGATATGTAAAAAACTGGTACACAGGGCATGAATTAAGATTCCCATTTTGTAAATGGGGCAATATGCGTAATAGATTCTCCATAGGCGGTAATGTTAACGTTTTCTTCTGTTGCTCAGGCCATATCGTAAACTTGGATATGTATGATGGCTCATTTGAAGCTGAGACACTTGCACATGTGTGGTGCGATTTTCGGGTGGCAAGTGTGATTCGTTTCCGTCAAGTGCCCAACCCGAAAGATAGTGAAAATATCACTCTCCTCAGGAAATAATCCCAAAATTCTGACAATAAAATCATTAAAAATATGTCCTTTGTAATTATTTGTTCAGGTTTATTTTGTATACTTTTTTCACATCACATCAGCTCTATAAAACACCAGTCCTAGTTCATTTATGTCAATTTTTTAAATCACAGCTTCCACAAATGTATGGCGGACTAATTTTTTAATGAGAGTCATAAATCTGTGTTCCTCATCTCAAGGTCCATTAGGGATATTGTCCCAAATGATTTTATTTATTAAATTTGATTGTAGTCAACAACAAATATAAGACAAAATTTACTTTTTCCCAAGCATCTAAATCACCTCCAGGTATGCTCAGATTATGCAGGATTTTGAGTCTAAAATTTCAAAATTTTCTTGGGGGGCATGGCCCCAAACCCCCCTAGCAAGTTCAGCCCGCATAGCGGGCTTCACCAGTGATAGTGAAGTAAAGTGGGCTACTAACTTTTCGTTTGGGCCAACTGATTTTCAAGTCTAGTAGCCCAGCTGGCTACTGGTCTTATAAAGTTAATTTTGACCCCATTTAATTATTTTTTAGTTGTTAATCACACTTAGTACAGCACCTGCACTTGATGACACAGCATCAGCATGATGGAATTTTCCTTAGATGATTAACGAAAGAAGTATACATTTGCATCTAATAATCATTACCAAAATGTCTCATGCAAATGATACCAATTTCGCCCTCTTTCACAGGTAATACCTGCTTCATATTAAATATTCATTCATTAAATTAGGGTGTGACACACTGATGATTTATACTTTGAGCAATGAATAAATCATGAATTGGCAATATTCAACAAGCTGTTAGCATGAATTTAGGATTTTGTGTTTTTCAAATAGTTAATACATGCCATTTCATAATATATTGATATTTTTAACTTGCACCTACTCTTGTTTTAGATAAATTTGAGTCTGCTTCACGTAAAATTGACGCAAACTTATTTTCCCAGTCCATTTCTACTTCTCCCTTTCGTTGTCAGGATGCTCGTTGTTTACAGAGGGCGCTTTTCAACCGGAAACGAAGTAATTTTAAAAAAGATACGGTGGTGGATCCGAACATTAATAAACTGGAATCCGCTTCCCATAAAAATGTTGTTTTTTTTCATATTGGTTTGAAAATCTTTTGTTTTCAACAGATGGGAACATTCTATTTGTTTCAACAACTAAAATCAAATCAAATCAAATCAAAAACTTTATTTAAAGTCGGCATGTCACAAAATAATAAACATAAGCTCTTTGAGCTTTTATAACCGACAAATACATACATTTACACAATAAATATACACATACCAAAAAAACAAAAAAAAACAAAAAAACAAAACAAAAAATTTCCCGAAGCTTAACAAGTCAAAACCGAATGTGATTTTAACTGCTCGAAACCCAAAAGGTGTGTGTATTCCCTGGGACTATTTTATTATATATTATGTCACAGGTATTCCTCAGCATATAAAGCTGGTTTATACTATAAATGCATTCGAATATTCACGAGACAGTAATCTCTTGTATTAATTATCTTTTAAGCATTTGGTTTACAAGCGTTGGTCGTCGGTCACGGAGGCCGGAAAATCTTTTAAGTTCAATACAGAGCAAGATTATATATACCGCCGTTTTATAGCAATTCTTGAAATGCTTGGGATTTTTCAAGCAACTCAAGGATTCATTTTATTTTAAATACGACTTTTATCCAAGTAAAATAATAGTAACCATTATGTATATTTGGTTGTCTTTATATAAGCTTTCAACGGCGCTGCTTCAATACATTTTAAAATTTTGGTAATTATAATTTGCTTCACATGCCAAGAAATTGCCTCCGTTGAAATTCTGCAAATATCCCATAGAGCAAATTACATGGATGATTAATATTGACCATTTGGTATATGGCCGTGTTCTAAGCGACACGTACATGAAGGTCATAAATTAATTTGTTGAATGAAATCAAATCTTTAACTACTAATGGGTGCCGTAGGAGGTCTACCGGAATTTTTAGCTTAGATTTCTTGGCATGAATATTGACTCTTTCACTGTCATTCTACCATGTCAGCCAACATGATAATCAGGACAAATGAAATATAAATGGCGGGGTTCCCCTGTGATCGGTGAAAAAAGGTTATTTTCTGGCATAAAATCATTTAAAAAAAAATGTTCGCATCGCTACGCTCGGCACCATTTAAAAATAAATGTATACATATCACCAGTACGCATAAATTTTACGTCCCTTTTCCTCGAACCCTGGGTCCACTACTGAATTATGATAAAGACAATTTTAAGTTTAACTAAAACATGAAAATTAACAATTGGGAACATGAGTAACATTAATATCCAAATCAAGAAAAGGACAATCATAAAGCTGTTAGATGCATCCTTGATCTAAGTAAAGTCTATGTTTGACACGTTCTCCACAGGGACGCTATCGTTATTATAGGACCTAAGTACGCAAGACATCGACCTTGCAAATAAAGAGTAATAGAAACAAAAAACCCTAATGAACATATAAATGTTTTCATTTATTATAAAGATTAAAAATGAAGAACAGCAGAATATTAGAGTTAAGAATTGTTGTAGTGGCCCAAGTTATCTAATATTCCCTTCTGTTATCCTTTCTTTATTTTGTTTACCTATTATAATGATTCAGAATGCATCTGTGCTGTCTTCTAGTAAAATCTCAACACTTTCAGCAATACTTTGATTAATGTTACCATGAGACTCTTATTATTTTAAAGTAAAGTTTCTTTGTTTGATTTAGTTTTTTTTTTCGCTTTTGTTTGTTTTGTCTTGTTTGTGTGTTTTGTTTTTGTTTTTTTTTTTTTTGGGGGGCAGGGGTGAGGAGGTAATTATTTAATGGGACAGTTATTGAGAAGGAAATAAACTTTTCTCCAGAATGAGTTGATGTTTATCAAGGTATCCAAATTTTCGCACGGTAAACTGTCTCATTGAATAAATACAAAATAGTATGTGATTTTGTATTTATTCAATTTCAACTAATTCATTACAGCCCCGCTCCAAAGGCGGGGTATACTGTTTTACCCATGTACCATGTCCGTTCGTCTGTCCGTCCGTCCGTCCTATAAAATTCCCGTTACATTTTTCTTGGGATCTACAAATCAGAGCTTCCCATTTACTTTGAGCGAATATATAGTTCGTTTGAAGTGACCTTTTGTCAAAAGAATCAGCCTTAAGTCAGAACATTTTCACAGCAGATCATATTTTAGGATAACAAATCAGATTTTAAACATTTTCTTTCCCCTAACTTCAATACTCTTACAGTGTCGACTTCATAACTTCTCCAACGAGTTAAATTCTATCCTCATCAATTCAAGATAAACATGTTTCCATTTGTATATTTCAGGAGCTTAATTTGAAGAGAACATTTCGTATGAGAAACTTTAATGCAATGGAATTAATGACTTGATGATCCTTTGTTCAGTATATATATTATATATATATATATATATATATATATACCTGATTACATTGGATAAAAACCGCAATTTTATACGTGTGCATGCAAAACAAATTTCTTGGTAGAGGGGTCTAAATACAGCACAAACAACATTTTCCAAAAGACCAAAAAAGTGAAAAAGTATATTTAAACAAAACGCATTTGACTAACAGGTCGAACAACGGATGTTCTTAAACCCTGCTGACTGCCATTGGCGATTGCCAAATAAACGGATCACAAGATGTAACAAAATGGATCTGTATTATTAATTTAATACCAAACAGAAAACAATAAACTTGCGGAAAAGATGGTATACCGCAAACATGAGGTGCAAAAATTTGTACACCATATCCGGATTTCGACAATTAATGTCTCTTCAGTGATGTTAGGAATCGGAACGTCATTGGAAGGCCATATAATTTACCTCAATTTAGGATAGACTCTTGAATTTTGAAGAGTTGAAATAGGATGAACGGATCATATAAACCCGAAGGCAAATATAATACAAGCCCTAACGAAAATATATAAATAAGTCTTAATTGAAAACAACGTTCAAACCTATGATTGCGTTTGATAAAAACCGCAATTTTTATAAATGTGCATGCAAAACAAATTTCTTGGTAGAGGGGTCTAAATACAGCACAAACAACATTTTCCAAAAGACCAAAAAAGTGAAAAAGTATATTTAAACAAAACGCATTTGACTAACAGGTCAAATATATCTGTTTCGAATACAGACTGGAAAAAATAAACATTCTTATTCTTTTTCCTATTAGTTTTTTTTTAAGAAAAATTACGAAGCCTGCTCGATCCTGTAATTTCATCGTTTGCTTTGGATCTTTCATGCATCCCAATGAGCTGGAACACAACTTTTATCACAAATACTATATATAATATGTGCTTCTTATCCTGTCCTACACATGCAAATTGGAAATGGCAGCCTATTAAAAAGGAACTTGCATCCATATTATATGACTTCAATTGTTTCGATGTAGAAATTTCAAGTATATGCAGCAGTGTCTCTGACTATAGAATACGATATTCCATGCAAGGCTTATGATCCCTTTCAAGATATTCTTGATAGGGGATTAATACTAAACAATGAAGCCAGTTCTTAAGGCTGAAAATGGAAAAATTAATGGTGCAATCCTTACTTCTTGAACCGTTCCATAATATCAGTGTTACAAATGAAAAGCACTCCGTTTATCGTAGTTACAATCGGCCGAACTTAGTTGCGATCTAAATGGAGGTCTTTCCAGAAGCAAGAACTATCAGCAACTGAGTTCATCCAAATTTCCCGTTTATTTTTGCAGTCCACTTCTAAGTCATTTGTTATGTTTTGTTTTGTTTTCTTCTCGTTTTTTTTAGGGGTGGGGTGGAGGGTTGGATGGGGATTTTGCCCTTTTTTGTTGTTGTTATGTCTGGTATCTTCAAACTCTCTATTAGTTAAAATACCAGACGTTAGGCTTACTATGTAAGCGATAATTTAGTCCTGGTAAAATATTTCTAGTCGGATACAAATGTCTATAATATAGTATAAATAGTCCATGGTTGCATAGTTTTACTAGTTTTGTGAATCCGATGTCAATTAAAATCGTCCACCTATTTATTTTCCTAAATAAAAATCTCCATGTCCTCAATTTTACTAGGAAAATTCCTTGTTCTGAAAAATCATTCAGCTTTAAACAATGGATGTTTTCATATATATTTTTAGCGTAGTACTACATGAACCTCTATTTTTTCCGTAAAGTGTGTTTATGTTTAATGACGATATAGAAAAAAATAAAAATATTGAATTTGAGAACGCTAATGTTATGATGAAACAGGATTTAAATGATTTATGAAATAATGAAAAATATACAAACTTTAATTTTCATTATACGAATCGGACATAATAAAGTGGACTGTAAAGGAAATCTAGATGTAACACCACATTATTTTCATGGCAAAATTTATTACACAAACTTTAAACAAACTTGAATTGCATCATTCTACTAGTCAAATATTCATAATACGAATCTGAAATCAAAATCAGAGGACTGTTAAAGAAAATGAAATGCTATACCGTTTTATTTTCCTAATAAAATTTATAACATGTAACGTGATTCTTCGTTTTTCAATTATTTTTATAATTCTTCATTTTCAAAAGAATTTCCGAAAGAAATCCGTGTTCTTAATTTTACCAGAAAAAAGTGAATGAAAATTTTTCCGAGGAAAATGAATCACGGTCAGTGATATTTTACGTTGGACTTATTTCATAGGGAAATCATTCCGGACAATAAATATTTTAGTCAATAAATTCTGAATATATTAATATAATAGTCCCAGGTTACATACATGTACAACCTTCATCAAAAATGAGATTTAACACAAAAGCAAATAATAAGGTAATATATAGTGATACACGGATTTGTCGTCGTCGGCGACTTTTTTAAAGGGCATACGATACAGTTACAGAGGAGGTAATATGACGTTGCTAACGTAAATTGTTATTTTCGCGACGTCAAACTATGACTTATCGAGAAAAGATTCAGTTTTCGACTGATTTTTATCATTCAAACTTATTTAACTTGAAAACGAGTTCATGGACCCCTCTTTTTTTAAAATGCCATTTGGTTTGATTTCGCGAGAAGATTATGTGTGCCAATTTTCATGAAAACGTAAATAGTGCAATTTTTTAAATTTGATAAATATACAGCAAAAATGATGTTTTTTCTACATTCATGAACATTTGATAAATATGAGTTATTTCTGAATAAAAATGTATAAATTTTAAGATACTTATAAAATACAGAAATTACAAATTATTTAACAAAAACTATTTGTGTTTATCTTTTAAAACAAAAAAGTTATGTCTTTCTTTCGAAAGGGAAAATACGGCCACAAATCCGAATTTTGAGCAAATATACAAAATTTCGACCTCATTTTACTCAAAAAGTAGCACATGAAGGTATATTTTTTATTGCATATTTGATTTAATCAGGTAAAAAAAAGTCTATATGGAAATTTTTATCAAAATGTAAATACGGGATCAAAACTGTATCGTATGCCCTTAAACGTTATTTTATTTCTCTGGTTTCCTTTTACCGACCATTTTGATTACTATAGTAAACGACAAAATTCTGAACAACTTCGAACAGGAAAGTTCTTCATCACCCTTCACATTATTAGTAAGAACTGAATGCTTCTTTTCGTTGTTTAATTGAAGTGTTTAGCGCTTACAATACTTTTATTTCCAAAAACCAATAACCAAAAGGATCAGAGAAAGACATGCAACAATATATTCAAATAATTCATAGTAAAAGGCAGAGATGACATTGTTGTAGTAAAGAGATACAAATCGAAACATTGTATACAGAGGCGGATTTAGAGGGTTTTTCAGGGGCCCGGGCCCCCCTTTTCTGGAAAAAATTTGGTTGATTATATAGGGAATCACTGAAGCATGAATGGAGCGGGCCCCCTCTTAGGCAGTCAGTGGGCCCCCACTTACGAAAATTTCTGGATCCGCCACTGAGTATAAACGCAGAAGCGCTGTTCATACTAAACATATGAGCACGTTTTATCTCTCCCAAAAAATTACAAAAATGATTCAATTCTTAGAGTTGACACAGGGAAATTACGAGATGAACAATCAGCTCGTCTGTTTTGTTTTACATATTCCTATACCCTTTGATGTACCGTTGTAATGGAGAGTGCGTATATACCAATTATGGATGTTGCGTTCTATTGGGGTTTAAAGCATCTGATACAAATGTAATGTAATTATTTTATGAAAAGGGTAAAAAATTCAGTTTAATTATTGTCTTCTCTTTGCATTTTCTTGTCACCTGTAATTCTTACTTTTAACAACGAAAAAATGGTGTGCAATTTTGTTTAACAACAGTGTTCAGTGTCCTTTTTTGGACAAGTTAAATAGAAGTTAATGAATTTTCTTTTCTGATCTTTAAATACCCTCTAAGTTCTGTCTGGTGTTGCCAACCTGCCTTAATCATATAGGGTCGTATAAGGCATACATTTCAATCCGATAAATGTGTGCCTATAGTCAATGCTATATCCTTGTCTTAGGTGTTCTTCGGCAAAACAATCGGTAAAAATGCAATGTTTGAAAATTAACAATTTAGATTTGAGACTACAAAAATATTGTTACATGCACATACAACAGAAACAATCTAACTGAACAAACCATATATTCTACAAGTAATGGAATTTTAGATGTCATTATAAAACCTGAATGTTGGTTAGGTTATCAAATAAGTTGTTGTTGTTCTCAGCGGGAATTATCTGGAGATAAAACCTGAATATATCTGATGGAAACTAGTCCTCAGTTTACATAAAACTGAAGATATACTAACAAAGGTCTAACAAAACGATCTTTAATATATTCCTATTTATTTTTCAGTTCACCTAACATGATTTTCTTTTTTCAAAAACTACATAACAAAGTCAGATATCCCGCGAAGAGTTGAACAGTCTATTGTGTAAAAAAGATTAGAATGTGTTATAATTTTAAAGGCTCGTTTCGTTGTCTATTAAATATGATCTTTTAAAACATTTTGTTAAAAACATGTCACAACCGTCCTATGAGGTTACTGAAGTTTAAATGACTGCATATTTGTTGTTAAGAAGAGCTGAAATTGAAAAAAAAAACATTATCTGTTCAAAAGGCGTAGAATAAGACGATCAAAACTGCTACCGAAATTCCAGTACATATATAAATAAGGATGTAGATCCAATATAGCATAGCTACTTTTTATCCAACTTTAAATGACCGAAGATTTGTTCTGAAAAATAATGTGAATAAAAGATAAATGTTACATATGATGTAAAGTACACACTGTGCTGCTTTATTTCTTGCAAATGAATAAACAATAAACTGCAAGTTGTCCGAGTCCCTTATCTGGCAAACATATGCCATATTGATATTTACGTAGAAATACAAAAACCTAGAGCTATCCGCATAGCGAGACTAATACCTACGTACATGCATTTTAGTTGCTGCTATGAAATTCAGTAAAGAAACGGTGACATTTTGAACTTTTTTTGCTGTTGGGTTCAAGAGTCAAGGTCAAGATCAGATTGATTAGATTTTGGTATTTAACATATCCCGATCCCATGGTGCTTCTGCATATAGAGTTTTGACAATCTAAGTGTTTCTGTTCAAAATAAATGCACCGTACACAAATCAGACAATGATTTACCATTATAGGGGTCAACTATAAGGGTCAGTATGATGCTTCTACATACAAAGTGTCAGTCTCAGTGCTATGGTACAAAAGGTATGCACTGAACACAAATCAGACGATATTTTAGTATCATAGGGGTCAAAGGTCAAAATCAAGGTTAGAGTGACCTGACTTTGATCTATGACACACATCCAGCCAATGATGCATCAGCATACCAAGTTTGGACTACCCAAGTTCTACGGTAAAAAAAAATATGCACAAGACACAAATCAGACGAGGTTTTTTTCTCTTATAGGGTTCAAATGTCAAAGTCAGGGTCAGAGTGAAATGACTTTGGTTAATGACACACACACAGCCCAAGATTTAAGTGCAAATCAAGTTTATTTAACCTATGTTTTACGGTACAAATATGACAAGGATTTACTTTAAAAGGAATCAAAGGTCAAATTCAAGGTCAGAGTGACATTGCTTTGGTATATGACACACACCCTAGCCCATGATACATGTGTATACCATTTTTTATCAACCCAAGTTCAAAGGTACAAAAGTTATGCAATGGACACAAAATTGGACGGACAGACAGAAAAACGGACAGACGGGCATGGTGATTCCTATATATATAGGGGTATAACAAGTATTTACAAAATTTTTCAAGGCGAATGAGTTCTCTTTTTAATGACTGTATACAACTATGGTTGTAGTAAAAAAGTTTCAAAGACCTGAGTTTTGTTAGTTGTTTGTCGTCTTTATGCTTGGTCTATGACCATGCCAAGAGCATGTGAAGTGCTCTGATGTACATACAAAATACACATATCAAAATTCAAATATAATTTTATTATGCTCAATATTTTTCATTAATATTATGCTGTAATTCTTAAAAAAATATATTAATGTATCTGCAACAAAAAACTTAAAAAATCATAATTGCATGAACACAACCAAAAATATAATAATTATGGAATAGTGGAGTACTGTTGTATTTTTTGTTTACCATTTTACAGCCTTACTCGAAATGCGAAATTTTTGCAAAATGGTAAATTCTCATGATATGGTTCGATAAAACATCTTAAGAAGATGATATTTTTGGCAATATTGAATGCCTTTATTTAACTTCTGACTTTTTGTAATATACATGATAGATACAGGGTATTCTGGATGAATATTATTTGTAACATCCATGATACAGGGTATAAAACGAGAAGACATTGTATTGTAACATGGTACAAGGTATAAAACGAGAAAACATTGTAACGTTACATGGTACAGAGTATAAAACGAGAAGACATTGTAATGTAACATGGTACAGAGCATAAAACGAGAAAACATTGTAGCGTTACATAGTACAGAGTATAAAAACGAGAAGACATTGTAATGCAACATGGTACAGGGTATAAAACGAGAAAACATTGTAGCGTTACATGGTACAGAGTATAAAAACGAGAAGACATTGTAATGCAACATGGTACAGGGTAAAAAAACATTGTAACGTTACATGGTACAGAGTATAAAACATGAAGACATTGTATTGTAACATGATACAAGCTATAAAACATTGTAACGTTACATGGTACAGAGTTTAAAACGAGAAGACATTGTCATGTAACATGGTACAAGGTATAAAACGAGAAAACATTGCAACGTACATGGTACAGGGTATGAAACGAGAAGACATTGTATTGAACATGGTTACAGGGTATAAAAGACTGAACTCTTTTCGTAATGTAACATGACAAAAGGCATAAAATGAGAAGACTTTTCGTTATGTAAATCGATGCAAGATATAAAAGGAGAACGCTTTGTAACATACACGATACAGTGTATAAAAAGAAGCTGATATAAAGCATATTCTGCTCAGTATAAATCACAAAACTGGACATGATAAAAATGATAAAATATGTACTTTAAAACATAACTGGCAATTACTTCAACCGTAATTTGGAAAAAAAACAATTCTGATACAGTATGAAAATGAATTAAGTATCAGTGGAAATCACATCGCTCTTCCTTGTATTTAATTACAGTACAATGAACAATGCCCGACTGCATCAATGACAGTATCACATAACATTTCAACAAACAATCGTATTCATTAACATAAACATTTAGTTCATAGAACATTTATACTTGCATTTGATGAAGTCCGGATAAAAGGATTAAAACCTGAAAAGGAAACCCGTTACTCATGAATGAATTTTTGGCCCCATGAGCTTGTACCGTGTAACATTTAATAAAATATGAGATACTCCCTGTTGTCGCTCGAACCTTGCCTGATGTTTCGACACTAAAATTATGTTAACAAATAACACAAGATAGCAATGATTTGAATCAATATGTATCACTCGGTATAATTATAATTGTGAAGCCCCCTTTTACATATAAATAAATCATCACTGATCTCGAAGCAAAAGAGTGCACACAGAATTAGTCATGGCTGGTTTGCTTGATTTTGGCTGAAAATAGTTGTTATATCCTAATAAATGATATTACATTTACCCCGAATGTACGACCTATCACAGATGAAACATTTTGGAACAAATAACAAACAAATTCAACGAAGAGAGAAGAGATTCCATGATGCCGTATTTTAGCTCATCCTATAATCACCTACATGTCGTTTAAAACGCCATGTCAACTTTTCCCACAAAGTACCTGACTTTTTGTCTCGTACATTTTTTGGTTGCATTTGATAAAACATTTGTTCTTGTGCAAGTAAATCATCACCATTATCTAGACCACTGTCGCCACTACTATTACTCTCTAGACTTCCATCCTCTTTGTGTCTCATTCTTAAAAATTCTTCATATCCACCAGCTCCTGTATCTCCATCAACAATCATAGTCCGTTCTTTCCCGCGCTTTATATAACGCCCTCCAGCGGACGTACTTTTAACACTTCGTATAGTCCTATCATCTATGCCCATTTTACAATCGGCATAGGTTATATCTCGTAAAGTTTGTCTTTTCATACTACCGTGTTGCGTCTCAGCTTTTGTTTTTGGCTTTTTAACAGGCTTTAGTTTAGGGGCGCTCATCATTGAACGTTCCGAGTACTTTGATTTTGAATCGGTGGTTGTTTAGTTTTAGCATTAGGCGTCCTTGCATGCTTGATGTTTTTCCTCCATGTAAAAGGCTGTTCATGGAATCCATCGTCGTCTTCCATATATTTAGAGAAATCCTCTCCATCGTTTTCTTGGACTACCTTACGATTACGGTTGCGCCGCGGCGGTGCAATTGGTTGATCATTGTTTTCGACATAATCAAAATTCATCGTCCTCTCGTGTTCTTCGTAATCAGGTTCTGGAATATAAGGATATTCGTCGTCTGAGGCATGCGAAGATTGTGAATTGTTACGTCGTCGACTTACATATGATGAAGTTGGAACACCAGGTGCCCGCCTCTTCTTGTAATGTCTCGGTGTTTCGTTTTCTGTTTCAGTATGAGAATGATGGTCTTCTTGTTTACCGTGTTCTTCAAATAAAGGATTAACCACCACCTCACCGACATTTACTATTGTGTCATGATCCGCAAACAATTTGTCCTCTTCAGATTCGTTACTGGGGGAAACGTTAGAATTCGTTTCTGCTACTGGCGAATTTTCATTATCTTCATTATCATCTGCTCCAAAGTAAGTATCCAGAACAAGTGGGACATCTTTATCCCCAATTATCATAACTTTCTTTCCCTCATTTTCTATCTTATTTTCTTCATAATCAGGTTTTATATCAATAGTATGATAAATATCTTCTTCTGGATTTGTATTGCACTCTGATTTTGATTTCGTCTTAAAAGATTCAGCAGACGACAATTTTCTTTCTGTCGTTTGCTCAGATGAATATTGTTTGTTATAAAGTTTATTTTCACTAGGTGGAAAATCTGGTATATGTGCATCTTCATACGGTGACTTTGGAGCAGATGCTTTACTGCTATTTCTCGATAACAATATTTTTGGTGTATAATTTCCAATTTTTGGCAAAAATACTTGTGTTCCTGGAGGAGGCGGAGCAGGTCGGTTTTTGTTGAAGTTTAACCTAGCTTTTTGCTCATATTGTTCAATCTTTTCATGAACGTTGATGAATTGAGACGACGATGATTCTATTTCTTTTAACGGCTCTGCGAAAATTTTATCTACACTCCTCTCGTGTCTCTGCTTCCAGTCAATCGTTGAAAGTGGCTTCCGCGCCATTATGTCAATCTAAAAAAAAAAGAAAATTTAATACAGTTATTTTGGGTAACAGAATTATTTGCTGCCTCACAAATATTAAAACTATTTTGTGTGTGTGTGTTAGTGTTCTATATGACTGTCATACAATTGAGAGCTAGGCTTAGCTAGCTATAAAACCAGGTTTAATCCACCATTTTTAACGTAAGGAAATGCCTGTATACCAAGTCAGGAATATTATAGTTATTTTCCATTCGTTTGATGTGTTTGAGCTTTTGATTTTGCCATTTGATAAAGGACTTTCCGTTTCGGATTTTCCTTGGAGTTCGGTATTTTTGTTATTTTACTTTTTAAACGTTCTACCTCTTGAAAGATATGTGAATAGTTACGGGTTCGACGACTAGCAAAAACCGTATAGTAAGCTACAAAAGGCCGCATTGTGACAAAATTCGAAACCATTCAAGGAGAAAATAAACGGCCTGCTTGATACTTCAACAATGAACGAAAATGATATGGCAGACAGCAACCATCAACAACCACTGGATTACAAGTTCAAGTGTCTATTCTCAATAATTTCAACCAGTACCAAATAAAGAACAGATTTTCACCTGGTGATTTTTTTTTACCTGGTTCTGTGACAACTCTTATGTTTTAATTCTAAGTTGCCGTCTTTTTGTAAAATATGATCTTTTTATTCTATTATTTCCGAACTTGATTGAGAAATAGAAATTAGAGTTCATATAATGATTTGGGCAGTCTCAGCTTTGGCGCATAGTAAATGCTCGCATAAAAGTACGTTTATCTAAATTTCTTATAAGTTTTTGTATGAGTTGAAAAATAGAAAGATGCTACTCATAGAATGATTAACGTATTTATTAGCCGATTTCGTATAATTTTTAAGGTGCTGTAACAAGTAATCAAAATGCTTGTGAGCGTTGAGGGGAAGGGGAACTTTCAATATGCACTGTAAACTTAAAATCAATCATTGCATTTTATTAAGCAAAAATATATTTTGACAATATAAATACTAAAAATCAATCATTGCATTTTATACAGCAAAAAACATATTTTGACAAATATAAATTGAGTTATTTGTTCCTTTGACCCTTAAATTGTCACTAGAGAAGATGGAATCATACACCATGTACTATATACTTACTGCAAATTGTCTACTTTTTAATAGGATTTTTGTTTAAAGTGTGGATATAAATCAATGTCCCTTGTTAATTGTATATCTGAGTATGTAATATAAAAAAAAGATTGATATGGCCGTGGATAGAATCATAAGATGGTTCAACTCACCACACTGTTATGAGTACCCCAAAAAAAAAAAAACACAGATAGAGAAGAGTTTGAAACAAGCTAACCAGCCAATGGTAATTGGGATACGATTCGTATAAATCAAAGGATTGTTCGGCGCAGAACATTGCTTAGACAATTTTGATACAACATACCTAGTTTTGTTGAAATTTGAGTGAAAGGACTACTGTGACCATACTAAGTTAATTTGTAACTGAAAGACATTATTTTATTTATGACTATAGAAATTTGTTAAGAATTTCCTTCATATTCATTTCTTTTTCCAAATACTCGAAATCTGCCCAAATCTCTCAAATTTTTAGTTTCCAGCAATTCTAGTGCATTTATAATTTGGTTCAGAAATATTTCATAAATGTTACTAGAACATCAAAGTACATAAATGAAGCTTTAATACTGTGAATGTATGTAAAAATTGAAACCCTTTTTTAAAATGGTCCTGCTGTAAAATAAATTCAAGGACATTATCCCTAACTATTACATTATAATGCTATTAAATGATGGCAATTCCCATGTTCAATGACTGCTCTATTTTCTCCTTTCTAATTCAACCCTTAAACAGGCTAAAGATCACATTTATTTTCAGTAATCAGTGATGAGGCAGATACAATTACGTATACACATTCCAAAATATGTTGATACTTCTGTAATGAAAATCCACTAGAAATCCACAAAATCTCTACACACATTCACTCTATAGTATCAAATCTATATATTCGGCTTAACAATAACAATCCCTAATATCTTATGCGTCCGTATATCGCTTACAACTCTGAATACGACACTTTATCTGTATTTTATCCCATCTTTTGTTGGTCTAATATGGTGTGAAATAATTATATTTTATATTTACTGTATAAATATCTTTCTTTTATTGGAGCATGACAGAAAGGGGCTTGTTTAGATTGTGTCTTCTCAGTCTTTCTGTCTTGTCCTTTAATTGGGGATTTAAATGGGAAATACTAAATTAAGCACTGGAAAGAATCAAAACCACCCCTTGCACTATTAACCAAATAATTTCGATTCCGTACTTGTTGATGAAAATAGTCATAGCAGTTACGGACAGATATCAAATAGTGTGCGAACAGACAAATATCTTACTATATCCCTTCCAAATCGCATTTACGTTGCGAGGGGATACAAAATTGATAGAATGGTTCATTTCTCGCCTTAGTAATTTTTCTTAAAGATTTGACAATGCTGGAGTTAAAACGACTTGAAAATATAAAGGCATAAACAATTTTTGGCGGAATCAACGGTTCGTGAAATCTTCATGTAAACATATATGATTTAACAGACTCTTGAAGATCAATGTATACAGCAATCGGGTTAAGTGTTGTCGAAGCTAGTTTTACGGAATATTGAAATACAGTTCGCCTTTGAAACCTATTTGTTTAGATTTCTATGAGCAAGTCGAATCGGGATGACGGCAAAATTTAAAACGTGTGATGAAATAAATCCAATTGAAACCATCTTCACACTTTACAAAACAGATATACAGCACAATACTTTTACTTATTTAAAAACAAATGCGGACGAATTTACCACATGTCGACGAAAAGCAGGATACACCATTGACAAAAAGAAAAAAAAAAGACGAACAGAAAAAAAACAAAGGTACATGAAATACTACCAAACTGAAGATTCTGCAACACAAACCCCATCAAAACCGACTGTGAACTCATGCACTCCAATGAAGGGTAAGCCGACTGTGAACTCATGCACTCCAATGAAGGGTAAGCCGACTGTGAACTCATGCACTCCAATGAAGGGTAAGCCGACTGTGAACTCATGCACTCCAATGAAGGGTAAGCAGTTCTTGTTCTACTAGTTGTACCTTTCGTTTTGCTTATTGCAGTAAAATCCGACGACAATTGTACTCGGTGATGTCACAATCGAGAAAATTAGCAGTGACAAATGGAACATATCCGTGGTCATCTATGACATAGATATTCCATAACGGTCAACCAAAGAAGTGCACAAATCCAGATATCCAGGAATTACAACTAACATATATTCCAACTGATTTCACAACGAATCTATCCACAAGAACATATGCTGTATCTATGTCTTAAACATTTAATTGATGCATATAATCTTGTCATTTTCATCAGCAAATTGTCATTTTTGTTGCGACACTGTTCCAATTATAAATTGTTGCTTCACTTGGTACTCATACCTCTACTTGGTACCTGTTCATGTATTTTGAACTTTTCCAATTTGTTATATACATCTATTGATTGCACTATCAGCATGTATTCTTGAAACCATCAAATGACTCAATTGTTTATATCGCAACAACTAAGAATGACAATTCCAAGTGCATAAATCGCTTGTGTTTATCTTTTGAAACAAATAAGTTAGGTATCTGTTAAAAGGATAGATACGTCCAAGAAACCGAAATTTTGAGTAAATGTCTAAAATTTCGACCTCATTTATCTCTAAAAGTAGCACACGAAGGTATATTTTTACTACATATTTGTATTGACTATGTGAAAAATAGCCTGTATGTAAAGTTTTTGCCAAGAATTCACCGTGGGATCAAAACAGTATCGATTATTGCAAAAACATTTTGAATATCGTCTTTACAAAAGTAGGATCTAAATTTGTGTAACAATCCTTTGGAAATAAATCATTTTGATTAAATTAACACGATTGTAGAAAAAAAAAAACGTAATTTTATGCTGTATGTTTATCTAATTTTAAAGAAATTCATCGGTGATGTATTAATAAAAATTTGTTCAAATAATCTTCATACAAAATCGATCGAAATATCATTTTAGCTCACCTGGCCCAAAGGGCCATGTGAGTTTATGCCATCACTTGGCGTCCGTCGTCATCCGTCGTCCGTCGTCTGTCGTCTGTCGTCGTCGTAAACTATTTCAAGAATTTTCTCCTCTGAAACTACTGGGCCAAATACCTTCAAACTTTAACTGAATGTTCCTTAGGGAATCTAGTTTATAAATTGTATCCGATGTTTTGATCCATCAACAAACATGGCCGCCATGGCTAAAAATAGAACATAGGGGTCAAATGCAGTTTTTGGCTTATATCTCAAAAACTAAAGCATTTAGAGCAAATCTGACATGGGGTAAAATGTTCAATAGGTCAAGATCTATCAGCCCTGAAATTTTCAGACGAACCGAACAACCCATTGTTGGGTTGCTGCCCCATAATTGGTAATTTTAAGGAAATTTTGCAGTTTTTGGTTATTATCTTGAATATTATTAAAGATAAAGATAAACTGTAGGCAGCAAAAATGTTCAGCAAAGTAAGATCTACAAAAAAGTTAATATAACCAAAATTGTCAATTGACCCCTTAAGGAGTTATTGCCCTTTAAAGACAATTTTACACAATTTGTTCATCATGTTTGCTAACATTTAAAAATCTTCTCCTCTAAAACTACTGGGCCTAATACTTCTAAACTTTAACTGAATGTTCCTTAGGGTAACTGGTTTATAAATTGTATCGGAAGTTTTGATCCATTAACAAACATGGCCGCCATGGCTAAAAATAGAACATAGTGGTCAAATGCAGTTTTTGGCTTTTATCTCAAAAGTGACAGAGTTAAAGTGATGAATAAGTCAAGATCTCTCTGCCATGAAATTTTCAGACCAACTGAACCACCCATTGTAGGGTTACTGTCCGAAATAGTTTATTTTTATGAAATTTTACTGTTTTTGGTTATTATATTTAATATTATAATAGTAGAAAGTTTAAATGGCAAGAGTGTTCAGCTAAGAAGGTAGATATAAGAAGATGTGTTATGAGTGCCAATGAGACAACTCTCCATCCAAGTCAAAATTTATAAAAGTAAACCATTATAAGTCAAAGTACGGTCTTCAACACGGAGCCTTGGCTCACACCGAACAGCAAGCTATAAAGGGCCCCAAAATTACTAGTGTAAAACCATTCAAACGGGGAAAACCAACGGTCTAATCTATATATGGAAAAACGAAACGAGAAACACTTATGAACCATATCAAGAAACGACAACTACTGAACATCAGATTCTGACTTAGGACAGGTGCAAACAATTGCAGCGGGTTTAAACGTTTTAATGGTACCAAACCTTCACCCTTATCTGAAACAATATTGTAACATCACAACATAGAAAGACACACTATAAAATATCAATTGAAATGGCTTAACTCAATCAAAAGACATATTAACACCAGTGAACATACACTGAACAAATAAATTTATCTATGATACAATGCAAATACAAAATAAATAAACTAAGGGATGAATAATTAAAGTAACATGTTATACCGCTGTGAAATGTTAAACAATGAAAGAAAAACAATATCCTTGAACAAAAATAATCAGCCATTTGCATCTACAAATAAGTCAAATGATCAAAATAGTTTATTTTTTACTTTTTTTTCGTGTAAGTCTATTACTTTTTCAAAAATCTTCTTCTCTGAAACAACTGGGCCAAATACTTCCAAACTTTAACTGAATGTTTCTTAGGGTATCTAGTTTATAAATTGTATCCGAAGTTTTGATCCATTAACAAACATGGCCGCCATGGCTAAAAATAGAACATAGGGGACAAAAGCATTTTTTTTGCTTATATCTCAAAAACTACAGCAGTTAGAGCAAAAGTAAAAGGAGTTAAAGTTATAAATGGGTCATGATCTATCTGTTATGAAATGTTCAGACAAGTTCGACAACTCATTGTTGGGTTACTGTTGGAAATAGTTTATTTTTATTAAATTTTACTGTTTTGGGTTATTTTCTTTAATATTATAATAGATAGAGAGAAAGAATAAATGGCAATAAATGTTAAGCTAAGTAAGATCTACAAATAAGTCAACATGATCAAAATAGTCAATTGACCCCTTAAGGAGTTATTGCCCTTAAAACTTTTTTTTTTTACTATTTTTTGTGAAAGTCTAATTACTTCAAAAATCTTCTTCTCTGAAACTACTTGGCCAAATACTTAAAAACCTTAATTGAATGTTCCTTATGGTATCTAGTTTATAGATTGTATTCTGGGGTTTGATCCATTCAAAAACAAGGCGGCAGTTTCTAAAAACAGAACATAGGGGTCAAATGAAGTTTTTGAATTTCATCTCAAAAACTAAAGCAGTAAGAGCAAAATTGACATAGGTGAAAGTGTTAAACAGGTTTAAATCTACCTGTCAAGTAATATTCAGACCAATAGGACAACATATTGTTTGGTTACTGTCCAGAAATAGTTAATTTTTAGGAAATTTTACAGTTTTTGGGTTATGTATTATCTTTAATATTATTATAGAAAGAGAAATAGTGTAAATGACAAAATTGTTCAGCAAAGTAAGATCTACAAATAAGTCAAATGCCTGAAACTTAAATTACAGGTGAGTGATATCAGGCTCTCATGAGCCTCTTGTTAAAAAAAAGGGGTCAGAGTACTCGTTTTCGAGCTAATGATTAAAATCAGACGAAAAATGCATCTTTTACCAATATTTCACTTGACGTCGCGAAAAATAACAGTTTACATTAGCGACGTAATTATCCCCCCACCCCTTTTGTAACTGTATCGTATGCCCTTGTTTCCTATTAACCAAACCGAAACTTGAGGTTGGATCTTCCTCTCTATTTTACAAAGGGGAAGCATTAATCTGTGTTGTACTATGAGTTTATATCTGACCTGACATCTTCCTGGAGTAACAAAATGATTAACCAACAGTTATTAAGTGTTTTTGTTATCTGATTTTTCTGACAACAATTGTGAATGGTCAACTACAAACTGACTGGAGGTGATAATGTCTCAATTAATATACATACTTACAAATATAGACCTCAAACAAAGATAAAACGATCAAGAAGTTTCGTAAATATCTAACAACTATACATATAGTCCTATAAAAGTACATTCATACAACTGTATTTAACAAAGGTTTTATAAAATGTGTTTTCGGATTCGAAACAGTCATCACATGTTTACAACAACTGAGTTTTATAAAGCGATAGTTCACTGGTAGCTTTCAGTTGTTAATTTATTTGCAACATTATTTGTATGACTCGAACCTATACAAATAAATATCATATTGATAAAAAACCACAAATAAAACAAAATTAGAATTATACACTGTTAATTCTACAGACAATATACATATAAAACAGGGAGTCGGGCAGGTTCAGTCAAAACTTTGAAAAATCGTTATAGGAACTATACACATCCTTGGCCCTAAACAGAAACCTCGGATCGTTTATGGTGTTATTTTAGTAACTTTTAATTTCTTTTAAATTTTAACTGATTTTCAATTATTTATGTGTTCTTGTTCTTATCCATTCGATCTCACAATAACAGTATAGCTTATATGTGCTATCCCTTTGTTCTTAATTTCCTCTGTAAGAAAAGAAAAAGGGATCCATGCATTTCCCAAGAGCATCGTGGTTTAGATAGGACATTCTTAACAATTAGATCGGGTGCTTTCGTAGTATGGGGCATATATATAATACATGTGTTCCAATTTTCTCACATAAGTAGGTAAGAAGAAATCGAATTAGCCAAATAAATCACATGTAATGGACAAAACTGTGAGAAGTAACACAAAACGTACAAGGAAATTTTTTTGTTAATCTTTAATGTACATGTCAAAATCTAGACCTTGACTGCAGACGTGTATTTAACATCGTGATATCATCTTAATGGGTGGAGTATTTAAATTCATATGAATTATGTGACGTTATACTGATCTTTTTGTTCATTTAAAGTAAATATTTTAAACCAACGAACTACTGAACCGTGAATTTTCTAAAAAAAAATTGATGAAAAATCCGAAGAAAAAGGCAAACGTTATCTGAAGAAAAATGAAATAGCTCTCTTTCCCCGGTCAATGTGTCAGTCCAATGTCAGTCCTGTGTCAGTCTTTAATCTTTACCATGTGATATCATAGACGAAGTGAGTTCATACATTATGGCAACAAAACCTGTTTACAAGATTAATCGCTGTATATATACTCTAGGAAACTTTATCCTGACTCAGTTGTTGAAAGTGTTTCTGAGACTTGATTACACAGGTTTTTAATTCAGATATACAGAGAGTTATGCGGGGGAGGACAGCCCAATGGAATTATGTTTAAAAACTTTTACAAGTGTTGGGCGTATAGAAAATGCACTTTGAACAGGTTATGCATATAAAACGACAAAGAAACAAATAATTTTTAAATGTGGTTACCAAAATATGGAACCGTACCCAAATGTTAGCCTGGTATCCCTTCACAGTTAACAAGTGCAAAACTTATCATATAAAATAAGAAGATGTGGTATGATTGCCAATGAGACAATTCTCCACCAGAGACCAAATGACATAGACATTAAGAATTTATAGGTCCGGCACCGTAAGGCTGTCCACAATGGCAAACCCATACCGCATAGTACGCTATAAAGGCCCCAAAATAACAAATGTAAAACAATTCAAACGAGAAAACTAACGGTCTGATTCATGTACAAAACAATACACTAAAAAAAATTCAAATGAAGTTTTGAATTTCATCTCAAAACTAAAGCAGTAAGAGCAAAATTGACATAGGTGAAAGTGTTAAACATGGTTTAAATCTACCTGTCAAGTAATATTCAGACCAATAGGACAACATATTGTTTGGTTACTGTCCAGAAATAGTTAATTTTTAGGAAATTTTACAGTTTTTGGGTTATGTATTATCTTTAATATTATTATAGAAAGAGAAATAGTGTAAATGACAAATTGTTCAGCAAAGTAAGATCTACAAATAAGTCAAATGCCTGAAACTTAAATTACAGGTGAGTGATATCAGGCTCTCATGAGCCTCTTGTTAAAAAAAAAGGGGTCCAGTGTACTCGTTTTCGAGCTAATGATTAAAATCAGACGAAAAATGCATCTTTTACCAATATTTCACGTTTGACGTCGCGAAAATAACAGTTTACATTAGCGACGTAATTATCCCCCTTTTGTAACTTTGTAACTATCGTATGCCCTTGTTTCCTATTAACCAAAGCGCAACTTGAGGTTGGATCTTCCTCTCTATTTTACAAAGGGAAATTAATCTTGTGTTGTACTATGAGTTTATATCTGACCTGACATCTTCCTGGAGTAACAAAATGATTAACCAACAGTTATTGTGTTTTGTTATCTGATTTTCTGACAACAATTGTGAATGGTCAACTACAAATTGACTGGAGGTGATAATGTCTCAATTAATATACATACTACACATAGACCTCAAACAAAGATAAAACGATCAAGAAGTTTCGTAAATATCTAACAACTATACATATACTCCTATAAAAGTACATTCATACAGCTGTATTTAACAAAGTTTTATAAAATGTGTTTTCGGATTCGAAACAGTCATCACATGTTTACAACAACTGAGTTTTATAAAGCGATAGTTCACTGGTAGCTTTCAGTTGCTAATTTATTTGCAACATTATTTATGACTCGAACCTATACAAATAAATATCATATTGATAAAAAACCACAAATAAAACAAAATTAGAATTATACACTGTTAATTCTACAGACAATATACATATAAAACAGGGGAGTCGGGCAGGTTCAGTCAAAACTTTGAAAAATCGTTAAAGGAACTATACACATCCTTGGCCCTAAACAGAAACCTCAGATCGTATTGGTGTTATTTTAGTAAATTTTAATTTCTTTTAAATTTTAACTGATTTTCACTTATTTATGTGTTCTTGTTCTTATCCATACGATCTCACAATAACAGTATAGCTTATATGTGCTATCCCTTTGTTCTTAATTTCCTCTGTAAGGTAGCTTATATGTGCTATCCCTTTGTTCTTAATTTCCTCTGTAAGGTAGCTTATATGTGCTATCCCTTTGTTCTTAATTTCCTCTGTAAGGAAAGAAAAAAGGGGATCCATTTCCCAAGCGCATCGTGGTTTAGATAGGACATTCTTAACAATTAGATCGGGTGCTTTCGTAGTATGGGGCATATATATAATACATGTGTTCCAATTTTCTCACATAAGTAGGTAAGAAGAAATCGAATTAGCCAAATAAATCACATGTAATGGACAAAACTGTGATCAGTAACACAAAACGTACAAGGAATTTTTTGTTAATCTTTAATGTACATGTCAAAATCTAGACCTTGACTATTTAACATCGTGATATCATCTTAATGGGTGGAGTATTTAAATTCATATAAATTATGTGACGTTATACTGATCTTTTGTTCATTTAAAGTAAATATTTTAAACCAACGAACTACTGAACCGTGAATTTTCTAAAAAAAAATTGATGAAAAATCCGAAGAAAAAGGCAAACGTTATCTGAAGAAAAATGAAATAGCTCTCTTTCCCCGGTCAATGTGTCAGTCCAATGTCAGTCCTGTGTCAGTCTTTAATCTTTACCATGTGATATCATAGACGAAGAGAGTTCATACATTATGGCAACAAAACCTGTTTACAAGATTAATCGCTGTATATATAGGAAGTAACAGTCGGTTACTACTCTAGGAAACTTTATCCTGACTCAGTTGTTGAAAGTGTTTCTGAGACTTGATTACACAGGTTTTTAATTCAGATATACAGAGAGTTATGCGGGGGAGGACAGCCAAATGAAATTATGTTTAAAAACTTTTACAAGTGTTGGGCGTATAGAAAATGCACTTTGAACAGGTTATGCATATAAAACGACAAAGAAACAAATAATTTTTAAATGTGGTTACCAAAATATGGAACCGTACCCAAATGTTAGCCTGGTATCCCTTCACAGTTAACAAGTGCAAAACTTATCATATAAAAATAAGAAGATGTGGTATGATTGCCAATGAGACAATTCTCCACCAGAGACCAAATGACATAGACATTAACAATTATAGGTCCGGCACCGTAAGGCTGTCCACAATGGGCAAACCCATGCCGCATAGTACGCTATAAAGGCCCAAAAATGACAAATGTAAAACAATTCAAACGAGAAAACTAACGGCCTGATTCATGTACAAAACAATACACTAAAAAAAAATATGATATACATTAACAAACGACAACCACTGAATTACACGCTCCTTACTTGGGACCGGCACATACTGAATGAAAACATCTAAACATTTGTGACTTCAAGATGAAGAACAGCAATAAAAGCGCTGTTCCTTTGCTTTTTGTGTTCTTTTACTGTACACATACTGATTTTGTGTCATGGATGGATAACCTTTCTTTTCCATTATGTAAAGAGAAAGCGAAAACAATAATGTGATTATAAGATGACAGAGTGTCCATTCGCGCACAGTGACTGCAATGTCTTGTATTTTATTATAAGTCGATAGATAATCAAGCATACAAGTAGACATAAAATTTTTACACGTATTGAATTATCATTGACTTTCTCCGTCTTAAATGGTACATTACTGAGAACATCATTGGGAACGCCAGTCTAAATGGAATACAAGATCATTTGTGGATAAAATAAATCTGTGAAGAGTATAACTCGATATATCATGTCCAAGAATAGACCAACTGGAAAATAAATTTTGATGAGTTTGAAATTTAGTGATAATACGTGTATTCATCTAGTTCAATACAGCACCTTTTGATTGACAAATTTTCCAGAAAATGAATTGTTTATTGTATTGTTTTCTATTAAAATCTCCAAAATATAAATCAGACCCATTAACGTCATACCCAGAATATTTACAAAACAAAAATTTACCCTATCTAATTGCAATTTTTTTACTTTTTACCTTAAGTTCCTTGCATTTTTTTCTCTGTTAATTTGTAAATTTCCGTCTCATTTGGTATACAAATTATATCTTAAACGGAATATTATATATTATATTCCAAACAGATTCTTATAACATTTCTTAGAGAGATCATGAGGAAGTTCCATACTTATATTTTCTTGGTAACAGCTTCGTCAAAAGTCCACTAAGTATAGATGTAAGGCATCAAAAGCATGTTCATGTCAAAGTTTCAAACGAGGAACCTTATGAAATGTCCACACCTGACGGTCCACACATGTAACTATCTTTTCCGTACAAGATTTTATTGTGTTTTAAAACCCATGTTTGCTATGTTAATTCCTATGATCAGTAAATTAACCCGAATTTTAACACGAAACATTCCCAGTTAACATTATAATAAAGGTAAACATGTATATCTTCAGATGTAATCAAATACCATAGCGACAAACTAAGGTATTACAAGAATCTATTTATTTTTCTTTTAGGATATAAAATATTTAAGACGTACCTGAATATGTGTTATAACTTCAAAGAATTCCAAATTTCAGGAGAGAGAAGAGAGCCGCCATTTTAGCCAGGTTTTCGTGTTTACGAAGAAGCATTTTTACCTATGCTGATTAACAAATTCGATCCAATTCATTGATCCATAGTTTCTATTGAAATCAGCTCAGCCGTAACCAATATCACAGGGTAGATTTCTATTGGCGTGTATTTAAATCCATTCATGAACTAGCCCATGTCATTTTTTTAAAGTTCATTATTCAGGAATTCAAATACGAAAATTAATACATAAATCTTGTAATTTTTTAAATACCATGCAAACGTAAGATACAAAATATTGTTAATTAGTGATAATTACATACAACAAAGACGAGAAATATATACTGACTGTTAACTTGGTCGAAAGTATATATATTTTTTTCAAAATGATTCGTAGTCGATGTAACTCAACTCATCAACCATTGAATTATCAAACATGTTTGACATGATAGTCTAAGCAACCAACAAACAAGTTTGGTTTCAAATACAACTTACTTACTGACTTACCTACTTGTTTTATGAAGTATTGTTAGGCTCTTTCGGAAAAGACTAGAAGTCGTCGTTGTAAAATATCTGGAGATTGGTTGTTTCAAAGAGAAAACCAGAGAACTGACACAGACTTTATAACGTACTGTATGTCCTAAAATTTCCAAGTGTTTGTGATCATTGGAAAATGTAAAAGATACGGAATATTGACTGTTTTTAAGTGTCAGACCACCAATTCACACCCCAATTTAGAACGTATATATTACAAATTAACTTAAATAAAACAATAGATAATGATTTTTAGCAAAAGCAAAAATTATTAAAAATTTAATTTTAAAATTGTGGAATTATACAAGTATTTAGGCATTGTATTTTATTTCAATGGTAATCTCAAGCATGCCGCAGATGATCTCTATAATAAAGCTCTAAAAGCCTTTTTCTCTGTTAAAAGTAAATTTAATAATTTCCAAGAGGTACCATTGAAAACCTGTCTTAAACTTTTTGATAGTCTTATTAAATATTTTGACATATGGTAGTGAAATATGGTTTTCATGATTGTTTATTAGTTGTTATTGGCTTTGAACTAGCTGTCAGTAACTGCGAGTACTCTCAGATCTGTACGTAGTGTCTTTTTGTTGTGGGGATGTATAACTACCCTGCCACGTTCACTCTGTTTTTTTGTTAGATGTATTTCTATTTGTATCCATCTGATGAGTTAAGCCTTTTTCAACTGATTTTTAAAGTTTGTTCTTATGTTGTACTGTTACACCGCTGTCCCAGGTTATGGGAGGGTTGGGCGCCCGCTAACATGTTTAACCCCCGTCACATTCTGTGTGTGCCTGTCCCAAGTCAGGAGCCTAGAATTCAGTGGTTGTCGTTTGTTTCTGTGTATCATATTTGTTTTGCGTTCATTATTTTGTACATACATTAGACCGTTAGTTATCTCGTTTGAATTGTTTAACATTTGTCATTTCGGGGCCTTTTATAGCTGACTATGCGGTATGGGTTTTGCTCATTGTTGAAGGCCGTACGGAGACCTATTCAATTTCTGTGTCATTTGGTCTCTTGTGGAAAGTTGTCTCGTTGGCAATCATACCACATCTTCATATTTTTACAATTATCAGATTATAACATAAATCTAAATAATTTTGACAATCTACCAATTGATAAATTACAACACAAGAGGTTGAAATCTATTCTTGGGGTCAAAAGACAGTCATCAAATATGACTAGTAGACTTGAATGTAACAGGAGTCCAATATTGATTTGTCTCAATATGTTTAATGTATAATTTTTAAATGAGACTAATTAAAATGAATAGAGATAAAATATTATATATAGTGCGTTTACTGCAGATCTACGGAAGTATTAGCGCCACACATTTTTTTTTTTTCTTATCTTTCGTTATAACGCAAACCTTGCGATATAACGCAAACTTGCAGGTTGTAACGCAAACCTTTGCGTTAAACGCAAACCTTTTTATTATAACGAAAATATAACGCAAACCTTTATGTTAAACGCAAACCTTGGTCAAACGCAAACCTTTATGATATAACGCAAACCTTTCTACATTTGTTTTATCTTATTTCTTATTTAAGATCAAAGGAAAATATTAATGGAGAAGGCTGCATATATTAAAATTTATCTTCATTGTAACAAAGTAAAATGCTTTACTATTTAACTAATAATGAGCAGTGCCGATGAGAAAACTTCCATCTAAGTCATAATTGTAAAAGTAAACCATTAAGTTCAAAGTGGTCTTCACGAGCATGGGCTTCAAGCTATAAAGTGCCCCCAAAATGATATACATGAATATAGTACATATATTACAATGAAAATTGAGTAAATTAAAGTTATACCGAAGAAAGAAAAAAAAAACAACTCTGCTAATAGAATATAAATATACTTCCAAAGTAAGCTCTCCTTTGAGGATTGTGTAAGGTTGGTTAACTACCCTTTTGTAATAAATGAATAAAATGAAGATGTTTTATTAATAAAATTATCCATTTAAATTGCTACCAATACCACCTAGATTGAAAATTTCATGATTTTATCAAAATTCTGAGATTTAAAAAAAAAGATTTCTTACATCAAAATTAAAAATTAAAAAATCTTTGTTAATTATTCATTTTACAGCTCATTTTGTCTATTTGCCTTGACAGTTTTACAATTGTATGACATTATTTTTGCTTTTATCTACTTAATCAAAATTTTAAAATGTTGGTCAAATTATGCCTATAATATTTTTTGTCCCATATTTATTATAATGAATTTATGTTCTTTTCTTAACTAAATCAGAAGTTTTATGACAAAAGCAATACAAAACTTAATGAATAATTATCAGGTTTGCGTTTTAACGCAAGGTTTGCGTTACAACGCAAAAGGTTTGCGTTACAACGCAATTGTTTGGCGTTACACGCAATTGTTTGCGTTACAACGCAAAAGGTTTGCGTTATATCGCAAAGGTTTGCGTTGTAACGCAAAGGTTTGCGTTGTAACGCAAAAGGTTTGCGTTTGACGCAAATGTTTGCGTTATAACGCAAAGGTTTGCGTTGTAACGCAAAGATAGGGAAAAAAATGTGTGGCGCTAATACGCTTCCGTACAGATCAAGAATAATCTCAAGAAAATTCAAAATGCTGGTTTTCTACCCTAAATGAAATATTTGAAGTACTTAAACTTGATACAAAATATTTAACAGATAATAGTGTTTTTAAAAAGAGTCTAATACGATATTATAATCAGCAATCTGACTCACAACTACAAAAAAATCAAGCATCTAGAGATGGGCAGTAAACCGATGCTTTTTAGTAATATTTTTGTCCCAAATTTTGTTCCCTTCTATCTTCAAACAATCTTATCAAAAATATAAAAAGTAAAATTACACAACTTGCTACGTATCAGTGCTCATTGTTTAAATATAGAACGGGGTAGATATAATAAACCCAAAATTCCAAAAGAAGAACGTTTTTGCATATTCTGCACTGAAGTAGAAGAATTTTTTTTGACATAAGGTCATAAATATAAAGATATAAGGCAAACTTTTTTCCAATCTTATGGTTTAGATTTGAAAGATTCACATAATCATTATTTTTTAATTTCGAAACTTTTAAATCCACAAAATATTATTAAATGTAATTTTCTCTAAACTAGTATACATTTTTGTTTAGGGGCCAGCTAAATACATACTCCTGGTGCGAGATTTTGACGCTTTATTGTTTGAGAATCATTGGTGGCCTTGAGCTGTGTTCTGCTCTTTGGTCGGGTTGTTGTCTCTTTGACACATTCCACGTTTCCATTCTCAATTCTATTTATACAAATTTATAAGAGATCCATTAGAAATAAGAAGCAATTCTTAAAATTACGTTACAATTGTATTATTATATACAGCATGTAAAACTTTGAAATGTTGTTTTGTATATTATCATATGATTTATAATAGAGAACACTAATGTAACATTGCTGAGTTATCTTTAATAAAGAATCTGATGAATCTGAATCTGAATGTAAAAGTAGCTCTCCCTGACAAAAAAATAGTGCTTTTGATTTCATTGTTCACTTAAACTAACCAACAAATTTATAGAAATGAAAATGTTGATGAAAGAGAAATATATATTTAGACCATTTTGAGCCAAAATTTACTTGTCCGTGAGTTTGCATTAAAAATTGAGGATTAATGCGCTCCATACTATACTTATTTAAGATTTCTAGAAAACCGGGGTTATTTTTAGTAGTAGTTACCTTCGGAACGTTGGTATTTTACTACAAGACTTTAAACATTGGTTGAAAATTGGCATGTAGAAAGGTAATACGTGTACAATTCAGGAAATACCTGTTTTCTATAAAGTTAAACGCTAGACTCAAGCTAGCAGTTAAACTTAAGGTAAAATTTTAAAAACCTGTAAAGATTGAAAAATTTGGTTGAATAGATAAGGATTTTGAATTGGTGGTATGTGTAATGTCTCTATGTAATAAGCACCCGCAAGAAGCTGAAATGGGAGATTAGTCGATTTGGGTCTGTATACTAAAATCGTTAAAATATATACTTTGCAAAATAAGAAATACACAATGTTTAAAAAAAAAAAATTCCATGTACTTCAAATCGATATTTTTCAGCAAAGTTTGGTATATTGAGGTAAAGTTATATTTTGAGACTGTGAGGACGCTGCATTTTCAGGTATAAACTTAAATTTTTCAAAGATTTTCCAATTTTGCCAGTTTTTCCAGGTCGTCATGACTTGAAATTTATGACAGTTTAAGGAAATTGTCAAATATAGAACAGCATCGTCCACAAACAGGGCTAGTGCAGGCCTTGTGGGGTAGGTCGTTGATGTAATAAAGAGACAGACTTGGTCTTAAAACTGACCATTGTGCTACCGCCCAGATTCTTTTTTTACTCTGTCGGATATTTTGCCTTCGACCACTACAACTCGTGTTCTTTTTCTTTTTGTAGGCTCGGTCTCCTAGCCTCGTAATTTTTTTGTTATTTGCTGCGTTATTCATTGGTTTTGTCCTTAGTATTGCATATTATAAACGGTATATGTTAGTTTGTGTTGCTTTCCCGGCCTTCCTTTAACATATTCCAGAGTGTATTTATGTTTGGCTTTTTTCAGACTTTCTTGTTTAAATGATTTTAAACAAATTCCTTTCTGTTTTTATGTCTCTGATATATTGTATTCCATTTTGCTCGTTTATATACAGGTTTGTTTGTTGTTTGGTTGTTTGTTATTGAATTAGTGTTCATTTCCGTATACATATATACAATATCATCCAGTCTCATCACTTTCATCAGACAATTGGTAATAAGCAGATTCAGTGTGATTTTACTTTTGGTTCACAGGCCCATGAGGTATGCTTCTCCTTTTTTGTTTTTAATAATTTGTAGTAAATATTCCTTGATATTTTAAACTATATTCACTTCTGTAATGCGTTCTTGCTCTGTTCCATGCGATATAACAATAATAGTAGTTTATACACATACCGGTATTATAATAAGGTAAGAATAAGGGGGTAGCAAGACCACATTGAATTAGTAAAAATAGGTTGACATATAAAAGACTATTTACAACAACAAAAAACGAAACCATGTGCGTTCACAGGGTAAGCGTCTCCTGCTATGTATGCATCACCCGCCATGCGAAACCACACTCAGACGAAACTTCATAATCAAGAATAGGACTCAATCTGTAAGTTTAAAGATCAGACAATTGGTATCTAAAGATTTTAGACAACGAAAACATGCTGCTAGAAAATAGAGACACAGATGCGTCGTATCGGTCAACCAATTCATGATGGTGACCGAAACACTTATGATTTTAGTCTTCCTCATAACTCTGTAAGCATATGTTTGCCTGTCAGGAGCACACCCACGAAGTCCGTATAATGAGCATGAGAGAGTAACGTATTATTTGAGATTGAAAATGCTATAGGATTGGGGAAGAGGGTTTGTTACTGGCGAAAAATGGGAAGTCGACAATTGAAAGCTGAAATCATCACATTTGTCATATATTCTGGTTTGAAGTTTCACCTATGTATTTATCATGCAAGAAAAGGATCAGAATATGAAGCAAACCTTCCAGTTTCGGTAGTATCTTTATTTTTTTCAAGTTCACTCGGATATATGAGATGCAAGTGCTCACTCAGCGGAATGTGTGTTTTTTTAATGTCGGGACACCATCGATATATCTAAAATTGAAATTAAAGAACTTGGCAAGATGTTCTTTTGTATTTGAGAAGGTTGTGTATGAATTCTGCTTGAATTATATGACTAAAAAAGTCGGCCAAAAGAGCTTTACAATAAGTGCCTTTTGAAATACAGACTGTCTGTTGAATTACCAATCCACCAAACTAAAAAAATTTGTCGTCGGTTAAAAAGTCCAGCAGTTTGCTGATATCATCTTCGGTGCATTTGTTGTTGGAATCAGTGTAATGCTTCACAATTAATATTAATCAATAAGGTGTGCTGTACAGTTAGCAAACAATGAGTCATATTATATATTTTTATCACAAAAAAATACTTATTTCATTTACTTTGATATCAATGTTATAAATTAAATCAAAACTAATCATGCTATGCTTTGTTTAATCTATGTTTATTTCATTCTATTTTATCGTTTCATATTATGTTTGAAAATTATGATTGTAATTATTCTGCTCATTCTGGGCGCCGTGATTGGCAAATATAAATCATTTGTTTGTTTCACAAAGTAAGATTTTTCATTACCTAATACAAGAAATTTGTATCTAAGATTCCTATTTTTTGTAGAAAAGTCTCTTTATTACTACGCTGTAGTAGTAAGACGAGCAAGACACACTCACATAAACCCTTTACTACAGTGTATCTTCGTACAAGATTTGTGCTAGAATATGATCAGTAGCTTCTTCGAGTATTAGTTGGAAAGTTCTGATTCTAGTGTTACATAATTGCATTCACTGTATGTGTCAAGCAATAGTTGTTTGGTGATGGCAAGGCTAAGCAGACTTCCTAGATGAACACCATGCTTTGTGGGGCTGATTTCCTCCTCTTTTGATTTTTCTGCACCTGCATGAAGAAGTATTTTCTGATTTTGACTGTTCTTGTTAGTTTGCTGGCTAAGTTTTATGTTTCAAAAATTCCATTTCTGGATCTGTCTTGTAACTTGAAAATCATCCACTTTATATCAAGTAGGATTTTTCAGTCCTTTGAGCTAGTTATACATGGTGAGTGACAGTGTGTAACAATCTACAATTCTTATTTTGGCATGACAGAGTGTGACAATCTACAAACTTTATTTTAGCATGACAGTTTGTGACAATCTACAAGCTTTATTTTAGCATGCTAGTGCGTGACAATCTACAAACTTAATTTTGGCATGACAGTGTGTGACAATCTACAAACTTTATTTAGGCACCTGGATCGTGTTGCTCTACTATCTTTATCGCTCCTTTGTTCTGAGAATTGTGTTTAAAATTACATGATGTTGGTGGTTAGTCTGATAAACTTCCGCTCTATTATGGTAAGATCACATGTTCCTCGCCAAGGACAAACAATGATGAAGTAATGGCTATTGAATGCTTTGGAAATTCCTTGACTAATCGAGTCATCCAGTTTAGATGTCTTCGCTCCAGAAATACATTAGATTCAAGTTATAACGTGCTGTCTTGTTATAATGAAGCCATTGCTATCAGAAACAAGTATTGGTGTTGGTTATGTCTTTAATTTGTAGTAAAGTCGCTCTGGTGGCATGGACCTCCTTTTTTGTGTGTAATATGCCTTAAAAAGACGAATTTTACCAAAGTGTTTCATTTTTGCTTACTATCTTAAAAACAAGATCTACAAATGAATCAATGGTCGAAATCGTTAATTGACTCCTTATTAGAGTTTTTGCTCATTCCTGAATATTTTTACCAATATTTTTGCGTTTTTGTCTATTATCTTGAAAATTAAGACCTACAAATAAGTGTACTGGCCAAAATAGTCAGTCGATCAAGAATAGGACTCAATCGGTAAGTTTAAAGATCAGACAATTGGTATCTAAAGATTTTAGACAACGAAAACATGCTGCTAGAAAATAGAGACACAGATGCGTCGTATCGGTCAACCAATTCATGATGGTGACCGAAACACTTATGATTTTAGTCGTTCTTCCTCATAACTCTGTAAGCATAAGGTTTTTTTTTTGTGTCAGGAGCACACCCTGTTAATGAAGTCCGTATAATGTGAGCATGCGAGAGAGTAACGTATTATTTGAGATATGTAAATGCTATAGGATTGGGGAAGAGGGTTTGTTACTGCCGAAAAATGGGAAGTCGACAATTGGAAAGCTGAAATCATCACATTTTGTCATATATTCTGGTTTGAAGTTTCCACCTATGTATTTATCATGCAAGAAAAGGATCAGAATATGAAGCAAACCTTCCAGTTTCGGTAGTATCTTTATTTTTTTCAAGTTCACTCGGATATATGAGATGCAAGTGCTCACTCAGCGGAAATGTGTGTTTTTTGAATGTCGGGACACCATCGATATATCTAAAATTGAAATTATAGAACTTGGCAAGATGTTCTTTTGTATTTGAGAAGGTTATGTATGAATTCTGCTTGAATTATATGACTAAAAAAGTCGGCCAAAAGAGCTTTACAATAAGTGCCTTTTGAAATACAGACTGTCTGTTGAATTACCAATCCACCAACTAAAAAATTTGTCGTCGGTTAAAAGGTCCAGCAGTTTGCTGATATCATCTTCGGTGCATTTGTTGTTGGAATCAGTGTAATGCTTCACAATTAATATTAATCAATAAGGTGTGCTGTACAGTTAGCAAACAATGAGTCATATTATATATTTTATCACAAAAATACTTATTTCATTTACTTTGATATCAATGTTATAAATTAAATCAAAACTAATCATGCTATGCTTTGTTTAATCTATGTTTATTTCATTCTATTTTATCGTTTCATATTATGTTTGAAAATTATGATTGTAATTATTCTGCTCATTCTGGGCGCCGTGATTGGCAAATATAAATCATTTGTTTGTTTCACAAAGTAAGATTTTTCATTACCTAATACAAGAAATTTGTATCTAAGATTCCTATTTTTGTAGAAAAGTCTCTTTATTACTACGCTGTAGTAATAAGACTAGCAAGACACACTCACATAAACACTTTACTACAGTGTATCTTCGTACAAGATTTGTGCTAGAATATGATCAGTAGCTTCTTCGAGTATTAGTTGGAAAGTTCTGATTCTAGTGTTACATAATTGCATTCACTGTATGTGTCAAGCAATAGTTGTTTGGTGATGGCAAGGCTAAGCAGACTTCCTAGATGAACACCATGCTTTGTGGGGCTGATTTCCTCCTCTTTGATTTTTCTGCACCTGCATGAAGAAGTATTTTCTGATTTTGACTGTTCTTGTTAGTTTGCTGGCTAAGTTTTATGTTTCAAAATTCCATTTCTGGATCTGTCTTGTAACTTGAAAATCATCCACTTTATATCAAGTAGGATTTTCAGTCCTTTGAGCTAGTTATACATGGTGAGTGACAGTGTGTAACAATCTACAATTCTTATTTTGGCATGACAGAGTGTGACAATCTACAAACTTTATTTTAGCATGACAGTTTGTGACAATCTACAAGCTTTATTTTAGCATGACAGTGCGTGACAATCTACAAACTTAATTTTGGCATGACAGTGTGTGACAATCTACAAACTTTATTTAGGCACCTGGATCGTGTTGCTCTACTATCTTTATCGCTCCTTTGTTCTGAGAATTGTGTTTAAAGTTACATGATGTTGGTGGTTAGTCTGATAAACTTCCGCTCTATTATGGTAAGATCACATGTTCCTCGCCAAGGACAAACAATGATGAAGTAATGGCTGTTGAATGCTTTGGAAATTCCTTGACTAATCGAGTCATCCAGTTTAGATGTCTTCGCTCCAGAAATACATCAGATTCTAGTTATAACGTGCTGTCTTGTTATAATGAAGCCATTGCTATCAGAAACAAGTATTGGTGTTGGTTATGTCTTTAATTTGTAGTAAAGTCGCTCTGGTGGCATGGACCTCCTTTTTTGTGTGTAATATGCCTTAAAAAGACGAATTTTACCAAAGTGTTTCATTTTTGCTTACTATCTTAAAAACAAGATCTACAAATGAATCAATGGTCGAAATCGTTAATTGACTCCTTATTAGAGTTTTTGCTCATTCCTGAATATTTTTACCAATATTTTTGCGTTTTTGTCTATTATCTTGAAAATTAAGACCTACAAATAAGTGTACTGGCCAAAATAGTCAGTCGATTCCGTATTGGAGTTATTGTTCTTTAATGAATATTTTTACCAATGTTTAGTGTTTTTGTCTAATACATTGTATCATAATAACTATAATAGATAGACACTTTCAGTTGACATAATTTTAATGGCCTAATTGGAGTTAGTGTTCTTTACTGAATACTTTTACCCATAGTTTTGTGTTTTACCTATTATCTTTAAAACTATATTAAATATATAGCCGGACACTTTAAATCATCAAGACAAAATCTGCAAATAAGTCAAATTTGCCCAAATCGTTAGTACTCAGTATTAGTAGAGTCTTTAAAGGACCGATTGCCCGTTTTAATGACTATTTTTTTTACCCTTTTTTGTGATTTGGGCAAAACTAAACAAGATTGAGAGAGACTATCAACAGATACAATGATCAACAAACAAAAATAAAAGATTTTTGTCATGAATTCTATTCTAGTCTACAATGTTGTTGAGTGTTTGAAGATGCGCATAGACCTAGGTGAGCTTTAGATGCTCTCGTTTATTGTATGGTCGATAGGAACTGTGAAATATTATTTTGATCATCTTTCCAGAACACACTAAATATTAAAGTGAAAATAAATTAAGATATTTAAACGGTATATCTACAAAATATAAATAATAAAAAAAATTGGAACAAAGAGGGTGTCGGCATCCCTGTGATGTGTATCTGTATCTGCCGGATATTAGTCTCCTTCAACACAACGAAATTTCTTCTGTATACTGATCTATTCTGCATTTTCTGTGTATAAACCGGGTTTTATAATCTACAATTTTCTTCGAAAATGTCTGTACAAAGTCAGGAATATCCTGGGACCATTATACTAACAGTAAGTAGATCTTAGTATAATAGTCCCAGGAATATGGCAGTTGTTTTTCGTTTGTTCCGTTAATTGATATCGTTTAACTTTGGTAGTTTTTATGGACCTCCCCATTTTGAATTGGCCATGGAACTCGGTATTATTTTTTATACTTTTTAAACAAGTTCCGTTTGAAGCTCATGTAAAAAAAGTGGTATAGGAAAATATTCATTAATTAATCGTTCACAGATAGTCTTATATAGTAGAGTTCTATAAAAATATAAACATTTGGCAGTCAAATTATAAACTAAGAAAGGATTTTATAAATTTGTCTTCTGGAATAAAATCCTGTGTTCATATTTTTATCATACCCTTAAACTCATTCTATTATATAATTCAGAGGTATGGGGAGGTTATAATGTTTCTTGTAATAAATTACAATCCTCCTTATCTAATCTTGAAAATATTTATAAAAATCTTCAGTGTGAGAAACTTCATCTCAAGTTCTCTAAATTTATACTTTTTTTTTTTTTTTATTTGTTTATCAGTAGTCAGGCTTTTACAATCCCTGTACATCACCACCTGACTATGGTGTTAAGGGGTTTGATTTATAAAACACAAATTTTGAATAATTGACTACATTTTTTTTCTACTACTGTGAATATATATTATATGAATATCAACATTATAATAAAAAGGGGAAAAGAACAATCACACACACATACACACACTCTTACACTTGCGTTAACATAACATATATCAACTTGTGTATTGCAAAGAAAAATGTTATCTTTGTAAAGATCTGCTCTTTATAAACTGTAAGTTTCATTTTTTATTTTATATGATTTGAATCAAAAGTAATTGTTACTAATCAGAAAAAATGTAATCTACTGGGGCCCAGAATTTTTGAAAATAAGGTGTGGTACCATTTTTCTTTGCTATATAATGTTCATTTTCCTGATATTTTCTTATTTTTGCTATTAGCCCTATAATACTTGGTTTCTTTTCATACAATTTACATTTGTATATATAGTTCTTTGCAATTATATCATCAAATTCAAAAAGTAAACTCTAATTTTGAAGACCAAGAAAAATGTGTTTCTTAGATAATGTAGAGTTCACAAAATATTGTTTCAACTTTCGTGTAAAATGTGTTATTGGACATTCATAGAACAAATGCTCCATGGTTTCATCAAAAACCTAACAAAATGTACAAAGCTTTGAATCTTTAAGTTTAACTTTATACAAGAAAGTATTAGTTGCAATTATTCTATGCAAACAATTTGTATTGAAAAGTTCTTAAAAAAGTGTCCCTACATGATTTTCTTAAACATGTTAAAATAATATAATATTCTGACCAGTCTGTAATTTCAATACCTAGTAATTCCTGCCATTGCAAGAACTTTTATTTTGGCAGTGGCACATGTTTGTCAACAAGATCTTTGTACAAAAAATTGTCAGTACAGTTAAAAGTTTCAAAATTTACATGAGCAATGTTCTCTTTAGTATGTTCTCACATATGCTTTGGAATTTTTGCAATGAGACCATAATACTTCAAGAAATTATTTGTTTGTAGTCTTGGTCCCATCAGATCAAAATTACAAAAATCCTTAGTCTCTACGTTTACAAGGTCAAACAAAGACTGCACTCCCCTTCTCTGCCATTGAATAAAGTGTGGAAAATCTACTAGAGATGCGAAATTTAAAATATCTAATGACAAAATATCTTGAACAGAAATATTGGTAGTAGGCTTTGCTACATGAAAGCTGAAAAATACATCCTTCCAAAAAGGATTGCTCAGACTATCAGAGATTTCTCTGAGTTTCTCCTTTTGAAAATGTAATACTCTTTCTCCACCATACTGTTCAAGGCTTTTCAATAACAATGATTGCCAATTACCATATAAATTAGATGAAAATCGCTTTATCCAGCCAATCTTAAGGTATATATTAAAATAATGTATATTAATCATATTTAAACCTCCTTGTGGAATATCTCCAATTAAAGTACTTCGTCTAATTCGATCAGGTTTTCCACTCCATATGAATTGAAAGAATAAAGTATTCAATTCATTTAATTTTGACTCTGGCAAGTTGGGTAGTGCAGTCAACAGGTGAATTAATTTTGGAAGTGCCAAAGTCTTGATAACAGTAATCTTTCCCATTAGGGTTAATTTTCTATGTTGCCAACTCTTAAGAATGCCCGACACTTCTTTTATCTTTTTGGAGAAGTTAATTTCTGGCATACTGTCAAGATCTAAAAGAAATCAATTCCCAAAAGTTTAAAATTTGAATAGCACCACTGAAGTTTTAATTCAGGACAGAGAATCAGATCTGAATACTTTTTGTTCCCAACCCACACAGCTTTAGTTTTAGAAGAATTAATTTTTAACCCAGATACTTTTTGGAAAGAATCAAAACAATTTAAAGTCTCCCTCAATGATGTTTCACTTCCATCTAAAATAAGAAAAGTGTCGTCAGCATATTGACTCAAAAGGGATTCATTTTCATGAACAAAAGTTCCCTTTATATTGGGGTTTGACCTTATTTTCATAGAAAGTAACTCAACACCTATAATAAAAGGTAAGGGAGAGGGGTCTCCTTGCCTACAGCTTCTCTCCAAATTAAAGAAACTTGAAAGATGACCATTATTTATAACACAACTTGATGCTTTCAAATAAAATACTTCAAACCATCTGCATATAGATGGTCCAAAATTGAAACTCTTCAATGCTTTTTTCCAAAAAGACCATTCGATAGAATCAAAAGCCTTTTCAAAATCTACTAGTAGTAAAAGACCAGTTTTGTTATGTTTTTCTAAATAGTGCATCAAATCATACAATAGACGCATATTCTCACCCATAAATCTATCCTTTATAAAGCCTTTCTGACAGTCACTGATAATAGATGGTAAAACAGGTTTTATTCTATTAGCAATGACAGCAGAAGCAATCTTGGTGTCAGTATTCATAAGGCTATTTGGGTGCCAATTAGCTAAATGACGTCTATCTTTATCTTCTTTTGGAATACATGTAATGACACTTTGATACTGAAATTTAGAAAATTCCCCCCTTTCATAGCCAAAATATAATGATCTAAAAAGAAAAGGTCCAATATCTCTCCAAAAGACTTTGTAAAAATCTACAGTATACCCATCTGAGCCTGGACTCTTTCCATTTGACATAGATTTTAATGATTCTGCACATTCTTTAAAAGAAATATTACCCTCACACAAATCCTTCTGTTCTTCTGTGAGTTTAACATTGTGCTTGAAAAAGGATTCATCATCACATTCCAGATTTTTACTTGAGTATAATGTTTTAAAAAAATTCATTTCTTCTTGTAAAACTCTAGATTGCTGTGATATATGTTTTCCTTTTTCGTCTATGAGCTCAGTTATTGTTTTTTTAATAAAATTTTTCTTTTCCAATTTACAAAAGAACTGTGAACACTTTTCCCCATTCTCGTGCCAGTTAGCGTGGGATCTTAATAAAACACCTTCAATTTTTCTTTCCCTTATGTTTTCTAATTCTAACTTTTTCTGGTTTAAAGCTGCATGAATTTGACCATCTGGGGATATGTTCATACAATTTTCCAAATTTTGAATGTGATTTTCAAGTAAAAGTGTTGCAGCTTTTTCCTCTCTCGCTTTTTGAATACTATAACCAATAGACAAAGATCTAATTTTCATTTTTAACAACTCAAAAAATACTTGATCGTTGCATGAGAGTTTAACATTTAACGGATCATCTATGTTGCCTGATTCATAATATTCTAAAATAGTCTCATTTATACATGTTTTAACTTTTTTGATATAGTCTAAATCTCGTAACAGTTGGGAGTTAAATTTCCAATATCCCTTTCCCCGCTTTGCTAAACTGGCAGAGAAGGTGAAAGTTATTGCAGAATGATCTGTCTTATACCCAGGAATAATGTTAGTATTTTTCATGAGTGAAAACAGATCCTCTGTGACTAGAAAAAAATCAAGCCGACTTTGTTTTATGGGTGAGCATTGACGCCATGTATATTTTCTTTCATTTGGATAACAAGTCCTCCAAGGATCCAATAATTCAAGACTTTCTACTATTTCTTCAATCCTTTTCGTGAATTTGGGTTTCTATTATGAATAATATTATAAGTGTCTATGTTTGTGTCTTGTACAACATTCCAGTCCCCACATAATAAAATGCTAGTATTTGAAAATGATGCAATTTTCTTATGTATATCATTAAAAAATGAAGGTTCATCAGTATTAAATCCATACAAACAAACAAAAGTAATACGTTGACTTGACAAGGATAAATCTAAAATAATATAACGACCATCTATATCAATAATAGAATTATGCACTTCAAAATCAAGACCTTTTTTAAACATAATACTGACACCTGCACTTTTGTTACTATGATGACTGAAAAAACATGTATTTCCCCATTCCTCTTCCCATTTTTTTTCAATATCTTTATTACTATGGGTTTCTTGAAAGCAAATAACTGAAGCATTTTGCCCTTTGCCCAATCAAAACATCTGTTCTCTTTTTGAATTAGAAAAAAGACCCCTTACATTCATAGACAACACTGTTACTATATTATCCATTATCATATAAAACAAAACAACATTTCAAACTTGAGCAGATAATTTGTAACATAAAAACAAATACACTATCATAGTTTATACAAACATACACACATTCAACAGTAAGATGACACTTTGGCATAGATACCTGTAAAGTCATTTTTGTACAACAAAATTTCATTTACAGTATGGCATTTTCATTATTTACATTATGAAAATAGTTGTATTCTAAAGACAATGAATTAATTCATATAGTAGAGAGATTCATGACAAGTAAAAAGAATGCCAGTTTATATAAAAGATTTTTGTTATCTCCCTTTGATTTGTAAAATATTTTGAGTTATCTCCCTTTAATAAATATACAGTTATATTCAAATTAAGGAGGGTTTCACAAAAAAAAAAAAAAAATTATATGAAACAAAAAGTCATATGAAATAAGTAAAAGAATTATATAAAAAAGTACTTTAAATCAAATATTTATTAAAATTATTCAAATCAAAATCAGAGAGAGTCATTATAAGTAAATAAATTGATAATCATGCACAGCCAAGCTTATTTTAATCATATTTCTATCTTTCAAATTTTACAGTGATGAAACATTAAGCAATGGTATCAATAAAGAAATGAATGTCTAATGACCTTTTTGTTTTGTTTTCAGTTTTGTTCAATATTGTCAAATAAGTCAAATCTAATTCTACTTCCATCCTGTTGCTTGGCATAGACATTGCAATTATAAAACCAGACATTTTCAAAATGTTCACCATTTTTTAATCTTGTCATAAGACCTAGGTTACGCTGTGTAATATCATCATGGAACTTGATGTCATTTTTTAGTCCTCTCTTCTGCCTCATAATTTTAATTTTCAGGTCAGTATTGCGCACTTTAACAATGACAGGTTTTATGTGTCCCTCTTTCCCTGGAATTTTGTGTATTGCCTGTACATCATCAGGTTTAATATCTACCTTCAACTCTTTTTTCACCATATTGACAAACTCATCTCTCAATACTTCATTAGGCCTTTCTGGGTAATTAAGCATTCTGATGTTATGCTGTCTACTATACTGTTCATTATAATTTTCCTAGTTTTATAGCTCTATTGTTGTTATCATTTACTTGTTCCTCTAATCTTTCAATAGTTTTATCTTTTGCCCTCACACGTTCTCTCAGGTTTTCATTGTCTATCATCAGAGAATCCATCTGATCTTGTAACTTTCCAGTTGTCTCCCTTACTTTTGCTTCAACTTTTTCTGACAAATTCTTTTCAAAAGTTAATAATAATTGCTTAACAATGTTGGTAACAATATCTTTTAAGTCTTTTTGTTGAACCAGACCACTAATTGCACTACTTAAATCATCTTTAGTAACTGTTACCTGAAGGGCCTTTTTGATTTCACTACGAGTACTTTGAATACTGGTCATACTATCATGACATTCCAAACTTTCATCTGCTACATCTGAATGAGTTCGTTTGTTCTGCTTTGACGGTTTTTCTTTTGAAGATTCATTAGCTCCAGGCTTTTTAGCTGCCAACATTGTTTGTACAGTTTTAACACCTTTCTGATTACTATCCCCAGGCATACTTTTATATTAGAAACAACAGTTCAAAAATCAATATTACCAAATTCCACTGAATTCCAAAATGTTTTTTTTCAATAATACAAGTCCATCCAGCAATGAAATTTCAAAATAAGTTGATATCCATTAAGTCCATACATTTTTGAATATAATGATATAACTTTCAATAGAATTCTTCATCAAAATCCGGCTTAAAAATGCCAAATACTGCAGAGCTGATGTTCAACTCCTTTCTATCTCGGCGGCCATCTTAATACTAGCGACAAGTTTAAGACTTTGGTTAAGAACTTTGATTTTAGAAGAGCTATTTGCAAATAACGTTTATCTGCTCATAAGCTTCAAATTGAATTTGGCCGTTTTTCAAATATTCCACCAAATGAAAGAATTCGCAAAAAATGCTCCTCTGACTGTGTTGAAGATGAACTCCATTTTTTAATTTCATGTGAAAAATTTAACTCTGATAGAGATGCTCTCTTTGACTTTGTTTGCCAAAAAATACCAGACATTTCTATACTAGACAATCAGCAAAAATTCATTTATTTATTAAGCTGTGAAGACAATCAGGTCCTTAATGCTGTTGGAAAATTTATTAAAGTGAATATGAGTTAGATTAATTTATTTTTCATGTAACTATATTATATACTATAAACCAAGAGCTTTATTACAGTCTAATGTATTGTGATTGTGAATTTAAATTCTATGTATCTATGCTAATCAATGTTCTTTTTCCTTATACATGCTCTATATGGGTCTTGATTGGGTAATAAAATATGTTCTTGTTCTTGTTCATCCGGTTTCATACGAAAAAGGGTCGAAAAAAATATTAACTAGAATTTGACATTTGTAGGAGGTTAACCCTACATTTCATTGCAGAAACAAATTTCTGAGTCATAAACATAAATCTTGGGTGTTTCAAAGCACCCTTCTTTTTTATTTGGTGTTTCTATAAAATAATAACGGTACTTGAGGTTACGGTGCAGTTCGGTGTATCCGCGCACCTAAGACTGTTGGCTCACGGCACTTTGGTAATCTCATAAAAGCAATAATAAGATAATATACTTTAATTTCATGAAAAGGACAAAAGAGATGTTAACACATTTTGTCGATCAGTTCAATGTCTTCAATATATTCAAGGCGTACATCGGCGACTGTGAAACCCGTCTGGTCAACTTTTTTTGCTAAAAAATTTTTTTTTTTTTTTTTAGATTTTCATTAAATATAGTTAAGTATCTCAAAGATCCCCAAATATGAAACCATCTACCAAATAACAAAAAAGTTATGATCATTTATATCTCATCCGGTCATTATATCCTGTCACTATCCGGTCAATCGTCCTGTCATTAGTGCAACCCCAATTTTATAAAAGACAAATAGGGGAAAGTTAATGGTATTACTCCTAAATAACAATATATAATCATCAAAAGTCAACTGCATTCATAAGACCATCTTCAAATTTTATATTTCCCGCTACATTAACTTTTCTTCTGCTGATTCCGCAACACGAAACGTTTTTAAACCAGTCGCCTCGTTTTGATAACTGTCAAATATGGAGTCGACCAACTTCCTCCAGCCACTTTGACATGAATGTGATGTTAGGTTTCCAAAATTTAAGAAACAGTCCACTCCAGTTATGGCAGAAAATGTTGTGGTGCCAACAGATATAATTCTTGCACCCAACGAATATGGCCATTCTGCCTTTGAACATGTTGATCAACTTGATTTTCTTAACGATAGTGATGGAGGGCTTCCCTTTTTTCATCGAGTTGAATCTAGCGAAGTCGTTTATCAACCTCGTCGGAAAAAAGCAAAGATGGTTGGAAAGTATCTTGTTGGTGATCTGTTAGGAGAGGGTTCATATGGAAAAGTCAAAGAAGTTATTGACACTGTCACTCTATGCAGAAGGGCTGTCAAAATTTTGAAGAAGAGGAAACTGAGAAAAATTCCAAATGGAGAACAGAATGTTTTAAGGTTGTTATTTCCAAAGATAAAATTTGAGCGATGTAAAAACCAGAATGTGTTCTCAATTTTGACCTTAGGATCAGGATCTTCTCATACCACAACATGGGAAGACAAATATATTTAAATGCAGGTTTCATTTTGACCAGGTTTTGATCTGGTAGTGTTCTAAGGCAATTATAATGATGCTGCTATCCTGTTGGGAGCAGTGCCTTTAGCATAATTTCATCGTGACCTCAGCGCTAGGAATGACATGTTGTCCCTAAAAAGATAATCCAGCAGCATGTTAATGTTCCATGCTTCATACAAATTGAGCTTGGCTCAACGCTTTTATGCCCCAATAAAATTATTAAAAGAAGCTTTCAATTCTTAAATAAACATATACCGAGCATGTACCATCATTCTTTAGAGGAATCAAAATTTAAAACTACCAATGACAGTGAAGATATATAATAATACTTAATGAAATAGTTGTTATAATGTCAGAAATAGTTCGGTATACGGATATGAATAGTATTCTGTACAGGAACACATGTAGAAGCAAGGTGATTGAAATTGGCTTCTTGATACATTTGAACATTTATATGCTTTGATGATTGTTTCTTGAAGATACATTTGAACATTTATATGCTTTGATGATTGTTTCTTGAAGATAACATTGAACATTTATATGCTTTGATGATGGTTTCTTGAAGATCACATTGAACATTTACATGCTTTGATGATTGTTTCTTGGTTTGTTAATTATAACAACAATACATTTTTTACAGGGAAATTCAACTTTTGAAGAGACTTCACCATAAACATGTAGTATTCCTGGATGATGTAATCTTCAATGATGAAAAGCAAAAGATGTATCCTTTATAAGTCACTATATAAAATCAAAAAATGATTGATTTGTGTTTGCTTTATGTGCTATCTAAAAATTAAATATACAATATTAGGTCAATGTCAGAAAAAAATATAACTTTTTTTGTATGAGGCTTAGAAACTGGGGATGGGTGAGGTTAACAGAGAGCACTTCAACAGTCTTGAGCCAAATACAAAAAAGTTAATATTTTTCTGACATTTACCTAATATTGTTTTTATACTGCAGCTAAAATGGCTACACTTATAGTTTTTTAAAATGTAAACACAAAAGTAAAAGTTGTTATCCTTCCTTAAAGTAAACAAGCCCCAGATTGTGAAAAGAGTGATGTGACATGAAATCTACATTGCATGAAATATCACTTTCTTACTATACTGAAAAACTTTATAACGCAACATAAGATTATTCTTTTTAATTTTGTTATTTTCAGATATGCAATACTTGTAAAATGAATATATAAACATAAATTTCATGCATTACTGCATTGTCTAAATAAAGTTTGTAGTTCAAAAGTTGAATTGATTTATGGCATGTTTTATGCTCAAATCATGTGCTATGCACTGAAACCCTGGTTTTCTTCTTATCGATGGATGTGTTACCGTCGAAGGCAATAACCAACAAAGAAACAATAGACAGAGAGGTGAACCAGTTCTTTTGTGCATGTGTTTTTTGTCCATTCAGAATTGTCCTATGTCTTTAATACCCATTACAGTCTATTTTGGCAATTATGTAGGCCTTAAAATGTTTTTTCTCCGGTTGATTCTGTGGCCTTTCAGGAAATTGAAAACATTTATGGGGTGAATCTGTCTTCCATGACATCTGATAACTTGGTAAGCAGTTGACTCTAAAGTTGTAAACCTCTCTCACAAACAGGTTGATATAGTTCTGGGTGGTCATTAACAAATCCTGTCTGTTTGTACCAATACTGTAAAGACTTTAAGAGGGGAAAGATTCTGAGGTGAAACAGTATGTTCACTTATTCCTGTCTGCGACATTCTTTTGGACCAATTCAGATTTTTATTGCTCAGCCTAATTTTTTTAATGGTTCAAACGGGATATGGATTCAAAAAATGAATCAAGAAAAAAAAATACTTGAAAAAGTCATGCATTGGTTTCAAGTTCACTTTTAGAAATTTGTAAGATGTCAATAATCCGAAACATTCAATTAACTTAGGTAAGTAAGATATTGAATTTAGGTTGTTAGTTTTCTCGGTTGAATTGTTTTACATTTTTGGGAAGTTTGCTATAGCAATACTTTCGTAAGGCGTCGGCCTCAAACTTCCGGTGACAGACTATCGCAAATGTTCTGCTCCAAGATAATGTAGTACTAGTGTTTGAATACTGATTCTAGGAAGATGCTTTTGAAATTTTGAGTCTTTTTGAAAAGATTACAGCTTGAATAAAAAAGGAATGAATGTTCACCGACAATTCAGCTGAATTTAACTTCATTTTGAAAATGAGTATCACAAACACTACTTTGCGGATTTTCCATTCGCTGAAGAGAAAATCAAAAGAAATCTACGCAAGACCTCGTTTAGTTCATGAATATATCATGAATGAACATTTTCCCGCGCAATTTTTTACTACATACGATATTTACAAATGATTATTATTAAATATAAAGTAAAACCCGAGTGTATCAAAAGAATCCCGTATGACTGACATTACTGAATGCAACGTGTATATTTTGACCAAGCTGTCGGATAATTGACAAGTGATAAAAGTTTGATTGAACAATTATACATAGGTGACAGAAATAATCGATAATCATATGGCTTATGTCGCACGCCAAGGCTGAGTAAAGGTAAATACCGGCTATGATAGAAAAGTGCATGTTTTTGTCAAAACATCGATCAGAAGGTTTTGATGCCAAAAACATTTAAAAACTTTTAAATTCCGCTTTTTAAATACTAGCTATTTCACATTCCAATGTGGATTTAAGGACCTTCACTGTCCAGCATGCTCAGTCATGTGGATCAAACTGACAGTTGAAAAACATTGACTCAACGACAGTTCGTACATATCACAGCCTCCTCAGTGTTACGATTAGCAATTGCATTTGTACTCGAATCGTTACAAGGATAAGGCAGACAAGTCAGCTTCTACTTAGAATAACTCAGTGTATCAAGACAAGTGCTGTAGCAATTATTTACATGATTAAATGATCTGTCCATGTAATAGCAAAATGACTTTCTTACTCTTAGTGCTAGTCCAAATAATTATGACGCACCAAAAATCTCAAATGTTATTGCCTCAATGCTAAATTTCACAGCATCAAAGATAAAATGTGTTGCAGGGTTATAAGCACCTCTATGAATCTAGTGTATATTAACTTTTTATTCCTGTTGTCATACTGCTATTATTATGTCCCAACCGTATTAAGTTTTACCCTTTTTCTTCTGTAAGTATGTACATGTACGTCCCTTACTTGTACATACGTCCGTACATCCAAAAATTGGTTTCTGTTCTCTAACTTGAGTTTTCCTAAACCAAATTGTATGAAACTTATACGCAATGCTTATTTCCACAAAACACAGATAAAGTTGAATTTTGGTGGCGTCGATTTTACAATACTAGAATTATGCCCCTTAACAAATGGAAAAGTTGCTTGAATTTTTTGTTTACAATCTCTAACTTTAGTTTGTCTCAACCAAATGTTATGAAACTTATACACAATGCTCATTATCACAAAACACTGATTAAATTTGAGTTTTGGTGGTGTCAGTTTTACTGTGCTAGAGTTATGCCCCTTTACAAATTAAAAAATTGTGATTGTTGTCAAGCCTTTGACTTCTGTCGAAAAAGCGAGACATAGCAATCCTACATTGTGTCTGCGGCGTCCACAAAGTATCTAGAAGGAAATTTAGTTAAAATTTTGTTCTTGTTTTTCCATATTTTACTTATTAATGGACTTAGCTTTTCTTCCAGTTAACATTACATACAGTCTGCAGTTAAGTTTTTTAAAACATTTATTAGATTCATAAACTATCCTGGATTTTTACCAAACTTGGACAGAAGCTTCTTACAATCAAAAGATAGTATAGAGAGGAATATTTTATTTATTTTTTCCTCATTTTGTTGAGCCTCGATTAACAGCAAAAGTAGGCGAGACACTGGGTTCTGCAGAACACGTACAATTTTTTTGTCAATTCCGTGCTCTAACTTTAGTATGCCTCAACCAAATGTTACGAAACTTATACACAATACTTTTAACCACAAAACCAAGATCTAGTTTGAATTTTGGTGCCGTCATTTTACTGTTATGGTTAGGGTTATGCCAAGTTACAAATGGAAAAAAATACTATAAAATCACAGGCCCTAGATATGGCATGGGCACATAAAGAAATTAACAGAGCTTATTGTATATTTGATTATTTTAGAACAACAGTTTAAGGTTGCAATAGAGAATATCAAAATTTTATATGACAAACATATGACAAAAAGTGATTTTTGATAATTGCTGAAAAGAAAATGGTTTAGTTAAAAACATCAAAGCTGTGATTAAATACATATTTGAAATAATACACATCTATAACCTATTTGAAATAATACACATCTACAGTTGCAAACTTCCCAGAGGTGCTATCCAGCACTTTGATTCGGGGCCTTTTATGGACGTGGTCATTGTTGAAGGCCATACGGTGTCCTATAGTTGTTAATTTCTGTGTCATTTGGTCTCTTGTGGAGAGTTGTCTCATTGGCAATCATACCACATCATCTTTTTTATATTTGCATTTTTAAAGTCTGTCAGTACAAAATGAGTACATATTTGGTAGATAAAAGATAAAAGATAAAAGGAAAGTGTGCTAGCTGCAGAATAAAGAGTCATAGGGGAAAAAAATGACAGGATTTTTCAAAGTGATAGATTTATTTAAGTGTGGATTCATTTATATTTGTTTGTTCCAATATTCATGGAGTCCAATAAATTTGTTTCTCTTTCAGTTGTATAGTTATATTTGATTCAATGATATTGTTAAACTTCATTTTAGTGTTTGCTATGCATACTAGACTAGGAAATACAAAATCAACAGTGGAAAATATAAACATGATAAAAACTAACTATTTCATTGTCTATAATAATTTTTAGGATAAGAATACATGTATATGTATTACGATATGATCCGGGTAAACTTTAAATAAACTTATTCTAAAAGGTTACCAATTCAACACTGTAATTATATTGTTTTTATTGGTATAAATATTGATTTTGTTGTTAATAAATTAAAACCATACTAAATATTATTGTTCTACACTTCTGGTCTGTGTTATTGTTAAATGTATTTCTGTTTTGTATGGATCTGATGAGTCGAGCCCTTTTCAACTGATTTTTGTCAAGCCTGCGATTTCTGTCGCAGAAAGCTTGACATAAGGATAATGATCTGGCAGCAGCAGTGTTAACTAACTTCTTAAAAGCCTAATATTTCAGAAGGCAGAAGACCTGGATGCTTCATACATTGTATATAGGTGCCTTATGATATGAAGTTTCCAACTGTCATATGTCCATTGTCCTTGACCTCATTTTCATGGTTCAGTGACTACTTGAAAAAAAAGTTTAGATTTTTTGTAATGTTAATTTCTCTCTTATTATGAGTGATAGGATAACTATATTTGGTATATGCGTACCTTGCAAGGTCCTCATGCTTGTCAGACAGTTTTCACTTGACCTCGACCTCATTTCATGGATCAGCGAACAAGGTTAAGTTTTCGTGGTCAAGTCCAGATCTCAGATACTATAAGCAATAGGGCTACTGTATTTGGTGTATGTAATGATTGTAAGGTGTACATGTCCAACTGGCAGGTGTCATCTGACCTTGACCTCATTTTCTTGGATCATAAATGTTAATGTGATACTTGTAGTAAAACTTTATATTTAGGACTATCAACATAAAATCAATGGTCAGTATAGAAGGCGAGACATTTCAGCATGTGCACTCTTGTTATGGTTTGTTTTGATGTTCTGATGTTGTACTGTTACACCACTGTCCAAGGTTAGGGGAGGTTTGGTGCCTTCAAACATGTTTCATCTCGCCACATTCTTTATGTGCCTGTCCCATGTCAGGAGTCTGTAGTTCAGTGGTTGTTGTTGGTTCATGTCTGTTATATTTGTTTTTTTCGTAAATTGTTTTGTCATAATATAGGCCATTAGTTTTCTCAATTGAACTGTTCCATATTTTTCACTTCTGGGCCTTTTATAGCCGACTATACACATGTACGGTATGGGTTTTTTCATTGTTGAAGGCTATACTTTATTTTTAACACCAGACTTTCCCACATCTTGTTAAAAAAGAAATAGACAATTTGCATCCACAGCCACCTCATAAACCACTGACTGGATAATTCAGTGTTCTCTCCAGAGTCTAATAGCACCATGGTGATATTTTTACCATGGTTCTATATATGAATAGATTTTATAATAGAATATATTATAAATGTGATGCCTTAGATTTAGGGAAACAGTGCTGTTTAAAAATACTGGGGAGAACACTGTCTGTCTTTCACAAAATCATTCAGACATACAGACATAAAGTCATTGTGCAAATCCTTTTTTTATAAGCTTAAGCTCACCTCACCAACTGATTTGTATATTTTTGTTATAAAAGTGTAATTGTTTTCCTTAATCACAAATACAGGTATATATTTATGGAGTATTGTGTATGTGAACTTCAAGAAATGTTAGAAAGTGCACAAGATAAAAAGTTCCCAATCTTTCAGGCCCATTAGTAAGTAAAAAATAATAAATATATACAGAAAATTGCATTGTAAGTTCTCTCAAGGCTAACAAGTTAAAAAAATTAGAGCATCAGTCTTCACACTTAACTACAAGATCACCAGCCAAGGCTTGTAAAATTGCTTTCAGGGTTGTAAAATTCTTCTCTACAAGCCAACAGAATCCAACTAAAATTTTCGTAAAATTGAGCTTCGGGCTTGTGGATTCAAACGTTTATCGTGCAGACTGAGTGCCGATCAATATTTTTGATATTATGTCCCCTTGAAGTGTGAATCCTATAGAAAATTGCATTGTAAGCACACTCACATCTACATATTTTTATGAAATTTATATCAAATGGTATAGATCAGCATAGCCTTGGTATAGTTTAGTAATCAGTGCCAATCAACTTTTTTTTCGCAGTAATGCCCCTTGGAAATAAAAATTATGTGGAATATTTCATTGTAAATGATCTCATGCCTACATTTCTTGTCAGATTTTTATAGATTTTTATGAAATTAAAGTCAAAGGTTTAAATCAACACAGCCTTGGATGAGTTTGAAAATCAGTGACAATCAAATATTTTTACAGGAGTCAAGCCTCTTGGAAATAGGATCTATATATGACAGGTTTATATATGTCGTTAACATTGATAGGTATAAAAAAGTTATATGAACTGAATCACTGATATAGTATAAATATAAGAATATATCTTTTCAGTTATTTTAAGCAGTTAGTAGAAGGATTGATATTTTTACACAGCCGAGGAATAGTCCATAAAGATATAAAACCTGGTAACCTGTTACTAGCCAGAGATGAGACGTTAAAAATCACAGATTTTGGTGTGGCTGAGGTAAGCTTACAAGGCTTAACATGGCCTAAAAACAGGCCACAACAAAGAACATTGCTCCGGAATAGGAAAGTTAACAGGGATGAATTTGTAGAATTCGTAGATCAGTTCACAACAGTAAAAATGGTCTCGGAATAGTTCATTTAAAGGAATATTGCTCTATAAAAGTTCAAAAGTGCAATGAATATAATTCCCTGGATCAGTTCACAACAAAAACATGTCTTTAGATAATATTATAACTATATAAATTGGTCGAACAGTAAAAGTTTATAACAAAAATAAGACTGGGAAAATAAACATTCACAGCAAAAACAGTTGCATCATTTGCAATAATAAAAACCTCACAATAATCTCAGAATTTACAGTATACAAAATTTTTCAAAAATTGAGCGTGAGGCATGTGGCTGTACAAGTTTATCTTGGAGACTGTAATACTACAATGCTACATTGTAAATAATATACACATGTTGATCTCTACATGTATTTGGTTTTTTTAAGACCGCAAAAAATTTGCGTTTGTATATTGCTATCGCGCCGTCATCGTCGTCCGAAGACATTTGGTTTCAGGACAATAACTTTAGTTTAAGTGTATGGATCTCTATGAAATTTAATCAAAAGGTTCAATACCACAAATGGAAGGTTGGGATTGATTTTGGGGGTGATGGTCCCAACCGTTTAGGAATTAGGGGCCAAAAAGGGGCCCAAAACAAGCATTTTTCTAGTTTTCAGACAATAACTTGTGTTTAAGTGTATGGATGTCTCTTAAATTGTACCACATTTTACAAAAAGAACATTTCTTCAAATATTATTTTTTCGGGGAAAGGGGGGTGAAATAAAAAAAATTTTGGAGGGAGGGGGGTCAATTTTTTCCTCAAAAATTGGGGTCACAATTTATTTTGCTAATTCTTTGTATATAGTCTGAAAACAGATTTGAAGATTTGACCACTGTGGTTGTATCCAGCTGCGCTCGGCGAAGCACATTTTTTGTGTTGTTGAGGTGCTATCCCACTGACACATACAACACTTATTAATCATTTAATTCTTCTTGATTTATAGAATGAGGTAGTGAGATATTTCTCTTTTGGGTGAGATAATATATAGCCATAAGAATTCATTGCAGAACAAAAAAGACTGGATTCATTTATTTTCTCCAATTGAGGAGAAATATATTTTTGTGGATATTTCATTTTGGGGTTTTGCCAAAGTCAGTATACAAATATTTATACTTCTTGAACATTTAAATTGATAGTTAACCTATACCTACAAGATCTATGAAAGTTGGAACTCTAGGGGAAGAAATGAATCCTATGTATTGTGTTAATTTAGTGAACCGGTTCATTTTGCTTTTGATATACTACATGTAAAATATCAACTATAATATCAAAAAAGGTAGAAAAAATAAGAAATCAACTGGTATAAATATTCCAATATACTGAATTCTAGATAATTATTGAAAATAAAGAAGAAAAGCTTTATAAAGATGAATTTTGTAGGAGATAGCTTTACATGCATTTGATGACACATGTCACACAAGTCAAGGTTCACCAGCATTCCAGCCACCAGAAATAGCCAATGGTGAAGACAGTTTTCCAGGGTTCAAAGTTGATGTTTGGTCCAGTGGTGTTACATTGTAAGTACAGGGATCTCTGCCATTCTGGATAAGTGTCCTACATACTTTCAATGGATGTCTTAAGGCATGTGGTGGTATCTCTCTCAGATAGTATTGTCACATGATTTCCCTGATTGATTCCCTTCAGACCTTTTGTTTAATAGGATAGAGCATACTTGCCAACCTCTGACAATGAGAAATCATGTCATGACATGACATGACATGTCAAAAAGCGAGTGAAAAAGCGCGACGAAGATGCGGACTTTTTTATATGAACAATGTTCATAATTTCACATTATCATGATTATACAAATTTGTTAATCATATGTTAATATATAATAAAAACAATATTCTAGAGTAAACTTTATTGTATTCAACAGTGGTCTGTTTTGCTGCTTTCAAAGCAACACCCTAGGCTTAGGCACATATTCAAAACAACTGCCAGTTTGATTACATTTACTTGATAACAAGGCACACAATATATCATTGTCGAGTTCTGATCAGAATTCAGTGTAGATTTCTTTATAATTGAAATGTTCTCTCACAGTCAGTATTGATAATTGGCTGAACTTAAAAAGCGTGATCAAGCTTTGAAAGAGTGTCATAACTTTTATTGCCATCTAAAATGTCATCTATTATCTTTGCCATTGCTCCCAACGAACTATTTATGTTGCTATTATCTCTGAGGCCTTTGTCTGGTCAAAACTGGGTAGATCATCAGAACACAGCTGGTACTTTGAGAACAGATCCAACAGTTTTGTGATATTTCCATCCCCTTTGGCCTGTAGAAATCTGCTGGCTAGATTTGAAACTGAAAAAGAAAAGTATTTTATTATTTGAATACCATTAAGCACGTTAAATGCTTAATCAAATCGCTACATTGTAGTTCTCCTCCCACATATATTGTTACGATTGCAACATAGGGTGCACAATGCGTTACTAGTCTCTCAATAATTTAAACTTGAACTCCCAAATATAATTTGTAAATCTTGAAATTTATCTTGGTACGGTACACATCGTTTTTGCTTAGCAATCGGCTCTTTAGACGACGGTACAGGTCCTGAAAGCGAACTATTTCTGTCGACATTTCCCCTAAGTGAATTTGAAAGAGAGAAAGTCACAAAATCGTAAAAACTAATCACAAACTACTTACCTTAAGGGCTTTTGCTGTTCGTCCATACAGAAAAATAAACAATGGCGACGATACAATTACTTCGAAATTTTCGGTATTTTTTGTCTAATAATGAAAAAACCTGAGAATCGCGATATCACTAACGACCAAAAAATCAAAACAACAAAAAAGCGTGTAATTGCGTGTGAAGTGGCGAAACGTGTGTACACGCCATGTGACAAAATCCTCGCGTGTAAACCGTTGAAAAAGCGTGTATTACACGCGAATATCATGTCAGTTGGCAACTATGGGATAGAGATACTACTAGACAAATTCGTCTCTAGCTGTTTCATTCTTGTACACTTAAAACTTGAATTTTTAAATATGATATATTAATTTCTAATATCTTTAATATACATTAAATTTGATAAACAATGTAGGTGTAATACCACCAAATCATAGTACGTCACATCTGGTTGCATACAAAAAAGGGTTGAAAAAACTATTCCCTTGAATTTGACAGTTGTAGGAAATTAATCCTACATTTCATTGCAGTAAGAAATTTCTGAGTTATAAACATATATCTTGGGTGTTTCAAAGCACTCTTATTTTTTTATTTGGTGTTTCTATAGAATATTTTGGAAACGTGAGGTGACATGGTTACTAAAGTTTGTACACAGGAAGAAAAGGGGTGAACATTTGATTGGTTAACTTCCAGTGATGGTTATTTCTTATATGCAATGAAATGTTATATGAAATTTTGTCGATAGTATTGGACAGGATAAAACTTTACTCATGCCAAGTATTTCTTTATTTGAAACAAAGATAAATTCTGCACAATTTTTTGAAAAGTACAAATTTAACAAAGACTAATAGGGGAAAATCAATGGGGGTATTACACCTTGTAAGAATTTACAGAGATCATGATCAGCTACTTATAAATATCACTCTAGTCGTTTCTGAGTTATAGCTCTTTTTATAAATAAATTGGAAATTTTTTGAATTTGTCAACGAATATGTTTTTTTCTTTTTCAAAATTAGATTTTGATGTTCTCTTTTTTCAAACACTGTTCTCTATTTTACATTGACCATGAACATGGTCCTATAACCAGGAATCAGGGGTTACAACAATTTTTAAAGAGACTTTTTCTATTAAGGTAATCCTAATAATTTTGCCTTATGTTTATTTCAAGTAATCAGTTTAGTTTAATTTCTTGGTAAACTGGGTATGAGAAAATTAAGGTGACTGGAATGTTGCTAGATGTATTGGGAGATGGAAGCTTTTATGAACCTCAGCTTCGTCAAGCTCTTATCAGATCACAAAAGAATTAAGTTATAGTTGATGAAATTATTATTTTGTTTAAAACCCGTTGAGAGTATGCCATATATATATCAATGATAGAATAATAGAACATAAATTTAAAAAGGGAGAGTATAAAACAAATAAAGTGAATAACCCTACTTGAACCTGGTATCTCTGTACTACAGATGACCTCCATTTATCTTATTACATTCTGTTATCGTATCGTTTCAGATATAACATGACCACTGGAAAGTATCCGTATGATGGAGATAATATATATAAGTTATTCAACAATATAAGTAAAGGAACTTACACAATCCCTGATTCCATAGACAGTGTTCTAACTAATTTACTGCATGGTAAGTTTTGTCCGATTCTGTAGCTGTTGTATTCACTAATTCATGGATAGTAAATACTTCATTAACATTAGACACATAGTTTACAAGAGGACAAAATATATTACAAACAACATAAATACAATAATAAAATGATAAAAAAGCTGATAAATGTCACAACAACTTAGCCAAAAGGTATAGACCCACTAAATAAAGACAAATAAGAAAGTCATTCAATTTAAAATAAGCAAATTAGTTTATACACATAGCTGTAACTCTTGAAATTTGTCAAAATATATTGGTATAAAATCAGGGCTTAAGGATGGGAGATAACTTGTAGAACTCCCGTTGAATGTACAAGGGTGTATCTTGCGTGTTGGAAAATCTGCTTACCTGGTTTAGAGTTATTGATCCTGAAATGTTGATTATTAACTCTTTTGACACTTCTTGGCTATATGGCTATAAATTCAAAATCTATTAGAGCTAGGGAAAGTATATTCAGCATGTAAAATTCCATCTACCCTAAAAATTTCAGAAACAAACCTTAACTTCCCCATTTGGAGTGATTGCCCTCAAGTCTTTGACAATTTATAACAGTTTTTTACTGTTATCTCTGAAAAATTAGGAGCTAGATAGGAAGTGTGTTTGCAAAAATCATAAGAAGGACAAGATCTATCTACCCTAAAAATTTCTAAAAAATATGACCCCCTTTGAAGTTATTGCCCATAAAAATCCAGTTTAGCAATTTGGCTGTTATTTTGAAAACTACAGGAGCACTGTAAAAAATCAAACTCCTTTTGAGGAGTTATTGCCACTAAAATATTTAAATCCTTGTTTATACATGTTTACACATTTTTTTTTTGTTATCTGAAAACTATAGGATCTAGTGGAAAATTCACTGCAAAACTGATCAGCATTTCAAGATCACCCTGAATATTGCAGAAACACCGACTTTCACAGTTTTTGCTGTTATTTTGAAATTATAGAAGCTTGGGTATCAGTATATGTTACCAAAATTCGAAAGGGTTCCGCGGAACCCAGTGTCTCGCCTACTTTTGCTGTTAATCGCAGGCTCAACAAAAATGAGGAAAAAAAGCAATAAAAATATTCCTTTAGATACTATCTTTTGATTGTAAGAAGCTTCTGTCAAAATTTGGTATAAATCCAGGATAGTTTATGAATCTAATAAATGTTTTAAAAACTTTAACTGCAGACTGTATTTAATGTTAACTGGAAGAAAAACTAAGTCCATTTATAAGTAAAATACAGATAAACAGGTACAAAATTTTAACAAAATTTCCTTCTAGATACTAGCTTGTGATCATAAACAAGCTTCTGTCCAAGTTTGGTACAAATCCAGGATAGTTTAAGAAAGTTACAGTCGAACCTCGTTTTGTCGAACTCGGTTGTGTCGAAAACTCGGATGAGTCGAAGTAATTTCTCGGTCCCGGTAAAATTCCCGTTTGATCAATGCATAATTACCTCTGATGAGTCGAACTCGGTTGATTCGAATACTCGGTTAAGTCGAGTAAATTTTATAGTCCTGTCTAAGTAAAATTAATGTAAATTGACCCGATGTCTCAAGTTCAAAGTAAGAATTTTCGAAAGATGCAGGCCTAATGATAAAATTCAAATCGGATGTACTTCATATGTCACCATATCATTTTCAAAAGAGATTAAAGCTGAGTAAACATATTTGTTTGTATAACAGTTAAAATGACATGTTTATGAGGACCACTAATTAACACCTTTGTTGATCGTTCAAGCGGAATGTGAGTGTGTTGAACATTTTTCACCTGAGATAAAAACGAAACGAATTTAAATGACCCAAGCCGAGATTAAATGAAACGTTAGATTTAAAACTCATTAATTACAATAAATAAAAGGATTAAGAGAATTATAATAAATTCATGATAATCGAATGTAAAGCAGACGACCTTATCAGAGACCGTTCAGAACTTATTTCGTGCCGTGAGGGGTTTCATAATTTATAGTGACTGACCTTTGTAAATGTTTGTGTAGACTTCTGATTTTATTTGTGCATGATTTGTTTCTGTACTTGTGTGTTTAATTATTACGAAGGACCAAAAATGGAGATTGAATACACAATCATAAAGTGTCATATCGAAAAAAGGCACACTGTTCATTGTATCTATTTACACAAATCTCATACCGTATTTCATGCATTCTAAATTTATGACGACACACTCGATCTCAGATGAGTCGAACCTCGGATGAGTCTTATACTTGTTGTGTAAAGTAGAGTAAATGCTTTGTGTATAGATCGTGTTTATTTAACGTCTAGCCATTGCTATATATGTAACGTCATAATATACAAAGTGTCAGGTAGCAACGTTAACATGTATATATTCGCGCTAAATTCCCGACATTCTCGGGGCCGGCAAAAGTTTAAATATAAAAAATATCAATTACCTTAAATGTCAAACGAATAGATATTACTGAAAATTAAATAATTTCTGAATATTTTCTTAATAAATGTGGTTCACGACTTAGTCTTCTAATTGTGCTTTCGGTCCTTGCTTTAGTGATCATGATGTTTGAAGGTAAGTCCGGATGATCTAGTTTCCATGGCAACTTGGCAGAATAACGTTCGTTTTCAAATTTTATAGAATCTTGTTGATAAGTCTTTACAAAACTCTCCTCATCGTCCTGTTGTGGTAAACGTATTCCTAGCGATTCTAGATTCCAGAACTTCTCGATGTCGCTTTCCTCTGCATGGTGTGAAGTAACATTCAAAAGAACGGATGAAGTAACTGATTTCTTTCCTTTTCTTATTACGGGTCCAGATAACAAATAACCAATCTTTGATGCTACGGCTGTAGGTCCATTCCCTCTAATCACGTGATCTTGAACTATATCCCAATAATAGTCTGCTCCTATCAAGAGTGAAATTTCAAAGCTATCGGCGTTATTTACAGGATGTGCGAGCTTTAAATCTTTCAAGTATGGCAAATTGCGTGTTAAATATTTCATCTGATTTTGAAGTGGGACTGCAATATCTGGAACTATCAATGCATTAATGTTTACAATCTCACCTTTGTCAGTTTGTAGTTGAACGGTTGCTGTATCCAAATGGCGATATTCTTCTCCGTGTCTCCAAAAGCTGACAGTTCAATTGTGTCCCTTCCGCTTGGATTTATCTGTAATTTTTCGGCTATGCTCTGGGTGATAAATGAACGTTGGGCTCCTTCGTCAAATAAAATTCTAGCTTCCGTGGTCTGTTTCCGTATGAAACTGGTGCTATAGCTGTTTTCAATAAAACGCTCGTGTGTTGTTGTGAAGTATACATAACTGCTGTTTCTGGTTCTTCTGTTTTTATCAAGCTAATGACAGCTGATTTCTCCTTGTTGTCCTGTCCTTTTCCATCTGTAGCTTGTCCCCCGCAAATACTAATGTGATGTTTCTTGTTGCATTTCTTGCATCGGTTACGCGATTTACACTCGGAAACACAGTGGTTTCCAAGACAGTTAAAACATTTTTTCTTTTGCTTTACAATGTTCAATCTTGCATTAACGTCAGAAATTATCGTGCAATCTCCGGAAAATGTACACCAGTGCAGTAGATGCATGGACGTTTTTTGTCACTGTAACGTGCATTGTTTGTATTGAAATTTCGCTGTGTGTTATTACGAGCTTCGGTCAGAAATGTTGCGGTAGCATGTAATCTGTCACGGTCTGTAAATTGTCCCGCTTCAAGAATTTTACTTCTTCGTAATGGCTTTTCTTAAATTGCTAAGGTTTATATGATCGCTATCATATTCACGGGCAATACTTTTCTCGTTTCTACTGGTAGTTTACTAATAATTATAGGTACTAGTAGCGCCATACATTTCTTGTGTTTGACCTAAACATTCAAGACTTCTTAGGTACGTTTCTAAGTAGTCCCCATACATCCTTAAGCTGTTCAAATCATTTGACTGTGATGGAAGATCCATTACAGCTTTCATGTATGCGTTTATTATTTTTTGTGGGTGTCCAAATCTCTCTCTTAGTAAACATACGGCTGTCTCATAATTGGCGTTTGTAAGCGCAAATCCTGCTATGGTTTGGGCGGCGCTTCCTATAAGCTGGGCTTTGAGATAACTAAATTTCTGTATTGGTGTTAGGCTACTATTATAATGTATTGTAGATTCGTATGAGTCCCAGAATGTGCTCCACTGTAAAACATCCCCGTCAAAATGTGGCAAATCTAATTTAGGTAATCTATGGTTATTACTAAATATATTTGGTGATTGGGCTGGTGGTTGTATGTACGAACATTCTTGATTATTGTATGTTTGTAAATTCTGGCCCGGAAAGTTGCGTGATTGATTTCCGATAGGATTTTCCTCCGATGGAATTCTTTCTCTAGTGTTGAGCGAGTAAATGGCTGATGTGTTTGTATTACAAGTGTTTGATCTAGGTATATAGCATTCAGTGTTAGCGTTCATTGTTGACTTTTCTTTTAAATCTGAAGTATTGTTTGAAGAATTGATTGTTTGCGTAAGTTTTCGTATTTGCCTAAGTTTACTGTCTAAATTAAACATATACTCATCCGAGTCTGTAATTTCGTCTTCAATGTGATCCTCGTGTAGGACTTCTATCATCTTCTTGTTTAAATCATGAAGAATCTTCTTTTTCTGGGTTACGGCATCCTCTATGGCTTTGACTTCCTCCACTTCAACATTGTCTGGATTCTCCTTTAGCTCCTCGAATTTGGTCCATAGCTTCGTCACTGCTGCTCTGTTGCCGGCACGTATTGCCTTTAACCGTTTCCATTGTTGAACCAATTTCCGTCAGTCACGGCACCATAAAATGTTGTGTAAAGTAGAGTAAATGCGTTGTGTATAGATCGTGTTTATTTAACGTCTAGCCATTGCTATATATGTAACGTCATAATATACAAAGTGTCAGGTAGCAACGTTAACATGTATATATTCGCGCTAAATTCCCGACAATACTTTGGTCCGGTCCCTTCGACTTCGACACAACGAGGTTCGACTGTAATAAAATTTTAAAAACTTTAACCACAGAGTGAATGTATTGTTTCCTGGCAGAAAAACTAAGTCCATTTATAAGTAAAATACGGAAAAAATTAAATTTTTTTTTAACAAATTTACTACTGGATACTATCTTATGATCATAAACAAGCTTCTATCCAAGTTTGGTACAAATCCAGGATAGTTTAAGAAAGTTATTAAAATTTTAAAAACTTTAACCACAGAGTGAATGTAATGTTTCCTGGCAGAAAAACTAAGTCCATTTACAAGTAAAATACGGAAAAACAGGAATTTTATTTTTACAAAATTTACTTTTGGATACTATCTTATGATCATAAACAAGCTTCTGTCCAAGTTTGGTACAAATCCAGGATAGTTTAAGAAAGTTATTAAAATTTCAAAAACTTTAACCACAGAGTCAATATTTGTGGACGCCGACGACGCCAACGGAATGTAGGATCGCTATGTCTCGCTTTTTCGACTAAAGTCGAAGGCTCGACAAAAAATGATCAGCAAGATAATATTTGTCTACCTGGAATTTTTCAGAAAAATCCTACCACCTGTTTTGGAGTAATTGTCCCTTAAATGTAGATTTTTTACATTTTTTCAGTTTTTATCGAGCCTTCGACTTTAGTCGAAAAAAGCGAGACATAGCGATCCTACATTCCGTTGGCGTCGTCGGCGGCGGCGTCCACAAATATTCACTCTGTGGTTAAAGTTTTTGAAATTTTAATAACTTTCTTGAACTATCCTGGATTTGTACCAAACTTGGACAGAAGCTTGTTTATGATCATAAGATAGTATCCAGAAGTAAATTTTGTAAAAATAAAATTCCTGTTTTTCCGTATTTTACTTGTAAATGGACTTAGTTTTTCTGCCAGGAAACATTACATTCACTCTGTGGTTAAAGTTTTTATACGACCGCAAAAAATTTTTTGTGGTCGTATATTGGTATGACGTTGGCGTCGTCGTTGTCGTCCGAAGACACATTGGTTTTCGCACTCTAACTTTAGTTTAAGTGAATGGATCTCTAGGAAATTTTACCATAAGGTTCAATACCACAAAAGGAAGGTTGGGATTGATTTTGGGGTTATGGTACCAACAGTTAAGGAATTAGGGGCCAAAAGGGCCAAAATAAACATTTTGTAACTTCCAGAAAATAACTTGTGTGTAAGTGTATGGATCTCTCTGACATTGTACCACAAGGTTCCATATCACAAAGGGAATGCTTGGATTGATTTTGGGGTAATTGCCTCAAAATTTTAGGAATTAGGGGCCAAAAAGGGCAAAAATAAGCATTTTTCTAGTTTCAGGACAATAACTTGTGTGTAAGTGTATGGATCTTTCTGAAATTGTACTACAAGGTTCCATATCACAAAGGAAAGCTGGAATTGAGTTTGGGGTAATTGCCCTAAACGTTTAGGAATTAGGGGTCAAAAGGGGCCAAAAATAAGCATTTTCTAGTTTCCAGGCAATAACTTGTGTTCTAGTGTATGGATCTCTCTGAAATTGTACTGCAAGGTACCATACCTCATTGAAGGCTGGGATTGAGTTTGAGGGTGATGAATCAAAGGGGTTCAAAAATTGGAGGGGGTGGATTTTTTTTCCTTTTTTTCCTTTTTTTTTTTTTTTTCTTTAAAATTTTCCATTTTAAGTTGGTTATTTCTGATTTATATTTAAAAGCAAATAATAATGATATGGCAGGAGATACACACCAAACAGGATGTGTAAATTATTATATAATAAGTATTGTGCAATAGCAAGAAATTTTCAAGTGCACAGTATTGAGCAATAGCAAGAAATCTTCAATTGCACAGTATTGCACAATAGCAAGAAATATCCAATAGCACAATATTGCACAATAGCAAGAAATTGTCAATTGTACAGTATTGCTAATAGCAAAAATATTCAATTGCACAGTATTGCGCAATTGCAAGAAATATTCAATTGCACAGTATTGTGCAAAAGAAGATACTTTGTATAGATTGCTTATTTCTTGACCAATTTCAATGAGGTTTTATTCTTGAATTCTTGGGGTTCTTTAATATGCTGAATCTAACCGTGTATTAAGTTTTTGGATTTTGGGCCCCATTTTAAATTGGTCCACATTGAGGTCTAAAGGGTCCAAAATTAAACTTTGTTTGATTTCATCAAAATTGAACTCTTGGGGTTCTTCGATATGCTGAATCTAACCATGTATTTAGATTTTGGATATTGGACCATAATAGGTGAATGTCCAATTTAAAATTTTAAGTTCTTAGACCACATTCATTCTGTGTCAGAAACCTATGCTGTGTCAAATATTTAATCACAATCCAAATTAAGAGCTGTATCAAGCTTGAATGTTGTGTCCATACTTGCCCCAACTATTCAGGGTTCCACCTCTGCGGTCGTATCAAGCTGCGCCCTGCGGAGCATTTTATTAAAATTTTAAAATCTTTCTTAAACTATCCTGGATTTGTACCAAACTTGGACAGAAGCTTGTTTATGATCATAAGATAGTATCCAGAAGTAAATTTTGTAAAAATAAAATTCCTGTTTTTCTGTATTTTACTTGTAAATGGACTTAGTTTTTCTGCCAGGAAACATTACATTCACTCTGTGGTTAAAGTTTTTAAAATTTTAATAACTTTCTTAAACTATCCTGGATTTGTACCAAACTTGGATAGAAGCTTGTTTATGATCATAAGATAGTATCCAGAAGTAAATTTTGTAAAAATGAAATTCCTGTTTTTCCGTATTTTACTTGTAAATGGACTTATTTTTCTGCCAGGAAACATTACATTCACTCTGTGGTTAAAGTTTTAAAATTTTAATAACTTTCTTAAACTATCCTGGATTTGTACCAAACTTGGATAGAAGCTTGTTTATGATCATAAGATAGTATCCAGAAGTAAATTTGTTAAAAAAAAATTTCATTTTTTCCGTATTTTACTTATAAATGGACTTAGTTTTTCTGCCAGGAAACGATACATTCACTCTGTGGTTAAAGTTTTTAAAATTTTAATAACTTTCTTAAACTATCCTGGATTTGTACCAAACTTGGACAGAAGCTTGTTTATGATCAAAAGCTAGTATCTAGAAGGAAATTTTTGTTAAATTTTGTACCTGTTTATCAGTATTTTACTTATAAATGGACTTCTTCCAGTTAACTTTAAATACAGTCTGCAGTTAAAGTTTTTAAAACATTTATTAGATTCATAAACTATCCTGGATTTATACCAAATTTTGACAGAGGCTTCTTACAATCAGAAGATAGTATCTTAAGGAATATTTTTATTGCTTTTTTTCCTCATTTTTGTTGAGCCTGCGATTAACAGCAAAAGTAGGTGAGACACTGGGTTCCGCGGAACCCTTATGAATTTTTGATTTGTTATAACAAAATTATAAGAGCTGATTTAAAAGTGTCAGATTTTTAAAGATCTTCCAAACAACCAGTGATTAATTGAAATTAGAAATATAACCTATATGTGGTAATGGAGGTCCTCGTAAGTGGGCTTGCACTTTTTACCAAGTGAGCATTTACAGCTCAGTGGACCTCTTTTTTTTCTATGACAATTTTGTTTTACCAATTTACTGCTAAGGAGTTTTCTAAAATAAATAGATACATGAAACACACATTTAACTTATTGTATTTTTTTTTAAAGTGATAAAGCATTTTAAAGAAAAAAGTGTTCAAATCTTTCACAACATACCAACTAGCTTATCATATATGCGGATAGACATACACAATGGGATCACAATCAAATATTTATCTAAACACAAAAGTAAAAGATAATAGCTTTGCATAATAACATTGTTTTACTGTGTGATGATTTACATGGTGCTTGTAAGAGAGATACGCACAGATGATAATAGAATTAGACATGCATTCATTCCCTTTATATCCTCATTTAAAAATGGTCTCTTATTTCTTGTATTTACATAAATGATCTCTCTTTTTGTAGGAATCTTGTAAATATTTGTACCGCCCCCAGTAATTGCACTAATACAATAAAAAAGATAAGTTTTGGAATATTCTTAAATATTTAAGAATTACAAAATAATTAAAAAAATTCTTTGTTCAACAATGAATAGAAGGAAATGCATTTATAGGAAATAATTTCTATGATGGCACTGTAGTTTTCAATATTATTTAGTGATATATAATGCAAAGGTATCTTGACATATTTATTCACCAAGAATATTTGCAAAATAACGTACATGTGATATTTCTCTCAAAATTTGCTGCCTCAATTTGAAAATTTTTGCTTTAGTCTTTCACAAAAGTGGCAGGAAGTGTTTTAGAGGTTCCCTTTCATAGCTTTTTAAAGAGTCTGTTCAGATTCAATAATTTCTATACTTTATTCCGTACCTAACATATTCATTTATTTTCGTTGCTATCTATTTCATGGTTAGAGTACCCAATTTTGTGATTTCATAATTTTGTTCAAATGATATAACTAAAAATTTGTATATGGTCAAGTACTGTAAATTCAGAAATTATTGCGATGTTTTTATTATTGCGAAAAATGCGACAGGGTTATAATCGCAATAATTTAAACTCGCATTTTGAAATTTTTTATATGAATTAAACAGGATTTTTCTCAATATTGCAAAAATTTAAATCGCATTTTAGTCTAAAATGACAAAATCGCAATAATAAATGCACGCAATAGTTTCTGAATTTACAGTATTTAAATTTGTGCTTTCCTCTCTTCCCAAGAAATCTGTGATAATTGGAATCCCTAGAATTTTAATGACTCCATATTAATTTGAATTTAAAAACTAACCACAATGAGGTATAAGATGGCATTTTACACACACATACACATTAAAAAAGCCATTGGCAGTATATTTTACAGTGATGAATAATCTGAAATATTGTAGGTATGTTAGCATTTACACCAGACAAGAGGATGAGTATTGAACAAGTACAGCTACATGAGTAAGTTTATCTTCTTATAACTACTTCCAGTGTTTGCATATGTTATTTGATAAATCTTATATCAGAAAAAATTTATGTCCATATATTCATATAAAAATGTGATCCAAAGATGGAAAGAAAGTGAGTGAGATCAGTTGTATCAGCATTGTTATTGTCCAAGCGCAATGTGGTGCAGAAAACATAGAAATACAGCCTGTCTGTCAATCATCCAGTCTTGTAATCACTCTCATGGGTACAATTCTTGCCAGATTTTCATGAAATTCATATTAAAGGTTTATATCAGCAATGTCTCGGGACAAATTTGAAAATTAGTGCCAAACAACTATTTTGAAAGGAGTTATACCCCTTGGAAATATAAATTATATGAAATAATTGCATTGTAAGTGCTCTCAAACCTACATTTCTTGTAGGTTTATTATGAAATTTAAATAAAAGGTTTATATCAGCGATGTCTTGGACACATTTAAAAATCAGCACTTATCAATTATTTTTCAGGAGTCAAGTCCTTGGAATGTAATTTCTTTGAAAAATTACATTGTTAGGGCTCTTGCCAGGTATTTCTGATATTGGTAGTGAGTTTGAAAGTCAGCGCAGATCAACTACTTTAAAAGAGTTGTGCCACATAATTTCAGTCATTTTGAGATAACTTGAAAAGAAAGGTCCTTTTTTTCAAACTGTTGAATTCATACTAGATTCAAGGCTTCAACGAAGTTATAAACGGTTTCACAGCATTTACTTCATGAAATTTCTTACCATTTTTCTAAAAGCGCTTGGCTTGGGACAAAGAAATACTATACCGTCCATGCTTCCATCTGTCTGGTCTTTTAAGTGCTCTTACATGTAATATTCTTTCCTCCTTATAACACTGTATAAGGAAGGTTTAGACAAACATCGTAGTATGTCATTTTTATAGCCCCACAACAAAATTGCCATATAGTTTTACCCTTATCCGTCATTCTGTCATTCCACAACGAACAGTTTTTCTAAACACCTTCACATATTGAGCTGATTTTTAGAATGTTATGCTACTATGATGAGTTACAGATCAAGATTACATTTGGTTCAGCTCCGCTGATTTTTGCTGAAATTACGGGCTTTGGACTTTGAACATTTCGTGAAAATAGCATTTATACAGACTTATTTTCTAAATGCCTTCACATATTTTAGCTGATTTTTAGTATGTTAGTCTACTATGATGAGTTACAGATCCAGTTTAAGTTTGGTTCCACTCCACTTATTTTTGGCGAAAAAATGGACTTTGGACTTTGAACATTTCATAGCAGTTAGACTTTTTTTTAACACTTTCATATATTGAGCTGATTTTAGTATGTGAGTCTACTATGATAAGTTACAGATCGAGTTTACATATAGTTCTGCTCTGCTGATTTTTGCCGAAACAACAGGCTTTGGACTTGGAACATTTTGTAAAAATAACAGTTATACAGAATTTTTTTCGAAACACCTTCACATATTAAGCTGATATTTAATATGATAGTCTACTATGATGAGTTACAGATTGAGTTTACATTTGATTCCGCTCCATTGATTTTTGCTGAAATTACGGCTGTAGACTTTGAACATTTTGTGAAAATAACAGTTATACAGACTTTCATTCTCAAATTTCCACCCCTAAAAATGGCTTCAATCTTTTGTTGTAAACCGGGCTATTCGTGTTGTTCCGACGCATCTAGTCATGTCTGTTTTATGGAAGAGGCACCCAGGAAGTTAAGATTATGTGAAGTTTCCTCCTTTTAAGGAAGGTTTAGACAAACATCATAGTATGTCCTTTTAATGTCTGTTTTATGTTACAGTTGGGTAAGGAAGAGGCACCCACGAAGTTTAGATTATGTGAAGTTTCCTCCTTTTAAGGAGGGTTTAGACAAACATCATAGTATGTCAGTTATGCAGTACTTAGATGATTTACATTGTCCAGAGGAGGAAGAATGTGATGAGTATGAAGAGGATTTTCATATACAGCAAAACAGTATGTATGCCCATGACAACAGTTTGTGTCATAATCCAAACAGTATTTATTCCAATCAAGACAGTTTTTGTCCTTATCAAAACAGTATGTATGCCCATGACAACAGTTTCTGTCATAATCAAAACAGTATGTATGCCCATGACAACAGTTTGTGTCATAATCAAAACAGTATGTATGCCCATGACAACAGTTTCTGTCATAATCAAAACAGTATTTATTCCTATCAAGACAGTTTTTGTCCTTATCAAAACAGTATGTATTCTGATAAAAACAGTTTGTGTCATTGTCAAAACAGTATGTTTTCCAATCAAAACAGTATGTATTCCAATCAATACAGTTTGTGTCCTTATCAAAACAGAATGTTTTCCAATCAAAACAGTTTGTGTCTTTATCAAAACAGTATTTATTCCTTTCGAAACAGTTTGTATTCCAATCTGAAAAGCAGATTTTACTATTAAATCAGGTTCAAAACCTGTCATAACGGTTTCCATACCTATCTTAACAATATATTTTCCTATCCTTTTTCAAATCAGATGTATTTCTATCAAAACAGTATATTCCTTTAAAAAAAAGTGTCCTTATCAAACCAGTTTGTATTCCTATTAAATAAAAATTTTGTTTTTATCAAACCAGAATGTTTTCTATCAAAACAGTATGTGTTCCTGCTAAAACATGTTTTCATATCAAAACTATGTATTATAATCAAAACAGTAAGTTTTTCTGTCAAAAAGTTTGTATTCTGATTAAAACAGTATTTTTTTTCAAATCAAAGCAGTGTGTCTTCCTGTCAAAACATTGTGTTTTCATATCGAAACTGTATGTATTAAAATTAGACCTGTATGTATTACAATCAAAACAGTATTATCATAATCATAACAGTAAATACTCCAATCAAAACAGTTTCTGTCCTTTTCAAAACAGCATGTTTTCCTATCAAAATAGTATGTTTTCCTATCAAAACAGTATGTATTCCAATCAATACAGTATGTATTGCATTTAAACATTTTATGTCTTTATCAAAACTATGTATTCCAATCAAAAGTTTGTTTCCTTATCAAAACGGTATGTTTTCCTATCAAAATAGTTTGTTTCCTTATCAAAACATGGTGTATCCCTATCAAAATAGTTTGTATTTCTATCAAAAAAGTGTATTTCTTTCAAAATATTAATTGCATAACATTAGGTATTCATAGAAAAATGGTTTGTATTTGTAACTGCTTTTGAAAGTAGAAAATAAGGAGATGTGGTATGATTGCCAATGAGACAACTATCCACCAAAGTTTAAATAGTCTTGTACAGCAAAACAGCATGGTAAAAGTTTGGAGTCTTAGCTCAATTTAATTCCTATAACCTTTTATTACAATGCCGTATATTCTAATAGTGTTTATAGCAGAATTAAATTCACTAATATACAGAAAAAAACCAGTATGCAATCGTAGTGAAAAGGTATGCACATTTACACTGCTAAACAGGACTTTTTATAGTTGGATTGAAAGAGTACCTACATTAAGTTCATGACATGGGACAGGCCCAATAACATGCAGGGTTAAATCAGGTTTTTAAGCTTTTAACTCTCCCCTTTTAGCTCACCTGGCCCGAAGGGCCAAGTGAGCTTTTCTCATCACTTGGCGTCCGTCGTCGTCGTCGTCCGTCGTCGTCCGTCGTCTGTCGTCGTCCGTCGTCGTCCGTCGTCGTTAACTTTACAAAATCTTCTCCTCTGAAACTACTGGGCCAAATTTAACCAAACTTGGCCACAATCATCATTGGGGTATCTAGTTTAAAATTGTGTCCGGTGACCTGCCAAACCAACCAAGATGGCCGCCATGGCTAAAAATAGAACATAGGGGTAAATGTATATTTTGGCTTATAACTCTGAAACCAAAGCATTTAGAGCAAATCTGACATGGGGTAAAATTGTTGATCAAGTCAAGATCTATCTGCCCTGAAATTTTCAGATGAATCAGACAATGGGTTGTTGGGTTGCTGCCCCTGAATTAGTAATTTTAAGGATTTTTTTCCGTTTTCGGTTATTATCTTGAAAATTATTACAGATAGAGATAAACTGTAAACAGCAATAATGTTCAGCAAAGTAAGATCTACAAATAAGTCAACATGATCAAAATGGTCAAGTGACCCCTTAAGGAGTTATTGCCCTTTAAAGTAATTTTTTACCAATTTTTTGTAAATTTTTGTAATCTTTTAAAAAAATCTTCTCCTCTGAAACTACTGGACCAAATTCAACCAAACTTAGCCACAATCATTATTAGGGTATTTAGTTTAAAAAATGTGTGCGGTGACCCAGCCAACCAACCAAGATGGCTGCCATGTCTAAAAATAGAACATAGGGGTAAAATGTAGATTTTGGCTTGTAACTCTAAAACCAAAGCATTTAAAGCAAATCTTACAGGGATTAACTTGTTTATCAAGTAAATATCTATCTGCCCTCAAATTTTCAGATGAATTGGACAATTGGTTGTTGGGTTGCTGCCCTGAATTGGTAATTTTAAGGAAATTTTGCCGCTTTTTGGTTATTATCTTGAAAATTATTACAGATAGAGATAAACTGTAAACAGCAATAATGTTCAGCAAAGTAAGATCTTCAAATAAGTCAACATGATCAAAATGGTCAGTTGACCCTTCAGGAGTTATTGCCCTTTAAAGTAATTTTTACCAATTTTTGTAAATGTTTGTAATCTTTACAAAATCTTCTCCTCTGAAACTACTGGACTAGATTCAACCAAACTTAGCCACAATCATTATTAGGGTATTTAGTTTAAAAATGTGTGCGGTGACCCAGCCAACCAACCAAGATGCTGCCATGGCTAAAAATAGAACATAGGGTAAAATGTAGATAAAACATAGGTTTCAAACGCACTTTTAGTCTTATATCTCTGAAACTAAACGACAGTACAACAGTTGCATTTATCATGCATCAATTGTAAATAAAAATATCAGGTGAGCGACACAGGGTCCTTGGAGCCTCTAGTTTATTCAAATTGGTAACTTCTTTTATATCTGAAGTTAGTCCTTCATCTCAAAGATTTCAACATAAAATACATTCTGAGTAAAGCAGGCAAGACTTTTCAGTATGCTCACTCTTGTTTGCAACTGAATTATAATAATTGATTGATTATTGCTTGCTTAATGTCTAAATTAAAATGATATTCTAACAGAAAGTAGCAAATGATTTCTGCATTAAGGATCCATTAATCTAAAGAATAGTTCTTTCTAGCAAATTCTTATCTGTTTGTGTTGTATTGCAGACGGCAAAAAGCCACAAAATGATGTTGATGATACGCCCATTCCAGATCCAAAACACAAGAAACGGAAGACAAAAAGTGGACTTCTTAGTTCGTGTAAACAATCATAGTATTCCAATTAATGTCATTTGTATGTTGTGAGTGCGTGAGTAAGTCATGTGATTATTGTATGGTGTATGAGTTGTGAAATTTTATGTTGATGGGAACCAAGTACAGTAAAATCTGTTTATCTGAAACATTTCACTATATTTATAAAATTTGATGCAGAAGGAAGGAACCACTGTGCTTTGATAAAATCAAAAAGCATTTATCATCCAGAACCACATTCTCTGGTGACATAAGAGGAGCTAAAACGGTGTATTAATGATTGGAAAATTTGAGAAGACATTGATATGTTTTCATATCTGATATGCTGAAAAGAACTCAAATCCATTGTTGGCAAGCTGGACATACAAATAATGTTATGTTTCCAATAACATGACCAACACCCCTTTTTATACAACCGCAAAAAATTTTTTGGGATCGTATAATGGTATGATGTCGTCGTCTGCGTCGTCCGAAGACACATTTGGTTTCCGGACAATAACTTCTTTAGTTTAAGAAGTTTCAATACCACAAAAGGAAGGTTGGGATTGATTTTGGGGATGATGGTCCCAACCGTGTAGGAATTGGGGGCCCAAAAGGGGCCCAAAACAAGCATTTTTCTAGTTTCAGGATAATAATTTGTGTATAAGTATTTTGATTGCTCGGAAATTGTACCACAATGTTTAATACCACAAGTAGAAGGTTGGGATTCATTTTGGGGGTTATGGTGCCAACAGTTTAGGAATTAATGGCCAAAAAGGGGCCAAAAATGAGCATTTTTGTAGTTTCCAGACAATAACTTATGTGTGAGTGTATGGATCTCTCTGACATTGTACCACAATGTTCCATATCACAAAGGGAAGTCTGGGATTGAGTTTGGGGGTAATTGCCCTAAACATGCAGGAATAAGGGGCCAAAAGGGCCAAAACAAGCATTTTTCTAGTTTCCAGACAGTAACTTGTGTTTAAGTGAATGGATCTCTCTGAAATTGTACTACAAGGTTCCATACTACAAAGGAAAGCTGGGATTGAGTTGAGGGTAATTGCTCCAAGGAGGGATTCAAAAAGTTTGGGAGGGGGAGGGGAGGGTTTTCCAATTTTTTTAAGGGGTTCATATTTTTTTTTCAAAAATTTTTCAAATTTCAAATTTTTGAAAAGTTTCAAGAAGAAAGAAGAAACCTTCAATTGCACAGTATTACACAATAGATTTGTAAGATTTTTGACCACATGTATTTTGTGTCAGAAACCTATATTAAGTCAAAATTTGATCACAATCCAAATTCAGACAGTATCAAGCTTGAATATTGTGTCCAAATTTGCCCCAACTGTTCAGGGTTCGACCTCTGCGGTCGTATCAGGCTGCACTCAGCGAAGCATTTTATTTAATGTTGGTACAGTTTTACATTGCTGAATTTATAACTAAATTCTAAAAATTTTATAAAAGATCTTGATTGTTTGACTCATACAAATTTTGAAGTATATATAAATAGATTGCACAGTTCTGTCTGCTATACTTTCCACTATGTACGCTCTTACTGATTTTCAGGATTTTATCTGGAAACCAAAGCTTCCAAAACGGTCATATATTCCGGACATTTGTATAATGTCTGGTAAAAGTCCGGCTGGGCAAAGCATGAAACGGTCATCTACTTTTTAGTTTTCAAGGCTTTCTTAAGAGACGGTCATTTTAACATAAATCACGATCTTTTTGACCCAACCTTTTGCCTTTAACAGCCACACATTTCCGGTCATGAAAGTGACATGATCATTGAGTACTATCAAAACAACCCCTATCTTAATACCTTCTCATTTTAATCAAGGCTAATTAGTTGTCGAACAGCTGAAATTTACCTGTTCAGGTGACAAGTAAACTATTTTGAGACGGGACATTGATCGGTCTATTCAAAGATATTTTCTTACATTTCAGCGGTTTGCATCTAATTAATTTAGTCAAAAAGATTTAAATTATCAGAAATACGTTTACAAATATGATTTGATGAAAAAATTAAAAAGGTAAAAATGAAAAATCGTCATAACCACGTTGTTTGAACCAGAGTCATGTCTCTGTTTGAACTAGTACACGTGTGCACAGGTGTGAAATTTAATTATGCATCCTAATTTCTTCAAAAAATGCTTACATTGTCATTGATACCTTTATCTCACGTTTATTTCGAATATTTTCTTGAAGAAATAATGTAGAAAGAGCTACTTATACTCATTCATGCTTTGCAAACGTACACGGAATTTAAGTATCCGTCTCTGGTCCATGTTTTACCATTGTCAAGATAACATCCGGTATTAGATTTAAACTTTTGACAACATTATTTTGCACAAATAAAGAGTCTAAGGCAGATAAAGTACGCTGATGTTGCACACTTCGAATGATGCACTGACAATTTAGCAGTTTACGTGGGAACTTGAATCAAAGAAAGTTTAATATTGCTTTTTTTTAAATGTCAATCATTGGGATGGCCAACTCGGCAACTGATTACCATAATTTCCTTTTGTTTATTTAGTCTTAAGGGATTAAAATCGGCATAAGATATAAAATGTCCGGCTGGCTAAAAATAATTTTGGAAGCCGTGCTGGAAACACAACATTTTTTTAGTTCACATGTTTCACTGGGCCTGTGAGCTTTTTCCATCACTTAAACATTGGTCGTCCTTCTGTCTGTTATCTGTTTTCTTTTTCAAAATTTTTATCCCCTGCAACAAAAGAATATAGTCATACTCAGATTAAATTCTTACAAAAGTATGTAATATAGATGTCAACTCTCTGCCTCCAAATTATTTTTTTTTTAAATATGAAATCTCCTTGTGAACACTAGTGTTATATTTGATAGAGTGTTTGCTATTTGGTGTTTGATGTTTATATCAGTAATTTAAGAGTTCACTTTTATTCCAGTTAGCCTTTTATGTAAAAAGTACTTGGACAAAGCTAGTTTCACAAAAGTACTCTGTTCTGCTCCATTTTCAGCCTTGCTAGCTAATATTAAAATGCTTTTGGTATGTAGCAGTGTACCATTCTAGGAACAGAGAATCCATGCCCAGTTTTTTGTTGCTATTAAGGTTTCAGTTTTGTTTGCATTGCTGGTAAAAAAGTGAGGAAGAAAATATCACATTGACCTGATTTTCACATAGATATTAACTTATTTTGATGATGTAAAAATTGGCATTATATATGCTATAATGAAATTATACCATTCACTCATGCAACATTTCTATAGAGCCTCCATATGATATATGCATGAAACAGAATTTTTACACTGTGATTCACTTAATATTTAATTTGTATTGTGTTTGCAGTAAATAAAATAATAACTGTTGATAGAAATGTAAGTAAGACTGTTTTTCCAAGGTGCTAACATGGTATATGTCAAACATCACATGTGTCATTGAAATAGTACGCATACTGTGTCATACATTACATGTTTATAGTTCCCAAAAATGATATTGTAGTTTCAGTTTAAACTCTTGTTATATAAAACTCAAGGGACCATTAGAGTTTGTCGACTTAGTGCTACATATACATTATTCTCATCATATTTAGTATATTGTATAATTTGAAATAATTAAGTTATAATCATGTTATGTAACTCTATGTTACACATTCTCCAATTATTTCTGTCAGAATTACATGTCCAGAATGTATAAAAGATTTAAACAGACGCCTCATTGCATTCTTCAAAATAGTCCCTTGTTTCATACTTAAACTGCTTATTGCATGCAAATATTGGTAACAGTTTATTACCATTGACAAAGTATGAGGTGATTGTTAGATATAAGCTAGTGATTCACAAGTATATTGAAGACCATTAATCACTGATCTAGTATTAACTTTATCTAATATTAATGGGGCAATAGTTCTCTAGGGTTTTATTTAAAACAGACTTATATATGGGTTGCTTTGTATATGAGTTTTGCTTAATTTTTTTATTACTGTATTTTCCAAGATTTGGATAGAAGCCAAAGATATAAAGTAACCTGCTATAATATATTCAAATTATAAAATTCACCTCTGAAAAAGACCGCTCCAGTTTTTACGCAATTCAAAAAAAATAATGTTTTTGCAGCAAACCAGTGAAACCTCTAAAAAGGAAGAGTAAATTGCATTTAGTTGTAATGTTTTAAATGACTTGAGTATTACCCTGTCTGTCCTTCCCTCTGTTCACGGTGTTGAAATTCTGTGGATAGGTGACATGGTCTAATATCAAGAAATTCCATGTGATGTATTAATGATATTTTTCTTCTGTATCTATCTCATGTAGTTATCCCTCATTAAGTACTGGTCTTCTACAGTTAGATCATTATGACCTATATTTTATACTTGAACAACTTCGGTTGTGTGTTTGTTTTGTATTGCTTTTACTTATTGTGGTATATCAGTGATGCTTCACAACTATGATTTTGTAATATAACACATTTGTAACATTTTGAGTAAATATGGCCTTCATTTTATGCTCTGGTGACATAAATTTTGCGTTTAAGTTATTTTCTGTCAGGCAAATTGTTGTATATTTTTGCATGACAATTTTCATCAGGCAAATTGTGGTTTATTTCAAAATGACAGCCCTCTGTTGAATTTTTGATATACTCCTTGTATCAGGATCAATAATTTCTCACAGAAACGTCTACATGTGTTTATTTCAGTAGACTAGCCACTGATAGGAATTAGCATTCAAAAATTTATAGCTTTGTTTTTAGTTAAGCAGTTCTTATTTTTACACTGTTATAAATTAAGAATACATTTTTGTAACGACATTATTTCTACGTACAGTTATTCTTTTGTACATTTTTAATTCGTCAAGTATACCAATTAATCAGAATTAAGTTATTTATTATTAATACATTGAGTTTCAGGAAGTAAATTTAGAGCAAGAATGTACTTTATAAGTATTACCAAGTAGACATTCATAAATTCAGAAAGAAGGTATTGTTATTCATGATCAGGAAAAAAACCCAATTCACAAAAAGGTAAAACAATATAAGTCAAAGTTCTGTTAGTCAACAAACTTAAAAAAAATAAATTTAGAGCACAATATAAAATATGTTTTGTCAATACTGCAATTATGTTCAATACCTGTTCACTGAGGGGTTGTCTAAGTTCAATAGTCAGTTCACAAAATTATGTCCAGTATAAGATTAGTACATAATCCAGTTTTACTGTAATGATGAAACCGATGAAGATCATTGTAAAAGGTTCATGTTTTATACTATGTAACTTCATATGCTTCAAAATAATTACCCTGCATTTGTCTGTCAACAATATATAGCTTAAGTTCTAAGGAACTTTTTGTTGTGTCAGTATTAACATTTTTGTTTTGCATAAATTTAAAAAAAAAATGTATAATACATTTAAACTATCAGGTTTATTTTCCATATACAAGTGATGTATTCAATGTTATAAAAATACATAATTTGTTCATCCCTCATCAATTTATATTCAATTATTAAAAAACATGTGCTGCGGGCATTGATTCAGATATTATAGTTTTCACTGTATAATAAGATATTTCAGATTTTACTGTATTCAATATTCCAGTATGCACTGATTGTTGTTGGTACAGGTGAAATGAGTCCTGTATAATTTTGTTAGATTAAATATTGTTATTTTGCCTCTATATTATTTTAATAAATTCTATTCATTTTATGAAAAAACTCAGTTACTTATTTGTGATAGCCCTCTTCTTGACATTCAGGCCATTTAACGGGCAGTAAAGACCCGTCTAAATTGCATTTAATTGATAAATTCAACAACACTTAACCGTTATCTTGATGATATTTTTTCGTTAAATAATCAAGAATTTTCTCAATTTACTGCAGAAATTTACCCAAAGGAACTTACTTTAAATAAATCAAATTTAAACAGTAATAACTGTCTTTTCCTAGATTTAGATATTTCGGTTTGAAACGGGAAACTCCACACTAAAATTTACAACAAAAGGGACGATTTTTCGTTCCCTATTGTTAATTTTCCCTTTCTGGATGGTGATGTTCCTATGGCACCATCTTACGGTGTTTATATTTCACAACTCGTTCGCTATGCCCGTGTCTGTTGTGATGTTTTTATTTTAACGAACGTAATCTATGTATTACTGGTGAATTATTAAGCCAGGGATTTCATTACCATTCTTTCATAAATATAAAGATTTAGTTTTGAAAATTGGTTGTACCTGTAGAAAACTTATTTCAAACGGGTTAGCACATCCACATTTTTACGGAAATATTGTTTACCGTGCCTGGAAATTTAGAAACGATCCTGGTAAACTTATCGATCCTTTAAATAAACTTATCCTAAAAGGTTACCAATTCAACACTGTAATTAGATCACTGAATATTGTTTTTATTGGTATTAATATTGATTTTGTTATCAGTAAATTAAAAGCAAACTAAATATTTTTGTTATATACATATACACATTCATGGATCTACAATCTGTCGATACCTGTATCTTGGCATTGCACAAGGTCATGTTTATCTCTGACTGTTTATGACATCTTTACACTAAATCCATTGGATGTTGGATGTGTACTGATTGATAATTTAGTCTTAAATGCATGATTTTTTTTATTAGTTGTTAGTGGCTTTGAACTAGCTGTCAGTAACTGTGAGTACTCTCAGATCTGTACTTAGTGTCTTTTTCTTGTTGGGATGTACAAGTACCCGGCCACATCCACTTGTATTTGTAGTATTTGTATTTTTATCCATCTGATGAGTTAAGCCTTTTTCAACTGATTTTTATAGTTCGTTCTTATGTTGTACTGTTACACCACTGTCCCAGGTTAGGGGGAGGGTTGGGATCCCGCTAACATGTTTAACCCCGCCACATTCTCTATGTATGTGCCTGTCCCAAGTCAGGAGCCTGTAATTCAGTGGTTGTCGTTTGTTTATGTGTTACATATTTGTTTTTCGTTCATTTATTGTACATAAATTAGGCCGTTAGTTTTCTCGTTTGAATTGTTTTACATTGTTCAGGGCCTTTTATAGCTGACTATGCGGTATGGGCTTTGCTCATTGTTGAAGGCCTTACGGTTACCTATAGTTGTTAATTTCTGTGTCATTTTGGTCTCTTGTGGAGAGTTGTCTCATTGGCAATCATACCACATCTTCTCTTTATATCATGTGTAGAAAGGAAGTCTTGGTATTGAAGTCAAGAGTATCAAGTGTTAAACAAAACAAAAGATCAGAAAATCTTGGTTAAGTAAAACAAACCAACATTCCAGCACAGACATAGTATGTAAACTAACTGAGGGTTGGTTGTTTACATGTCAAGTGACAGATATTTCATGCATATTCAAGACTAGGTTTTTAATTGCTTGAATGTTGTTAATTTTATGCTGTAAAACACGTTGGTATGTGTTATTTCGTTTGAAGTACCACATGATGTTTACAGCTATATATGTCTCTTTCTGAAGTGTACTGTACTTGCCATTAGATTTGAGATAATTATACAGATCATCACTTGTAAAACCCTTGTTTGTCCTTCTTTGTGCTTTCCAACGTTCATTTTATTCCAGTCAATGCTCTGTGTTTTAAACATTTAACCAATCAAGTAAGGGAACTACCATTTGATTTTTAATGGGGGGGCTAGGATGAAAAATTTTTTCCTGCCTTTTTATTTTTCCCTCTATTCGGTCCTGCCTTTTTAATTTTCACTCTTTTCGGTCCTGCCTTTTTTTTTTTAGTTTATCCTGACTTTTTTTTTACATAAATTGTCATCCTGCCTTTTTTTTGCAAATAATCTCATTCTAAAATTAAAATTGAGAATGGAAATGGGGAATGTGTCAAAGAGACAACAACCCGACCACAGAACAGACAACAACAGAAGGTCACCAATAGGTCTTCAATGCAGCGAGAAATTCCCGCACCCGGAGGCATCCTCAAGCTGGCCCCTAAATAATTATATATATATCCTGCCTTTTTTTTTACTCAAAACTCCTGTCCTGCCTATTTTTTTCAAATTTCATCCTAGCCCCCCCATAAAAATCAAATGGTAGCTCCCTAAGTAAGTATATACGCTCTTCATTACAGCCCTCATTTTCTTTCGTTTAGCCAATGCTCTCTCCCTTCTAGTAATTAGATACAGCATCCTTGAGCTTACCTAGATGAGTACAAACCAAACTGGTATATAAACATTCCCTGTAGATTGTAGCTCAGTTTTGCCACACGTTTGTTGTTTAGTGACTCAATAATTTCAGTTTTAACAACTTGCATCTCAATCGTTTGTGTTGTAGACAGGTTCTCTTGCACTTCCCTTGTTAGTAACCATTCCCCATCCCTCGATCTACGCTTTCCAGGTGTTGACCTATATTAATGTAATTTTATTTCAAATTATGTTTTGTTTATTAGTTCTCTCTATTCTTCATCTTGTTTGTTATAATCTTTTATGTTCATGCTTTCACATGTACTAGTTCTCTTTTTATTTCTATCTAACATTCGTTAGTTTTACTGTCTTCGTTAAATTCTTGAATTTCTTACACTTTTATAAGTCCTTTGACTAAAACAAGCATCAGTTTTACCTGGTATATTCCCTACTTTTGTTTCTTAGATGTTCTTTGCTGGAAGATTTTCAACTTTGATCACTTCTATTTCATATTCCGTACTTTTGCCTCGTTTTGGACAGAAAGTCTTTCATTTCAGTTAGTGTTTAGTTGTGTTCTGCACCTTTTGATTTATGAGCTTCCAAGTTTGATAGATCTTTCTTTACGGTATAACACAATTGTTAGTTCAACGATCTGTGTTGCATATTTTCTTTCTCATAACTTTTCTGTGCATGTAGTTCGACACAACTGTTAATCTCGCGGTGGCGTGTAGGAGTGTGGGTTTGATCCCTGATTGACACTAACTAAAGATCTTAAAAGCTGTATTTGCTACTTCTCCGACAAGTAAATGGCATTTAACTGTCGGTCTAACTCCTGAACATGTTATTGTTCTGAATATACATATGATATTTGCCAATGGACGATAAGCAGCCATTTATCACTCATCAAATCATTAGAAATACATTCGTGATTTTATGCGTGTTTTCTGTATTTCGTGAACATTCTATGCAGTTAGATCTAACATTCATTTGTTCACCTTTCCATTTATTTATATCATGTATTTATGTATATAGTTTATAATATTTTAAAATGTTACAGTTTATAAAGTTGTTTGGATTGTTTCCCTTTGAATATATCTGGTGATTGTTGAATGCTTGCTTTTCTTCCATCGGCAAATATTACACAAAGATTAAATATTGTGGCATTCAACACTTCCATTGGCAAATATTACACAAAGATTAAATATTGTGACATTCAACACAATAACAGATCTAAATTTTGGAAAATAAACAATTAATAATGATGAATCCTCACACGAGGTGCAAAGATCCCCACAATTAGTATTTTAAAAAGTCTAATACAATCCGCTACACTGTCTGCTGACATCACCAAGAGCAACATGGTGTAAGCTTTGACGTGACCTTGCATGATCGAACTTCTTAGAATTCTTATAATGCACTCAAAAGCTATTTGTTTAATATTTGGGTTAATACATTTGTATTCAGACAAGTTCAGCATTTTGTCATTTATTTCCTATCTGTGCTACTGCATGCTGTTTCTTCAGTCCATGCAAAATTTCAGTCTTTCTATAACCGTTTTTCTGTTAAAGACTAGTTTTAAGGCACACGCTGTGCATCTTTGGGTGGAGGGGCGTTATTTTTATCTCTCCAACACCAACAATTTTGTAGGCAGTTTAATATAAAAACTATTTTTCAATAACCAGTTTGTCACCTCTTTAAAACTGAATTTGTGGTGACTGTGTTGTGTTTTGGCCTGCAACAACACACATAGGAACATTTAACAACAGTACGACTCTACATCCACTCTTGAGACGAATTCTTTCAACAAATGACGACTTCCGCGATACATAAATTAATAAGTTCGGCATGGAATACAATTTACATAGTTGGTACTGCTCAGTGGTGTATAAGTAAATATGTAGGACTCTAAAGTGCGATGGGGACGCTAAAGTGCGATGGTCACGCTAAAGTTCGATGGTATGCGCTAAAGTGCGATGCCTCCATACGCTAAAGTCCGATGGTCCGCGAAAGTATAGACGTAAGAAACGTAGTTGGATTATGACGTTAACAGTCGTTTATACAAACCAAAAATGAATATGCCGGAATATGGGAAGATAAATTAAAAATATTTGATTAACAAATTCTAAACCAAATGTCCATGACTTAATTATTTTAAACTTAATCGTGCTTTGTCCGCTAAAGCAAATGCGTTTTTTTCGGGTGCTGGAAGAAGGACTTGTATCCTGCAGTTTACTATATAGATACAAAATAGTATACGCTTATATCCTGTATCCTGCTTCTGTTGGAAGCGAACGGATGCATGTAAATCATTTTTACGTTGCAGTTTACTTTGCGGTCCCCGTTAAAATATTGTCGATTTTATTGAAAAGTAACGTCAGTAAAACAAAGGTACGAATTTTGTATTTGTTATTCATAATGACGACTGTAAGGGAAGTGTTCACATAGACTGTGTGAACGGCAAGCTACACCAAGAATCCAAATATTTGATACGCCCGAATTGTTAAAAATTCTTTTTACAGGACATATAGTATTTTGTGACACCTAAGTTACCTTTTTAGCAATTATTACTTGGTCGGTCTTCTAAATTTAGAAACATTTAGTTAAGCTTACTGGTAAATTATATTAAACCTTAGCATACTTGCTTTTGCAAAAAGACTATTTTTTAACATCCATGTACTTTAACGTTTTATGCCCTCGAACCTTACCCTATTGGTCCATTGCACTTTAGCGTGACAAACCATCGTACTTTAGCAAACAAACAACCATCGCACTTTAGCGTGATACACCATCGTATTTTAGCGACGACCATCGCACTTTAGCGTGACCATCGCACTTTAGAGTCCTACATATATAATCTGTAATATCAAATTTATAAAAGTTTATATAAACAAAAATTACTTGAATAGACTTTACAAATATTTCTCTAAATGAGTGACAAATACAGTTAACGGATTATAGAAAATATTTTTCTGAATGAGCACATAGCTAATAATTAACAATAGAATAACAGAAGTTTTAATCGAATTAAATAGATACTAAAATCCTTGGCAAGATTGAGGCAAATGTCACTAATTGAAAAACAAATTGAAACATGAAATTAAATTTATCATTAGCTTAATCTTCCATACTTTTCATGTAATAGATATTAATAAAATCCCTAAGTGAAACATTGCAAGTACAAAAGAACAATTAGTTTGACGAAATGCTTTTATAAAAACATATCCGAAAAGTCTCAATATTAAATTTTGTCCATTTCTTCACTGAAAGAATTTACAGAAACAAGAATTTCTATTATGATGATATACTTTCCCTAATCTCTCGATGGGAACAAGGATTTGTATAGTAATCATCCAAATCCTTGATGGAAACAAATATTTTTTCACTTTTCTTCAAACACTTTTTTCTTAAAAAATTAGAATCAATGACTTTCTTAAAAAAAAAAAAAAAAAAACAACATTAATTAACCGAAAAAGTATTCTAATTATTTTTCATTTCATATGAATTTATTAAAGATCGATTTTTTTCTCTCACGGTATATCTATATCTATTCGCAGTTTTTCGACAAGGAAAATATTACATGTATAATTACATTCCCGATAATACCTGCGACAATTTAGTTTTTAAAACTAGTTTGTGATCCCCTTTCGGATTTACAAGTCGCAAGGTGGCGTGAATGTGACACAGAAGGATGTATATAGTTCACGGTTCGGTGACCACTATGAAAAGCGCTATGTTTTGAATAGTAAACGATTTCGCTTGATACACATGTGGAAGTATTGGATATTTACGATAAACAAATTTTATTCAAATGTAAAAATTTAAAGATGGCTTCACCCGAATCAGGTAAGATTTTTTTTATTTAGTTTTTACAAATATCGTCTGCATATTTTTTTCGGGTAGATTTTAAACACCTGTCAGAATATCGCACATACCCAAGGATATTCACCTGGACGATTTTATCAATAGACATGTCGGATTTTTCATATTTTCATTAATTTCACAGTAAAACACATATTAGATTATTAAGTAGTAGTTCGTAAGGTTATTTAGACCACAGTTTTCAAACAAAATAACTTGCCCAGAACAACCCCCTCCCACCCATTGAAAATCCAATTATTAGGATATTTAAACAACATTTTATTGCTATATGTATACCTAAAACTGTATTAATCGCTGATCGTACATTTTAGGAAGAAAGTTAAAAGCGGTGCATATGCAATCAATAGAAAGATCTAACAATCAGTTTGTTTCCAAATGAATTGACTGATTTTTTTGTTTTTTTACACCCAGCATATCTCTTCAAAAGTGAATTGACATGAATATATTTGATTATGCATAAAATTGAAAAGAAAATTGATTTTATAGTAGTTATCGGTAAATCTGTATGCCTGAGTGGAATTTTAAATTGGGGGGAATCTCAAACTGATAATTGTTCTGGATATTTAATTATATTAACAACTTATCACCTCCGTGTAGAGCTTTAGGCATTTTAGACAGCATTCAACATTTTACTATTAATGGTAGTTTACATATACAAAAAGGATTTGTTCATCCCGTATACTTTTAGCACCTGGAATTAGATAAATAATGTTTTACCCCAAACGACTTCCTGCATCATGCTTTTAATATCATACTGTTTTTACAAATACTAGCATTTCATTTTTTGATACATTACAAAATGGTAACAATAAAACTATGAAATTGATTGAAAATGTCATAGTACTAAGATACATGTATAACATTAAGTACGGAAACACCGTATGACAATAGATAGTCTGCATAACAACCATGTCTAAATGTCCAGCACTGAAATTTTGACCCTGAATCCTTTCACAGAATAACAATGACTAAATATTGGTATATAAACATTGAAACTAAATGCTTACACAGAATAACATCGATGTCCAGATATTGACATTTAATGACAAAAAGAAACTGACAGAGACTGGCATGTGTCTGAATGCTGACCTCAAATGATATTATATGTTATAATATTAACACTAAATGTAAACATAACATCTATATACTAACACTTAATGACAACATGTGTCTGAATACTGACACTGAATGGCAACATATGTTTAAATACTCACACTGAATGACAACATGTTTAAATACTGGCACCAAAGACATGTGTCTGAATACTGACACTTAATGTCTGAATACTGACACTGAATGACATCACATGTATGCATACTGATAGTGAATGACAACATAGGTCTGAATACTGACACTCAACGTCATTATATGTTTGAATACTGAAACAAAATGACATCATGTATTTTTAATTACTGACATTGAATGACAACATCTGTTTAAATGCTACCTATTAACTGAATGATGAGATTGTGTTGCAGTTACCTATTAACTGAATGCTGACATTATGTGACCAATTAACTGAATGCTGACATTGTGTTTATATTAACGGAATACTGACATTGTGTTACCTATTAACTGAAGATGACATTGTGTTACCATTTAACTGAATTATGATATTATGCTACCTATTAACTGAATGCTGACATTGTGTTTACCTATTAACTGAATGATGTCAATGAATAAACTAGGATTTGATAAACTGATAATGTATGATAAAATATCTGAATACTGACAATATTTAACAACATATGAATACTGACAATATATGGCAACATATTTGAATACTGACATACCAGTACACAATTTTATTTAGGGGCCAGCTGAGGACCACCTCCAGGTGTGGGATTTTCTCGCTGGGTTGAAGACCCATTGGTTGCCTTCGGCTGTTATTTGCTCTTTGGTCGGGTTGTTGTCTCTGACGTATTCCCCATTATCATTCTCAATTTTAATATGTGACAACATATCTGAATACTGACAACATCTGTATACTGACAATATTTGACTGTTAACAACATGCAACAACATATCTGTGTACTGATATTATTTGACAACATATCTGAAAACTGACAATATATGACAACATATCTGAATACTGACAATATATCTGTATACTGACAATATGTGACAACATTTGACTGCTAACAATATGATACAACATATCTGTATACTGACATTATTTGACAACATATCTGAATACTGACAATATTTGACAACATATTAATACTGAAAATATATGGCAACATATTTGAATACTGACAATATATGGCATAATATCTAAATACTGACAATATGTGACAACATATCTGTATACTGACAATATATCTAAATACTGACAATATTTTAAATGTGAATACTGACAATATTTGACAACATATTTATATTGACAATATATGGCAACATATCTGTATACTGACAATGTGTGACAACATATATGTATACTGACAATGTTTGCCAACATATCTGTAAACTGACAATATGTGACAATATATCTAAATACTGAAAATATTTGACAACATCTATGAATACTGACATTGTATTTGTGTACTGATCATATATTGAGATACTTTCAACAACATTGTATCTGAATACTGGCATTGTGTGACAGTGTTTCATCATAATATTGACAATTAATGTGTAAGTTAATAACAACACTTAGTTATTTAAAAAAAAAACTTTTTAAAACAATAGTCTGATTTTTATACTCATCTACTGTTTTGAATGACTGATTTTCATTATGGACATCTTCCTTTCAACCAAATACCAAGAACTACACCTACATTGGGTATTGTTTGTTGATATACCAAGCACTACACCTACATTGGGTATTGTTTGTTGATATACCAAGAACTACACCTACATTGGGTATTGTTTGTTGATATACCAAGAACTACACCTACATTGGGTATTGTTTGTTGATATACCAAGAACTACACCTACATTGGGTATTGTTTGTTGATATACCAAGAACTACACCTACGTTGGGTATTGTTTGTTGATATACCAAGAACTACACCTACGTTGGGTATTGTTTGTTGATATACCAAGAACTACACCTACGTTGGGTATTGTTTGTTGATATACCAAGAACTACACCTACGTTGGGTATTGTTTGTTGATATACCAAGAACTACACCTACGTTGGGTATTGTTTGTTGATATACCAAGAACTACACCTACATTGGGTATTGTTTGTTGATATACCAAGAACTACACCTACATTGGGTATTGTTTGTTGATATACCAAGAACTACACCTACATTGGGTATTGTTTGTTGATATACCAAGAACTACACCTACATTGGGTATTGTTTGTTGATATACCAAGAACTACACCTACATTGGGTATTGTTTGTTGATATACCAAGAACTACACCTACATTGGGTATTGTTTGTTGTTTGTTGATATACCAAGAACTACACCTACGTTGGGTATTGTTTGTTGATATACCAAGAACTACACCTACATTGGGTATTGTTTGTTGATATACCAAGAACTACACCTACGTTGGGTATTGTTTGTTGATATACCAAGAACTACACCTACGTTGGGTATTGTTTGTTGATATACCAAGAACTACACCTACATTGGGTATTGTTTGTTGATATACCAAGAACTACACCTACATTGGGTATTGTTTGTTGATATACCAAGAACTACACCTACATTGGGTATTGTTTGTTGATTGTTTTATACAAAAAAGGAAATTAACCCAGCTAATCTTTCTGTTAAAATTATTGAATTACATACATGTAAGACCTTGCTGTAGTTATAGAGGAAGTGTCATTATACATGATTATCTATGGACATAATATTACTGAATAACCAGGAAATAGTCCCTGCTATCTGTATTGATAAAAGATTAAATATTGACAAAAGTCCTGCTTGTCCTTTATTGTTATAGATATTGATTTGGTAGTTAGCTATAATCTCTAAATAGAGTCTTGTGTCCAGGGACAGACAGTGAATGTTTAATCAGCAATCAATTACATTTGGTACATTGAAAATAATGAATTTACCCCTTACAAAGTTTAGGGTTTTTATTAGGGGTTTAATAATACTATGAAAACAGTGATTCAAATGTGTTGAGGGTATTTGTGGTAATAAACTGGCATAAAAGTACTGTTCCATAACCTTTTAAGAAAAAAGAAGTTGGAGATGCTATAGCACAATAGACAATGACTTATCAGATTATTTTTTAATTAACCTATCAGAGTGGGTACCTGTTGTTAAAAAGGTGTTAAAGATCATTCTCATGTCTCATGAATTATCCCCCCCACCCCTCTCTCCCTTTTCAAGATGAATATAGGAAAAAAAACTAAAAGGGTATACAAAAACAAAATTAACATAATATGACACCTAAATATATGTGATAATTGGTTGTTTGTGAAAAGATGCATTATCAGGCATATAAGGATTAGGCAAAAGGAAAAAAAAAAGATTGCGATGATATTGAATATAAGATTAGGAGATGTGGTATGAATTATTTAAGCAGCTTTAGGTTATCGTAGGTAGCTGAAAGTAGAAGTGATGAAAAAATATGTTGAATATTCAATTATGTTAGCCTAAGCTATTGTTATTTCATATTACTTGTTTGTAGAAAACTCTTTAACATACAAATATTATAAACTGATTTATATTTTTCAGAGGATGAAAAGTGGCCAGATATATCTAGTGAAAATAGGATTAAACATGAAATATTATTCTATAGTCAAGGACCAGTTGATGGCTATCTCATTGGTAAGTTAAGATCTGTGGTATGTTTGATATATACCTAGAACATCATTAATATAATTTATCTTGTGGTTAGTGTAAGTTTGAGAGGTACCAAGAATCTCAATAATTTATCTTAAGATGTAAAGTCACAGGAAAGGAGGCTACAACTTTTATGCAAAATAAATTGTCCACATAAGAGCTATTTCAAGCTTCTTGGTAATTGATTTGAATTCGTGAAAATTGAATCTACTACTAAAATGCTACAAGATATCACAAAAGGTCATCACAGGGTTAGTGAAAGGTGAAAATATTTAGTTAAATTCTATATGAACTGTATGGGGTGGTAACATTAATAAGGTACATAATGATGAACATAATAAATGCTTGAGACATTTAAGTTGTTAGAAGCTGTTATTGGGTTGACATGACATAACAGAAGCTTTATATCTTTGGTTGGGGATATTTTTTTTTATGAAAATCAAGCACCTGCAAGAACATGAGTGTATTAACTATTTTGATATGCCCATTAATGAAAAAAATGCTCCTGAACAGTCCTTTGGATGTAAGCTTTGTAAAAAAATCACCAAATTTAATCAACTGTTTTAATGATCTTTGATCTTTTTAAAGGCAAACAAATATATGAATTCATGTATAATGAATGGTACATTTACTTTTTTCTGTTTGAGATAACTACTGACTAATGATAGACAATGATAGCTGCTGACAGGTGAAACAATTTTAATCATTCTACCTGTCTCAAGTGATATATACTGTCCTGTAAGTTTCTTAATGATCAGACCAGCTAGTTAATTAGTTAATGAGCCTTAAAATACTTTCTCATATGGTTTTATGTTCTGGTAATAGTATAGAATGACTTTAAATGTTTTACATATATTTTGTGATGACAAATATAGATGTTAGTAACAACCTACAGCTGTTGTATTGATGACATGTTGTACAGTTTGTTGACAATGTTTAATAGAAAGACACTTGCAACAGAATATATTATATACAAATGTAAACTAATAAGTACATTGTATTTTTAACAATAATGGAGCAAAGTTTACATGTAAAAAATGTACATTGTATATGATGATGCAAGTTGACAACATTTTAATTTGATAAGGAGATACACCTATGGGCATTATGTTTTTCGGTCTGTGTGTCCGTTCGTCCGTCCGTCCGTCCATCCGTCCGTCCGTCTGTCTGTCCTGCTTCAGGTTAAAGTTTTTGGTCAAGGTAGTTTTTGATGAAGTTTAAGTCCAATCAACTTGAAACCTAGTACACATGTTCCCTATGATATGATCTTTCTAATTTTAATGCCAAATTAGAGTTTTGACCCCTATTTCACGGTCCACTGAACATAGAAAATGATAGTGCGAGTGGGGCATCTGTGTACTATGGACACACATTCTTGTTTTGTACCTGCTTTGTACAAGAGAACTTTTAATATGATCGAGTTTGCAGAACTTGTCCTTTTGGCTGTGCTTGGTTGCTATCTGACATGTTTGTTTTTTCTTTCTTTGTTGTAGTGTTAAATCAGGCTGTTTTTTTTCCTCTTATGAATTATTTCACATTTTGTGGGTGCTCATTGCTCTTCAACTTCGTACATTATTTGGCCTTTTTTGTACTTTTTTGATTCGAGCATCACTGATGAGTTTGTTATAGACGAAATGCACATGTGGCGAACAAAATTTTAATTCTGAAATCTATAATGAGTTTATTTGCATTGTTTTTTGTTTATTTATTTAAGTTATTTAGTGGCAATAAGATTGTTTGGATTTTATACCGGTACTTATAAATATCTTATCAATCTTATCTTTTTCATTTGTCATACTGGATCTTTTCAGCTTCCTAAACTGTTTGAGTTTTGTTCGTTTATATAGTCTGTACAGTAACCTGCAATATTGTTGTTCACATCTTTATTTTTGGTCTTTATGGATAGTTATCTCATTGACTATCCAGGGGCTCTTCGGCCGAGTAGTCTTAAGTATTTCATGGACTGTATCATTAGCCTGTCAACACTGAGGTTGTGAGTTTGAACCCCTGACATAGCAGGTGTGTTCCAATACAATCTTAATTGACTAGGATTGCCAGTTTTCCTGCCAAAGGTTGGTATTCTCTCTGTGCACTCCAGCTTCCTCCACTATTAGAAAATACCAGTAAATGCCTAACTTTAGCCAATAGTGCTGAAAGTGGTGTTTAACACCAACAATCAATCAATCAATCTACTTGACATACCACAACTCTTTATTTTTTTTATATTGCCATTCTATTGAGACACATGATCCGATGGACCGTGGGCCAAACCATTCTTTGTTGTTATTTCTAAATGTTGTATTCTAGGCTAATTAAAGTAGCAAATAACAATTTTAAAGTCTTTTACTTGATCCGGTCAGGGATTAAATCCTACTACCACTGTGGCAGTAACCAAATCAGCAAATGAGAATCTAAAAAAAAAAAACAACATTTGGCTCTTGAGACAGCTGCCTTTGAATTTAACTACAAGTACTTGTTTGGTCACAAATGAAAGACTAGCTTTTTGAGTATACATGTGTATAGACATAGCAAAATTTGTGATACCTTTCAATACAGAAACAATACATAAATAATTGTTTTAGCCAAATAAACAAAAATTCAAATTAAGCAACTACCTTAAACTACAAAATATTCTGTAAAAAAAGTAAAAGGGAAAAGATTGAACTATTTTTTTTTAAAACAAAGTTTTTTTTTCTCTCTTTCAAAGGTTTTCTTTTGCAGTACAAAAATGTATTTCAAATTTTCTTTTATTGATGAAAGGTCCAGGACAATTTGTTTTTGCGAGTGAAAGGTTCACCTTTAGAGATTCAAAGGTTCTGTACATAGCATCAGTATACAAGATGAGAAGTTATTCAAAAATGAAAAGTTCCCTCCCAGGAAAGACCAGTCCCACTGAGCACCTCAGATCCACATTTAGACCCTGTTTACACTTGTAAAAAAGATCGATCTTTCCTAAGAAATTTTTAAGATTGATCTTTAGTCTAATGTAAACGAGAAAGATCGATTTTCAATTGGACTTAAAAAGTCCACATCCAGAGGTGGTTTTAAAAAGATCGATCTTTTTTTAATCGATCTTTCTTCAAGTATAAACGCTTAGATCGATCGCGATCGATCTTTCTTCAGTTGAATGTTATATTTAGATATGAAAATAAATCTGCGCATGTCCAGCGGCAAAAAAACACGTGTTTTAAAAAGATGAATGGGATAAGATAGTATAAAACATAGTTTCCACCGTGTTTTTTTTTATCATTCTTCTGAATCGATAAATTCTATTTCTTAGCTGCAAATCTTCATTTTCAAACACAGTGACAGAATGACCAAAAAGATAATTAATAACTGCATACGAAAGTCCAATGATCCAACTATTTCCTCCATAATTTTGTAGTGTGTCATTTTCCGCGTGAGATGCACACGTTATTATATCATTCTATATTTACGATTATTTGTTTACGAAACGTAAAGTAATTAGGTCTGACCGGTTCTTTTTAAGTTTCAGTGTAAACGCACTAGGTTGAATAAGATCGATCTCTATCAATCTTGCTTGTGCGTATGTAAACGCAAACTGGTCTTTTTAAGATCGATTCAAATAAAGATCGGTTCAATTTCGTACAAGTGTAAACGGGGTCTAATTTGAACCTGAATGAACAAGTGAAGTTCAAATTTTAATGAACCTTTTACTTTATAAATTTTAAACAAGTTTTAAAAATCTCTATTCTTAGAAGACTGTTTTTTTTTTTTATTAAAGACTGTTTTTTTTTATTAATCTTGTATAATGTTTCTCAGCTTTCTTAGTCCATAGAACTGTAAATTAAAACCAGCTGCAATTTCTTATTGAATGGTATGCAATGCAGTGCATATTTTAAGTGTGAATGTTAAGATAGCATTTTTGATAGAATTGACATAACTTCTATGTAATCCATTCCTCAGTACAATAGATGTATTTTAAAGTACATCCCAAAATTCTGCACTATTATGTCATTGTATGTAGTCAAATTTAATGGATCAGGGCTCAATAGACTCAGTATAATGTTATGTTTTTGTAAACTGAGTTAGCATACCACATAGTTATAATAAAGCTTTCTCTCAATTCATTTCATATTTTAGATCACATTCAGTATAATAAAAGTGTAAAGAGGTAGTGAATTATTTATTCATAAGTAATAAATTTTGTTATCTTGAAAAAAAACATGGAGTTGCTATGAAATTACCCATCAATAAATTTAATTTTCCTCGCCACATGACTAATACCAAAATGATATAAAATTCTCTGACATTGATTTTTCAATACAAAAACAATGAATAAAGATAAAATACTATGCATAGGACTGTTAAATGATCGATTTACTCTAGGGTGATATTCTATTTGATGCAATTTTTTTGCTATGACATTGCAAATAAAATTTTACAATATTTTTATTGAACTCAAGTCTGACCGATTTAACGTCATGAATTTGTCATAGATATATATTGTAAACTTGTGCAGTTGATTTATACCACACGATTTGTCTTCTGATTTTACTGTCGTAAAAGTAACTCTTTTTATTCATAAATTTGTTTGGGGGATGGGAGGTAACAGGAATCTTTGCATGACTTTCATTTATGTAAAAATTGATTAAAAAAAAGGATAAATAACTTCCAATTTCCCCATATCAAACTCCTAGAATTGAGTGATAGCTTCTTTGAAAAAGGAATTTGTACCATTAAAGTCAGAATACATGATATTGTTTATTTAAAGAAACAAACAATGTTGTGAAAGACACACTGACTAGTAGGAAATGGATATCCCTACAAATGTCTTGTTATAAATTTAAATTAATCCTATAGTGTAAAATAATATTATGCAATTTATTTGAAAATCAAGGAACCTCTTTAAATACTGTTATACATAAAGTTTTTTGTTTCATTTTGATATAGATACTATGAAATTATTGCACATTACAATGCTACCTAAAAAGAGCATAAAGGAAACTGCTGTTGTGGAACTGTTTCATTTTCCAGGAATAACCTGAAATAATTATCAGAGTGAATAAACATAAATCTGTAGTTCTGTACACATTATTATAATGTAGATTTATTTACCATATAAACCTTAATGCATATACTATTATGTGATAATTATTTAACATCACTCATCATTACATTTCAGTCTTGTTTAAAGTAAGGCATAGTTACAGTTAAGGTTCAAATGTTACATGTATCATTGTATGAAGCAGGAAGGAGCACTCTTTGCTCCCCTTTGATTGTTAGGAATTCAATGTAATTGTGATTAGCAAGTCTTAATGTACTATGATATTTTTGTGTACATTAACTGAAGTGAAAGTTAAGTAAAGAGGAGATAAAAAAATAATACCAGAATTTTGATCAGTTGACTTAATAATTTCCGCAAGCCAGTATTACAGTATACAATTAAAAGCAGAAAAAAATAGTTGACTCTCGAAATCAGAAAACAGGATGATCCAGAAGACTGGTCACAGAATTTTCAAAGATTCACTTGAAAACCAGCATCTTCTATAAGTTAGAATTTTGACACAGATATGTACATTTTCATATTGGAATTTTGAAAAGCTTTTGTTTTATTGTGTTTCTTTTTGAATACACTATGCCAACATCAAACAAAGTTTTTAATACTAACTTTGGTTTAGGGTTTGCTTTACAATTTGATGGTCTACCCACATTACTGGTCACTCTATCAGTAGACTATCCTTCATTATACTGTACATATTATGATAGTAACCGAGAGTTTGTATATTCTGTCAACGGTCATTTTAAATAATTACAGACAAAACTATGTTTTAAATGGGCCACACATTTGATTATTTAGGCTAAGATCCTCTTATACTACCCACTCCTTTGTAAACACTTCACCTCTCATTAATACCTGTATATTTATTTTAATATTTGTCACTCGACTGTGACAGGACTCTCAATAAAGTGATGAATTATTGTTGCCTTGTGAATATTTTTTCAATGATTCAGATTTCATCAAATTATTCGATTATTGACTGTCAAATTGAAAATGATTTTTGGTACTTAAAGTTTAGATGTATTACATGATAAAAGATAGATTTCCCATACCTTTATAGATTGATTGTCAGTCAGGTGTGAAAGTAACCAAATGTATGAACATCAACTTTTATAATATCCTGTTTTTTTAATAGACTTTTGTTTTGCCTTAGTACATTTAACCAAGTTATCTCAGATTAATCCCTTTTCTGGTATATTAACTTTGGGTGTTCCTGTGATGTTGTTAAGTACAGCTAGACCACAGTACATCTTTATGATCCCATCTGGATAGGCAAATATCCTATCCTAGATGTTTAAAATTTGTGTTCAATCAAGTTGGGTTTTATATTTCTGAGTTTGTAGTGCTAGAAATATTTCCCTCAAAGAAAGTCTTCTGTATCTCTTAAAAATGTGTTCGTCCTTAGGTTTCCTTTTATTTGAATGTCTTTACTAACCACCTAGCCAACTTCATGTAGGGTTTGATCCCTTGCTAGGTCAAATAGAAGACTCTTGGTGGCTGCTTTTCAACTTAGAAGTGTCATATATGTCATTGAATAAGATAAAAGATTGGTAGGCTCGAAGTCAGAATAATGTGTCAGGTGGGGCAACATGTCTTAATCCAGCAGACTGTTACTTTGTGAGCAAGTACATCAAAACATGTCTTAATCCAGCAGACTGTTACTTTGTGAGCAAGTACATCAAAACATGTCTTTGCTTATTGGTCTGTTACAAAGCATGGTTCATATTCATTTCACATTAACATGTTCTTGTCCTGATATGCAAGTAATATTTGCCACTGGACATGATATTCCAATACATCATTGAATTGGTCTATGACTATAAGAAATGAAGTTTTTTAAAATTCATATGAAATGACCTGGAAATGAAACATTCCTTGGTTAGAAAAATTAAAACTCCTGGTTTAATAGTGAAACAAATATTTAAATCTCAGCTTTAGAGACCAATTTTAGATTCAACTGAGATATTTCATGTCAAGGTTGAGGTAAAACTTATTAATGTAAGCTGACATTACATAACAAAAAACCACCTGCATCTGGTACATAGCAGGAAAATATTGGTCAATTAATTTTACCTGAAACTTTCATCATACATTAAAAGACATATTTGCTGTAACAGAATTATTTGTCAAAGAAAGAAAAAAGAACTTCTGAGCAACAAAGTAAAACCTATCAATTCTCAAACATAACGATGTGTATACCTCTAAGGATTGCCAGTTTTATAAAACTTTTTAGTATTTATTTCTTGAGTTCTATTTCTGTTATCGCTTGCTTGAAAAGTATATCAAACATGATGTCTACAATTTATGTAACTGATTAACGAGAATGTTTAAATCCAAGATTGTTTTTAAAGATTATGACCAAGGGTGCAATGAAAACACATAAAAAATAAAATGATGAAATGACATGATGGCCACTGGAAAAACACAATCAATGATCCATAAAGATGTAAAAGTTATAAATTGCAGCATCTTGACAATTCAGAAGAAACATCTATAATCCAATGATTTATGTATTGAAGACTGCTGACCACTAGTCCCACATAAACATCTATAATCCAATGATTTATGTATTGAAGACTACTGACCACTAGTCCCACATAAACATCTATAATCCAATGATTTATGTATTGAAGACTGCTGACCACTAGTCCCACATAAACATCTATAATCCAATGATTTATGTATTGAAGACTGCTGACCACTAGTCCCACATAAACATCTATAATCCAATGATTTATGTATTGAAGACTGCTGACCACTAGTCCCACATAAACATCTATAATCCAATGATTTATGTATTGAAGACTGCTGACCACTAGTCCCACATAAACATCTATAATCCAATGATTTATGTATTGAAGACTGCTGACCACTAGTCCCACATAAACATCTATAATCCAATGATTTATGTATTGAAGACTACTGACCACTAGTCCCACATAAACATCTATAATCCAATGATTTATGTATTGAAGACTGCTGACCACTAGTCCCACATAAACATCTATAATCCAATGATTTATGTATTGAAGACTGCTGACCACTAGTCCCACATAAACTTTTATAATTTTTAAATCTGCCATGTTTTTTGTAGGTGAAGAAGCCAGAGATTTATTCCTTCATTCAAGGCTACCCATCACAGTACTTAGTAAAATTTGGTAAGTTAACAAAATAAAGAGTATGATGAATTTACAATATTGAAGACAATTTGTTACTTGGAAGGTTGACAGTCCTTTTCTGATCCAAATAAAGTATTCACTTGTGTTTTAAAATTTTACTTGGAAGTGATTTCTATAAATGGAACAGAATGTTCCTTTGAACAAATTTTAAAAGGCAAGATATGAACTTAGTCAAAGTGGTCATATCAATTTAGATTGTTATTTAGTGTCTAATTAGTTTTATTTCCCAGAGTTTTATCAGTGCTGCTGAAACCACTTGAATAATTTTACTAAACTTTTCAGGCAAATTGTTATTATAGATTCTCTCAGTTATTCACTCAAACTTTCAAATATTTCATTGTAAAGGTGAAGGTCCACAACGGACTGAAACTGGTCACAAGACACTGTTAAGTGTGTGTTTTGGCATGATCTACTTATTGTTTGTCACATTTCATTGTAATGTTTTTACTTAAAAAACAAAAAATGAAGTATAATCTTTTCTTGTACATTTACATGTATAAGATGTAAAAATGGTTTGAGTATTTAAAATTTTCTTCTGCTTTGAGAATAAAATTCATGTAGTACTTTTTAGTAACATTTTCATTAAAAAAAAACAAGGAAATACAACATTTTCATCATCATTCATAATTTATGTACTCGTCAGGTCTACATAATAATTATATAAGTAAAAGTAATTTTGGCTAATTATTTGATAGTAACCACAAGTATGTAAAATTTTACGTGACATAATTACGAATTTAACCTCGGGTCCCAGAATGATAAATTAGTATTTACTTTTGCCTTTCTGGCATGTAAATATTACTGTATTATAAAAACAAGTATAATAATAGGAACAAAGAAGTAAAAACAATATTTCCAACCAAAAAAAAAATTATAATTGATCACATTAAAAATTGTTCAGAAACAAGGAATCCATTACAGTTTTTTAAACATTGTTTTTAATTTTTTTTTGGATTCTAAATGAACATTTTGTAGTCTTTTAAATCAGAAAAATGAAATGAAACATTATCATGAAGAAACTTTCCAGGTATTTTTGACAAAGACAAAATCTCTATGTTAATAACATGTTTTCGTTATTTCAAATCCATCACATATCTACTCCAAACTTAAGGGTGTAATTTTTGTTTAAGACGGAAAAAATATTTGTAATCTATCACATTGTATTACCTTTAATGCTGTGTTTGTATAAAAGTGGTTTTGATCCTTTAATTAGTTATTTTTATTAGGTCTTTCCACTTTTCTGTGGAAAGACCTATTGTATTTGTTCTGATTATTATTATTATGCCCCCGCCAAAGCAGAGGGGGCATTAAGTTTTACCCTTGTCCGTCTGTACGTACGTCCGTTCGTCCGTATGTCCCATAATTGGTTTCCGTTCTCTAACTTAAGTTTGCCTCAAACAAATGTTATCAAACTTATACACAATGTTTATTACCACAAAACACAGATCAAGTTCGAATTTTGGTGGCGTTACTTTAACCATTCTAGAGTTATGCCCTTTATAAATGAAAAAATTGCAAAAATTTTCATATGTTCTCTAACTTTAGTTTGCCTCATCCAAATGTTATGAAACTTATACACAATGCTTATTACCACAATACACAGATCAAGTTTGAATTTGGGGGCATCACTTTTACTGTTGAAGAGTTATGCCCCTTTACAAATGGAAAAATTGCTAAATTTTTCATTTTTTTCCAAAAATATCAATGTCATTATTCAAGTAATTTTTAAAATTGGAGTTATCTTCCTTTGTCCATGATTATAGTTAATAATCAATGCTTTATACAATGCAATGTTTAATTTTGCCTTCCACTGAGAAAACACAGATCAAGTTGAATTCGGGTAGTGTCACTTTAACCATTATTGAGTTACGCCCCTTTATAAATCGAAAAATTGCAAAATTTTTAGTTTCCATTCTGTAACTTAAGTTTGCTCCAACCAAACATTATGAAACCTATACACAATACTCATTACCACAAAACTAAGATCAAGTACAAATATTGTTTCCGTTCTCTAACTTTAGTTTGCCTCAACCAAATGTTATGAAACTTATACACAATGCTTATTACTATATAATACAGATTAAGTACGAAATTCGGTGGCGTCACTTTTACCATTCTTGAGTTATGTCCCTTTATAAACATAAAAATTGCTGAATTTTTCGTTTCCGTTCTCTAACTTTAGTTTGTCTCAACCAAATGTTATAACCATTCTAGAGTTATGCGTGTTTACAAATAGAAAAATTGCTGAATTTTTGGTTTCTTTTCTCTTCTTAAGTTAGCCTCAACCAAATGTTATGAGACTTACACACAGTGCTTATTACCACAAAACTCAGATCAAGTTCAAATTTGGGTAGCGTCACTTTTACCGTTCTTCAGTTATGTCCCTTTATAACTATATGATATGCAAGCGGGGGCATCATCTGTGTCCACATGTGGACACAATCCACATTTATTTTTTTTTTCGCCAAATTTGTTACTTGCGTGTAAATTTTGTTTCGCAACATGTCTCTTTGATATTTGGTAAATGTTATCGAACATTATACGCTTTTAAATTTGACCCTGCTAAACCAAACTAATTTCTTTGTAAGAGTTATCTCCCCACTGTTTTTCTTGTGTGTGCATCTCCTCCGTAGCCTAAAAAGATAACAACAAAACTCTTTTTTCTGAATTGTTCGTTACATCCTCAGGAATTTTTGGCTTATTTGGATCGAAGCGATCCAGTGAAATCTTATAGGAGTTATCTACCTTAACCAAACAAATTTGTCAGGTATGTCTTTGTAACTCATAAACTGCAAGCCATATCAACCTAGAGTCCTTTTATTAAAGGTCCCTGGGTACACACTTAGGAAATGAGGTCAAGATCAAAGGTCAAGGTCATGTTCTAAATTTTGACATTCACTTCATATCACTTCTACTCAGAAAGAGTTATAGATATTGACAAAAAAAATTTGACCAAAATGTTAGTTGCGACATGATATAACTTTAAAGTTTTTGTCGAAATAGTATGCGTCATTTTCTTTGGGGGTTCCTTGCCACTGAAATGATAAAATGAATAAATTAACTTATTATAGCTTCAAACTTTGGACCAATGTCCACCCCTCCCCGTCTGTCCGTCCGGTCTTGTTAGCAATCCCACAGGTACAATTCTTGCCAGATTTTTATAAAACTTATACTATAGGTTAATATCAGCAATATCTCGGACAAGTTTTCTAATGGTGGCCGATCAACTTTTTATTTTAAAAGAGTTATGACCCTTGGAAATATTAAATTTATGGAAAATGGCCTCGTTAGCGCTCAAAAAAAAAAAGTGTTTTATTTAGTTATTGCCCTTGTACCTTGGATAGATAAAATATGTGGAACACGGGGGACATTGGAACTCTGTTCTTTTATTTATTTTTTTTTTTTTTTTTTTTTTTTTAGGAATCCTTTTGTTTTTCGCATGTTCCTAGAGGCTAGGTCCAATGTGTTTATTCAGTCAACCAACCAACCAACCAATCAATCAATCAATCAATCATGTTTTGGAGGGGAAACACCAATAACAATTGTTAACAAAACAATATTTTCTGAATGAAATGGTTCTCTCTAAAAATTGTACTGAATTAAAAGTTAAGTAAGGATTTAAATTATGATCCCCATTCTTTATAGTTATTATCAGTATTATAGAATTGATGAAACCAAGTCATATAATTGCCTGATATTTTTCAAATTTTTTACAAAAGAAGACATAATAGTTGCATGTTTGAATATTTTTTTTATATAAATCTTTAATTTAAAAAAAAAGATCTTTATCAAGAAAAGGAAACATGAATGTTTTTGGCTTTATTATAAAAACACATTAAAGAGAAAAGATAACAAGACAATCATAAAAAATATAAATTAAAGAAAAACAATTCTTTACCTAACAAGATGAATAGACAAGGAGTGTTCCACAAGAAAACTTTACAAAAAACTCAGCAACACAAAACCTAATTTAAATATGGAATAATTTTGTGTGTTCTTGAATTTAAAGCATTTCTATTCATTCACTGACACCAATCATGTTGCTCACGATGTAAAACTTGGAATTATTTTAAAACAAGGAAACTTCCATCCCGGTAACTCTGTACTTGGTACTTGTATGTAAATATTGATATATTTGTTAAGTATAATAAAAAGACCTAGGAATTCATTTGAAATAAAGTAACGTATCACCAGCTCAGTAATTCAGTACATGGTTCTGGCATGAAAAACACCATTTTACTTATCAAATTTGCAGTGATTAAATTTTGGAAAGCATTTGAAATTAAGGAATGTATCTCCCTCATGTGTAGCTCTGATTCATTGTCATGTATGGCTATACTTTTAGGCCTTTTTGATTATTTATGCTTTTCAACATTTATATTTACAAATATTTTTATCTGTTTGTGAGCATCACTGAAGAAATATTAATTGTCAAAATGCAAATCTGGTGCACTAAACCTGGTACCATTGAATTTGGTAAGTACAGTGATTTCTAATTTTGTGATACAGCACTTCCAAAGGGTAACTAAAAATCTGTGAAATAGAAGATTTTTGTCAAACTATGGTTTAAAACCTGATCTTACCACTTTTAAATAAAAATTCTATAGATATCAACTATATATTTACATTTCATGATCATTACATTTCAATATGGACATTTAGTTAGGTATAATAGAGAACAGCTGAAAGATAAAATTCTTCCTTTCTGGATAATGTTTCTGATAGGGCACCAAACTTCAAAGACTTCAGAACTCCTTATAAAATATTAACATAATGAATTTTCACAAGGGATAATGGTCATTCTAGTGACTGCCCTGATAAGGGCACAAGGTGGAAGCATGTCATTTGTGTACATTCCCCTTAGCTTTCTAAACACTTTTTGATAACAATCGCTGTTCATAACTTATAAATATTTAAATGGAAAATAAAACAATGAACTTGAAAGGGGTCTGGGGAAAGATAATCTGAGATAATCATCCAAAACTTTTGTATTGTAATAATTGACTTCTGAACAGCATGTGTAGGTCTTTAATTTCTACATTAAAAGGTGTGATCAATAAAGTAAAAATTTTATAAATCTCTGGCATAAGAACTTGCAACAGGTTTAATTGATTAATAGCATGCTTTCCTTTAAAGGGACCATCTCAAAGTTGGTTTTAGTTTGGAAGTTATCATAACTTTGCATAAAACTTTCGACTCGTAAGATCAGCTTAGAAAACAAGCATCTTAGCTGTAAGAAGATTGTGTTAATATCAACTAGTATTTAAAAGTATTTACTATAAACCCAAATAGAAAGTCAGCATGAAGGTTATAAGTCCTTACACTTACTTATAAGACCCACTACAAACCGTGTTTATAACGAAAGCATTAACTTTCCTTTCCCTCCTAATATAAACCAAATGTGAAAAATTTGGAGACGACAACAAATTACTTTAGTAAGTATCATAAAACAGCTACAAATATATGAGAGAGTAATTTACTACAGGCTACTTACTGGCTTGAGACAGGTATATTAATATCAGTAAAACAATGCAAAAAGTGTTAACATTAATTGAATTAGGCTCAACTCATCTGATTAACACTTAACCTTGCCATGATTGGCAGAAATAAAAGTGACAAGAAGTACTGACCTATTTGAACTAGCAGTTATAGGAAACTATTTTTCAAATCCCAAGTTAAACATGTTTTCCTTAACTCAAATATTAATAAGTACACTTCAAAATTGATATAGTGTAAAAACAGTTTTTGATGCCATTATTTAAGTATTGATAAAATGAATGACATGAAGTGCATTCAATGGAGAATAATTTTCAATAGATTATACCTTATTTTAGGATATTTATAAGCAACATTACCATAATAAAACTTTGTGATATATAGATTGAATAAGTTTCTGATCCATCATCATCATCATCATACTTGATGTTTAGTACCATTCCAAATTTTTGTATGCAATGGAGAATTTTATAAAACTTTTCAGTAATTTGTGGTAGCAAAATGACCTGACATGAAAATTTTCCAGGAACCAATATATTATTGTCTCGTCTGTGACTCTTGATGGGAGACATAGGGATTACAGGCTGGGGGTGGTGGGCCAACAACGGCGGAAACTATTTGTGTAAAGCTTTATATTTCAGAAGGTAGAAGCCTGGATGCCTCATACAGTGTATACAGATACCTTATGTTATGAAGTTTCCGTCTGTCACATGTCCATAGTCCTTGACCCTATTTACAAGGTTCAGTGACTGCTTGAAAAAAAACTTTATTTTTTTTGTCAAGTGAAATTGTGACTTCTTTGAGTAATAGGATAACTATATTTGGTATATGGGTTCCTTGCAACATCAACATGTTCGTCAGGTAGGGTTCACACGACCTTGACCTCATTTCATGGATCAGTGATCAAGGTTCAAGTTATGTTGTCAAGGCTGTAACCTGGAAACTATAAGCATCAAGTCAACTATATTTGCTGTATGGAATGATTGTATGGTGTACATGTCCCACTGGCAGGTTTCATCTGACCTTGACCTCAATTTCATGACTTATTGAACAATGTTTAGTTTTTGTGGTTTCGTCTATTTCTCAGATACTATAAGCAATAGGGCCACTGTATTAGGTGTATGGAATGATTGTGAGGTGTACATGTCTGTCTGGCATGGTTCATCTGTTGGCTTCTACATTTTCACAGAACATTGATGATGTTAAGTAGAAAAACCTTCATATTACAGACTTTCAACATAAATTCAATGAGAAGTAAAACAGGCAAGACATTTCAGTGTGTGCACTCTTGTGTTAATTAAAATCCAAACTTAATTCTAGACATAAGAAAAGCCAACAAGCTAAGAAATAAACATACTGATTAATATAACAATATTTACACAAAGACAAAAGAATCATTATAACTCTATAAAAACCTTTTTGGTATTGACCGAACTCAACCTTTGAGATGGGTTCATATGAACATCAACTGTAATTATCTTTTGTGTTATGAATTAAGTGTAGATATTCCTTGTTTTGGAAACAGAAATATCCACTTTCACTGGATTTGATTTGCTTAAAGTTTATTAGGTAGTTATTGTTCAGGATTATCCAAAGCTAAAATATCATTAAGTAACGGTAAGATTTTAAATTTTGATGGTCTTAATATTTTATTAATTATCATTATGTTTTATAATGATATAGGAATAAATCTATGTTAAAGGAGCACGATTGCTGCCCATACTAATTTCTTCAGTTTGGCAACCTAAGATGTCATATTATTTGTAAATGTTATCAAGCATCAAGATAACTGATTTAGTTTAACTTTGTAGTTCAAGTCAGTATATTTTTTCTAGTGATTCTAAGAAAAAGATTTATAATTTCTAGAATATTTATATCAAAATACCTAGAAAAGATAGGGGTTGTGAAATGTAAAAGTTAAAATAAAATGTAACTTATTTAAAATTGTAATTTATACCGACCGTGCCAGACCTTCATGGGTAGTCAAGGTCGTTAAACACCTCCCTAGTATTAGTTATCATATGTATAATATATAATTTTAGGTTGTGATCACACTTCTCAAATAGTTGCTATATTTGACCAATGTAACTGTATTGATCAGAGAAGTATACATGGTGAAATATTGTCCAATTCCAAGTCTTAGTATTAGAAGTCACTTATGTTCTGTAAAATATATATAAGTTAATGCCTTTTCAAAATACTTATTATGAGATGTTTAAATGGGAACAATTAAAAATTAAAAACTTTGGCGACTGCTAGAAGACTTAGTTTAGTTTGTTATGGATTTCATTTTAAAATTTCCTTTTATTTATATAATTTATAATTCAAACATGGTGAACCAGTCCAATTAATCATTTATCAAGGCCCTACAGATATCTATTGGTCCTGAGGCCTACATAATCAATGAGGTCTATGCTGGTGGTTTAATAGAGTAGAATTAATAATTTTATGTTTCATATTTTATGAAGAAATATTGTTATTTTGTTTGCTTGACAGGTGTGTATTCAATTGTAGTAATTCAGTATACATATATGAATCTTGATTGTTTTTCATATATATCTGTTAAACAAAGTTTTAGTGTCTCTCGTGACCTGTTTTTGTAAGCAGCTTACGATAAAATGCCTAGTTGTGGTTATATTCCATACAACATAGTATAAAAACGGTACTGTACATTTTTGAAATAGTTTAGTTGGGTTGCTGACTAATTGTCTGATACCCCTAATCCTATTTTATTCACAGATAATAATGTCTACTGTTGAGAAAGGAAGAATGACTGAAACTTTTTTTTTCATAGGTCATGTCCAGAAAATACAGCAGATTGTTTATGATAAAGGTCACATAATAATAAGTTTTTTTTTTGTATTAAATCATTGACTGCTTTATGGAGACATTTATTTATTGGACTTTAATAAGAATAAAAAGGTCTTCAAACCTTGTATTATTGAATGTTAAAAAACAAAGACTCAGCAATCATAGAAACTTTAATTAAAATGTATATGCTTTTAACAATCAATTACATAATCTTTATATTGCTTTTTAAACCTTTAAAATTTGAAAAGAACATTAAAGAAAATATCAGATAATTAAACTACACAAAAATCACAACTGAAGACAATTATTATAAGAACTTGTATCTCTTTATATGGTAATACTAACATTGCTCTTAACAAAAAGCAAGAACCTATACACTATATGTACATTGAAGGAACATATCAGATTTATTTGCATGAGCTTTAGAAATTAGGGAAGAAAAGTAAGGCTTGTAGAACTTTTCCCCAGTTTCATAGATAGTACAAATGAATTTTATATTTTTTGACAATTCAAGCAGTTTGTTTTTATCCTGTAACTTAAACTTGATATTAATCTTTTTAAATTCTCAAATGTCACTGATTCACATAGAAATCAACATGGCTTAAATGCTGATCATATAGAGGACACAAAAATGAACTGTGACTTTCAAAATACCGGTAACTGTTTTGTTCAAAATAGAAGCAGAATACCTGATTTGAATACTATAAGAATAAAACAATGATTGTTTTGTATTCCTGTTATTTAAACAATATTTGCCTGGTTGCAGTTTAAAATGTATACTATGAATGAGTACATTGGTTACATTATAATCTAACAGATTTTGAGGAAATAATAAAAAAAAACATTGAGGGGAAACATTTATTTGTTTGTTACAACAAATTAAACAATATCATCTAACTAATCTCTAAACTTGTCTCAATAAAATGAAAAAAACAATAATACATCTTGTTTAGGTTTAGCCAAAGGTAAATACAAATAAAAAAATCTTTTGACAATTTTCGACAGATAGGATCTCCACCTTAAATAATCATTTATCTACCAAGCTTGAGGGCACCAGTCGGAAAACAAGCAGGTCCCACTATAATTACACTTTAATTACAGACAACATACCTAGATAATTTTTACTTTTTATAGTCACCTATAAGGTCCATTGAAGTATTTTTTGTTAAAGGTCATCAACTTTTTCAACCACATTGTAATAGTAAGTTATTCAGACATGCAGTTCCAGATTTTATCAAATAAAACAAAGGAATTTTAAAAAACCCTGGCAAATGAATGGTAAATGAAAAAAAAAAAAAAATTGTGACAAAATTTTTTCTTCGAGCAAGTAGAGACGTGGTCAAACAATCATTGAATAAAAATTTTAAAAAAATGAAATAAGTAACATAAAACATTCAATGCTGTTTACATTATCTTTCAAATCATTTTACCTTGAAAATTTTCATTTTAAGTTTTCTGAAATTTGAAGTGACAGAAACTTATTCATGCATAAATCTATCATTATCATCAATCAGTCTACTTTAATCTTATATCACAGAAAAAAAGGTGAATGGATTGATGAAATTTTTATTCAAAATTAGTTAACCTCATTCATGAGAATTTTTATGTAAGGCCAAAGTTAATAAATAATCATTGGTGTGGATAATAATTTATATATTGCTTTGAAATGAATCTAGTAAACTGAATTTGCAATATCAAATTATATTTTTTTTTCTTTTAATTTTTGAAAATAGTTTATTAGCCAAGCATGTTCAGACCTACAAATAATTTATTGATGAAATTAGTACAAATGATTTTGTAAACAATTGTTCTTCTTTGGTAAGCTTAAAAATTTTTGATATCTAAAATCTAACAGCAAAGGAAAAGTTGTTCAGATTGACATAATTTACCCGTTGTTAGAGATCTCAGGATTATTTGTATGGAGGGTGTGTTTGATTTGTTGCTGGCCTGTTCAGACCTTATTATTAATGTTCTGTTATGGTCTGTATCATTTATTTGTCAACAGTTATTTAACTCATCTTGTTGAAATCTTTGTGTAAACTTGAAGTGTTTGTAGTCTTTGTAAATGGTTGTGATAAGTAAAGATAAATAATTGTTTTTACAATTTATCAAACACAGTAATTGGTTGATTACTGCTTTAACCCCTACCTTGGTAAATATTGCTTTGTACTGATCTTTTCAGTCTGAATTTGTTTGAAAATATAAGTAATTCATGTTGAAGTGTTGATTTATTGCTCCTTATATTGATATGAACTTCAAACATTTGTTTAATTCATGTGTCAGTGGCAGAGATAGGTTTGTACATATTAGAACTGTGGTTAACAAAAGTTTAATACAAGTTACTTCAAAACAAATTAATATTCTTTTTTCTGTAATTATATCATTAAAAGGTTTGGTGATACAGGTTTATAGAGGGCAATGATATCTGTCACTTGCATTAAACAAAGCAGAAGTGAGAAACTTGTGTGAAGGTTTGTAGGAAAGGTCCTTATTTCGAATTCCAGAGAAAAAAAAAATCTTATAGTCTCATTGAAATATCATTAAGGAGGTTCGCTACTCAGTTTCAAAATAACAAGCCTTTCATAACATTAGTATAAATTGATAGGCGATTATTAAAGGAACCAAAAGAGCAACAAAAAAATATAGGTCAATGTGCTTGTTTTTGAGATATAAGCCATTGAAATTTTGGCGGGAAGATGTTCTCTCTTGATTTTTCATAGACTTATCATTGCAAAGTTCAAGTTCTCAAAAACTATTAAAAAATAACAAAGATTTTATAAGTCTTTTACAGATGGCTTATAACTATACATGTTAAAGATTTATAAAAAGAAAAATGGGGGTCAATGCGCAAAATTTTTTAAGGCATTCACATGGATAAAACCAGAGGATTCCGAAAATCTGACAAAAATTCCAAAACATGACAAGCGAACATCCTTAAGGTATTTATGATGGCAGATCTTTGATTCAGTTTAATCTTTTAGAGTAGGAGCAATTTAGAGCTTGACATAATGTATAGACGACCTGTCTAGTGTTAAAGACTGTGTTGACCATTTTTGTTATTTGTGTCCATGGGTTGCTGTCTCAAAGACCTGTACCCTTATCTCCATTTAATTCAGTAAGTGCTCTTTCCTTTATTCTGATATATAATACCAAACTTTGGAATCCCAAATTCCAGTGCAATATGAGGCTCACCTCCAGCTTACAGCAAAAAAGAACTTCTACTCTCATATGTGGAATAAAGTTAGTTAGCCTTTAAAACAGCAAAAGCTAGTCTACTGTTGTGTTACTGTTTAAATTGTTTCAAAAGATTAGTATGAAATTTTTTGGATTTTGAATCTTTTTTTTTTGACAGATGGTAAATCTGGTACAATATGATAATGATATTCTGATAGTTCAGTCCCTGCTTTTGTAGAACTAACAGGGTTTTATGGTCATATGTACCTACTTCTATTATCTACTATGATTCTCAGTTTTACATGATATTTCACACTGTGCAGCTCTGAATTAGTAAGTTACCAATATACATGCCTACTTCAGCCCTGTTACTGTTAACCTATAGTTATACTCTTTTTCTTTGAATGTTCAGGTTGATGTAGAACTTTTAATACATACCCTAATACATATTACTTGTGTATGAACATGTCTTAAGTCCTTTTAAATGACACCATATAATAATTTAGGAGTTTTAAAGTATTTTATTTTAACAGTTATATAAGTTTCTTATTACACTTTTACATATTTGATTTCACATATTTTATTACATAACTGGTTGAAGGATTCCATTCAGGAAATACAGGACAAAGATTTCAGCAGGGAGTTTAGTCTAATATTGGATACTGATTTATGTAGTCAGAATTCTCCTTTTTACATCGGGCATATTCTTTTATTAACTATCATTTTGGAAATATTAAGATAATTTGACTGCTGAAGGAATGACCATAACAACTTGCCTTAGGCACAATACCTTATTGACATCATCATGGAATAGTTCTTATCACCAAAGTCTTACTTGCCTCATGTTGTGACCACCTGGAAGAACCATCTAACCCTTCTGGAGCACCTTATCCCAGTTTTAGATGGGGTTCATGCTGCCGAGTCTTACTCTGTGTGGTGGTGTGTTGACCGTTGCCTTTTTGTCTTTTTTAGACCATGATAAAGTATGTTTTTCTTCAACTATTTTATTTTTCCTTCAAACAAGGAGAACATGATGTTTTAGTTGTATTTCTTATTCTTCTGGTTCTTGTTCTCATACAACCAATTCCAAGCCAAAACTTTATTTATCTGTTGACATTTGACTTATGATATTTGGCATGAAGGTATTACCATTAGATATTGCAAATGAAAACCTACAGAAAGATGGTTCAGATCCCCACCCCTCAACAAAATATATACTTAATTGCTATGATAAAACTTCTAGTGCAAAATACATTATGTTCCAAAGGGTCATGCACTGTCCCTCTCATATAAATTATATTAATATCTCTACAACTGTTCAGATTTCCAACCATGAATTTTCTGAATTGCTATGACTAGACCTTTTTATTTCACAATACACAATACATTTTGTCCTATGGTGGGGGAGTTGGGAAGGTGTTATTACCCCCTTCCCCCTCTCCACCTTCTTTTTCCCTTTCATAAATTGTTACTACAGCACAACAATGTTATAATTATATTTGCCTTTCCTTTACAGACATGAAGGGGAGACATATGTTTGTTGTCTACTAAAACAGTTCCATGTAGTTTTACTTATTTTTATTCCATGCCAATGGCAGGCACATATAGTGTTATCTTTTTCTATCATACTGTCCTTAAGGCTAACCAACATTCATTAGTTGTCTGGACTTTTTATTCTCTCCAGGAATAGAAAGCAGACATATTGTTTTTCATCAACACTAATGACTGCCATTCCATATCCATCCATGTGCTTATTTGTCTCTCTTTGTTTCTCTGTATTTGGTTGGCCAATCATTTTATAACTTAGGTACATTTAGGGAGTCCAACATTGTATTGCAAGAAAAAGATCATGTGACACTTCTTTCATTGTTTAATGAATACAAGTAGGTCAATGTACTTAGATTTCAAGCAACATTGGCTTAGCTTAAGTTTTATGTGAAAGATCTTATCTCTGTAACAACTGATAATAGGATTATCTAAACTTGTGTTAATATGCGTTTTGACCTTTATGAGGAGTAATTCATCATACAGGCAGAAAGAGACCAGGTCACTCTGACCTACATTTCATGTATATTGACTTTTGATTTACATCTGAGCACATATCTCTATAACTGTAGCTTGTGTAAATATACAGGGCAAAAGTAGGTCATTTTTACCTATATTCCATGGTTTTTGACATTGAAAAACATATTGTGGAGAACAAGTAAAAATTTGTCCTATTTTTCAGTGTGAAGTCATCAGTCATGATCACCAGTTTAAGCCATTAGGGTGGCAAAGGTAGAGAATGGCAAGGAAATTTGACTGAATTTGTACCAACTAATGACTGAGAACAAATAAATAATAAACTGGTCAAGCAAACTATGAAAAGATTTACAGAAAATCATTTTCTAGTATTTTCTTAAATGTAAATGCACCCAATATCACTTGTTATACAATGAATTTCTATATTTCCACCTGTATACATAACCTACTATGAAGATTGTGGTTATATTGTTTTTTCTGTTTGTCTTTAAGATATGTGTATTCAGTTGTCATACAGGTATTTAATTAAAAGTGGAATGAAATTCTTCTATTACTGAATAATTATACATGTGGTTGGATGTTAATATAGCTGGGATAGTCAAGAATTTTAAGTTTATTTGGTCTCTGTTTATTTTTCTTGGTAACGAAAGAATCCAAAAGGACGTGAGATACCTTTCAAAAGTAAACAAATCATATTTCGTATCAAAAAGACAGCCACTTCAAATTTTGTTAAGCTTCTGTAAAACTAGATAAGGATAGAAAAATTTACAGTTAGATTTTTTAAATAGCTTCTTTTCGTAATACTTGACTAAATGCTGATATTAGGAATGAAATCAATTATCATAGCAGGTGAACTACACTAGGTACATATCATTCAGCATAAGTAAAGGTTTAAAGGATTTAGTTTGTGAATGGGATATCAAAGTCTGTCATAATCATGGTACAGTGCATCTAGATTGAACCCCCATGGAGAATATTTTCAAATTTCCTACACATTGAATCAGTTGGTGTATACAAAGTAAAGGCAACAAGACATTATTATTATACCCCACTTTTGTAAAGTGGGGGTATACTGTTTTACCTCTGTCTGTCCATCCGTCAGTCCATCCATCCATCCGTCAGTCCATCCGTCAGTCCGTCCGTCCCATGAATATTTTCGTTGTATTTTTCTCAGGAACTACTTGACAAGGATTTCTGAAATTTGGTTTCAGGGTTTATATAAGTAAGTTACACCGTGTGATGCGTTTTCAGATTCATCACTCAACAACTTCCTGTTTACTGAACACTTGTATCATTTTACACATGATAGCCAAGTTGAAAACTTTCGTCACATTTTTCTCAGGAACTACTTGACAAGGATTTCTGAAATTTTGTTTCAGGGTTTATATAAGTCAGCTATACAGTGTGATGGGTTTTCAGATTCATCACTCAACAACTTCCTGTTACCAAAATATTTCGGGGGTATCATCAGTGAGCAATAGCTCACAGTTTTACTTGTTTTGTAGAGTCTCAGTGATGAAATATATTGGAATCAATTGGTAATCTAATGGACAAATAAAGTCTCCATTGTTGTTTGCTTACAGTCAGTGGCTAATATTACAAGCCATAAATAGATTGTAGATTTTGAAATGAATGAACAAAAATGAGGTTCTGTTTAGTATGGTAAGATGCAGGTCATGTATGGAAGTCTTTGATTTAGTGTTTTTAAATGTACTAGACATGGTGGTACTTTTAATGGTTAAATGAACACCATGGCATGAACAGAATGAATAATTTTAAGATCCTCTGCATTCTTAACCAATCATCTGCCTACCCTGAAGCTCTAGTATTTATACAGAATGTTAATTTCGGATGTCAAACTTATTTAAAATGATCATCTGTTGTTGTTGACAAAGTCGTCACAATTTGTTCAAGATTGTCAATGGGGGACTCACCTCCATATTTTCTTATGAATCTCAACTTGACAGTAAAAAGCCTATTACCATGGTAAGCAGATAAGTAACCCTTCAAAATTGTTAATTTCAACGAGAAATTTTATTGGTTCTTAAATGCTTTTATTAAAGATACAGGTGTCTAAAGACAAATAAAATTCAACAGCTCTGACTTGAATTTTGCAACTTACTATTCTAGGCTTTTCGAAAAATTTGACGACTGCAAAGATATAAGTTTGTTATTTGAATGACAATACTGTGACTTGGTTTTGACTTGAGTAATAGCTATATCTATGTTGAAATAGCTGAGCCTTTAGTTTACTTTTTCCAGCAAGGATTACTGTAATCTTGATTTGATGATTGAACGCTTTGGTGTAAAAGTTTTCTACTTTTGAAATGTCATTTATTCTGCACACATTGTCATGGTCTGATTTGTTTCCTCATATTTTGGGATTATTTCAGTTTTGTACACCCTTAAATCAAACATGAAGTAAAAACTACCAAGACTGATGAAGTAAACGACATCTGGAAACTTTTATTTGATCACAAAAAAAAAATTCCCTGTGAATTTTCTTTTATCATAAAATCAGTTAAAAAAATTGAAACAGCACTTTATAAATTTGATGCATCCAAGTGCTCAAAATTTGTTAGATTTAAGAAATGAGAGTTTCTAAAATTAGAAAACTAATTCCTTTTAATCTCTAAGTGTTAACTAAATGTAAAAAAGCAGCTCTGTTTTAATCTAATAAAGGAAACACCTTCATATTTGCATCAATTAATGTCCAGATAGAGAAAACAGTATGCAAATTATAAAAGTCCATAAAACATGTATCTAAATCTTTATATGTTTAAGGGTCACAGTTTTGTAAAGTAGATAAATAGTCTGAAATGGGAAAGGCTATCTAAAATATATCTAAATGTTTACTGACTGAGGTCATTGAAAGCATGAATACATTGAATAGAGAGATAAGTAAGGATTTATTGAGTGTCAAATGGAGAAGCTTATTATTGAAACCAATCAACCTGTTAATTATCCCAAAAAGAAACAAAATTACACCATGTTTAAAGTTTTAAATTACTTTGTATGGTTTGTCACGAAAGAAGGGTGAAAAGTTGTTCAAATTTTCAGATGTAATCAGAGTTTGTTGAAATTTTATATTTTTTTAATCAGTTAATCAGCCATTTGAGATGCTTAAACAGTAACATACAATTTACAGTCTGTGTGTTTGGTTGTTGTTTTATATGTTTTGTCGACACCTTCAAGTGATAAATCTGAAATTGAGAACAAGACTGTCAGAGTTATTGGCCTTTGTATTGAATAATTATCTTTATGGCACAAACATTACAAAAAACTATGAATCCACTCAAATACCTACAAATTTGTTTGTAACATTAAAAATAATCACAATTTTTTTATGAACATTAACAATCAAAAAATGTCTGTTCCTTTTCTAGACTAGTAGTGAATTTCTAGAAAATTAATATAAATTCTTCAACTTTAATTGTGTAATAGCTAAATTTGAAGTAGTAAATTGCCAGAAATAATTGAATTAATAACTGAGAACTACATTAAAGAGGTCAGATTGGACAAATAATTGAATGTCAGACTGAAAGAATCTTTCCATTATTCAATTTTCTATTTAGGGCCTCTAACCATTTAAAATACCAACAGCATGCACATTTTATTTTTATTTGTAATTATGAAAAAGAATTTGGTTAAATAGCTGAAGTTTGTTTAAAATCCTATTCATCCAAGCATATCAGATGTTTATAATTTTCCCATGACACGATGAATGTCGTGCAGTCAACAATATCATTATTTATACTTATATATTATAGATAAATATTTGTTGCAATTACTTTTCAATGGTTTTATCTTACATTGAAAAACAGAATGATAAATGTATTTTATAGAAAGACAAGTTTGTTCTTCAAATTATACCAATACCCAAGGATATTTTATGGCCTTTGTATAACTCACAAAAGTCATGTTTTATGGTATAATTTTGTTCGGCAATACAATTTATAGAGTGACTTGAAGTTGATATAATTTGTTGAGTAATGATTTTACTTGGCTTCAAATTCAAAATTTATGAAATTGCTAAATCAGTGAAATATTTTATCCTTTTAATGTACTACATGTATTGAATGATCAAAAGACTGAAAAGTTGTCATCAACTTCAAAAGTGATGTCAAAAGCCAGTTGAATATAATTTTTTATGTCCCATTTATGGGCATTATGTTTTTTCTGTCTGTGCGTCAGTTTGTTCGTTCGTTCATTCGTCTGTCCGTTTGTTGGTCCATCTGTCCTGCTTCCGGTTAAGTTTTTCAGGTTAAAGTTTTTGGTCAAGGTAGTTTTTGATGAAGTTGAAGTCCAATCAACTTGAAACTTAGTACATATTATGTTCCCTATGATATGTTCTTTCTAATTTTAATGCCAAATTAGAGTTTTGACCCCAATTTCACGGTCCACTGAACATAGTGCGAGTGCGCCATTTGTGTACTATGAACACATTCTTATTTTCTTTAATTTGTTAGCTGAAATCTTCATCTACAACAAACAATTTAAATAATTTTCTTACATAGTGAATGAAATCTCTGAAATCCACTTCATGAGTAGTACAAAAGACTAAAGGTTTTCTGGGAATTTGATGGGTGTTGATGGTTGTATCAGTAATAACATCTTTTTTGTAAAATACAGTTAATTGGATGTTCTGTTAAAACATTGCTTGATTCCAATGCCTCAAATAATTAAAATGTGTTTGGCAATAAAAAAAAAGAAGATAAAAATGTGTTTATATGGGGAAAATATATTGTGCAGGATTAGTTTCGATTCATATTTAGTGCAGTAAATTCTGAATCTGAATTATTTTTATAAAGATTCCTGTGTTCAGAGCAGCATTCTTTCGTTTCACATTTCAGAAACCTGGTTTTAATTAATTTTTCTTGTTTCAGGAATCTGGCTGATGTTAGCAATGACAATCTTCTAAATGTACATGAGTTTGTTCTCTGTATGCACTTGATACAGGAAGTCCTTAAAGGGAGAAAACCGCCAGGAGACTTGCCAGAACATCTTAAGCCAAAAATGTCTGCACCTGTGGACTTGCCAGCAATAACTTCCATTGAAAGAGAAGCCTATGTTAAAGTGTTCCAGACAGTTGATGATAAAAGAAAAGGTTATTTAGAAGGTAATAAAAGACCCTTTTAATAATAAATGATATGTTCCTTACAACGAGAATGAAGACCATATTTTGAAAAAGAATGAAATTAGGAGAACCTAAAAAAAAATACCATTAAATTAATTTGTCATCTTATTGCTCTTTCATTAATGTGTTATGGAAACAATCACCTTATTGAAGAAGTTCAACTAACGAGATATTGTAAGCCAAACTAATGACCACAGAGAATTTAGGTAAATCTGTTTCTCCACTTATAAAATTTGGATAAATGTGTCATGTGTACAAATAATGTTCTCTGGATAGAAAATTTTGGAATTTGAAAATGAAATTTAAAAAATGTGTGCATTATGCAGAAAATTAAATGCAATTTCTGTTCAATGCTCAAAATTGCAAATAATTTTGCTTATACATGAAAAAGAAAAAAAATCATAAGAAGATATACTGGTTGATAATACCAATAATGACATATAATTTGAGATTTTAAATATTAATAAAAATTTATCTATTTTTCCTGCAAAAAAATACCATGCATCTGGTGCATGAACAAAGGAAACACAACTTTATTACTATTCATAATCAGTCTCTTTAAGTTGGATGTGCTTACACAGTATGGTTTGAAAATGGAGAAAGATATTTTATGTTTGTAAAATTGTTAGAGTTATTTCCCCTTTGACTCAGTTTTAATTGGTCTGTAAACACTGCAATTAGATAATTTCAGTGTGTTCAAATTACAAACTACATTAAATGACTTGCATGGTAAAACTCTTGGGTGGGGTCTGTAAAATTATTAACTATTGTATATAGACATTAGAGAAAGTCCAGAACAATATGATCAATTGTTAAGTTATATGAGGGTGGTAAAGGGGGGGTCTGTACACGGAAACACATGAAATAAAAATCGCAAAAACGTTGCACGGAAAATAAAAATCTGGAAAAACGAAGCAAGAGAAATAAAATTGTAAATATTAATGAAAAATGTACTAGAAGTTATTTCTCAGCTGTTCTTGGAGATCATGCAGTCATTATTAATGGTCATGAAGACCCTGCAGTCACCTTTTAGCGTCCGCTAGTTGCATCTGATTTAAAAAAATATTAATCATAGTAATTTGATGGACTTTATTACATACCATCATGGAAGTAAAATGAGTCAATATAACACTTCCATAATATGTACATACATATACAACAGAATTGCAAAAGTAGAATTGTAACAATATACATCAGTTTATTAATACTTAATTTAAAACAATATTCGGGCTGATTTTGAATTAGTCCCAGTTTACTTTTTAATCAAATGCGGGACAAGCATGAGAAATTAAGAGCACCGACACGAAACACGGAAAATTAATAAGGGGAAACACGAAGCACGCACATCGAACAAAACACGAGAAAACGAGAAATAAAACGTCAAAACACGAAAACACATGAAATAAAAAGGCCGAAAACGTTGCATGAAAATAACCCTTTACCACCCTCTTATAAAACCTGTTGATTATCTGTTTCAGCATTAGAAGTAAGACCGTTGTTCCAAGCTTCCATGTTACGACCAGAGATACTTGCCAAAGTGTGGGACCTCTCAGATATAAATAAAGATGGTGTCTTGGATTCTGATGAATGGACTATAGCTTGTCATCTCATTAGACTTATAAAACAAGGTATGGTATTAAAGGGTAAAGGGGATGGAGTTCAGGATTCTGATGATTTCACTTTAGTTTGTCATCTCATTAGATTTAACAAGGAATGGTATTTAAGGGTAAAGGGGAGCCCTGAGGTGTTCAGGATTCTGAATAATTCACTATAGCTAGTCATTTCATTAGAATTATAAAACAAGGTATGGTATTAAATGGTAAAGGGGATGGAGTTCAGGATTCTGACCAATTCTCTTTAACTTGTCAGCTCATTACACTTATAAAACAAGATATGGTACCATAGGATCAAAGTATGGTACCATAGGATAGAGGATGGAGTTCAGAATTCTGATTAATTCACTTTAGCTTGGCATCTCATAAGACTTATAAAACAAGGTATGGTATTAAATGGTAAAGGGGATGGAGTTCAAGATTCTGACCAATTCTCTTTAGCTTGTCATCTCATAAGACTTATAAAACAATATATGGTATTAAATGGTAAAGGGATGGAGTTCAAGATTCTGACCAATTCTCTTTAGCTTGTCATCTCATAAGATTTATAAAACAAGATATGGTACCATAGGATCAAGGTATGGTATCACAGGATAGAGGATGGAGTTCAGGATTCTGACCAATTCTCTTTAGCTTGTCATCTCATAAGATTTATAAAACAAGATATGGTACCATAGGATCAAGGTATGGTACCACAGGATAGAGGATGGAGTTCAGGATTCTGACCAATTCTCTTTAGCTTGTCATCTCATTAGACTTATAAAACAAGATATGGTACCATAGGATTGAGGTATGGTACCACAGGATAGAGGATGGAGTTCAGGATTCTGACCAATTCTCTTTAGCTTGTCATCTCATTAGAATTATAAAACAAGATATGGTATTAAATGGTAAAGGGGATGGAGTTCAAGATTCTGACCAATTCTCTTTAGCTTGTCAGCTCATTACACTTATAAAACAAGATATGGTACCATAGGATCAAGGTATGGTACCACAGGATAGAGGATGGAGTTCAGAATTCTGATTAATTCACTTTAGCTTGTCATCTCATAAGACTTATAAAACAAAATATGGTATCATAGGGTAGGGGGTAGAGTTCAGGATTCAGATTAATTATCTATTTAAACCTATAAAACAAGGTAATGTATTAAAGGGTATGGGAAATGGAGTTCAGGATTCTGATTTATTCACTATAGCTCGTCATATCAACAGACTGATAAAACAAGGTTTGATATCATAGGGAAGGGGGAATGGTGTTCATGATTCTGATTAATTCACTATAGCTAAAATGTCATATCAATAGACTGATAAAACAAGGTTTGATATCATAGGGTAGGGGATGGAGTTCAGGATTCTGATTAATTTACAATAGCTTGTCATCTCATTAGACATAAAACAAGGTTTGATATAGGGTAGGGGATGGAGTTCTGCATTCTGATTAATTCACTTTAGTTTGTCATCTCATAAGACATAAAACAAGGAATTGTATTAAAGGGCAAAGGGGATAGAGTTCAAGATCCTAAATAATTCACTTTAGTTTGTCATCTCATAAGACATAAAACAAGGAATTGTATTAAAGGGCAAAGGGGATAGAGTTCAGGATTCTGATTAATTCACAATAGCTTGTCATCTCATTAGATTTAAAACAAGGTTTGATATCATAGGTTAGGGGAATGGTGTTCAGGATTCTGATTAATTCACTATAGCTAGAATGTCATATCAATAGACTGATAAAACAAGGTTTGATATCATAGGGAAGGGGGAATGGTGTTCATGATTCTGATTAATTCACTTTAGTTTGTCATCTCATAAAACATAAAACAAGGTTTGCTATCATTGGGTAGGGATATAATTGAGGGTGCAGACCTCTAAGGTATCAATAACAATATAAAAATAAGGAGATAATGTATGATTTCCAATGAGACAACTATCCACCAAAGTTCAAATGAAGTGGATGTAAGCAATTATAGTCAACCGTACGTCCTTCAACAATGAGAAAAACCCAGACCATATGGTAGGCTATAAAAGGCCCTAATATGAAAAATATGAAACAATTCAATCGAGAAAACTAGCGGCTTAATTTTTTGTCTCGCCTGGGACGAAAGTCGCAGTATGCGAGACATAGGTATTACTATCTGGCAGCGGCGGCATAAACTATTTGTATAAAGCTTTATATTTCAGAAGGTAGAAGACCTGGATGCTTCATACCTTGTATGCAGATACCTTATGTTACAAAGTTTCTGTCTGTCATATTCCCATTGTCCTGGACCTCATTTTTCATGGTTCAGCGACTGCTTGAAAAAAAATTACAGTTTTTTTGTCATGTGAATTTCTCACTTATTATGAGTAATGGGATAACTATATTTGGTATATGGGTTCCTTGCAACGTCTACATGTCTGTCAGATACTACAAGCAGAAGGTCAACTATATGTGGTGTATAGAATGATTGTAAGGGTACATGTCAGACTGGCAGGTTTCATCTGACCTTGACTTCATTTTCATGGTTCATTTGTCATTGTTAATTTTTTGTGCTTTGGTCTGTTTTTCAATTACCATAAGCAATGGGTCAACTTTATTTGGTGTATGGAATAATTGTAAAGTGTACATGTGTGTGTGACAGTTTTTATCTGACCTTGACCTCATTGTCATGGGTCTTTAAAAATGTTAAGTTTATATCATACTTTTAGAAAAACCTTTTTCTTTAAGACTTTCAACATAAAATCAATAATCAATAAAACAGGCGAGACATTTCAGCGTGTGCACTCTTGTATAAAACAATTTACAAAAACAAATATGACAGACATAAACCAATGGCAACCACTGAACTACAGGCTCCAGACTTGGGACAGGCACATCAAGAATGTGGTGGGGTTAAATATGTCTGTGAGTGCTCAACCCTCCCCTAACCTAGGACAGTGGTGTTACAGTACAACAAAAAAACAAACTATGAAAATCAATTGAGAATGGCTTAACTCAACAGATGGATACAAAGAAGAAAAATATCTAACAAAAACACAGACCGGACGAATGGTTGTTTTAGATTTAGAATTTAAATCTTAGGATATTACCTCTTCAATTTATTTGAACAAGGCATAACTTTATTGAAGTTTCTATGGATGATCTAACATAAAAGTCAGCATAATATTTAAAATCAACTAACTACGTATCACCTTATTTATTGAAATGCAGGAACAAGCAACTGTTTTAGGAAGGGCCTCTATCTTTTTATTGAAATGCAGGAACAAGCAACTGTTTTAGGAAGGGCCTCTATCTTTTTATTGAAATGCAGGAACAAGCAACTGTTTTAGGAAGGGCCTCTATCTTTTTATTGAAATGCAGGAACAAGCAACTGTTTTAGGAAGGGCCTCTATCTTTTATTGAAATGCAGGAACAAGCAACTGTTTTAGGAAGGGCCTCTATCTTTTATTGAAATGCAGGAACAAGCAACTGTTTTAGGAAGGGCCTCTATCTTTTATTGAAATGTAGGAACAAACAACTGTTTTAGGAAGGGCTTCTATCTTTTATGGAAATGTAGGAACAAGCAACTGTTTTAGGAAGGGCCTCTATCTTTTATGGAAATGCAGGAACAAGCAACTGTTTAAGGAAGGGCCTCTATCTTTTATGGAAATGTAGGAACAAGCAACTGTTTTAGGAAGGGCTTCTATCTTTTATGGAAATGTAGGAACAAGCAACTGTTTTAGGAAGGGCCTCTATCTTTTATGGAAATGCAGGAACAAGCAACTGTTTAAGGAAGGGCCTCTATCTTTTATTGAAATGTAGGAACAAGCAACTGTTTTAGGAAGGGCTTCTATCTTTTATGGAAATGTAGGAACAAGCAACTGTTTTAGGAAGGGCCTCTATCTTTTATGGAAATGCAGGAACAAGCAACTGTTTAAGGAAGGGCCTCTATCTTTTATTGAAATGCAGGAACAAGCAACTGTTTTAGGAAGGGCCTCTATCTTTTATTGAAATGTAGGAACAAGCAACTGTTTTAGGAAGGGCTTCTATCTTTTATTGAAATGCAGGAACAAGCAACTGTTTTAGGAAGGGCCTCTATCTTTTATTGAAATGCAGGAACAAGCAACTGTTTTAGGAAGGGCTTCTATCTTTTATTGAAATGCAGGAACAAGCAACTGTTTTAGGAAGGGCCTCTATCTTTTTATTGAAATGCAGGAACAAGCAACTGTTTTAGGAAGGGCCTCTATCTTTTTATTGAAATGCAGGAACAAGCAACTGTTTTAGGAAGGGCCTCTATCTTTTTATGGAAATGCAGGAACAAGCAACTGTTTTAGGAAGGGCCTCTATCTTTTTATTGAAATGTAGGAACAAGCAACTGTTTTAGGAAGGGCCTCTATCTTTTTATTGAAATGTAGGAACAAGCAACTGTTTTAGGAAGGGCCTCTATCTTTTTATTGAAATGTAGGAACAAGCAACTGTTTTAGGAAGGGCCTCTATCTTTTTATTGAAATGCAGGAACAAGCAACTGTTTTAGGAAGGGCCTCTATCTCTTTATGGAAATGTAGGAACAAGCAACTGTTTAAGGAAGGGCCTCTATCTTTTATTGAAATGCAGGAACAAGCAACTGTTTAAGGAAGGGCCTCTATCTTTTTATTGAAATGCAGGAACAAGCAACTGTTTTAGGAAGGGCCTCTATCTTTTTATTGAAATGCAGGAACAAGCAACTGTTTTAGGAAGGGCCTCTATCTTTTTATGGAAATGCAGGAACAAGCAACTGTTTTAGGAAGGGCCTCTATCTTTTATTGAAATGTAGGAACAAGCAACTGTTTTAGGAAGGGCCGCTATCTTTTATTGAAATGTAGGAACAAGTAACTGTTTTAGGAAGGGCTTCTATCTTTTATTGAAATGCAGGAACAAGCAACTGTTTTAGGAAGGGCTTCTATCTTTTTATTGAAATGCAGGAACAAGCAACTGTTTTAGGAAGGGCCTCTATCTTTTATTGAAATGTAGGAACAAGCAACTGTTTTAGGAAGGGCCGCTATCTTTTATGGAAATGTAGGAACAAGCAACTGTTTAAGGAAGGGCCTCTATCTTTTTATTGAAATGCAGGAACAAGCAACTGTTTAAGGAAGGGCCTCTATCTTTTATTGAAATGCAGGAACAAGCAACTGTTTTAGGAAGGGCCTCTATCTTTTATTGAAATGCAGGAACAAGCAACTGTTTTAGGAAGGGCCTCTATCTCTTTATGGAAATGTAGGAACAAGCAACTGTTTAAGGAAGGGCCTCTATCTTTTATTGAAATGCAGGAACAAGCAACTGTTTAAGGAAGGGCCTCTATCTTTTATTGAAATGCAGGAACAAGCAACTGTTTTAGGAAGGGCCTCTATCTTTTTATTGAAATGTAGGAACAAGCAACTGTTTTAGGAAGGGCCGCTATCTTTTATTGAAATGTAGGAACAAGTAACTGTTTTAGGAAGGGCTTCTATCTTTTATTGAAATGCAGGAACAAGCAACTGTTTTAGGAAGGGCTTCTATCTTTTATTGAAATGCAGGAACAAGCAACTGTTTTAGGAAGGGCCTCTATCTTTTATTGAAATGTAGGAACAAGCAACTGTTTTAGGAAGGGCCGCTATCTTTTATTGAAATGTAGGAACAAGTAACTGTTTTAGGAAGGGCTTCTATCTTTTATTGAAATGCAGGAACAAGCAACTGTTTTAGGAAGGGCTTCTATCTTTTATTGAAATGCAGGAACAAGCAACTGTTTTAGGAAGGGCCTCTATCTTTTATTGAAATGTAGGAACAAGCAACTGTTTTAGGAAGGGCCGCTATCTTTTATTGAAATGTAGGAACAAGCAACTGTTTAAGGAAGGGCCTCTATCTTTTATTGAAATGCAGGAACAAGCAACTGTTTTAGGAAGGGCCTCTATCTCTTTATGGAAATGTAGGAACAAGCAACTGTTTAAGGAAGGGCCTCTATCTTTTATTGAAATGCAGGAACAAGCAACTGTTTAAGGAAGGGCCTCTATCTTTTATTGAAATGCAGGAACAAGCAACTGTTTTAGGAAGGGCCTCTATCTTTTATTGAAATGCAGGAACAAGCAACTGTTTAAGGAAGGGCCTCTATCTTTTATTGAAATGCAGGAACAAGCAACTGTTTTAGGAAGGGCCTCTATCTTTTATTGAAATGTAGGAACAAGCAACTGTTTTAGGAAGGGCCTCTATCTTTTTATTGAAATGTAGGAACAAGCAACTGTTTTAGGAAGGGCCTCTATCTTTTTATTGAAATGCAGGAACAAGCAACTGTTTTAGGAAGGGCCTCTATCTTTTTATTGAAATGCAGGAACAAGCAACTGTTTTAGGAAGGGCCTCTATCTTTTTATTGAAATGTAGGAACAAGCAACTGTTTTAGGAAGGGCCGCTATCTTTTATTGAAATGTAGGAACAAGTAACTGTTTTAGGAAGGGCTTCTATCTTTTATTGAAATGCAGGAACAAGCAACTGTTTTAGGAAGGGCTTCTATCTTTTATTGAAATGCAGGAACAAGCAACTGTTTTAGGAAGGGCCTCTATCTTTTATTGAAATGTAGGAACAAGCAACTGTTTTAGGAAGGGCCGCTATCTTTTATTGAAATGTAGGAACAAGCAACTGTTTTAGGAAGGGCCTCTATCTTTTATTGAAATGTAGGAACAAGTAACTGTTTTAGGAAGGGCTTCTATCTTTTATTGAAATGCAGGAACAAGCAACTGTTTTAGGAAGGGCTTCTATCTTTTATTGAAATGCAGGAACAAGCAACTGTTTTAGGAAGGGCCTCTATCTTTTATTGAAATGTAGGAACAAGCAACTGTTTTAGGAAGGGCCGCTATCTTTTATTGAAATGCAGGAACAAGCAACTGTTTTAGGAAGGGCCGCTATCTTTTATTGAAATGCAGGAACAAGCAACTGTTTTAGGAAGGGCCTCTATCTCTTTATGGAAATGCAGGAACAAGCAACTGTTTTAGGAAGGGCCTCTATCTTTTATTGAAATGTAGGAACAAGCAACTGTTTTAGGAAGGGCCGCTATCTTTTATGGAAATGCAGGAACAAGCAACTGTTTTAGGAAGGGCCTCTATCTCTTTATGGAAATGTAGGAACAAGCAACTGTTTTAGGAAGGGCCTCTATCTCTTTATGGAAATGTAGGAACAAGCAACTGTTTTAGGAAGGGCTTCTATCTTTTATTGAAATGCAGGAACAAGCAACTGTTTTAGGAAGGGCTTCTATCTTTTATGGAAATGTAGGAACAAGCAACTGTTTTAGGAAGGGCTTCTATCTTTTATGGAAATGTAGGAACAAGCAACTGTTTTAGGAAGGGCTTCTATCTTTTATGGAAATGCAGGAACAAGCAACTGTTTTAGGAAGGGCCTCTATCTTTTTATTGAAATGCAGGAACAAGCAACTGTTTTAGGAAGGGCCTCTATCTTTTTATTGAAATGCAGGAACAAGCAACTGTTTTAGGAAGGGCCTCTATCTTTTTATGGAAATGCAGGAACAAGCAACTGTTTTAGGAAGGGCCTCTATCTTTTTATGGAAATGCAGGAACAAGCAACTGTTTTAGGAAGGGCCTCTATCTTTTTATGGAAATGCAGGAACAAGCAACTGTTTTAGGAAGGGCCTCTATCTTTTTATGGAAATGCTGGAACTGGAATCAAGCAATTGTTTTAGGATGAGCCTCTATCTTTTTATTGATCTGTTGATGTGCAGGCTCAATCATTTTTTAGGAGGGGTCTCTGACTTTTTATTGAAGTGCAGGCACAAGTAAGTGTTTTGGAATGGCCTATACCTTTTTATTGGTGTGCAGGTACAGGATATGTGACATTGGAAATTAATGTTCTTTTGTTTATATAGATGTGCTTTTAAAGTATAAAAGGGGGAAATTATTATGATAACACAGAATATTGCCCAGGTGTTTAGAAAGAACATATATGTTTCCAGAATTACAAATTAAAGATGACCAAGATATTGATTAGCTATGACTTTTGTTGAGTATTTACTTAAATACATAGTAAATCCCTGTTTTTGTAGTAAATACACAAGTTTTGTTTACAAACCACATGTAAATAAAACTTGAGATCAATAAAGAGCTTTGAAATGTCCAGTATAAACCCTATTGAAATGTTATAAAACATCTGTAAGGTGACAAATTGGATAAGCAGATGGGCAGTCAGTTGAATGGGGACAAGGTAAGCCAAGACACTTATGAAAATAGATGTGGTGGAAAGGGGGGATTGGGTGGGGATAAAACATCTAATAAGGTGTCTAATTAGATAAGCAGATGGGCATTTGAGTGAAAGGGGACAAGGTTAGCAAAGATACTTAGAACAGGTGTAGTAGGGAGGGGGAGAGGGAGAGGGGATAAACAACTAAGGTGTTAAATGTTATAAGCAGATAGGCAGTTGGGTGAATGGGGACAAAGTCAGCCAAAATACTTAAAATAGAGATTGTGGAGAGAGGGGGAAAAACAGCTGTAAAGTGTTAAATAAAGTTTAGAAATCATTGCAAGGTTTTAATTATTGTCAATAATGCGACTGGGTGAGTTTTGTAATAAGAATTCTGAAATCTGACATATATATTTGTATGCAGCTTGTCCTGTAATCCCAATAATTGTTCTCAAATTTAAATCTGTCATGATGAAATCGTAATGATAAATGCCCACAATAATTTCTGAATTTACAGAAACAGATGGGCAATCTAGTGAATGGGGACAAGGTAAGCTAAGAAATTTAGAGATCATGGGAGGGAAGGGGTGGAGGTGGATAAACAACTGAAAGGTGTCAAATTGGACAAAGTGAATGGGACAAGATCACAAAATATAATTGAAATAGAGGGTAAGAGGGTAAATTAACTGGAAGTTAGTCATATTGAACCAGCAAATGGTCCATGGAAGGAATAAAGATAACCAAAAATACTCAAAATAGAATAGGCATAGGAAATTGGGATAAAACATCAGAAAAGTTGCATAATGAATGAGTACAACTTAAAATTAAAAGGGAAATTAGGATAAGTTAAATGTCTCTGACTTGGGAAAGGGGGTAAAAATGTCTGTAAAGTGACATTTAAAGAAAGATACTTTATATAGGGATGATAAAGGAAAGGGTTCTAAAACATCTCTACAGTTTCAGAATAGAAAAGCAGATGAAGATTTAAGGGAATAAGAACAAGGCATGTCTTTTGCTTATCTATGTTAGATAATTGTCTCATTGAGGTATATCCCACATCCCCTTTTATTCATAATCAATGATACTCCAAATAAAGAGGGGGTGTAAAGGAGATTGGGCATGAAACTGGGCTCAGAAAGGCAACCTTTATTACAGAGGTTTATATCTGATGCTAATAAGTGAGCAAGCATAATAAGTTTTGTGAACTTGAACATTTCACTAAAACACACATATATGCACACACACTTGTGTTTCTTCTCTAACTATAATTCATTCTTTTTCTTCAGGAAATGAACTAGATGGGAGTGTGAACCCTTTCATCTGCCATCCTGACAAGATTTCTCCTATTTCACTGCAAGCCAGAAAATCCAGGTATGTATACAAGAAGTGTATTGATCTGAGTCAGTTTTCTACAATTACTGGCTGTGCCTCAGACCAGCATGATGGGTGCCATGTGGAGCAGGATATATTTACCTTTCTTTAAATCATTGCATCTTACCTAGTATTTTTGGTGTGGAGGGTGATTTTGTTTCTTATATTGTAATATCCAATATTGTCTCTATGTAATATGGACGTTTAGTTTGTGCTTAAAGGTCCATTCGTATTGTTAAATAAAGAAATTGTTAATGTTAAATGTAATGATTCAGTAATGTGATGTCCAACAACATTTTGTGCAAATCATGTTGTGGTCTAAATATGACATGTACCACATTCAGAATATTAAAAAAAAAAATTTCCTTATAGTTTTAAAATCAAGATTCTAGAGTATTACACTTCTCCTAATGCTTGGTGCCCCTAGTTTATTTGAAAATATTGGATTTATTGAACAACTGAATTATTAAAGTTTCTTCTGGAATTTTTAAAGTTTCCAAAATTAATCTTTTCTTCATTTACAAAATTAAACAGAAGACTTAGAATCTTCAGGAGTAACAAAGTTCTCTCTGCCAGATTTTAATTTTCAGAGTAAATGAATTGTATGTTATCATATCCCTGGTATTAAGTGGTCAATACTGAGGTAAGATAAAGAAAGTTTTCAGGTGTATGTTAACCTATAAATCAATAAGATCAATTGATTATTTACTTCAAGTTTTCTTGTCTTATGTCTCAAACTTATTGTTTTGTGGAATGTGTTTGAGTTGTTGAATGTACTTGGTTTTACAATGATATATGTAGGATAAGTCAGGACAGTTATGATTACTTTTGAGTAGAAAATGTCCGAAGTGATATCAGACCAAAACACAGGGCTAAAATCAGCTGTTTTAATGAAAAATAAATCTTGAATTAACAGGATGAGGTAGCACTTCATAACATTTAGCTATCTATTACCACAGATGTGCTTCTGTAGTTATACTGATAACTTTCTATAATAGAAGTATGAATGAATGAACTAATGGTAGGACATACAAAGGTCATCAATTTAACCTTTTCATTGAACGCTTCAAAAGCTGACAAATTGCTAAATGATACAAAATTTCATATCTAATAACAATTTATTAATAGTTTTGTAATATGAATTCTATCAAATCGCATGTTGATGATCATTTAACGAATGTCAAGCTCTCTATCTGATTTGGCTACTCACGCTGTGTGATCAGCACTAGGTGTCCAGATTTCCCCCTACAATGGCTGGAATATGGCCAAATTATAGTTTTATTTAGTAAAATATAAGTATCTTATAATAGATTAGGCTGTTTTGATTTAAAAAGGATCACAGAAACTGTCTGTCATTAAAATTGTTCAAGTTCTGCACATATTTTCTGAATGGTAAGATCCAGGTTAGGGAGGCATATCATGTATGGATAGTTTATTGTATTGTCAAGTGAGTACAACACTTTGATTATTTTTTGAATAAAAAAACAATTGCAAATTTTACATTGTGAAATTTTTTTATGTTCTTAATATGATTACTGTAAATTCAGATATTATTGCATGCATTTATTATTGCCAATTCCATGAACACTGGCAAAAATGAAATCTAATTTATAAAAAAACTACTGAAATTATGAATGCAAGTTTTTATTACTCCAACATGATACGGTTTCATTTTTTGCATTAATAAAAACTTGTAGTAATATCTGAATTTACAGTAATAGAAATTAGCTAAAACAAATGCAATGAGAGCATGTGCTGCATTTTTTTAGTGTGTATAAAGCTTCATGTGTATATTTTTCTTTTGAATTGAAACAATACCATGTAAAATGATATTCTGTCGAAATGGACTAGATTGAATATAAATACTTTATTTGCTGAACCACAAATCTGTCAGGTTTTTGAAATGCTGCAGAAATTTGGTCTAAATTAAAAACAGGTCTTATCGTTGATAGGGTTTGTCATTTTAAAATTCTTGTTTTTGTTTATATTCACAAATTTATTGGACCAAAAGATAATCATTGTCCCTAATTGTTTGTATTTTTTAAGTTCCACATGGTCATATCTTTTGTTTATTATATCAAACATTGATGTTCTGACCTCAGTTGAACCCTGTATGAAATGGAATTGTTATGAACAATAGACTACTATTTTGTGCCTTATTTATTTGCACGAATGTTTATAAATGTCATCTGTTTTTTTACATATTTACACATCTTTGAAAAAACATTATTTTATACCCAAGTTTACAGTTTTGCTAACTTTTACAGATGTGTGTGTGTGTGTTATGTGGGCTCTCCAGGCATGTGAATCATTATATCTGTTGCAGAAGTGATATAGTTACATGTTCATTTCTCTTTAGGCTAGTTACTGTGACCTTGTAGGTACAAAAGAAATTATTGAATACTTGATCCAAACTTTGTACAGTAGTTCCCATTAAAAAAAACTACTCTGGTGGATAGCTGCCTCTTTGGCAATCATACTGCATCTCCTTATTTTTATAATATTAAGTTCATTGTCCAAAAGTCAAGATCACCCGATAAACTCATTGATAAAGTGTGTAAGTACTGTTTAGCTTTCATCTTGGATCCCAAAGTCAGATATCAATAACTGATTTGGTGCAATGGTTCAATATAAGGTGACAAACCCTAATTAATATCAAGTTTAGTGGTCAAAGATGCTAGATTTACATGTGGAAAAAAAACTTGAAGACTCAAAAGAGCTTGTCTCTTGAATCATATCTTTGCCTGCTGTGGCACATTGGTTTTCAATGAGGAGATACAAATGTAACTTCTTAGTTCAAAATCAAGGTGACTATACCACATTACTTGAATAAGGGATAAGGATTTCAAGATCATGGGCTTTTTGGTGTCACCTTGTAAAAGCAACTATAGAGTATTGTAGGAAAATAACTTTCCTTTTTCTTTTTCTATTTCATTTTTTTTTTGTTATAGACATATTGTTTGTATATTGCATGATACTTAAATATCTTACAAATTCAAGTACAAAAAATTGATGTCACAAGCATGTATACTTGATCTGGTTTTCTTGTCAGCTAATTAGGACAAAAGTCAAATGCATCATAAGCTGATTGTAAATGTTTTGTATTTGTAGGGTCAGCCAATATGAACAACACAAGCAGAGGCTTATGTCATTAAAGGTTTGTATTTACTATAGGAAATCAAAATAGTGCAAAAATGTCTTTAAGGATTCCATCTGAAGGTTAAAATTTGTTAAACAAAAATGCACAAACTGTATGTGTAATTGATGTTTTTATGCCCCACCTACGATAGTAGAGGGGCATTATGTTTTCTGGTCTGTGCGTCCATCCGTCCGTTCGTCCCGCTTCAGGTTAAAGGTTTTGGTCGAGGTAGTTTTTGATGAAGTTGAAGTCCAATCAACTTGAAACTTAGAATACATGTTCCCTATGATATGATCTTTCTAATTTTAATGCCAAATTAGAGATTTTCCCCATTTTCATGGTCCACTGAACATAGAAAATGATAGTGTGAGTGGGGCATCCATGTACTATGGACACATTCTTGTTATTAACTTCTTTCTGCCAATTATTACCTTTTTTGCATAAATTTTTAATATGATATAAATTAAGTATTATGATAGTGTGTCTGTCTTTTCAAATATTGATCTGAATTAGAAATAAGAATTAAGAAACTAGTTTACATTTGATCTTCTGACCAATAGTCTACCTCCATTTACTGTGGTCTTATTCCTAGATATTAAGATGCATTGCAGGATATGCTTACCCTTTCAGAGCCCCTGATAAATGCAGGTGATTTATTTTATGCCAGTCTGTCTTTTTGGGTTGTCTTTGTCTTTAAAACATTGTCAATTTTTGACATTTTAATTTTGGTCCTCTGCTAATCTTCATTTGAATACTTACATGTATTAATCAAATACCCTAATAGTGCTAGAAATCAAAAGAAATTATCCAACAGTTGATGCTACAAAGAAAGGTTTATCTTAAGAAAATCTTTTAGAAAATTCTTGCTCTCAGTTATTATTGACCTTGCTTTGATGTTTTAAACTCTTATAACCTTTACACAGCTATCAAAAACTGAATATCTGTTATTTCACCCTGGCTAACATTATGACATGAAATTTTAATATTTCAGTCATAAATAAGATCTTATCGAAAATTTGAAATATGTCCACTTGTAAACATGAATAGTATCCAAGACATGTTATTAGTACCTAACATATTAGTGAATTGTAAAGAGTAACATAAAAAGCCATTCATAACCAGTTGTAATTACTAATTTGCATGACTGTAAAATGATAAACACCCGACACCCGCAAACTTGAAACAATTTTAGAATATTTGTTTTTGGTTATTTAATCCCAATAACATGTAAATAAACAGAAATATTTATCATTTTGGAGATAGGACCCAGTTTGATTTAGATGTTTACAATAGGAATTCAAATAGGTTATTTTAATTACTATTGAATATGCTGAAAGTTTTTGTTGTGCAATTTTACTTTTCTTTTTTGTAAGTATTGATTTAAAACAAAAAAAACAAATAGACATAAAATTAACACTTTAAACATTAAAACTATTGATTGAAGTAGTAGAAACCATTCAAGCATCATAATGTCATGCAGACGGTTGGTATTTGATGCCATTACCAAGGTTTTCTACTTAAAGGATGTAACTATAAACTTATGCTTAATATATTTTTTCTAGGAAAAGAGGAAAAATCAGAGCTTACAAGAAAAAAAAAGACTTGATTTACTGAAAGAAAAAGTGAACATTGAAAAAGAATTGGTGAGTTTTTGTAGAATATGAATGTATAACTTATCATGTTAGTTTAAATTACTGTCCTGGTTGCATGATGTGTAAATCAGGCAATTTGGGAAGTGGGCAGGTTGAGGGTGCATGTAAGTGGGGAAAATATAGTATCTGTATAGTATTTATGTAAATAACTATAGTTTTCAACACAATAGTATTTTATACAGTGAATCACATGTCACTTTTAGTAAACATTTGGATAATTACAAGAGCTTAATTGTCAGAGGGTGAAACTTAGTTGGTTTCACCTGCATTCACAATAGAGGGAACCCATTTAGTGAAATCAATTCCTACAAGTTTCAACCCTAACCCTTCAAACTTCTAGAATGTTTATTAGTAAAATACTTTTTTATAACATAGCATACATATTTAACTTGTATGTACATGTATTTACAGTGTGGCTTACTACAGAACACAGGGAATTGTCCTCTCACAGCTGATGAAATATTGAATTTGAACACTAGGAATACAGAAGATATTGATAAACTTGAGGAAATTGTCTCCAGGTAAATTTTGCTGCTGTAGGAACATTTTCCATTCTTATGGCTGTATCATTTGTATTTTTGGTCTGTTTGAATGTCTAGAGAAGTAAAAAGTTCTCTGGTAATCTGAAAAAAGAAAGATATATTCTGATTAGTATTAAATTTATAAATAAGATCCATTTATTACATCGGTGATCCGCTTATTTGGCAATCACCAATGGCAGTCAGCAGGGTTTAAGAACATTTGTTGTTCACTGTTAGTCAAATGCGTTTGTTAAAATATACTTTTTCACTTTTTGGTCTTTTGAAAATGTTGTTTGTGCAGTATTTAGACCCTCTAACAAGACATTTGTTTTGCATGCACACATATAAAATTATGTTTTTATCCAATGCAATCATAGGTTTGAACGTTGTTTTCAATTTAGACTTGTTTATATTTTTTGTTTGGGCTTGTATTATATTTGCCTTCGGGTTTATATGATCCGTTCATCCTATTTTGACTCCTCAAAATTCAAGAGTCTATCTTAAATTGAGGTAAATTGTATGGCTTTCCAAATACCGTTTCGATTCCTAACATCACTGAAGAGACATTAATTGTTGAAACCGGATATGGTGTACAAAACCTTTGCACCTTTTGTTTGCGGTATACCATCTTTCCGCAAGTTTATCGCTTTTCTGATTAGTATTAAATTTATAAATAAGATCCATTTATTACATCGGTGATCCGCTTATTTGGCAATCGCCAATGGCAGTCAGCAGGGTTTAAGAACATTTGTTGTTTGACCTGTTAGTCAAATGCTTTGTTAAAATATACTTTTCACTTTTTGGTCTTTTGGAAAATGTTGTTTGTGCTGTATTTAGACCCTCTAACAAGACATTTGTTTTGCATGCACACGTATAAAAATTGTGGTTCTTATCCAACGCAATCATAGGTTTGAACGTTGTTTTCAATTTAGACTTGTTTATATATATATATATAATGTACTTACTATAATTTGTAGTTTCTTAAAAATTATGAATGAATTTAATTGAGTTACAATGATTTGTGCTATTAAAAGGCTCATCATCATTATATACAAATTACATGCAAGTTTTGAATTTCAAACTGCATTGAAAATTGTAAATGTTTATTTATTAAAAACATGATGTTTAAAGTTTACTAAGAAAATATCAAATCCTTGTATAGGTAGAAAAAAAAAAGAATTTGTCATGCAATATTTGTACATAAAAGTATTGAATGATATTGTAGATTGAAAAAAGAACATGAAAAAGTAAGACAAGAAACAGTTAAAGTTATATTAGGAGAACAAAAACTACAGGACGAGATTCGACGGATCAAAAACGATACAGATGAACTAAATAAGGTACATAAATTGAAATCTTGTTTACATTTATTCCTTAGATTGTAAAAAATTATGTTGTAGCATCAATTCACCTGTTTTGTCTATCTTATATAATTAGTCAATAGTGTTTATTATATAGTCATATCATAGGAAAGTCCAGATTAAGTTAAAATTTCATTTAAGTTGAGCGATTTTGTGGAAGTTGTAGCCATAGGATATAAAAAACTGCTTGAAAAAACCTTCTTTTTTCTGTAATACCTGAATCAATTGATTTAATATTTGGTATATAGTCACATCATAAGAAGCTACAGATTAAGGTTGAGTTTTGTTCTGTTTTAGTTTCAGTTTTCCACACTTTTTTCTGTAATTCATAAAAGAAATGAATGGAATTTTAGGTAGTCATACATCTTGTAATATGAATAACTTTTCAACTATTTCAATTTTGTGTTTTTGAACAACTCTTTGTGATAAGATTATGTATGAATATCAATGATAGATAATTTTCCTCTTATTATTTTACATTCTTGGTATGTTATCTTTTTCTTCAGAGATTAGGAACAAAGCATAAGAAGGCAACAAAAGATCCTGATCCTTTCCATCAGCTGTATGAACAGAGAAAAGGTAAACTTTTATGTCTTACTTATGTTGCTGGGTTGCTGTCTCATTGGCATTTACTCCACATCACCTGTCATAAGTAACACATCATTGTAGATGCTAATTCAATTAATTATCTTAGGGGGGAATTAATTTGGCTAAGTTAGGAAGGAGAACAAATCTTAATTTACAGTCAAAAATGAATTTTCTTAATACATATGAAAGAAAATGTTAGATGTTACCATACAAGATCAAACATACCACTAGTAGCTGGTCACATAAAGGGTAAAATGCATTGCAATTTATTTACAACAGATGGGACATACAGTCTCTCCTTGGAAAGTTGAGAGGTTAAAGGAAAATTACATTATTTGGTTCCCTTTTTGGCTGGGTTGGACAAACAACACCCTTCAATAGGTAACTGACCTACCACTGACAAAAACCATTGAACAACAGCCTTTAATGAGTACCTGACATACCACTGACAAAACCAGTGATCAACAGCCTTCAGTAAAGAACTAACATATCATGGACAAAACCAGTGATTGACAGTTTCAAAGAGAATCTGACAAAACAAGTTGTTGACAGTTTCATTGAGTAACTGACCTACCATTGACAAAACCAGTGATCTACAATTTCATTAGGAATTGACAAAACAAGTTATTGACAGTTTCATTGAATACCTGACATACCACTGATGAAACATGTTATTGGCAGTTTCATCAAATAACTGACATAACAAGTGATTGGCAGTTTCATTGAGTAACTGACAAAACAAGTGATTGACAGTTTCATTGAGAAACTGACAAAACAAGTGATTGACAGTTTTATTGAATGACTATCATACCACTGACAAAACAAGTGATTGACAGTTTCATTGCATAACTGACAAAACCAGTGATTGACAATTTCATTGAGGAACGGACAAAACAAGCCATTGACAGTCTAATTGAGTTATTGACATACCACTGACAAAACTAGTGATCTACAATTTAATTGAGTAACTGACAAAACAAGTGGTTGTCAGTTTCAATGGGTAACTGGCATACCACTGACAAAACAAGTGATTGACAGTTTCATTGAGTAACTGACAAAACCAGTGATCTAGAATTTTATTGAGGAACTGAAAAACAAGTGATTGACAGTCTTATTGAGTAACTGACATGCCACTGACAAAACCAGTGATTGACAATTTAATTGAGTAACTGATAAAACAAATGGTTGTCAGTTTCAATGGGTAACTGGCATACCACTGACAAAACAAGTGATTGCCAGTTTCATTGAGTAACTGACAAAACAAGTGGTTGTCAGTTTCAATGGATAACTGCCATACCACTGATAAAACAAGTGATTGACAGTTTCATTGTGTAACTAACAAAGTAAGTGGTTGTCAGTTTCAATGGGTAACTAACATATCACTGACAAAACCAGTGATTGACAGTTTCAAAGAGAATCTGACAAAACAAGTGGTTGACAGTTTCATTGAGTAACTGACCTACCATTGACAAAACCAGTGATCTACAATTTCATTCAGGAATTGACAAAACAAGTTATTGACATTTCATTGAATACCTGACATACCACTGATGAAACATGTTATTGACAGTTTCATCAAATAACTGACATAGCAAGTGATTGACAGTTTCAATGAGTAACTGACCTACCACTGATAAAACATGTTTTTGACAGTTTCATCGAGTAATTGACAAACAAGTGATTGACAGTTTCATTGAGTAACTGACAAAACAAGTGATTGACAGTTTCATTGAGAAACTGACAAAACAAGTGATTGACAGTTTTATTGAATGACTATCATACCACTGACAAAACAAGTGATTGACAGTTTCATTGCGTAACTGACAAAACCAGTGGTTGACAATTTCATTGAGGAATGGACAAAACAAGCCATTGACAGTCTAATTGGGTTACTGACATACCACTGATAAAACCAGTGATCTACAATTTCATTGAGTAACTGACAAAACAAGTGGTTGTCAGTTTCAATGGGTAACTGGCATACCACTGACAAAACAAGTGATTGACAGTTTCATTGAGTAACTGACATACAACTGACAAAACCAGTGATCTAGAATTTTATTGAGGAACTGAAAAAACAAGTGATTGACAGTCTCATTGAGTAACTGACACACAACTGACAAAACCAGTGATCTAGAATTTTATTGAGGAACTGAAAAAGCAACTGATTGACAGTCTCATTGAGTAACTGACATGCCACTGACAAAACCAGTGATTGACAATTTAATTGAGTAACTGACAAAAGAAGTGGTTGTCAGTTTCAATGGGTAACTGGCATACCACTGACAAAACAAGTGATTGCCAGTTTCATTGAGTTACTGACAAAACAAGTGGTTGTCAGTTTCAATGGGTAACTGGCATACCACTGACAAAACAAGTGGTTGCCAGTTTCATTTGAGTAACTGAGAAAAACAAGTGATTGACAGTTTCATTGAGTAACTGACATACCACTTACAAAACAGCTATCACTTAGATTGAAGTATGATTCCCTGACAGCAATGGCTAAAATAAGCCAAAAAGTACAGAAAGATTTCAACTTTACAGCACTTGACTACTAAAGCTTTCAGAAATGACAAGGACACTAGGAACATTTCCACAATACCACCTAATTTAAATGGCTGTTTTACATGTTACAATCAGGCGATTTTTAATCATAAAGTTAAGGGATCTTCAGTATAGCTTATCACTTGACCAATGAAGAGACCAAGATGTTAGAACTAATGTAATGTCACTATGAGAAAAGAATTTATCATAATTGAACATATAGATACTCTTAGCAAAGACCAACAGTAGCAGTAGGGTTTTGGCACATAAACTTAGGTTATTCCTCTTGTCAGATGAACCATTGCATCAAGGTTTATATGTATGGGATGGGAGAGACGAGCTTTTTCTAAAGTTATCAGGTGACCGGACCTCAGTCAGTTGACCTATTGATTAGATATGGTTCATCATTTCCACATAAAGAAAAGATTATACTGAGTTTTGTGAAGTATATATACAGGTGTTACTCATTCAATGTTTTACTGCAATCTTATAGCAGGATTACTATGTTATATCTGTAGCTTTGTTGTATGGGTATAATAAGAATACACAATGTTTTGATTTTTTCTTAAGGTGAATTATGACTTGTGAAACAACTTTCTAGCTACTATAGAATAACCTTAAGTACAAACAAATCAGATTATTGGATAACAGTATTTAAAACGATTGACTTCTTGGTAGAGTTATCCTTCTTACTATTGTTAAAGTCACTGACCAGAAGATTAGAAACAATAGAACGGATAAAAAGATTACTGTCAAAGTCATATTTGTAAAATTACTCTGCGGAAAAGGAACTTCTGTTTTTGTGGTCATCAAAGGAGTTTTTGTTTCTCTCATTTTGGATAATGAAAATTGTGAGGTCACAAACACATTTGTTTTTTTCTGTATATTTTACAATAAGAATGTCATTGTCTGCAATGAACTGTAGTTTTCAGAAAAAAACATTAAACAAAGACTAATGCTTTCCATTGTGGTATTGAGAAGTTAAAGCTGGTCAAGGTTTTAGTGCTTTGATTATTGTTAAGATCACTCTGTCAAATAGGATTATGGGATGCAATTCTAATTCAAAACTATGAGTTGTTTGGAACCAATATCCACCATGGTTGAAGTTGAGTCAAAACAATAGATTATCTTCAAACGATTTTGTCTATAATGCAAAGTTTTAATGACAACTCTTAATATTGTTTTAGCCTGTGAGATTTTTTAATTATAACAAATGATTATGCAGAAAAATAAGACAAAAGTATTATATTTTTCAGAGGAAAGAAAGAAAAGTAATTTATCAGAAGGAGAAGAGCCAGAAGTCCATTATCCATTTAAGATTAGTCCCTTTGACAAAGAAGCATTAAGTTGGAAGTCCATTAAGGGTTCTGATGTGTTCCTTAGCAACCATTTAGTAGACAATAATAACAGTAAACAGTCAATAGAAAATGAAATAGTTATAGAAAATTTACATGAATTTAGTGATAAGTTTATAGAAAGTTGGAGCAGTAGAAAACCTTCAGTAGAGATGGAGAAATCTGAGGAGGAAGATCCAGTGTTTATGAACGTAGACGGTAAGAGTTATCTCCCATTTTATAAGTATATATTTCTTTAGGTATTTATAAACATTCAAATATCACAAGATTTATGATCTACATAGCTAGAAGTGACAGCAAGTGAATTACACAGAAGCAGGGGTTATGCAAATTATATGAAGGAAGCCTATTGATTGGTAAATCAAAAAAAATTTGATAAGGATAATTGATATAATATTTGCCTTCGATTATTTTTGCCTTAACATTTGTAATGTCTTGACTAAATTCCTACAGGACTTTTGTTAAGCTTAACATTGAATAAGATATACTGATACACTGAGGGCTATAATGTTTTTATATCATGGATATGATCCTTTGATTTTATAAGCGTTGTCAGTTCATCTGTATATATATAGTAAAAGAAATAGGACCTTATCTTGTTGAGTCTCTAGTAGTCCATTTTTATGCCCATGCCATAGCGAAGGGGCATTAAGTTTTACCCTTGTCCGTCTGTACGTACATACGTCCGTACGTCCCAAAGTTGGTTTCCGTTCTCTAACTTTAGTTTGCCTCAACCAAATGTTATGAAACTTATACACAATGCTTATTACCACTAAATACAGATCAAGTTTGAATTTTGGTGGCGTCACTTTTACCGTTCTAGAGTTATGCCCTTTACAAATGGAAAAATTGCTAAATTTTTCGTTACCATTCTCTAACTTAAGTTTGCCTCAACCAAATGTTATAAATCTTATAAGCAATGCTAATTACCACAATATACAGATCAAGTTTGAATTTTGGTGCCGTCACTTTTACTGTTCTAGAGTTATGCCCTTTACAAATGGAAAAATTGCTGAATTTTTCATTTTTTTCCCTAGATATCAAGTATTTTTAAAATTGGAGTTATCTTTCTTTGTCCATGATTATAGTTGAATCAACTACAATCAATGCTTTATACAATGCAATGTTTAATTTTACCTTCCACTGATAAATAAAAGCAATTTTTACCCTTCATTTCTAAAAATATTTTAAAGTCTTCTTTGAAAATTGGAGTTATCTTTCTTTGTGCATAATGGTAGTTGAATCAACTACAACCAATGCTTTATACAATGCAATATTCAATTTTACTTCCTACTGATAAATTAAAGCAATCTTTATCATTCAGTGCTTACAAGCACTTTGATTACTGTTCTAGAGTTATGCCCATTTACAAATGAAAAAATTGCTGAATTTTTCGTTTCCGTTCTCTAACTTGAGTTTGTCTTAAATTAATGTAATGAAATGTATATATAATGCTTTTTACCACAAAACTCAGTTTAATTTTTTGTTTCCGTTTTCTAACTTTAGTTTGCCTCAACCAAATGTTATGAAACTTATACACAATGCTTATTACTACATAATACAGATTAAGTACGAAATTTGGTGGCGACACTTTTACCATTCTTGAGTTATGTCCCTTTATAAACATAAAAATTGCTGAATTTTTCGTTTCCTCTCTCTAACTTTAGTTCGTCTCAACCAAATGTTATAAAACTTATACACAACCATTCTAGAGTTATGCGTATTTACAAATAGAAAAATTGCTGAATTTTTAGTTTCTGTTCTCTACTTAAGTTATCCTCAACCAAATGTTATGAGACTTACACACAATGCTTATTACCACAAAACTCAGATCAAGTTCAAATTTGGGTAGGGTCACTTTTACCGTTCTTCAGTTATGTCCCTTTATCACTATATGATATGCAAGCGGGGGCATCATCTGTGTCCACATGTGGACACTATCCACATTTATTATTGGATTGTTCATTGTTCATAGTTAAAGAAATGTTTCAGACTGAATGGAGTTAACAAAGCATGTATGCACCACTTTTAAAGCAGTTGTGCAGTGTCACATTTAATTGTCCTAAATGACAGAAAATACAACTGACTACTAAAATTTCAAAAGCATTATATTTCATACATAATATCAGGGCCTAGTTTCATAGAAAACATGTAATTCTATAGAGTAGACAGATCTGTGTGATGGCTTCACTATTAGTATTTGAACATGATTACTATTAAAATTACCAATTTGTTGATATTCATCTTTAAAATCTTCATAAAACATAAGAGAATCATAAGATCTGCTTCATTTGTTAAACAAGCAACAATCAATCATTTCCATAATAGGAACCTGTAATATAAACCTAACCTGTCTTTTAATTTAATTATTTAGAACAGTGAATTCATATAAGTTTAACCCTTTTTTTCTAATTTAAATAAAATTTTAGTTGTTTAAATTTGGTTTGGAGTCTTTCATTACCAACCTTTTCTGCTGATTTGTATAAGAATATATGAATTATCTCCCATTGTTAAAGTTGAAAAAAATTGTTTGAAAAAAGATGCAGTTATCTATACGACCACAAAAATTTTTTTTGGATCGTATAATGGTATGATGCTGTCGTCGTCTGCGTCGTCGCTCCGAAGACACATTTGGTTTCCGGACAATAACTTTAGTTTAAGTGAATGGATCTCTATGAAATTTTTTAAGAAGGTTCAATACCACAAAAAGAAGGTTGGGATTGATTTTGGGGATGATGGTCCCAACTGTTTAGGAATTAGGGGTCCAAAAGGGGTCCAACACAAGCATTTTTCTAGTTTCAGGATAATAACTTGTGTTTAAGTATTTTGATTGCTCTGAAATTGTACCACAATGTTTAATACCACATGTAGAAGCTTGGAATTTATTTTGGGGGTTATGGTGCCAACAGTTAAGGAATTAAGGGCCAGAAGGGGCCAAAGACAAGCATTTGTTTAGTTTCCAGACAATAACTTGTGTGTGAGTGTATGGATCTCTCTGACATTGTACCACAAGGTTCCATATCACAAAGGGAAGTCTGGGATTGAGTTTGGGGGTAATTGCCCAAACATGCAGGAATAAGGGGCCAAAAAAGGGCCAAAAACAAGCATTTTTCTGGTTTCCAGACAATAACTTGTGTGTGAGTTTATGGATCTCTCTGACATTGTACCACAAGGTTCCATATCACAAAGGGAAGTCTTGGATTGAGTTTGGGGGTAATTGCCCCAAACATGCAGGAATAAGGGGCAAAAAAAGGGCCAAAAACAAGCATTTTTCTAGTTTCCAGACAATAACTTGTGTTTAAGTTAATGGATCTCTTTGAAATTGTACAACAAGGTCCCATACTACAAAGGCTTGGATTGAGTTTGGGGGTAATTGCTCCAAGGAGGGATTCAAAAGTTGGGGGGGGGGATTTTTTTTCCAATTTTTTTAAGGGATTCATATTTTTTTCAAAATTTTTCAAATTTCAAATTTTTGAAAAGTTTCAAGAAGAAAGAAGAAACCTTCAATTGCACAATAGATTTGTAAGATCTTTGACCACATTTTTTTTTGTGTCAGAAACCTATATTATGTCAAAAATTTGATCACAATCCAAATTCAGACAGTATCAAGCTTGAATATTGTGTCTGCGGTCGTATCAGGCTGCCCTCAGCGAAGCAATTTATTGAACCATTTCTTAATTTTACTATTTCTTGTTTTATTTACAGTAAAACAAGAAGAGTACAACCAGTGGCTGGGTGCTGGTTGGAAAGATGAACAAGTATTATCCAGTGACAATCCACAATTTTTACGACTTCATAAAAAACTGGTTGACCTTAAAAAAGAAATGCAGAAATTAAATGGAGAAGTTGGTGGCAGATTAATGTTTGTAAGCATTTGTTCTTTTTATCTTTCTGTCTATAACCCCCTGTATATGAGTAGACCTTTTGATTTTGTTGGTCTGTGGCTACACTTGACTTCCATTGACTTGATTTATTAAAAGAAATTCCAATGAAGAACATTTAAGTATTCTGATAGTAAGTTGTAACACTTCAGCCAAATTTTATAACAGTTTAAAACAACAATTATTTTTATATTTTATTCATATTACCACCTAACAAAAATATTTGGCTATTTAGTAAACTGTGCTGTAAACTTTTGGACTATTCCCTCACTAAAATGTGATTTGACCTTTTAACCTTAGTGATTGTAACTTGGCCTTCCTTCGTTGTCTGGTAGTGGTGTACTCACCTTGAGTATAGAAGCTCAGAGGTTTGATCCCTAACAAGGTGAAACCAAGGACTTTAAAAAATTAAATTGGCTGCTTAAGTAATGTCAGAGAAAAAAACTGGTCGGTTCTGAGTCATTATAATGTGTCCATGTGGAGTGGCATTTTTTCCTGCTGACTATTGCCTTGTCAAACAGCATGTTATAACTCAGCACATGGGTCTAGTACAAAGCAGGTTCTATTCATATGTTCATATTGTCATAGTCTTACATCGACTTGTAATACTTGCCACTGTACATTATACACTGAAGAAATCATCAAACAATCATTACCCTGGTTCTTTCTTTCTGTAAATCAAGTTACAGAACCATTGTCTGTTTTTATATGACTGCAAAAATTTTTTGCGGTCGTATATTGGTACGACGTTGGCATCGTCGTGAAATATTACCATAAGGTTCAATACCACAAAAGGAAGGTTGGGATTGATTTTGGGGGTTATGGTACCAACAGTTAAGGAATTAGGGGCCAAAAATAAGCATTTTTGTAACTTCCAGACAATAACTTGTGTGTTAGTGTATGGATCTCTCTGACATTGTACCACAAGGTTCCATATCACAAAGGGAATGCTGGGATTGATTTTGGGGTAATTGCCTCAAAATTTTAGGAATTAGGGGCCAAAAAGGTGCCAAAAAAAGCATTTTCTAGTTTCATGACAATAACTTGTGTGTAAGTATATGGATCTTTCTGAAATTGTACTACAAGGTTCCATATCACAAAGGAAAGCTGGAATTGAGTTTGGGGTAATTGCCCAAAACGTTAAGGAATAAGGGCCAAAAGGGGCCAAAAATAAGCATTTTTCTAGTTTCCAGACAATAACTTGTGTTCAAGTGTATGGATCTCTCTGAATTATACTGCAAGGTACCATACCACAAAGGGAAGGCTGGGATTGATTTTGGGGGTAATTGCCTCAAAATTTTAGGAATTATGGGCCAAAAAGGTGCAAAAAACAGCATTTTTCTAGTTTCAGGACAATAACTTGTGTGTAAGTGTATGGATCTTTATGAAATTGTACTACAAGATTCCATATCACAAAGAGAAAGCTGGGTTTGAGTTTGGGGATAATTGCCGTAAACATTTAGGAATTTGGGGCCAAAAAGGGGCCAAAAAAAAAGGACTTTTCTAGTTTCCAGACAATAACTTGTGTTCAAGTGTATGGATCTCTCTGAAATTGTACTGCAAGGTACCATACCACAAAGGGAAGGCTGGGATTGAGTTTGGGGTGATGAATCATAAGGGGGTTCAAAAATTTGGGGGATTTTTTTCAATTTTTTTTTTTTCCTTTTTTTTTTTTCTTTAAAATTTTCCATTTTAAGTTTGTTATTTCTGATTTATATATAAAAGCAAATGAAATCTTCAATTGCACAGTAATTAGATTTGTAAGATCTTTGACCACATTTATTTTGTGTCAGAAACCTATATTATGTCAAAAGTTTGATCACAATCCAAATTCAGATAGTATCAAGCTTGAATATTGTATCCAAATTTGCCCTAACTGTTCAGGGTTCGACCACTGCGGTAGTATCAGGCTGCTCTCAGCGAAGCATTTTATTCATTTATAAAATTAAATTTCTAGCTTGAAATAAGTTGAATTACTGTAGAGGATTGGCCTTTGTAAGGATTTTAGATGGTTCATTTGTGTTTCAAAGAACTCACTTTACAGAAAAAAAAAAAAACAGAATAAGGTTTAAATATTTATATTACATTTTGATTTGACTTTAAATGTTTATATACTCGTAAATCTGTCATGAATACAATCAAACTTTTGTTCTTTTTCCACAGACACAGTATACTGTTCTTTCTCTAAACTGTTTTAACTTAATATTAAAGTTTAATGCAATTGCCATAAATTTTCAAATGTATACCAAAAGTTGTATATCGTAAGAAGTAGAAAGGTTGACCACATTTTTTGTGTCAGAAACCTATATTATGTCAAAATTTGATCACAATCCAAATTCAGACAGTATCAAGCTTGAATATTGTGTCTGCGGTCGTATCAGGCTGCCCTCAGCGAAGCAATTTATTGAACCATTTCTTAATTTTAATATTTCTTGTTTTAATTACAGTAAAACCAGAAGAGTACAACCAGTGGCTGGGTGCTGGTTGGAAAGATGAACAAGTATTATCCAGTGACAATCCACAATTTTTACGACTTCATAAAAAACTGGTTGACCTTAAAAAAGAAATGCAGAAATTAAATGGAGAAGTTGGTGGCAGATTAATGTTTGTAAGCATTTGTTCTTTTTATCTTTCTGTCTATAACCCCCTGTATATGAGTAGACCTTTTGATTTTGTTGGTCTGTGGCTACACTTGACTTCCATTGACTTGATTTATTAAAAGAAATTCCAATGAAGAACATTTAAGTATTCTGATAGTAAGTTGTAACACTTCAGCCAAATTTTTATAACAGTTTGAAAACAACAATTATTTTTATATTTTATTCATATTACCACCTAACAAAAATATTTGGCTATTTAGTAAACTGTGCTGTAAACTTTTGGACTATTCCCTCACTAAAATGTGATTTGACCTTTTAACCTTAGTGATTGTAACTTGGCCTTCCTTCGTTGTCTGGTAGTGGTGTACTCACCTTGAGTATAGAAGCTCAGAGGTTTGATCCCTAACAAGGTGAAACCAAGGACTTTAAAAATTAAATTGGCTGCTTAAGTAATGTCAGAGAAAAAACTGGTCGGTTCTGAGTCATTACTATGTGTCCATGTGGAGTGGCATTTTTCCTGCTGACTATTGCCTTGTCAAACAGCATGTTATAACTCAGCACATGGGTCTAGTACAAAGCAGGTTCTATTCATATGTTCATATTGTCATAGTCTTACATCGACTTGTAATACTTGCCACTGTACATTATACACTGAAGAAATCATCAAACAATCATTACCCTGGTTCTTTCTTTCTGTAAATCAAGTTACAGAACCATTGTCTGTTTTATACGACTGCAGAAATTTTGCGGTCTTATATTGGTATGACGTTGGCATCGTCGTGAAATATTACCATAAGGTTCAATACCACAAAAGGAAGGTTGGGATTGATTTTGGGGTTATGGTACCAACAGTTAAGGAATTAGGGCCAAAAATAAGCATTTTGTAACTTCCAGACAATAACTTGTGTGTTAGTGTATGGATCTCTCTGACATTGTACCACAAGGTTCCATATCACAAAGGGAATGCTGGGATTGATTTTGGGGGTAATTGCCTCAAAATTTTAGGAATTAGCGGCCAAAAAAGGTGCAAAAAAAAAGCATTTTTCTAGTTTCATGACAATAACTTGTGTGAAGGTATATGGATCTTTCTGAAATTGTACTACAAGGTTCCATATCACAAAGGGAAAGCTGGAATTGAGTTTGGGGGTAATTGCCCAAAACGTTTTGGAATAAGAGACCAAAAAGGGGCCAAAAATAAGCATTTTTCTAGTTTCCAGACAATAACTTGTGTTCAAGTGTATGGATCTCTCTGAATTATACTGCAAGGTACCATACCACAAAGGGAAGGCTGGGATTGATTTTGGGGTAAATGCCTCAAAATTTTAAGAATTAGGGCCATAAAGGGCAAAAACAGCATTTTTCTAGTTTCAGGACAATAACTTGTGTGTAAGTGTATGGATCTTTATGAAATTGTACTACAAGATTCCATATCACAAAGAGAAAGCTGGGTTTGAGTTTGGGGATAATTGCCGTAAACATTTAGGAATTTGGGGCCAAAAAGGGGCCAAAAAAAAAGGACTTTTCTAGTTTCCAGACAATAACTTGTGTTCAAGTGTATGGATCTCTCTGAAATTGTACTGCAAGGTACCATACCACAAAGGGAAGGCTGGGATTGAGTTTGGGGGTGATGAATCATAAGGGGGTTCAAAAATTTGGAGGGGGATTTTTTTTTCCTTTTTTTTTTCTTTAAAATTTTCCATTTTAAGTTGGTTATTTCTGATTTATATATAAAAGCAAATGAAATCTTCAATTGCACAGTATTGCGCATTAGATTTGTAAGATCTTTGACCACATTTATTTTGTGTCAGAAACCTATATTATGTCAAAAGTTTGATCACAATCCAAATTCAGATAGTATCAAGCTTGAATATTGTATCCAAATTTGCCCTAACTGTTCAGGGTTCGACCACTGCGGTCGTATCAGGCTGCTCTCAGCGAAGCATTTTATTCATTTATAAAATTAAATTTCTAGCTTGAAATAAGTTGAATTACTGTAGAGGATTGGCCTTTGTAAGGATTTTAGATGGTTCATTTGTGTTTCAAAGAACTCACTTTACAGAAAATAAAAAAAAACAGAATAAGGTTTAAATATTTATATTACATTTTGATTTGACTTTAAATGTTTATATACTCGTAAATCTGTCATGAATACAATCAAACTTTTGTTCTTTTTCCACAGACACAGTATACTGTTCTTTCTCTAAACTGTTTTAACTTAATATTAAAGTTTAATGCAATTGCCATAAATTTTCAAATGTATACTAAAAGTTGTATATCGTAAGAAGTAGAAAGGAAAGAGTTGACACTGGAGGATAGCCAAAAATTCTGTGACCTAGCACTTTGGCACTCTATTGATTCCTGAAATCCTATTAATCTATTAAAACAAACACTGATTGAGAGAATTTTGGGGATTAAATGTACAAAGAGTGGTATATGATTTCATTCAAAGGTGACTAAACAATAGATTTATTACTTTTTATAGAGATTCATTGTTGTTTTAAATGCATGCGAAATTGAATGAAATTGTCAATATTTAAAATCAATAAAATAGTGTACAGGTGTGGTCAGGTGACAGATAGACATTAAAGGTTTGTTTTAACTTAATTTCTGTGTTAGTTCATTTTAGTTGTAATTGTACTTAATGTAAGATGAATTAAACATTTGAGAATAATGCTAACCATTTTATGGTAATATCGATTTTGAAATCAGATTTTTGTCTACATTTATTTTAATTATTGAAGTTGCTATGTGCTTATACCTTGGAATCTAGAATGCTGATAAGTCATATTACTTACGAGTATACAGCTATATGTCAATGACTAACCCTACGACATAAAAAGATAAAATATATCTTGAGGTCAACATACAGTCTTCAGCAGTAGACAAGTGTCAGAATACTGCAAATATATCATAAAAATATTTGCTGTATTGAATTAATGAAAAACTCAGCAACTTGCCTAATAAGTTAAAACAATTCTGATGTGCATTAATTAATTAATTGATGCATATATTCTTATTGTCACAGTATCACATATACCATTATCAGAGTATGCATATTGAATTGAATATTTTACTGAATTATCAATTAGATAATGATTTACACAAGAGAAACATTTAGATGAACAAGGTACTTCATTACTGCATTATATTGGTAGATCATGTTATATATTTTTATTACTTAGAGGCCAGAGGCTGCAGGGTTCCTGTTTTCCTTAACCTATTTTTGAGAGAGTTGAGGCCTTATAAATCAGAAACAAAAGAAATCTGTATTTGTAGAAGCTTTACTTTGATGTTGCTGATATTAACATATTTTACTTGTGTAGATGAATTACAGATCAAGGAGGCCTTTTTTCCAGTTGACTTTCTTTTGTTGGATCCTCAGCTTTGGACATAATTTTTACTCTCTACAGTTTTTCACAAAATACAAAGTTTACTGCTACTGAACAACTTATTAAATTTCTATGGAAGTCAGCATACATTGTAATACATGGCTTCTCTGCCCTATGATGTAACTTACAGCTTTCAAGATAGAAACATTTCATTTGGGCTGATGTTTGTTCATATATTCAAGGTGTCTTTAAGATTTAGATTTTTTTTTTCTCACAAAATCTCAGATTGTTGAACATAGATATTTTCTCCATATATCAGTATAGATGATACAGTGAAGTCAGATATGTCAACAGTTTTCCATCTACAACTTTTTATTTAAACAAACCTGTATCAAAGGACCAATGTATGTGTCACAACCATTTCATTTGGACTTTGAACTAGCTTTAAGTAACTGTGAGTACTGGTCTTTGTGTCTTTTGGTTTTTATGCCCCACCTACGATAGTAGATGGGCATTATGTTTTTCGGTCTCTGCATCTGTTCATTAGTTCATTTTCCGTCCATCCGTCTTTTGTTCGTCCATTGTTCATTGTACCTTCAGCTTAAAGTTTTGGTCGTCAGGTTAAAGTTTTTGGTCAAGGTAGTTTTGATGAAGTTGATGTCCATCAGTTTGTCTGTCTGTGACCCCATTTCACGGTCCATAGAAAATTTCAGGTTAAAGTTTTTGGTCAAGGTAGTTTTGATGAAGTTGAAGTCCAATCAACTTGAAACTTAGTACACATGTTCCCTATGATATGATCTTTCTAATTATAATGCCAAATTAGAGTTTTGACCCCAATTTCACGATCCACAGAACATAGAAAATGATAGTGAGAGTGGGGCATCCCTGTACTATGGACACATTCTTGTTTTGCTGGTTGTTTTTAAGCTTATTGGCAGTGCTGATCTTAAAGTCAAGCCCTTTATAACAGTTTGTTCTTTTGTTGTGCTCTTATACCACTGTTCCAGGTTAGGAGAGGGGTCAGTGTTCACAAACATGTCCAACTCTACCACAATCCTTAACGTGACTGTCCCAAGTCAGAAGCCTGTAGTCCTAGTGCAAATATAGTTCCAAATTATAGAGTCATCAGTGACAAAAATATGTTCAAAGCAAGTTTTAAAGATTTGCTATACAATAATGGATTATTGCATGAATGTGTGGGAATACTATTCCTTGTAAAATATATATTGAAATTGCAAACTTGTGCCATATTAAAATCTACTTGAGACAATATTCATGCAATAACCCTATAATACTACTCAAGAATTTGTTACATTTTTGTATTGGTGGAGAATTTTAGAAATAGTGAAAAATAGGCTATACTTTAAAATAAAGGTTGTTCTAATATTTATGCATCTTGTGCTTTTTAAAAAGTGGATGGAGTTATAAGTGTAGTCAGTCAGGCAATGGGAAAAACCTTAGCCTCATATTTAATATTGAAATTCCAAACTCTTCAGAAATGATAATTTGATCAACTGTATACACTATCTCCTAGGATAGTAATCTTATGATCATACAGTTGAATTGTCATAAGACTGGACAGTTGCTTGGTACGATTAATATGTTGTTATACCAATCAACAAGTTTTATCAAGTGTTTGGCCAAAACAAGACCATTCTAGATATCAAATTGTAAAACTTTCAAACTGTTAAATCCAAACATTTATTAGATAGATATATCAAACTTCATATATGAATCTATCAAATATAATCACTTTCATCATTGTAGAAGTGTCAAATGTCACAAACATTTGCAAAATTTTCAAATTATAAACTTTCCTTTTTGGTGATTATTGTTAAATATGACTTCTTATACAAGTATGCAAATGAGCTTTAATCTTTTATTGGGCATATTTTTTAAAGATGCTCACCAGATATTATTAAAAAACAAAACAGGGGAAACATTGAGATATTATACAGAATTTTTATAATTGATATCTTGACAACAATAATCTATCTTGGTTTTATTTTTTATTATTATTCATCTTCAATGAAGTAGTAAAAGTCCTGGTTTCAATGTCTATTGGCTTTTAAAGTCATTGGTATACAAACTTAGCAAATAAATATCTTTATACATTTACATTGGAAGCATTTTTTCAGGATATTGTTGTGGTATTTGTTTGTTTGTTTTCTTTAAACAGGATCTCTTTTTGTGATAATAAGATAAGTTGTTTGTAAATGGTGTTTTGTATCTTAAATTTTACACAAATTCCATCACACTCATAGAGTTATTTTAGAGAAATCACAAGTTTATTTCTTATATATCCACCTGTCAGCTGGTCTTTTAGGAAAACTACAGACATTGGGTCATTTAGCTGATCTTGCAACACTCCCTCTTATCTTCAAATCAAATCTTTGACACATTAACCAATGTCAGTTTAGCTGTTATAAAATGTATTTTATTTATAAAATAACAAAGTAACTATTTGTTCTTCTTCTAACAAAGTATTTAGAGCACAGATGTACATTTTTGTAAACATCTTTGTTCACAAAGCAATCTTCTTGTGAAAAGATTTCCCCAGTTTGTTCAGCTCCAGTTACTGTTTTATAAAGCGTTTGTCAGTCTGCACAAATCTTTCTCTCAAATCTTTGATCTATCATTATATACAGGTAAACTTGTATGCGCCCCTCCATGGGGAATGTTTATAACAAGGTGTGGCATCAAATGGCATGGCATCTGTGGAAATGGTCTATGATTTTTATGACAGAGTCCTTGTCCGATGTTTTCTAATCCTCAATCCTTTCTAGACTAATGAGCTATATCTTTAATACTTATCTTATAAAGTAATTGCTGAAGGGTTCAAATCTTTTTACAAAATTTAAATGTTCTCTATACATTTTTATGGATTTATTATTTTCTTTTTTGAAAAGTTTATTCATATTGAGAAATGATACGCTTTAAGCACCAAAAAGTAATCCACTTGTAGAGTTTCTCGGTCATCTCATTTAAACTTAGAAATCGGATTCCGATTAGTTGACCAATTGGAGCATTTTATTTACAAATGGAATTTCATTCATGATTACTCTGTTGTTTTTACTGCAACTTGAAGTTGGATTTATTTTTAATTTAAGTGGATAGTTTATTTTAAATTTAAATTTCCATTTTAACAACTACAAGATGGAACAAGTTCAGGAACTTGAAATATATTAAAAAATATTGAAGATGGATAAACCAAAGAAGAGCAGAATACCTGTTAAGGTAAACATTTCTTTGATGTTTCTTTTGATATTTCAAGTTTGTTTTGTTTATATTTTACTTTCACACGTTGACTGTCTTGTCGTGATGTTTAAATAAAAAGAAGTTTTTGTCATATTGTCATGTTTCAAAATATTTTACTACAGAAGAGAACTGATAGTATGGGATAATAATTTTGATCAATGCAGCCTTTTTTTCTCACATAACTTGCTTTCAATAGTATTAAATTTTCAGTATACAATATAAATCTTAGATACATTTAACATATTGTCTTCTTTTTCATAGTGAAAATCATCACATTCATCTTATACAATCTGATGTTTATCTTGACACAAATAACCTTTCAAGCAAGAACTCAATATATTCTTTTCAGAATTGAAGGTTTTTTTCATTGATACAAAAATTTCTTGTGGACTGGAATGATTCCCCCTCACCCCAATATAATGATTAAAATTATTTTTTTATCAAAACTATTAAGATCAGACTCCTGTTTTTGTCTCGCCTGCAATGAAAGTCGCAGAAAGCGAGACATAGGTTGCTTTTCCAGCGAAGGCTGCGATGACGGTGTCAACAATTGTTAAGTTTTCCGGTTAAGTTAGTTTGATAGGAACTACTTGTGATAGATCAATGATATTTTGTATGAAGTTGCATTACTATCAGTACATATCAGTTTGACGACAATTTTGAGGCCTTGCCCCCTAGGCCATGGTCCAGTGACTTTGAAGTAATTAGCCATTTTCAATGTTAAGTTTTCTGCTTAAGTTAGTTTGATAGGAACTACTTGTGATAGATCAATGATATTTTGTATGAAGTTGCATTACTATCAGTACATATCAGTTTGACGACAATTTTGAGGCCTTGCCCCCTAGGCCATGGTCCAGTGACTTTGAATTAATTAGCCATTTTCAATGTTAAGTTTTCTGCTTAAGTTAGTTTGATAGGAACTACTTGTGACTGATCAATGATATTTTGTATAAAATTGCATTACTATCAGTACATCTCAGTTTGTTGACCATTTCTAGGCCCTGCCCACAAGATCTTGGTCCAGCGACTTTCAATAAATTAGCAATTTTCAATGACAAGTTTTATGCTTAAATTAGTTTGATATGAACTACTTGTGATAGATCAATGATATTTTCTATAAAGTTGCATTACTATCAGTACATATCAGTTTGACGACTATTTCAAGGCCCTGCCCCCTTGTCATGGTCCAGTAACTTTCAATCAATTAACAATTTTCAATGTTTAGTTTTCGGATTAAGTTATATAAAAATAAGAAGATGTGGTATGATTGCCAATGAGACAACTCTCCTCAAGAGACCAAATGCTATAAAAGGCCCCGAAATGACAAATGTAGTTTGATGGGAACAACTTACAATAGACAATATTTTCTATAAAGTTACATTGCTGTCTGTACATCTCAGTTTGTCAACCATTTCAAGGCCCTACCCACTAGTTGGTCCAGCGACTTTGAATTAGTTAGCAATGTTGCTGTCCATCAGATTGTCTCTTTCTGAATTTTATGCCAACAGGCAAGACATATCTCTGTGTCAACATTTTATTTATCTAAAAAAAAGTACCTTAAGTTTGACCTTGAAATAAGTATAGCTTGACATTGTATAGACCTTTGTCTATTGTTGAAGACCATATGTTGACCTCCAGGTGTCTTTGGTTTGCTGTCTCATTTATAAATGTGAGTTATTAGCACAGTTGATAACATGTTACATTACCTTAGGCAAAAAACTGGTGAAGCAAACTTTTACAAGCATGTTTAGGGATAAACATCATTTCACTAATTTATAGCAAGACTGTAATGTTTATTATACCCACACTTTGTTGCGTTCACCTTGTCTGTCCATTAGTTCATCTCTCTGTTTGTTCAACAATTATATCCATCATGCTTTTCTCAGGTACTACTGAACAAAACAACTTCATATTTGTTCAGCAGCTTGTCAGTGATGAGTTGTATGGTGTGTGCACTTTTCAGATCTGTCCGATACTTTAATTACAAGTGGGGGTAGGCTTAGCACAAAAACATGTGCATTCTTGTTATATTTTTTTCTGCATTGGAACTCTGTACAATTTTATTCAGAGAACTACTAGAGTTTAGAACAGTCAGTTAAATTTGAGCTTGCATGCTTTTAGTGACAGTTGTAAACATATATTTGTTCCGTCTAACAGAAGTTCCACAGGAAATTTTGTTATAAACAATGCCATAATATCTGTTCCTGTTGGGAACCTTATCGTTGGTTGTCTTTGTTATTTACTGGTTACAATTTTACATAAGACTTGCAATGAGAGTAATGTGGAAATTAAATGCAAGTGAGCAATGCAGGTTAAAATTGGATTTCAGTTAGGTTTCAGAAAATGTTTTATTTGTTTAAGGGTATTCTATTATGTTTTGGACTTAAAAGTAACTAACTTATTTAGCTTTTTAAATTATTTTCTGGAGAGGTTTGAAAAGGTTTGAAATATTTTCATTACCTTACAGGGGAAAAGTAACACTCTATTAAAACCCTGTAAATTACATGGAATTAAATATTTTGATTTAATGTTTTAAAGATTTAAATTAATCTTTCACAATTTAAGACTGCCATTTTAACATTGAACTGTAAGGAATGGTTTTAATAACGAGTACAAATGTATTAACAATGAAATGGAGAACTTGATGAATCGCTATATTTATAGGATTGTTCCAATTAATCCTGTTTATTCGCTTCTCTATTTAGTTTTTGTATTAAAATTCAGATGGGTGACACGTATCAAATACCCCTGTAATTGTCAAAACTGTTTTATAGTATATATATTGTGTCAACAAAAACTTGGTTAATAAAAATAATTTCACACAAAGGAATTGTTTACTCTAGAAAGGATGGCATGATCATGTTCATTATTACAACCAAAATGTCTGAATTTGTTTTTAGCAGTGTATATCTATGATGTACACTACCTCATAATTTTATCAGTATTTAATTGCACATTTTATTTACAAAATCTTTTGTTGCTTTTGAAAAAATAGATACATACAAAGCCTTTATATAGGAAACAATCAAATATCTGAGTTAAATATGTTAGTCAAATACATCAGTTATTATGTAGGAAACAGACAAATTCATGAACCATTATGCCTTTTAAATTGAAAAAACCCAGAGGAGCTAAGAATAATGAAACTAAGATGACAAACATGACCAGAGAACAGTCATTACATGAACTTTGTTGCAGGGAAAAATCAAAAACAAAAACTTAAATGCAGGGAAAAGTCAAGAACATGAACTTTTATGCAGGGAAAGTCAAAAACATTAACTTTTATGCAGGGAACAGTCAAATACACTAACTTCTTGCAGGAACAGCCAAATACATGAACGTTTATGCAGGGATTAGTCAAAAACATGAACTTTTATGCATGAAACACTTAAATACATGAACTTTTATGCAGGAAACAATCAAATACATGAACTTTTATGCAGGGATCAGTCAAATACATGAACTTTTATGCAGGAAACACTTAAATACATGAACTTTCATGCAGGGATCAATCAAATGCATGAACTTTTGTACAGGGAACAGTCAAATACATGAACTTTTATGCAGGGAACAGTCAAATACATGAACTTTTATGCAGGAAATGGTCAAATATATGAACCGTATGCAATGAACAGCTAAATACATGAACTATAATACATGGAACATTTAAATACATGACCTATATGAAGGCAGCAGTCCAAAAAATGAATCATATGTAGGCAACAATCAAATATATGAACCATTCTGCAGGGAATAATCAAATATATGAACCATTCTGCAGGGAATAATCAAATTCATCAACCAAGAAAGAAATAGTTTGCCTTCAGTTTGAAATAATAAGAAAAAAGTATCTTCTCAGACATAAAAGTATCTTAAGAAAAAAGTAAAAAAAAACATCAGAATTATTACAAAATTGGGGATATAAGTATAAAAAAAAATCAAAACCAAAAGTTCATTTTAAACCAAAATTTAGATGAAATACATTATGCATAGTCAACACTTAAACGCAGAGATGTAAAAAAAAACACACAAGGAAAACAAAGTCAATAATATACAGGAAGTATTCATTAGTTGACAGAATCACATTGCTGTCATTAAATTTTAAAGATGTTTCAAGGGATTGTGGCTATCATGCTTATTAAAGCAGGTAAAATTGACTGCAGGAAACAAAACTCAAAACAAATCAATACTTGGTTACTTTTTATCAACAAAAAGTTCCACTAAAGGACAATTTAGAGAGTGCAACATTTTATGAAAGAAAAACCCAAAACATTATTGCATTCAAAATATACTGTGACATTGAAATGTACCACAGAAAAACCTGAAATATTTTACCTTCTTAATATACTGTGACATTGAAATGTACCACAGAAAAACCTGAAATATTTTACCTTCTTAATATACTGTGACATTGAAATGTACCACAGAAAACCTTGAAATATTTTACCTTCTTAATATACTGTGACATTATTTGGCACTAGAAAGGGAAAATGAATATTAAACAATGAAATAAGAGCTTTTTGCTTCTAGCTTGAAAAAACCAACAATCATGTGGGCATACATTCTTGTTTTTCTTGATAAAAATATATGTATACTGCTTCAAAATGTTATGTCATTATTTTCAGAAAAAATAAAATGTCAAATATTCTTCATGACTTTTTAATAACAAGAAAGTTGTTGAAGGCTTTATTTCACCAATAATTGCATGATTTCACAAAGATTCAATTACATTAAACCTTCAGTTTGTTAATAACTTTAATGTTTATGAACTAAAAAACCTTTTACCAATAAACCCAAAAGAGATGAAATTTCTATCTCTTAAATGTTTGAAATTTGGAAAAGCATTGACCTCAGAAATTTGATGTTTTAATTTCAAACATTCCAAAGAGAGACCAAGATATTGAAAGTCATAAAGGTGTATTTGGTTGCTTATTTTTAAAGTACATATTTACATTGACTTAAAATAAAGAATTTTAGGGAAGAAATAATGTATGGTCTTTTGTGTATTATATGCACTAGAACAAAATCATCATTGTCTTTATCCTTATCTCTGTAATAAGAATTAGGCCCAATGTGACATTGACATCTTCATCATTGAGTCGTCAATGGAAAACAAAGTAAGAAATCAGAATGGACATAATACAGGTCATTAATGAAAGAACAGACATTGTTAGGTTCCAGGCAGCTAGCATGATATTGCTTCTGATATGATGGTTGCTAATATGTACAAACATGTGATTATCTAAGGAAACTTTATGCTTCTTGATGTTTCTTGTACAAAAAGCTTTCTGAATCACAGTGTGAAATATCAGTCCTGTCATTTATTAAAAATCTAATTTCATTCTGCCTCAGGCAATAAATTTATAAAAGATTTAGATGAAGGCTTATGCATTAAGATTGGTATTTTAAAAATGTTTACCTAGAACAAAGTTCAGACAAATGTTACAGGTACTTGACAGTAGAATTACTATGTTATAGGTACTTGACAGTAGAAAGACTACATATCAGGTCTCTGATTTCATCTCACTTAATACTAATAACAAAGCTCTTTCTTGTAATCTTACTATTATGTGGATCAAAGAGTAAATGTTAGTTCTAACCCAATTATGGATGATTATATTTGGACATCTTGTGGACATTGTAACAGTGGAATCGGGGAGGAAAGGTTAATTGTTACCTGGGAGAAATATTAAATTAATAAGACACACTTAACCTATAAATACCAAAATACAAACCTGGAGTGATGTTACCTATAAAATCTGATGATTCAATCCAGTAATTTGTCAAAAATTGATCTGAACAAAAAAGTGATTGATTGAGTAATACTGATCAAGCGAATAAGAAGTTGGTCATTTATTGATCCATGTCCAGGATACTTTCCGTTGAGTGGTATATCATCTGGTTACAATAATAAAAATCCGATTTGGTTGACTTGTTGTACACCCTATTGTAAAGTGACGGTCACAGCTCGGCTCATCTTTACAATACAACAATACAGTGAAATGTAAACAGGTGGAAAAGAATGCAGTTCTAATTTCTCTGTTTTGAATTTTTGCGGAATTTCGTCTATTGGAACTTCTTTGTTTTTGTGAAAAGTTTTCAAAATGGCTTTATCTGTTTTAAAGGGAATAACCAAACTTAGAGTAAGTAAAGAAAATTTACATTTCTGTTTAACTTCTGACCCATGTATACATGGTTTGACATAATGATAATGATATATTCATGGATTTGCATAAAGCCTGTTGTGTTCTTTTGATACAACTTATTTCTTGTTTGTAAAGAAGATTTTCGTGTGAAAATTACCTATATCATTATAGTAAGAGAGTGAATGAACTTAAAATGTGACCAATCCATGTCATTTTCTTACAGAAGCTACTACTTAAATAGTCATAACTTGATAGTAATCTTTCAAGCTGTGTACTAACCACAAATTTACATCTTGTAAGACATGGGTTTAACAGCTTCAAATCATATAGGTAATATTAGATGTAGAAAATATCTTACATACAGAATAAAAAAGTTGTAGATTGGGAGGATTGGAATAAAACTCTCCCGTACAATATTTAATATAAAAATTCTTTTAGTAGACAATTGAAAACTGAAGAGTACAAACTAAAATATCTTGAATGAAATATATTCAAAAACTCTTGAGGTCAAACCTGTTCACATTTTTTTTTTAGTTTATTCTTGCTAATTTACTTGATGCAGTTACCTACAATCAGACTACAAAAATGAGCTCCTCTGGGCTCACAAAATCTTAAAATTTAATGCTTATATGAAAAAATGAAAGATGATATCACTGTGATCCACTTGAAAGTATACTGTTATGCCTGTTGGGGCCTAGGTGGCTGAGTGGTCTAAGTAGCCGAACTACTGTATCACTAGCCTGTCAACACTGAGGTTGTGAGTTTGAATCCCGCACATGGCCGGTGCGCTCGACTGCAATCTTAATTGACTAGGATTGTCAGTTTTCCTACCGAAGGTCTGTGGTTCTCTCCAGGCACCCCAGCTTCCTCCACCAATAAAAACTGACCGCCACAAAATAGCACAATAGTGTTGAAAGTGGTGTTAAACACCAATCAATCAATCAATCAATCAATGTTATGCCTGTTATCCCTGACAAGTTTATAACAGCAACTATGAAAACTTTTGCCTCATGGCTCTTTGGAACTTCAATCTTATATGTAACTTGACATAACAATAATCATAATGTTAAGGTTTGGTAATTAATAGGTTGCTATATTTTGAAATGGTACAGCCATAATTGTATAGTTTTGTTATGTACCAATGGAATCTAAGCCAAAGATGTATACATAGTTAAATACTTGAGGATCTATATTATCATAAGGGACAGGGACCTAAGAAGAAAAGCAAAATCAATCTAATTAAGGTCAACTTTGCCACAGGGATTTAGAATCTTACTTTCTTAATAATTTCTTAATCATCAAAAGAAAGCTGTGTTAAAAATCATGTCAGTTTGGTAGCACTGAGTTCTGATTGTACTCTCAGGGACTAGCTGTCTTCCAACTTTGATATCCAGAGCACTATTCACACAGTAGCTAGATAATGAAAATAACAATTTTCAGTGTTCATACAAAAGTTTGTTGCAAATTTTGCAGTCTTATTTGATCATAATTATAATGTAATCTTACTTATATCTGAATGAACTGTTGAGAAGGCTATGAATTTGTGAAAGAAATCTTCAGGGAAGACAAAAAGTGGTAAAGTTGACCTTGTTGAGTATCTGTTAGCCTTTAGATACTTGTAACTCATTAAAAGTTCATCAGTTAACGGGGTTTATAGGTTCTTTGACTTATTAGGATAATTGTTTCTTTATCAAGGATACTTGACCTAATGGTGTACTGGTAGTAGTTATTGATAAATAGCACAGAATATAAAGGCTATTATTGTGGAAGTGCTTAGAACACTTCAAGATTCAGGAACAATTGTTTATGTTATTCTACAAAAATTTAGTCCAGATAATCTTGCCCTCTGCCCAGCAGTTTTCAAATAATTTCATAGTTCCCTAATGAAAGGAAGCCATCAGGGCCAAAAATTAAATAGTCCTCCATCAAGGACTCATTATCATTTGGCAATATAAAATGATGAATCGCAGGTACTGTATACAATGATGTTTAATAAATTTCCGGTTCTCCAACCTTAATTCGAACGACCAACTACCTTTGTTACTGAAGAAATCTAAAGTTCATGTATATCATTAAAATAGTCCACTGAGAATTGGGTACAAACAAGGATTTGTATAGTAATTACTCTACAAATCCTTGGTATAAAGTTGTAAATTGTTTATGCAAATAAAAGACGATTTAGAAACACAAAGTCAACTTTTATTTCTTACTTAATCATTTGTAATTCACAAAATTTTGCTAATCAGCTCATCATTTCTCACTCTTATGAATTATTACTGTCCGATAAATAGCTCTCAACTGATTTTTACCTGAGAGCAATGAAATAAGTGGTGTAACAACTATTATTAATTATGTAAAACATAACTTTCTGTCAGTTTTACAGATAGATATAATAATTTGTTGTGACTAGTTTGCCTCTGGATACAAGAAGTGAACAGTAAACCAACACTTTTTTACTATGATATCATTTATGACTATTTAAGCAATTATCATTTGAGCATCTTGAACTAGATAAACGTGATATATATATTTGTTTCTGGTTATAAGAATTTAAAACTAACATTCAGCATCTTGAACTAGATAAACGGTTCAGACAAATGAAAGAAAAACATTCCATCCGTTGGTATGTTTGTTATGTAAAGGTATCAAATCATGCATGCTTAAAACAATTTCATTATGACAGAGCCCAAACAAAAATGAGAAAAGCAAAGTATATCTATTTTAAATCTTAAACCTAAAAATTTACTGTTACAGACTGTTTGCTATAATTCAAATTTTACTTTCATGTTGTGCAAACTTTAGCAAAATCAAAAACATAAAATGTTGTTTTGGGGAATTAAAAAGGAAACACATATATATTGATATATTGCAGCCCATTGAAGAAAATATGATTAACCTTGAAGATACCCTGATAATTTTGGATTCCCCCCCCTTTCTCTCTGTTTTCATTAAACTTGTTGTTTTTACGTTTTTTTGGGGTTTTATTTTTTTTGATAAAATTAATTTTGTCTCTGGTCCCCTTTCAGCCATTATACTGTCAATATATGTAAATATTCATCTCTCTCTCTGTTTTTGTGTTCTTTTTGAATAAATTCATTTTGTTGCTTTGGTATGCTTAGCTGCTTATATAGCTATATTGTTTATATAGGTGAATTTGATCCAAATTACATGGAGAATCTGACACTGGGGTTTTATATAACCAAAAGCAATTTTACTTTTTATGTATCAAAAAGTAAGATTGGGAAGGGCAGAATTTAATTTTATGGTTGAACAACAGCATATACAATCCACCCGGATTGATGTAAAACAAATTTCTTACTTATTTGTGTATATTCTGGATAAATTCGGTGAAAAGAGCTAAGATTGTAATCAGAGATGTCAAAAGAGAAAACATCCGTAATTTTAGATGTCAAATATTTGAGTTTACACATAAGAATTTGTATAACATATAATGGGGTCAAATGTAACATGTTAGTTTTAAGAATTATTGATGGGCCATTAAACTAAAACTATGTTGAATGTTACAATATGTTACAAGGGCCATTACATACTATGTCCAATAGTACAACAAACTATTGTTACATTTAAATCATCTCTAATGTAAACTACAAGAATCATTACAGTAAAACCTTATCCAATATACCAAAAGAATCATTACAGTAAAACCTTGTCCACTATGCCAAAAGAATCATTACAGTAAAACCTTGTCCAATATACCAAAAAATCATTACAGTAAAAAACCAAGTCCAATACTACAATTGTCAACTGGTATCAATGTCGACTATCACATCAAACTTCAATGAATGTAAAAACAGTGTTTAGTTTTACTGTGTATTTTTTAATAAGAAATAAAGGCAGTTAATCATTTTGCATTCTTAAATCCAAGTTGACGACACTGGGCAATATAACCTTAAATTTGTTGTTTAAACACTTCTTCCATTGTTACATATGGTTGATATGCTAACCAAATTGGCCACCTTTTCAATGGAACCACTAAAAAGTTGTCTTTCAAATGTTTTCACTTAAATTAAATTTATCATAAATGAATTATGAAAAGTTATGACAATTAATGTTTTAAAGAACCATCTTAAAGAGGGTTTGATGAACAAAGTTTGGTTCCACAGTAATATAAATAGGTATTACCTCCTTTTGAACCCTTCTTTGTGTATGTCTTTTCTTCTTCCGTCAACAGAGGGGATTCAAAAGGATTTTTTTCCATTAAGCAGACTGACTAAATGTTAGGGCTAGTTGAAGATGTTTCTTTTACAATATTGTCCTTCTCCATGTTGAAGTCTGAACTACAGTTTTATTTAACAATGGATTGACAATCGATACTTTTGCTGTACAGTTTGGAAAGTTTTATTTCTATTCAAAGTTTTTTTTAATTACATTTGTTTGTAATTAATTTCTACCCTGATTTTGTAATAGATTAAACCAAGTCTGGAGATAAGTAATCCTCATATTTTTCCTACATATTATAACTATTGTACCCTTTTTTTGTTACATTGAAGACTATGATGTCTGTGTCTTATTTTGTTTTACCTGCAGATAATTAATAATGTGACTTATCCCTAAAAGTGTTCCCACCGACCGAATTTGTAAGTAGTTTGAGTCTTCCTGGTGCACTGCAGAGCATTATATTCTATACCTTGTGACAAGACAACATGAAGACATCATTTTTACATTAAATCTCACTTCCTACAAAGGTACATGTGTCAAAAGTTTCTGTCGATACCTTGCAGGTTTAACACATGTACCGTGTGAATACTAGTGTTGTATGTATTCCCTAGTTCTGGATAGTCAGTGAAGTTGAACACTGGTTGTCAATTTTCTCATGTTATCTGTTTAACCACAGTAGGTAGGTGTGCTTTATATCTGTTGTCTATTGTAGATTCTATTGTTTTAGTTTTTTGTTGAAATCTAATGGCTGTATATGGATATGTGTTATTTGCTTTTTGAATGCAAATACTGAAATGAACTTTCACAGGTGCATGATTTAAGTCATTCTCATAATTTACAAAATCTTTCTTTAGTACAATATTCTTACAGTATTACAGGACAAAAAAAGTACAAGTCACATATATAGAAAAAAATTAATGGTTAAACACCAAAACATGATCAATCATTGTGTTCTATTAATTACAAGTAATTAATTATTTGATTGATGATTATATTATTGTGGTCAGCACTGGTCATTTGGCTATTTTGGGAAGTTTTATTGTTTTAGACATTGTAGGAACTTTGATCGTTGATTTATTCAATAATTGTATGTAATAGACTATTTTATTGCTCTGGACAGTCTTGATGGAAATATGGTAAGTGTTGAGCTTATTATTATATTTCTGACAACTGGTCTGAGTGGTTTGACCACTGGACATCATAACTGTCCAACCACAGTCAAAGTTATTTGTTCATAGAACATCAGTAAATTCATTTTGTTTCTTTAAGTTTGTTTGGTTAAACTTGGATATCATATTTTCACTTCCCCCTAGAACAGCTTAAGAATGTGAGTTAACAATTTTCTGTATTGTAGTGTTAGAATTGTTCACTTGAATGTTATCTGGTTGAAATATTTGATTTGTTGTGTAAAACCACTTACATATTTGTTTAAAGCACTTACATAAAAGATTTATATCATTAAATGATGCAGTTTTGTATTTTATAAAATGTAAAAGATTGCATATTTCAAAGAAAGATTATTACTTTATCAAAAAAAAAAATAATAATCAGATACTGTATGCTCAAATATTTAAAAGATGTTTAGCCTAAATAATGCAGGGGATTTTAAAAATCTTGGCCAAATTTTTGTTGTGAATACATTGACATATTTGATAAAAAGATAATCATATTTTTTTAAAAGTATAGTAAAACTTTGTAAAGAGTCGAGCAATTTTATTTGTTTATGAGTTGAAAGGTATCATCATATTGAAGTATACTTTGGTATTAAGATATATCCATACCTGTGATAGCAATCAAACATTACTTTAGGAGCCTACAGGTGTCTGGGAATTATCTTGTCACAACAGAGACAACTAACTTACTAGTGCTAATGGAAAATTAATATTCAAACTGTTTAAAACAATTTCAACATGCAATAACCTAATAGTTATTACTTAACAGCAAAAATATTTATAACAACACAATATGACTACCAAATTATGACTACCCAAAAAATTTGCTTTGCTTTTTGTATGTGTTGACTCCTTGTAGATAGTTACAAATATGAGACAAAATTTCATAAATAGATAGTGGAAACATTTTCAAAGAAGTCTATTAAAAAATTTGAACTGTATGAGTTTGGTTGTCATTTCTGTGTGCTTAATTGCAAAAAAAACTGAGGTTGTCTCGTGGTAGTGTGCCTTGGATGTCAGAGGGTATCTTTGTTCCCAAGCAAGGAATAATCAAAGATGATTTGGCCTGTTGATCTTGTTGTGAAATGTAAAATTTAAAATTGTCAAGAAAGACATTTTCAGTTCTTCATGAGATTTTTGTCTGGTATTCTTCATCAACACCTTCTTCACTCATTATTTTTGGCAGAATGCTGATTTTTTTCAATATACCTTATGCAGGTGTATATTTTTATTCCTTTTACACAGAATTTTTTTTAAAATGAGGTCAATTTTTACATAAATCTAAAAGTAAGATAAGTAATACATTTTTGTAATCCATAGAAACAGAAATTGAAGTGCTTGTTGACAAAATTTAAAATCAATAAGTCAATTTTATCACCTGTATAATACCCAGTTTAGGTGTGGTGTTGGGCAGGTAAAAATCAGGTATGTCAAAAAGTTATTTTTCAATTCTCCTTGATTCTTTTCTGTATTTTATATTTTTATAACATTCAGCAGAATTTGTATTTTATAATTTGATCTGGATGAATGCTTATAAATGTTTGGATGTCATACTTATATATGATAAATAAACTTTATCTCAGAAAATTTCATTGCTATCGATCCTGCAATTGAAATTGAGATTTTCACAGATTTTAACCATTTCTATTGACCTGCTACAATTTTTAAAGCAGATTCAGTTTATTTTAGGGTCTAGATAAAAAATTTAATTTGTTGAAAAAAAACATTGAAAGAATTTGATTGCTGGGCAAATTACTTTTTTAAGATCATTCTGACATAAGATACATTACATAAGTGTACATATAATTATTGATTGATTTGTTTCATATTTATATGTCTAGTCTAATGTATCATACATGACAGACAAAAACTGTCATTTACATAGTAGTCTCCCCTTTACGGTTATAAATGGTCAATAAATACATCACCACAAATTATGATGCATGTATATTTTATTTATTTAGGCTTATTCCTTACAGACTTTCAGTGCAAATTACAGAATGTTTTTTTTAGAATAATCTTAAAAGATAAGTCTATTAAATTATTACAATGAACAGAGACATACATATGTCTCTGCAAATTGAACAACTCTGATTCATTGCTTACGGTATATTGCTTATCTTTCAAATGAAGAGATATTTTGGTGGGAATATTAAACTTGTAATAATCCATTAGAACAGTTTATTTAGAGAGTGTTTTATGTTCTAATTGAGGTCTGTATATATATGGCCCTATAAAGGTTTGTTTAACAAGTTTTTCAGGAATATTTCACATAAATGTTATCTGTAAACTATCTTTTGCAACTGAAATATTTAGTTTCTGATTTCATATAAACTTATCATTTGAAATAAAAAGTTCACTGGTTTTATACGGAATTGTTATTAAAGTAAATGTAACAGCAAGACAATTTACTGCAAATCCTGTAGAGGCTATTCACCTGAAGTTAGTCAAGATATTTGTTGTAATTTGGTATAAAGATTTGAATACTGTGAAAGTACTTTTATTTGTGGGATACCAATTTTCGTGGTTTTCGTGGACGGCTTTATCCACGAATTTAAGTGTCCAACGAACTATTACAACTGCATTCCAAATCAAGACATGCAAGGATCTACATGTAGGTCTAACTACATGGATACGGGCATATAATCTAGAGAATACTTGAATTTCAGCAAACGCACTATGAACTATTTATACACGTACATCTTCAGACAGATTTGAACAATTTAAACCTTAAAATTTGTTTAACTGTACGACTTTTAACTTTTACTTTTCATATAAAATTACGAAAGTCATACTTACGGTGAGATGATATTTTCGTATTAAAAAATTTGATATAAGGCTTTCTTTTAATTTCACAAACATTAATTGTAAATTTCAAAATACATTTGTGGAAATTTTGTATGTAACTGTTTTCTTTAAGTGACATGTTTATGGCACAATTAACACCTTTGATGATTGTTAATCTGTTGACCATTCGATCTCGGGTTAATTAGTGTCATCGATTCTGATTACACGTGTGCAACAATTAAAATGTTTACTTTGCAATTTCCTTCCATCGGGACTATTGTAAGCATAGATGAATCGGCTTATTTCGAAAGCAATTATTTTAGAATGTTTTCAGTAATGAAAGAATGAATGTTTGTACAACAATGTTCGTTTGTGATGACTTCATATTCTACACTCGATTTTTTCTTCAGAAAACTAAAATCCACAATTTAAGAACCCACGATCATGCAACTTTTTCTCAAACCACGAAAATTGATAGCCACGAATAAAAGTACTTTCACAGTATTAGGATTTATTTCATTGGGGTATGAAGGCTATAATGTTAGCCATACAAGATGTGATATTTCTGTTCAGGAGCGGGGTATGAAGGCTATAATGTTAGTCATACGAGGTGTGATATTTCTGTTCAGGAGCAGGGTATGAAGGCTATAATGTTAGTCATACGAGGTGTGATATTTCTGTTCAGGAGCGGGGTATGAAGGCTATTATGTTAGTCATACGAGGTGTGATATTTCTGTTCAGGAGCGGGGTATGAAGGCTATAATGTTAGTCATACGAGGTGTGATATTTCTGTTCAGGAGGAGGGTATGAAGGCTATAATGTTAGTCATACGAGGTGTGATATTTCTGTTCAGGAGCGGGGTATGAAGGCTATAATGTTAGTCATACGAGGTGTGATATTTCTGTTCAGGAGCGGGGTATGAAGGCTCTAATGTTAGTCATACAAGGCATGATATTTCTGCTCAGGAGCAGTGTATGAAGGCTCTTATGTTAGTCATATGAGGTGTGATATTTCTGTTTAGGAGCAGGGTATGAATGCTATAATGTTAGTCATACGAGATGTGATATTTCTGTTCAGGAGCGGGTATGAAGGCTCTAATGTTAGTCATACGAGGTGTGATATTTCTGTTCAGGAGCGGGTATGGGTTGTTAGTCATACGAGATGTGATATTTCTGTTCAGGAGCGGGGTATGAAGGCTATAATGTTAGTCATATGAAGTGTGATATTTCTGTTCAGGAGCGGGGTATGAAGGCTTTAATATTAGTCATACAAGGTGTGATATTTCTGTTCAGGAGCGGGTATGAAGGCTATTATGTTAGTCATACGAGATGTGATATTTCTGTTCAGGAGCAGGGTATGAAGGCTCTAATGTTAGTCATACGAGGTGTGATATTTCTGTTCAGGAGCGGGTATGAATGCTATAATGTTAGTCATACAAGGTGTGATATTTCTGTTCAGGAGCGGGGTATGAAGGCTCTAATGTTAGTCATACAAGGTGTGATATTTCTGTTCAGGAGCGGGTATGAAGGCTTTAATATTAGTCATACAAGGTGTGATATTTCTGTTCAGGAGCGGGGTATGAAGGCTATAATGTTAGTCATACGAGGTGTGATATTTCTGTTCAGGAGCGGGGTATGAAGGCTATAATGTTAGTCATACGAGGTGTGATATTTCTGTTCAGGAGCGGGGTATGAAGGCTTTAATATTAGTCATACAAGGTGTGATATTTCTGTTCAGGAGCAGTGTATGAAGGCTATAATGTTAGTCATACGAGGTGTGAAATTTCTGTTCAGGAGCAGGGTATGAAGGCTATAATGTTAGTCATACGAGGTGTGATATTTCTGTTCAGGAGCGGGGTATGAAGGCTATAATGTTAGTCATACGAGGTGTGATATTTCTGTTCAGGAGCGGGTATGAAGGCTATAATGTTAGTCATACGAGGTGTGATATTTCTGTTCAGGAGCGGGGTATGAAGGCTCTAATGTTAGTCATACGAGGTGTGATATTTCTGTTCAGGAGGCGGGTATGAAGGCTCTAATGTTAGTCATACAAGATGTGATATTTCTGTTCAGGAGCAGGAGGGGTATGAAGGCTCTAATGTTAGTCATACGAGGTGTGATATTTCTGTTCAGGAGCAGTGTATGAAGGCTTTTATGTTAGTCATATGAAGTGTGATATTTCTGTTCATGGGCGGGGTATGAAGGCTCTAATGTTAGTCATACGAGGTGTGATATTTCTGTTCAGGAGGAGGGTATGAAGGCTATAATGTTAGTCATACGAGGTGTGATATTTCTGTTCAGGAGTGGGGTATGAAGGCTATAATGTTAGTCATACAAGGTGTGATATTTCTGTTCAGGAGCGGGGTATGAAGGCTATAATGTTAGTCATACGAGGTGTGATATTTCTGTTCAGGAGCAGGGTATGAAGGCTATAATGTTAGTCATACGAGGTGTGATATTTCTGTTCAGGAGCGGGGTATGAAGGCTCTAATGTTAGTCATACGAGGTGTGATATTTCTGTTCAGGAGCGGGGTATGAAGGCTCTAATGTTAGTCATACGAGGTGTGATATTTCTGTTCAGGAGCGGGGTATGAAGGCTATAATGTTAGCCATACAAGATGTGATATTTCTGTTCAGGAGCGGGGTATGAAGGCTATAATGTTAGTCATACAAGGTGTGATATTTCTGTTCAGGAGCAGTGTATTGGTATTATGTTTCTTTTACATGAGATGTTTATTGGCTATTTTGAAGAGGGATTACACAATTAATCTGTAACAGATTAAAATGGAGTTATATTTGACTTTGTGGAGATTAAGGTTAAAATGTTAGCAATGGTCTGATTTCCTGCCATATTTTGATTGTGTCTAATGGAATGCATTTCTTTTAAATACTAATGGCAGTATAGGTTTTTGTAAATCTAGGTAAAGCATTTATAAGTCAATCTGTATTATTGTGCAATTTTTGCAATTCTTATGAATCTTTAAAAACATTAATTAAGTATTAAACTTATATTAATATGCAATTTTAAAAAGTCATTATGAAGCTATGTGATTTTGGTAAAGTCAAGATGAATATTTAGCGTTCACACAAAGACTGTTGCTTTTTATATAATGCATAAAAAAGGATGACAGAAATTACCAAAACAACGCTTGATTCCTCCGAAAAAAACAGATGTACAAACAAAATCTATATTCATAAAAATCCATCAATAACATTACCATTCCTACTAAAGCAATTAATCTGTGTATTTTCAGAAAAATCTTTTCAGGGAAGGTTATTTTTTAATATGAGGTTTATTTTCTTACTATTTTCAGAGAGATACATAGAATTACTAATTTGATATTGTAGAGTTATTATTTTTTCTGTTTTCAGAGAAATCCATCAGATTATTTAGCACGCAAAAAGGAAAAAGAAGAAGAAGAACAGAAAGAAAAAAGTAGATTTACAAGGCGTTCCAAGAGTTCTACTGATAAAGATTATGTTGCTAAAAGACGAAGCTATGTGATTGAAAAAGACGATTCTGATTTCAAGGATAGGAAATCAAAAAGAGGATCATACACTTTTGATCATTCCTATGACACTGAAACAAAAACTAAAGTAGAAAAACCTCAAAGAAGGTCATTAAAGTCAGCAGAAAGTCATATTCCAAAACCTGTCACAAAAAGTGAATCATTGAAGAAAACTCGAGCACCACAACCACCTAGTAAAAATCAGACTTCTGAAAGACCTAAATCTCCTGCCCCTCAACCACCAGCAGTCAGTGAAACTCAACAGGAAGCTCAGAAATCTCCTCACTCAGTAAAATCTGCTTCAGTAGAGCCTCTGATTGAGTTACCTGTAAAATCTGAGTCTCCTATCAGTACACCAAGAGAATCTCAGATTGAGGATGCTCACATCGTCTCTCAAGTGAATTCACCAAGAGAAACTCAATCAGAAATTTTAAATAAACATGATCAATCAAGTGCTTTGAGCAGAGAACCTTTAATCTCAGTTGAGACCACATCTAAGACTGGTGCTCCTGGAAAACCTAACCGACCTCCAAGAAAGAAGAAAGAAGTAGCCCCACAACCAACAATCCCTGTAAAATCAAAACAAGAGGACTTAAATACTGATAAAATTAAAGTTTCTGAAGACATTTTAGATAAAACAAAAGTTAGTGAGATTGTATCAGATCAGGGTGATAATATTTCATCAGAGGACAAAGAGGCCTGTCTACAGATTCACAATAATCAATTTTCTCAACAGGAAGAAAAAATTGTTGAAGAAGAGTCATACATTGTTGAAAGTGGGACTTATACATTTAAACAAGTACAAATTGTTAATCCAGATGTAGTAAGCACAGAATTAGGTTCTGCTGATAAAAATTCTGATTTTAGGAAGGTTGAAAATTTTGAGGTTGTGAGTGATACACAAAATGATAAAAACATTAAAGGAATTTTGAAGAAGAAGGAAAAAGTTATTGAATCAACTAAAGCAGATATTGTGAAAGAAAATTATACAGGTGTAAATACTTCTCAGGGAAATAACATTACAGACAATTTAGTTGACTTTAATGAAGATTATGGTGACATTATTGTAACACAGTCAGAGAAAAGTCTTCCAGACCATTTAGCCGACACTATTTCTCTGACATCACTAACATCATTGGAATCAGTACCTCCACCTCTTCCAGATAGCACACCACCTTTCCTCCCTGATATCCCACCCCCTACACCAGTACTGTCAAGAAAGATTGAAGTCAGAAAACCTGACATACAGTTTGAACAGAATACCAACTTAGCTATGATGGAGGCTGCTGAGGTAGAGGAGGAAATCGTGGAGATACAGTCATCATCACAAGTTCAAAGTGAGGTTCCATCTACTAGAGATGAAGTAATCTCACCACACAGCCAGAAGGTAGCTGAGTTACGTGATGATTTCTTTGGAATCAGTAAAAGTCCTCCACCTGCAGAGGCAACTGCTCTTACAGACATGGATGTTTATTTAAATGATCTACAGTTGGAGGCTAAAACTAAGGAGTTAGAGGTAGAGGTCGACTCTGATCTTTCTGAAACGGAGGAAGATAAAATAGGATTTGAAGCTATATTTACACCAGGTAAGTATAGAAATATATCTTGAAGTGATTATAAACAAAACTGTATCTATAAATCTATAAAATTGAAACACCTAATCATATCTTCATATAGAATGATAACTTGAAATGACCACAAACACAAATAGAAAAAAAAAACAAGAAACATCCAATCATATTTTCAAATCCTGATGTAGAAACAAAACATTAATCAGAGTATTATCTTTGGTCACAAATTTCATCTTCTCAATAACTTGCAAAACTTGAATTGTCACATTTCTGGAGGACATACCATATAGCAATAAATCAAAGTTACATATAGTTGGATTTGTCACTACTAAGAGACAGGTAAAATGTGGAAAGTATTGTTTGTTTCTTTTGAAATATGAAGCCACCACTTTTGAGACAAGATGTTACTGATACAGTTATTTTAAGCCATCAGTTTTATATGCATGAATCAATTTACATTAACGTATCAATATAAATGAGATCAATACTAACAACAGACAACAGTTGTACAGATTTCTGATGTCACCACTGTTTAACATAAACATTTAGAGAAAATACAACACTGCCTGCAGTTTTATAGATCATAATAAATTGTTTGTGGATGTAGTTACATATTTATCTGTATTATACTCAGAAATGTCTCTTTAGAAAAGCATCAATTATAGATCTATATGCTATGTTTGGCTAAAAATTTCATGACAAAACATAAGATGATTATTTAGCACGCAAAAGGAAAAGAAGAAGAAGAACAGAAAGAAAAAGTAGATTTACAAGGCGTTCCAAGAGTTCTACTGATAAAGATTATGTTGCTAAAAGACGAAGCTATGTGATTGAAAAAGACGATTCTGATTTCAAGGATAGGAAATCAAAAAGAGGATCATACACTTTTGATCATTCCTATGACACTGAAACAAAAACTAAAGTAGAAAAACCTCAAAGAAGGTCATTAAAGTCAGCAGAAAGTCATATTCCAAAACCTGTCACAAAAAGTGAATCATTGAAGAAAACTCGAGCACCACAACCACCTAGTAAAAATCAGACTTCTGAAAGACCTAAATCTCCTGCCCCTCAACCACCAGCAGTCAGTGAAACTCAACAGGAAGCTCAGAAATCTCCTCACTCAGTAAAATCTGCTTCAGTAGAGCCTCTGATTGAGTTACCTGTAAAATCTGAGTCTCCTATCAGTACACCAAGAGAATCTCAGATTGAGGATGCTCACATCGTCTCTCAAGTGAATTCACCAAGAGAAACTCAATCAGAAATTTTAAATAAACATGATCAATCAAGTGCTTTGAGCAGAGAACCTTTAATCTCAGTTGAGACCACATCTAAGACTGGTGCTCCTGGAAAACCTAACCGACCTCCAAGAAAGAAGAAAGAAGTAGCCCCACAACCAACAATCCCTGTAAAATCAAAACAAGAGGACTTAAATACTGATAAAATTAAAGTTTCTGAAGACATTTTAGATAAAACAAAAGTTAGTGAGATTGTATCAGATCAGGGTGATAATATTTCATCAGAGGACAAAGAGGCCTGTCTACAGATTCAAAATAATCAATTTTCTCAACAGGAAGAAAAAATTGTTGAAGAAGAGTCATACATTGTTGAAAGTGGGACTTATACATTTAAACAAGTACAAATTGTTAATCCAGATGTAGTAAGCACGGAATTAGGTTCTGCTGATAAAAATTCTGATTTTAGGAAGGTTGAAAATTTTGAGGTTGTGAGTGATACACAAAATGATAAAAACATTAAAGGAATTTTGAAGAAGAAGGAAAAAGTTATTGAATCAACTAAAGCAGATATTATTGTGAAAGAAAATTATACAGGTGTAAATACTTCTCAGGGAAATAACATTACAGACAATTTAGTTGACTTTAATGAAGATTATGGTGACATTATTGTAACACAGTCAGAGAAAAGTCTTCCAGACCATTTAGCCGACACTATTTCTCTGACATCACTAACATCATTGGAATCAGTACCTCCACCTCTTCCAGATAGCACACCACCTTTCCTCCTGATATCCCACCCCTACACCAGTACTGTCAAGAAAGATTGAAGTCAGAAAACCTGACATACAGTTTGAACAGAATACCAACTTAGCTATGATGGAGGCTGCTGAGGTAGAGGAGGAAATCGTGGAGATACAGTCATCATCACAAGTTCAAAGTGAGGTTCCATCTACTAGAGATGAAGTAATCTCACCACACAGCCAGAAGGTAGCTGAGTTACGTGATGATTTCTTTGGAATCAGTAAAAGTCCTCCACCTGCAGAGGCAACTGCTCTTACAGACATGGATGTTTATTTAAATGATCTACAGTTGGAGGCTAAAACTAAGGAGTTAGAGGTAGAGGTCGACTCTGATCTTTCTGAAACGGAGGAAGATAAAATAGGATTTGAAGCTATATTTACACCAGGTAAGTATAGAAATATATCTTGAAGTGATTATAAACAAAACTGTATCTATAAATCTATAAAATTGAAACACCTAATCATATCTTCATATAGAATGATAACTTGAAATGACCACAAACACAAATAGAAAAAAAAAACAAGAAACATCCAATCATATTTTCAAATCCTGATGTAGAAACAAAACATTAATCAGAGTATTATCTTTGGTCACAAATTTCATCTTCTCAATAACTTGCAAAACTTGAATTGTCACATTTCTGGAGGACATACCATATAGCAATAAATCAAAGTTACATATAGTTGGATTTGTCACTACTAAGAGACAGGTAAAATGTGGAAAGTATTGTTTGTTTCTTTTGAAATATGAAGCCACCACTTTTGAGACAAGATGTTACTGATACAGTTATTTTAAGCCATCAGTTTTATATGCATGAATCAATTTACATTAACGTATCAATATAAATGAGATCAATACTAACAACAGACAACAGTTGTACAGATTTCTGATGTCACCACTGTTTAACATAAACATTTAGAGAAAATACAACACTGCCTGCAGTTTTATAGATCATAATAAATTGTTTGTGGATGTAGTTACATATTTGTCTGTATTATACTCAGAAATGTCTCTTTAGAAAAGCATCAATTATAGATCTATATGCTATGTTTGGCTAAAAATTTCATGACAAAACATAAGATGAAAATAAATTTAGTATTGTGAAAAAAAGGGAATATGGGATATAATTATGTCAGCAAACCAATGAAGCAAATATCCTTAAGACAACAAGGTCTACATACAGTCTTTATTAATAGGTTTCTATACAATATGTTAATCCAAGACAACAAGGTCTACATACAGTCTTTATTAATAGACAGGTTTCTATATCCTTAAGACAACAAGGTCTACATACAGTCTTTATTAAAAGACAGGTTTCTACCAAGGTCTACATACAGTCTTTATTAACAGACAGGTTTCTATATCCTTAAGACAACAAGGTCTACAAACAGTCTTTATTAATAGACAGGTTTCTATATCCTTAAGACAACAAGGTGTACATACAGTCTTTATTAACAGACAGGTTTCTATATCCTTAAGACAACAAGGTCTACATACAGTCTTTATTAACAGACAGGTTTCTATATCCTTAAGACAACAAGGTGTACATACAGTCTTTATTAATAGACAGGTTTCTATATCCTTAAGACAACAAGGTCTACATACAGTTATTATCAGGACAGGTTTCTATATCCTTAAGACAACAAGGTCTACATACAGTCTTTATTATCAGGACAGGTTTTTATCAAGGTCTACTTACAGTCTTTATTAAAAGACAGGTTTCTATCAAGGTGTATATACAGTCTTTATTGATAGACAGGTTTCTATCAAGGTCTACATACAGTCTTTTTTAACAGACAGGTATCTATATCCTAAAGACAACAAGGTCTACATACAGTCTTTATTAACAGGACAGGTTTCTATCAAGGTCTACATACAGTCTTTATTAAAAGACAGGTTTCTATCAAGGTGTACATACAGTCTTTATTAATAGACAGGTTTCTATCAAGGTGTACATACAGTCTTTATTGATAGACAGGTTTCTATCAAGGTCTACATACAGTCTTTTTTAACAGACAGGTTTCTATATCCTTAAGACAACAAGGTCTACATACAGTCTTTATTAACAGGACAGGTTTCTACCAAGGTCTACATACAGTCTTTATTAACAGACAGGTTTCTATATCCTTAAGACAACAAGGTCTACAAACAGTCTTTATTAATAGAAAGGTTTCTATATCCTTAAGACAACAAGGTGTACATACAGTCAGGTTTCTACCCAAGGTCTACATACAGTCTTTATTATCAGGACATGTTTTTATCAAGCTCTACTTACAGTCTTTATTAGAAGACAGGTTTCTATCAAGGTGTACATACAGTCTTTATTGATAGACAGGTTTCTATCAAGGTCTACATACAGTCTTTTTTAACAGACAGGTTTCTATATCCTTAAGACAACAAGGTCTACATACAGTCTTTATTAACAGACAGGTTTCTATCAAGGTCTACATATAGTCTTTATTAATAGACAGGTTTCTATATCCTTAAGACAACAAGGTCTACATACAGTCTTTATTAATATACAGGTTTCTATCAAGGTCTACATACAGTCTTTATTAACAGACAGGTTTCTATGTCAAGCTCTAAATCATACCAAGTAAAAAAATGTCATGAAAAACTATCAATGTATGCTTTTTTTGTACATCTTAAATTTAACAGTAATTACAACACCTTTTTCAGTGATACATAAGCTGTTGATTTGAAACAATAAAATCATTTAACTCAAGAAGTATTCAAATATCATGCACCTATCTCAATTTTCTTTGCCAAAAGTATGTTGATTTGAACTGTTTGTTATGTTACTAGGTGATGGAGAAACTGGGACCTTACCTACCACTCTTGATGATGAGGACCATGAGGTCCACTTAATATCGTATAATACTACCTCATTAAGAAGTCCAGAATCACAGACCGACTCAGCATTCGAGGACATGGCATCAAGCATGCATTCCAATGACCCAGACAACTCTAACCAGTTCAGTCTCAGTAGTACGCTGGAGGATTTCCCAGATGGCTTTGTTGTCAAGGAATCCATCAGAGAAGTACAAACAGCATATGTAGAATCAGACCCAGGATCTATGTCACCACCTGAATCATCGCCAAGGAAACCACAATCTATGACATCACCACCTGTTAACAGAGACTCCTCATCTTTCGTGACCAAAGCTAACAAATTCTCCAGCATTATAAATGAACCTCCAAAAATTCACATCCGAGCCAACACTAAAGAGATGTCTGATGCCCATATTCAGGAAGTTGATGCCCATAGGAAAGCTGTCATTCAAAATAGTACTGTCAAGAGGAAGAATGTCGGTTGGAGTGATGAAGAAGGTATGCAAAGCCTATGATCAAAGGGAAATAACTCTATAGCTAAATTTTGTTTGCAATATAATTTTGAGTTATTTCCCTTACCTTTGATTATTCAAATATATACACCTGTAAACTTACCTGTCAGGTGCTAATTGATTTGATAGGTGTAATATATAACATATAATTATGTTATATCAGTTTAAAAAGTGTAAAAACTTCACTCTGGCTTGGGGTTATCACATTTCCTTGTAAAGCTGACAGTTGTAACTTTAGTATTGTTTGACGACAGCACAAAGTCAAAAAGGATAATACAAGGTGAGTTCTGTAAAATTGGTGTTGTTCCAACTGATTTATTGGTTGGTTTTATATTAAACATAATTTATTTGAAAATTATATAGCGGTAGTGTGAAAACAGCAAATTTTCCATAGAAAAAATAACACGAAAATCAATGGCACATTTATTATAAAGATATGATCTTAATCAATAGATAATAAATATCTTTTTTTACTCCCAGTTATTTTTCTGTCAATCTTTTCAAAATAAAATTAAAGAAATTAAAAGGGAGATTTATTGAAGATTTTGAATGATAAATTGTTCCTTGAAAGTCACACTTCACTAACTATAAAATATGTTTGGATGTGACTTGAGTGTATTATCTTTGTAAAGTTTCAAACTGCTGGTTATAGTTACTTTTTAAAACAATTTTAGCAACACACTGTACTTGAGATTTGTATTTGTAAGTAGCCTTTTATCCCTCAGAATATTTAAAATTACATAATATTTACCTGTCACATGATTACATAATTCTATTGACAAATGATTAAATTACTGAGATAATTGGAAGGTGAAAATTTTTGAAAAGGATATCTAAAAAATCTTACTTTTGTTTAAGATATCCTTATCAAACAAAAACATGTAAATTTCTGTCTTACCTGATTACCTGTTATATTTACATTTTAATAAGAAAGTAGATATATATTAGAAACATTTGTTTATTTATTGCTATTAAAATGAATAGTTAAAAGTGTAAAAAAAAAACCAATTAAAGCTAACAGGATTAAAGTGAGATTAACATAGCTGGTCTAATTAACTTATTGTTTATTTTCAAGTATTTGTTCAGACAAGCTAAAACAAAACTGTATTTTTCAAATAAAACAAAACTGAACATCAGTCATTAAACAGTAACCTTGTTTTTTGTCCAAAATGGTGAACCAGTACGGTAGTAGGTGTAGAAAGTTAAAACTGCTTCATTTAAATTTGATCAACAATTGTAAAAACTCTGGTAAGTTAAATGACCTTCTTTTGTTTAACTTAGAGATGCATTTGACAATATGCCAATGTCTTGGAACAGCAAAGAGAGAAATGTCATGTTAATACTTTCATTGGTCTTAAACAAATGTAAAAAAAAACCATATTGCCATGATTTGAAAGTTAAGTCCACAAATATTCCAATGTCTCCACAGAATGGATTAAAACTCTTTTAAGATCTGCTTATTGTAAATTATCTTCATTATTCAGTTTAAATTAATTTTGGTGGTCTCTTTAATTTGGTCAAAGACAATCGTTTACTATATTTACTTCTAGGAGTGACTTATTCAACTTTACACAGTAGATGGCTTTATTAACATACCCTAAATACATGTATGTAGATTGTGCTGTAAGATATATCTTTTATTTTGTTTTTGTTTTTATAGATTTTATCTTTTGATAAGCAGGTACTCTTCACCTGTTTCCCTCCTCCCCTCCCAATAACAAAAAAATCCAAACAAACCTAATCAATGTAAAGGTATGATGGATATCATGTCTAGAAAATGTGTGCAACATTCTGAGAAAACTCAAGTTGGAAGGTGTGCTCCTCAGATTACATGATTTTTTAAAATACAACCTAATACTTTTTATTGTAAACATTCTGTGTCTCTGACAGTTATCAAGTACTTTAACGTTCCAAGAATCATCCATTGGTTTTATTTGAAGGAAAATAGTGATTGAATGAAATATTGAAATTATGGTTATTTGAGAAGTTGATATACTAAGAATAACAAGATATAATGACTTCCATTGAAAACAGTCACATATGTTTGAACTAGAGATATTTTAAATCAGCAATTAATTTTTTAAATTTAATTTGATGAAATTTTATTGTAAAATTTAACAAAGGTTTGAAAGAAGTTTTATAATTTTAATAGGTCAAACCTGTAATTCATTGATCATTATCAAAAATTATACGTAGACACAACTACAATATCTTCGGAAATAATCGTCCAAAAAAAATCCTTAGGTAAAAAACAACATGAAACAAGTTAAGGTAGGTTTAACTAGAGATTTAGTATGATTAAGGTATTCCCCTCAAGCCAGTAATTGTTTAAATTTCCTTTATAATTAGGTGAAAATAGTTTTCATTATTTAGATAAAAAGATCGTCCCTAACTTATTTTAATGGTGGACACAACAGGTAAACAACTTGTATTGGTAAGTTTGTGTAGAAGCCTTTAACGGGTGGGCAAATAATATGCTCAGTGTTAGCTTTATACCTGTTCAGTCAATTGTGAAGTGAATGTTTTATGCATTTTGAAGGCCAAGAATTTGTTGTGTTGTGGCAAATACAAAAATCTAATTGAAAGGTTTGTAAATATGATATTTTAAAACTTTTGTATGATATTTTTATAATATTTCTATTGGTGAAAATAATTGTTATAATGACTCTGTCACATGTTAAACAGTAATTGTAATTGTAATGGATGTGTAATGATGCTTTATAAAACTGCATTCTATAGGTCTGATTGAAGTAAATACTAAATGTTAGAATACAATTTATGTAAAGATAGTAGATTATTTTGTAAAGGCTATGTCTTTAATGTTACATTCCACTATATAGATCAAGTACTTGCTATGTTGCTTTTCCAAATTCATTAAAAGCTTTCTTAGGTATGATGGTTAGCTGAAATCGATTTATAACTATCCAATGTTTGTTAGTTTCATTGAAATTTTTTCTTAAAAATTACTATCAATTCAATTCAGTGATTTTATTGTTTAGATCAATTATATTAAAACAAAGCGATTGGATAAAGGCTCAGCCTATATACATCCTTTCCCATACATATAATGTTTATTCATACATCATATAGTTTAACAAACTATTAAAAGCTATTATACAGAATAGGCGATTTCTTAATCTAAAACTTAGTCTTAGACAGGCAAAGTACAAAACTATGAAGCAAACATAAAGAGACCAAACTTGGCAGTAATTCAAGCTGCAAAGTTCCAATTATAAGGCTACCAAGTAAAAAATGCTATATCTTTTAGCAAATAGAACATGTGGTTAAAAACTGGAACATGAATGTGTCTTCATCATTATTTTATGTCATGCCATTTGAAATACTCTTTTACATCTGATGTGTTAGTCATTTATATTTACCATGGCAGAGGACATTGTTTTTTTTTTTAACCTTGAATAGGTTTTTTTGCACATCTGCAGTTTTGATTGACATTGAAACACTGTTGTTTTTGGTGGATAAGATTGCACTAAGGGCAATGACAATCCTAATTCCTCATCTCTACCTTACATAACATGGTGCAGTCAGGTAAACTTCTTTATATCCTACCTATCCTTGGCAATGTCATGCACATTTATTAATATTATATACTCAGATAGTCAAGCTACAAAATGATGTGTATAACCATACTTGATCAAGAATTCATTAAAAATTACATAAATTACAGAATCATAAGTTAATTCTTTGTTCTTTCTTTTTTGTCCCTCTTTTCTGTGATAGATTTTTTTGTTCTTTCTTTTTTGTCCCTCTTTTCTGTGCAAGATTTCTAAGCAGTTTTGATGATTTTCATTGGTTTTTTATTATTTACCTTGATATTGCCATATTAAAAGAGATTTTGTATTTTCAATGCTTTTTTATCACCATGCTTCGGGGAAACAAATTAGAAATGAAATTTAAAATGATATAAAATGATTGATAACTTTCGAAAACTGCTGCAAGAGAAATGAAGACTTTCTGCAATCTGAAACTTTTTCATTTTGTTTGTCATGGGATTGTACTTAACTGTTCTTAAACAAACATTGTGGCTTCATTAATGTAAATATTTTAAATTGTTTGGAATCAAAATGATTGACTCCTTATGAAATATTTATATTATATAAGTATGAAAATTTGAAAATATAATGAAAAAAGCACCGTAAGGTTAAATAAAAAGTATCCTTTACTGCAGGCATATATGAATGTTTACTGAGTGGGGTATTCATAATCTCAATGCTTACAAAAAACTTGTGTGATATATTTGTTATAAGAATATCAATTTAAAAGATCTTAGAATCACAACTTTTCATGGATGTGTGGATTTTCAACATGGATCAATTAATATTCTCAATCAATTTCTGGACAAGTGCCTGTTGACTAACTTTCATATAATGGATTCTACTTTGTACTAAGAAAAAAAACTTTTGAGTGAAGTATAAATTGTCAGAAAGATACATTATCCAACTAAGAAAACTTATCTTGACTACAAACCAATCCCACTGAATCTTTTAATGGTAAGCAGCATTGATGTAGTGATTGATTGACTGATTATTGCTTACTTAATGTCCAGTGGTAATTTCTAGGGATTTCACTCGCACCTACTTAGACATTGGAAACACAATTGTATGATTCAACCACTTATTTCAATAGCTACCTTGGAATATCCCTGCATTTGTCACATTATTCTATAAATAGAATCTGAGCAATAGATAGAATAAAGCAGGTATATTACAAAAGATTTAAAAATATTAAAGGTAAGATTTTTGAAAAGTAAATTATTTTAAAAAATGAAAGTGAATAGAGGAAATAATCATTACAAAATACACTAAAAATGGTGATAATTATAAATGAACTTATATGGAATTGTTTAGACATTGATTAGCAGCCAATCTACCCGTCGCGTGATAGTGGAAAGATAATAACGGTTTAGTCACATAATTGGACGATTTACCTGCCAAATATTTGAAGCGAGGTATTGGATGGGGGTGCAGATACACATAGCACTTTGAACTAAATTGATAAGAATTCTATTTATCACTGTTTTGACGGGTGTTTGAAATGGTGACAAAAATTTGACATTATTTTGGAGGTGTGATTTTCGACATGGTCAGGATATACCGCGTACAACCTTCAGGTGAGAAGATATCCTTAAAGTATATAGGTATTAGAAATTTTTACTTTTATCAGACATTATTTCACCTGTAGCTTGAAATTGCATTATATAATCTGAGTATTGATTAAGTTTTATTGAATCACAACTCTCATGTTGATGATCAGTAGTGCACTTGTAAATAAATTTGTATTTTGTAGAAATGTGTAGGAGTAAATAGTTTGGGTGTGTGAATAGAAATCGTAGGGTGGGTCTATGAGAAATACACTTTGTTTTACAAATAATATTTAAAATAGTTACCGAAAATTAAATTGACTAGCAGTAACTTGATATACTGTTAGGTTGATACATGTATAGGATTGACAAAATAATATGAATTAGGAACACTGTAATGGTCATTTCATTTATTTTCAGTGCTAAATAAAATTTTGCCTTATGAAAAGTTAATTACAAGAAATTAAGCTAGTTTAAACAATCCTAATACTATTTTACTGAATTAGGAAACTACCATCAGTACAGATAACTGCCTCTCATCTTTTTGTTATCAAGTTATGAAAGATTGAAGTATCTTATGACCTCTTCTTCACCCCTCAATATTTATAATAAGATTAGTATTAAGCTTCAATAGCTTCATCAAAGCTTGTTTTAAGAAATTTTATTTTAATATTTGATTACTGTAAACTTGGAGCTAGCCTTAAGCTAAATAAAAGTAAGGTCAAAGGCAGCCTCCCCTTACGGAGCTACATTTATGGTTAATGCATAGACTTTTTACATGTTCTACTAACATTGCCTTGTTTGGGGCCCCCCTTTTTCAAAATTTTGGATCTTCATCTGAAAGGAAGAAAATAGTAGTATTCAAGCGACAAATGCATTTGTTTATATAAATCTGTGTCATGATGTCTACGTTTTAACTATAATGAATTAGGATTTTTCAATGTAATGACTTTGTCACATATCTATAATCTAACAACAGAAGTTAATTCTGAACATGAACCATTAGATCTATATATGTATAAACTAAGTAGAATTTTGCATGTACATGGTAATTTTCTGACAGATGTGCTTTTAAATATTAAATAGCTACCCATATAATTTGGCGTAATGGTGAACAGATAATGACTTCCTTAGTTGTGAAGTAATCATAAGTTGATATACCCTTATAGATAATGTTTACCTGTTCATTGGAAAATAATACAGCTCATTTGGGAAATAATCACAAACTTTTACACAACAGTTAAAAGATGCTTACTTTATAGATTGTACATTTTAATGAATATAGCTCATGGAAGTATAATTGATTTTTCAGAAGAAGAAATCAGTAACTTAAGTAAGATATTCTGTTGTCTCTGCTTTTCTTATTGCCTAAGTAGTCCCAGCATCACTAAATATATATGCAATGCCTCTTTGCTTTAACAATCCAAGCTTCAGCAAGTACATATGTACTGAGAAATAACAAAATAAAACTGCACTGATTTTGAATAAATGATATCCAGTAACTATGCAATGAAAAGAACCAAAAAGTATGTGCACTTCATTATTTTTTGTGCTGCTTTTATTAAATGTGAAAAAAAAAAATCACTTTTAAAGGAATTTCTTGAACAAATACTCTGCTTGCATATTTCTCACATACTGATAAACTACCGGTATGTATCTGTAGTAAATAGAATGAAAGTTATACCCCAATCATGATTGTATTTACTTTACTTGAATTTAAGTCAGCTTCCCTATAATCCATAGTGGTATATCAATCATATTTCATCATTGCAATCCTTTTGTTCAGTACAAAAACTTTTAAGTCATATAAATCAAGATTGATTTTCATGAAGTTTAAATGTATTATACATGTCTACCTCAAAAACCTAAAAATATTCTTATGTAGCTTGAACAATATTGTTTAAGTTTTTCAGATCCTTGTTTCAGAAATTCTGAGTTTTTTTACCTCTACATCTTTTTCATAATATAACAATTTCTGGAACATTTGGGTTACTGTAACCTAAATTTCACACTTTGGATACTCTGAAGTCTTTTGTATAAAATATAAAACCCAGTTTGATGTTAAATGGTGTTTCACAACTGTATTTTTTCTTATATACCAACACTTCAACAATACTTGGATCATCATGTCTTGAAAAAAGTCAAAATTGCCATTTATATGAATGAAAGGAGATGTTGAGTTTACATCGATGAGACAGCAACTCAACAACAAAAATAACCAAAAGACATCTAGAGGGCAACATTCAGTCTTCAACAATAGACAGGTGTCCACACAATATGTTAAACCTCTAATTTGCCCATATCACAGAAACCAAGGGTAGAAACATATGTTAGGTCAAAGACACTTTTTTTTTGAATTATTTTGGTTTGTTTTCTGTTAATGTTGTTTCTAACTACAAATGCTAACATTGACTGTAAAAGTGATTTAGTGATGTATATGTAGGGTCATGTCTGTGACAAATTAATTCAGATTTAAGGCCTCCTTTATCAATATACTCTGAAATTGCCATTAAGCAAAATGTTAATTACACTTCTATGCTAATTTGAATGATAAAACACAATACCTTGACCAACATTTTATCAATACTTGATCATTTTCTAAAACAAATTTCTATCCTTATGGTGCAAAAACATGTTCATCAATAAGACATGTTAGACACATCAATTTTAAATAATATTTCAATATTTTTCCTACATTTATTTAAGAAATTGATTATTAGGTTGACAGAACAACATCTGGGGTTACACTGTATAGAATTGATGAAACATATTATATTGATTACTAATAATAAACCATAAAAACACAAATTATCCTCAGACCATCTCTCAATGTGGACCAGGCTGAAATCATTTGGGATATTACAATGTTTTATAACACTTTTTCCCGTCCAGGTAAACAATATTAAAGCATTTTTACAATTATCAATCCTAATGTTCCCTCAGACAGATATTCCTTAGTTTTTAAAGCATTTTATGATCAATTAGGATATATACTGTATATCTGGAGTAAGGTGTAAATGGTTACAATTAAATGGTTGTCAACTTTCTCAGCTTAAGTTAAATTACAAAAGACAAACAAAAGCATCCATAGCAAACATGAAATGAAGTAATGTACTGATAATTTTGAATTAAGGTTAGTTTTTGCAAATTTGTAAATCAAAGTTTTATAGTGAAAGTCTTATTTGGCAAGATTCAAAATCCGAAACAGGCCAGTAATCATAGCTAAGAGAATTCTGTCTGTGTAAGTTAATGTTAATGTTTATTTTGTTGGTTCATATGTTTATGTTGCAATCTTGGCAAAACATAGGACACAATTCTTTAATGTACGAATACTTATTTTACATACTAAATTTTCATTTTGTTAAATGCTGACATTCTTTTAAAAGGAGTATGTTAAATCTGTTACATTCTTCTGTCTCCTATGTGGAGGTTTGATTCTGCACTTGTAATTATCTCAAATCAGACAAAACTATTAGTTTAAGTCAGAGAGTTTTTATTGTGAAATCAGCTTTAAACTGTATCTTCTACAATTAAATCAGGAAAATAGGTATGTTGTCTAACATAATTGTGCAAATCTTACTTAAAAGAACAAACATTGAGTTGTCCACGCCTCTGTCCATAGTTTAGTGTCTAAGATATCTGACTTACTTTTTCCTGTTGTAGAGGAATGAAGAACATTGGTTTTTTGGTTTGTTTTAAATAAGAAGATTAATATCTATAGAATCATATAAACAGGAGAATTTAAGGATCGTCTGTAACCTTTAGAAGAAATTGTCCTTAAATGGTTGTCAAGAGGTTGCTTGCCTGGTAACAGTTTAGCTTGCTGTTGATTCACTATTTCTAGTATACATGTCATAAAATGTCTGTTTGCCACTAGATGTTAACAGAAGTAATCAACAAATCAATCAATCATAAAATGTCTGTTTAAATGTTGTTAAATATGATGCACAGGACAATTTTGTCTTTTTCAAGATCAATTATTTTAAAGTTATGATTATTTAGTTGCTGTGGGTTTAAAGTGTTTAAATTTAGCATGGAAAACCTTGTGTGCAGCAGATGTAGCTCATTAAATTTGTTTATGAATCATGCCATGATGTTTAAGTCAATTTTAAACAGTTTTTGATGTTCTTTTTAGAAGTAATTTGTTCATGTTTATTCAACCTTAGCTTATCCTGTTCTATATGTGACTGAAGTCTTTCTGAAAACATCAAAAGAATTATGTAAAGTTTTTATCATCATTATACATACAGGTCCTGGGATACTGAAATTTTTGCTTGCTTGGATCCTCATAAAGCATCTCTTATAACATCAGATCTTTGTTGAGTAGACCTATCAATTGTCCCCTTGTTTTCCTATTGTCCAATATCTCAACTAAGTATGTATGGCTATTATACACTATAGCCAGTTTATCAGATAATGTTTTAAGTCTTTTTTTTCATTGGTATGCTCTTTCATCAGAATGTTTACATATTTGGTCTGCATTTAAACAAGATTAAAAGCTCTGATACGTTTAGTGTGTGGTGACTTAAATGATCTGAAAAGGAATACTATATGAGTATTACCAACTTTTGTTTAGTTTACACTTGAGAAATTCTTTTAAATATTTTAAATATCATTAACTGTTTACTTGTTTGAATATTCTGAGTTAGAAATGTGAAAAATATGGGCAAAATCCTGAATTACTAGACTCTCAAATAAAACCTGTCAAATTAGCTTTGTATATGTATAAAATTCAAATGATATATGATGCAGTTGATTCTGTATAAGGTTTCAAGCTAAAGAACACTGGAGTTTGTTCAAATTCATTAAACTGTGTTTTACACAGGATAAAAGAATAGTTTGTACTGTAGAGTTTCTGTAAAGATATCTTTTTACTAAGATATATTAACAAGTATTATAAAGATTAAATAATACTTGGCTAAAATCTCGAAAAAAGGAGTCAGATTTGTCACTATTTTACCAACTGAAGAATCTTAGGGAAAAAGGGGGATCATATTTTCTTTGTTCCACAAATTTTGGGGAATCGAATCTAAACACCTACGGTATATAGTCATATATTTCTGATATGAAAATTATGAATGACATTGTCCTCTGAAGCATTATTGATAGTAGTACAAGTTTTATCTTTGGGCTAAACATGAAGTTTTATGTCCGAAAGAGAATTTAACATCAGGGTTTGGTCAGCCTACAAGGAGAAAGTTACAGGTGAAATATATGTTCAGGATGTATAGATAGGGACAAGGGAAGCACCTGTCGTAATTTATCTCAATGTTATCTTAATTCAGTATGGGTCATGATATTCTAACGATGGACTGTATCTAAGGAAACTAGGCTTTCATTGTTTGTAGCAATTCCATTTTTCAGTTTTAGTTTATAGGTGACCACTGGTACCTAGATAATTTAGTTTATAGGTGACCACTGGTACCTATAAAATTAAGTTTGAGTACCTATATAGTTTCAATGTGTTCCATCAGCTAATATCAAACATGGAGTATGTCATGGCTGAATATATCACTCTATGATTTCTATGACTATTTGGACTGAAATTAAAATAAGAAAATGGATGATTTTCCAATCTACTCATCTAGTGCAGTTATTATTCTGAAATTAGTGCCAGAGAATGGGGGTAAGATGTATATAAAAGGAAATATTCTAAGTATTCTAGGTAAAAAATGATTTTTTATGTTCTAGTCAATAGTTAACATTTTTGATTTGTTATGTGTATGATTTTTTTAGATGTTGCCCTCAGCTGATGTAATATTGTTGTTTCATAAAAAATACCTGGTCTTTTTCAAGAATCTTTGCCTTTAACATTTATCATAATTGTTCTATCTTGCAACATTTGACATTTTTTTGCCTTCAGCTAATAACAAAAATCTTGTTCATATGGTTTTTGTTGTTTTGTATCTATTTTCTACGAATTAAGGAGAAAACATTTAATTATTCATTATATATATTTTTTATATAATCCTTAAAGACATTTTATAGTATGTCATTTTCATATATCTCTGTACCATAAAACAAAATGTTTGATGGTATCATAAATACATAGATAATGTGTTAACAATAAAACATTAGATACAGACTTTTAACTGATGATCTATGATATAAATCCATACATTTTATGATGGCTGTTCACATTATCATATATTTCTGGTATCTTTTAGTACTACATTTTATTCCATATTTGTTTTAGCCCACACAAAATGTTTTTAGAATGCTTATGTAAATGTTAACAATTCCTCAAGACATTTTCTTGTGAGAGCAATGAATATTCCTTGTATGTTCTTTGTCTATATGGCCTCATTTTGCAAGATTCAGTGACAAAAAAAAAATACCATATAAGGTTTGTAAGTTGATGATCCTTTCAGTTACCGTGCATAATAGCTTAGATATATTTGGTCTATAGATTCATTATAAGGTGTACCATCTTACAGAGAAAATCTGACCTGCACCTCCTCTTTATTCTTCATTCATAGACTCTTTGGCCAGTTTCTTAGTTTGTTTATAATCAAGTACACTATGATACTTGTTCTTCAGAATCATTGTATTTTTTTACATGGCTCTCTGACAGGGCACTTGGCCTCATTTTCATGGTCCATTGATGAATATTAAGCTTTTTAGATTGGATATCTTTTAAATAACAATGAGTAAAAGATGAATAGAATCATTGTTATGTGTACACTTCTGTCTTAAAGATGTTTTAGATCATATTTATCTTGCTGTCAGGTGTAGGTCAATTGCTTCCTTAGTGTAGAACTCTGAGCAACTTCCAAGATAACAAACAACTATAGGCGTAGTGATCTTTTAATTTATCTGCAATGTTCTATGTTTGAAATCGGGGTGGGGGGGGGGGTATGACTGGGAAAGAGGATTGTTTCTCTCATTTTGAATTTATTTTCATAGTTTAGGGAAAGTTGAAATTCTGCAGTAACGTTTTAATTGTCTTGCAGATAGTCACAATTTAAACATTTTGAAAAGATTTAATCGCTGTCTCTTTGAATTCTATACAAAAAATGTTTAAGATTTCAAATATAGATACAGGGTATTTAGTTAAAAATTAACAAATTGAGTGGTTTAGTTTTACTTTTGAGGTTTTTTAAATTCCAGTAGTTAGGCTACCTAATTTTACATAACACTATATCTGATAAAAAATGAGACATAAAATTTAGGTTATAGAATTCCATTATCCAAATATAACTTGGCATAAGTATGACAATAGATCGGAACTTTGTCAAATTTCAGAATGTTAATTATAAACAGTCAAATATTCTGGGTATGTACTTTGGCAAGGTAGGTTTGGTAGAGATTTACTCTCAGCAAATATTTATCTTATATGCATGTTATTTAATTTTCTCCGTCATGAATAAAATATTTGATTTTTATTATCGTGAGATTTACTGCTGTAATAAGTCATGTGACCATTTAGGACAAACAATGCAGGTAAGTAGATTTTTTATGTCGGGATTACAGATCTTGGATCTGTAAGTAAAACATATCCGCCTAGTGACACTATCTCATTTAGATAGATGTAACCCTGCGGAGGTAGACAATATCTAATTTGTAATACAGGTTTAGTTTTTACCTGTCTGATTACCTGGATTTACACATGTATCAAGGTAGGTTTCGCTATTGAACCAATGTCTTTTGATATTAAAGTTTGATCCTATCTTGTGTATTCTGCATACTTGATTAAGTTCATTTTGGTCTGTATGTACACGAGGTCTGACTTCAGGTAAGATCTCATTTTCATAGGTCATAGAAATTGATTCAATGTAAAATGGCAGCATGTATAACTTGATAGATTCTCAAAGTCTGGTAACTGTATCTGCTTGGATAATATATTTGACAGATCATAACAGCTCCAGAATTGATTTGATAAACATCTAAAAGTTTTTTGGGGTTGGAGGAGAATAAAACCTGAACATATTTGTTCATGCAAATTTCATCTATACAGTTATTATCAAATCTATAATCTATTAAATAATGTATCTAGATAATTGATTATAGTCTTAATTCTTACGTAATGAATGAATTGAATAGATACAATTTATCTGTTAGTTCCAGGTTAGCTTAGTTTATCACTGTGTAGATAATTAGTACATGTATTTGTCATCACATATTGATAGATTGTGTATCATATATTAGTTCTGTGACCTCACTGGTAATTTTTACTTTTCAGCTCCTAGTAATCCATCCATAGAAGTTAACACGGCATCCAATTCATGGCGTGAAAACACAAAATCAGTTAATGGAATAAATTGGGAAGAAAAACCAGAAAAAGTTGACTTATACAGTAAAAACATTGTTGAAGAGTCAGACACATCTGAAATTGTTGACCGTGAGTCAATTGCAGATTTGTCTTCCACACGTAAACAGTGGGAAACTTTCTGCAGATCAACAAGTAACGAACCTATCAAACCGCAAGCAAAGAACATCTCTCCAGCCAAACGCTGGGAAGTCAAGTTACCTTATAAGTCTGATCCACAACCTTCTATCACAACTCCAAGGTCCGAATCACCAGACAGAATGTCTGACACAGATGTAGATCCTTACGCTAGTGAAAGTGCCATAGATAGAGAGATTCGTCTTGCCAATGAACGTGAGGAGATGTTACGTAAGGAACAAGAGGAGAGATTGGAATTAATCAAACGCCAAGCAGAATCTAAACAAAACTTTGAAAAGAAAAATAATAATAATAGTAAAGAATTTCAGACAATGTACCATGAAATGACAGAAGCAGACCGAGGGTCTGAGCTTCAGAAAAGGGAGACAATCATACAACAGGAAATCTTAGAAAATAAAGAGAGAGAGAAAGCCTTGAAAGTACGAACATATGAGGTTTGTATTGGTTCACTAACAATCAAATGTATTGACTGATGAAAGACCTATCAAAATCACCTTAGGGTCATCAATTATACTTAATCATTTCTCAATCTTTTGCCAAGGTTACAGAGAAACAATTGTTTAAGGAAATATAACCTAAACTGAAAAGGATATCATAGAAATTTTGACATTATCATTGGATTGATAAAATTTTACTAACTGAAGCATTAGGTTGAACACTTAGTATTAACTTCCAATTCATTTCTAAAAGTTTCAGACTAACATAAAATAGTAAGACAGGACCTTTGTGTTTAAAATCTAAAGAAGCCCTTGATTTGAAATTAAATGTGTGTATTTCGTACATTTTCTTTAATAGAATAGAAGACAAATCATTCTTTCACCAGGCTAACTTGAGTACAAGTATTACAGATTCATTTTTACTTATAAGACTATCTATAGATTGGAAATTTGAATTCATTTACGACTCTTTTCCAACGGTTAAAAATTAAAATCTTTAAAACTTTTGTATTCTGTTTCACATATTTACATCATCAGGTAAAAGCACCCTCTTCTGTACCTTGTAAGGGAAATATTTGAGAAGATTATGTCACTAATACCCACCCATATTCAGTTAACAATTTTATTAAAAACTTATCAATGATATATTACTATTTAATACAAAACTTCGATAAAGGAAACAGTGATGGGCAGTCAGATGTCTGGGATCAGAATATTTATCAGAATTGTTTTGTTACTGGGTATATTGACATCACATTGAAACTTGTAGAGGATATTCTTCTCTTCTAAACTTTGCAAAATAGCACTTGCAGAAACATTTGTGTTATCCACATCCTATTAAGCCAATGTCCTGAGTTTTAGTCCTCTTAGTGAATGAAATAAAAAGATATCTCTAACACATTTACAAAAGATATCTCTGACAAATTTACATGTATGAGGATGTGCTGGATTAATTAATTGAATGATTGATGACTGATTAATGTCCAGGATGTAATGAATTACCGATGTAATTTAGTGCATATCTCCTTTGTTTCTTGTTTTAATTCTCTTACCACAACTTGTCACAATGGCAGGTTATTTTACCTAATATATATCTGTGAAACTTGTTATGTCACATGTTGTAAGAACATTTGTGTTCTTAAGTTTCTATTTGGAATCTGAAAAACTAGAAAATTTGTCCATAGACAAGGATTTTAATAAACAGAAAAGTTACTTTTCTTGAAGAAATCCAACAGAACAATCTGAATATAAGTTTTCATAAATTATAGATTAGTGAAATATAGACCAATTGGCTTGTTAAAATATTAATAATAATTATATCAGTAACAACACCTCTATAAAATAACTTTTCACTATCAGGTGTCAATTTTATACAGTCATCAACAATAATAATTTCTAATCCAAAAAATCTTGTTGTAACACCTTTTGGCAAGAAATGCAATTTATTATGCAATGCATATCCTTTGTTTGGCTTTCTTTTGTAAATTACACTCTTTAATTGTATTACCCTTGTTTAAAGTTCAGTAAATTTTTAAAGCTTTTGAGGCTTTAAATTTCATTCTTTTATGATAAGAAGTGTACCAAGAATTTCCTGTATTCAATATGTATACATTTGTATATATCGTTAGTCTCAGTTGAATTAATAAAATGTACTTATAAAAAATTAATTGTAACTATTGTCTGAGCAGAAAATAATGAAGGCAGTTCAGTTTTTCATGATTTAACTTGAATATTTCATTATTAAAAAGTAATTATTAAAAACTGAAAAACCTTTCAGTACCTTTTAATTGAATTTATGAAGGTTTTATAAGTGTGGGTGTAAAGCATACTTTTCTCCAAGTTACAGTACACCTTCTGAGAAAGAAAACAGAAAAATAATACACAGGGAATCTTATTTTCTCTGCCTAATGAAGTAGCAATTTTTTACATTTTTTACAAAGTATTTCTGTAAAATTTGGTATTATAATTGTATCCATTTAACATAAGAATATCATAGGTCCTCTGAATGACTCACTGGTATACATCCTATGACAAACAAAAATTTTACATAGAACAATTTATTATGACAACCTACTTAGAACCATATATTATAACAACAAAACTTATATATATGAAGAACAGAATTCGCAGCAATTTTGAATAAATTCCTTTAAAGTAACAGTGAGGAATAAACAGAAAATAATGCTGTATTGATTTGTAAAAGCTGTTGCATTGAATGATTAATACATTAAAAAGGCGATATTACACATGTCCAGGAAAGTTATTCGTTACCTGGTCCTAAGATTCCAGGTATTATTTAATAATGCTTATTTTTGAGAGTAACAAAATATTTGGAACATCATCAAAAAAGGTAATTCAAAAATCATTTTGTAAGATTGAAGTCAGTTAATTTTTCTTTTTAAAAGACAACTTACTGAACACGTACAGTGTTATTTGAACAGCTGAGCTCTGCTTGTGATTCATGATTCTAAAATGTATAATTTACTTCACTCAAAGAAACTCTCAAAAGTGGTTGGAAATGGGAAGAGACTTTTTTATACCCCACTTTTTTAGCATTTAGATACTTTTATATTCTCCTATCTCCTTATTTCCAGACTTAGTTAAACGAAGTTACATCCCCAACTCAAATTATCTTCCTCTGCCATTACCTCGTAAATTCTAGATTCAGTGTTCTTTTCTTTCTTTTGACATTATTTCTTTATATAGAAATTCCAAACATCTTACACATAGTGAAAAGTGACAGAAACTGATGATGCCAGGGCTGAAACTTCTTAGAAATTGTTTATTTACTAATGTGATATTTCTTTTATAAGATTTTGAAACATCACATCTCCTCTTAAACATATTTCTGTGTTCTTTAAGGTATTTTGACTGTATGCAGTTTTAGTTTGACCTTTTCACAAGGTTTTTGTTGTTGCTCTGTTTAAAAGTTATTTGAGTTATTCTTAGTTCTTTATGGTACTTTTTTCAAACAAGAGTATTTTGTAACTGATCAAACAGAAAATACAAAAACTTGTAGATTAACAAAAATTTTATATATTGTAGGAAGATTCAGAAAATGATGCAAATGAGAGTGTAATTGCTAAGGAAATCCGACTTCAGCGTGAACGAGAGGAAGAGGTATCTCATCAGTATGGTAATGGTGAACCACAGACAAATGGTGAAGACATCACATACGAAGAGGCTATAGCAACATACCAACATGAAGGGGAAAGTCTTATCGCCAAAGAATTAAGAGAACATCGGAAAGAGAGGAGGATTTGCAAAAACAACGTAATACTGTTCATCAGAGCACACGAAACACAACGAAAGTTCTGGAACAGGAAGTTCCAACAGTACAGAAAACAACACAGAAACAACAAAAACGCCAACAATACAAAAACAATCATTCAACTCCTTCTTATCTAGTCAGTCACCACAGAGCCAAAATGTGCAGAACGAGTCAGAAGTTACTAAAAACAAGCACCGAAAAAAGAAACACCTATCGAACGTGAGATAAGACAAGCTAGAGAAAGGGAAAACGAACTACGATCACAAAAAGGTTTGCCATTATTAGTAGATAATTCTAAAGCAGAAATAGTTGAAAGAGACAGTGCGACTGAAGAGGAGGAAATTCATTATAGTGGTCGGTATAATTCATCAACGAATGATACGCCATCTATGAGGAAATTTGCCTCCTCACGACTTCAGAATGAATTAGCAAAACAGAAGGAAAGAGAAATGACCTATAGAAAGGAAGGTAAAATAATGACAACTTCAGAGGAACATATTGAAACTCCAATGAAATTCTCTGAAGTACCAACAAAACTGACAGGACCAGTAAAAAGAAATTTCGTTATTCATAAAGGTGGTTCTGGTAAACCCCTCGTAGAAAATGGGGAGACTGAATCAAAAGACAATAATATCACTTCTCCTGAACCAAGTAAAGAGGAACCAAAATTTCGATTAAAGTCAGGTGGTGCTGCTTTCTCTTATCGGGAGTCACGGCAACATGCAGAGTCCAAAATAGAAAAGGAACTAAGAGAAATGAGAGAACGAGAAGAAGAACTAAAGTAAGTATAGGTTGGGGAACCATATTTATTTATGACACTGGGTAAATCATTTAATCTTTTTAATTCCTACCCATTTCAACTATAATTGCATGCATTATATATTTGAATATTAGACAAACATGAAGGTGTCATTAAATAATCTGTTAGCTTATGTCATATAAATATTTCCTTAACATGCTTTTTGAATGGAAATTACCTTGTAGTGCTGCCCATCATAGTACAAAACCAACAATCTCAGGATAAAAGAATGGTTTAAAGATTCTATACAATTATCTACAATTGAATGATATCATAAAGTTGTATGTGCATGAAGGAAAGTGAAATAAACATGTAAATTCAACATGAACTAAAAGCTATTGGGCTTGAACATGGCATTTCAACCATTTTCACAAATGGTGACATATGACAGCTTTTAAACAACAATACAATGTCTCCTGGCTGAAACAGTATAATAAACTAAATGTTTTGTTTTTTCATCTTTGAAGTAAGAGAACTTTTTTTACTCATGTCTTTTTTTCTCTTTGCAGAAAACAAAGAAGAAGTAGTGGAGTTATTTTAGACAGCTGAAGTTATTAGCAATACACATTATATACGGTGCTTTAAAACAATAGGAAAACAATTCACATACCTGAATGTTATCCAAGGACAGATATTGTTTATTAGTAAATATTCTGACATATATTACAGTCAGAAAAACTGATCAATTGTACCATCAATAGTCTGTATGAATGAATATGAATGTGACAAAAGGGACATAACTTCAACGATTCAATGGAAAGTAACCCATAATCATGATATTGTATAAGAGCATTACTTTCATTAAAATCACTTACAGATAGCTTTTATTAATGATACAACATATCAATCAGTAGTTAAAATAATTCTGAAGTTGTGTATTCTAACCAATTTTATAATGATGATGAGAAGTGCTATGTAAATGAAAATTTAATTTATTATTCAAAAAATACATAGTTGTGTGAAGTATGATTTATGATGTATAGCTCTATAAAAGAATCTTATATATTTTATTTTTTACCATTTTCTGCATGAGTTCTATGCATTTAACGCTGTGATTTAAAAAAATATATATCAAATATGTAATCAGAATAAGTAATTTTCTGAATGGCATAAATTTTATTATAAAATTTAAGAGAAATACAATGAAGGTTTGAATAAGATTTTTATGCACAAGTATTGCACAAATTATTGATCAGAATGAATAATTTTTGATTTGGCAGAACAATTTATTGAAATATCTTTCAAACAGTATGCTGAAGAACTGAATAAGATTTTTATGACTAACCTTTCTACGAGAGTTAATAATATATATTTATGAATAGGTTTGTTCTATAAATCATTGATATTTCTCTATTTAGAATGGAGGATAATATGATCTGAAATGTAAAGCCAAGTGTAGACATATTTAAGATTAAGTTATTTTGTTTTAATTGTATATTTTATGGATGAGTAAAATTGAATGATTTTATGTGAAATGTAAATGTCGTAAATCTCTTAATTAAACAGAGTTACATTTACTCTTGAATATAAATATTCTTGCTTTTTATATAAATCCTTATTTTATGTTTGTTCAAATGCAATTTATTGTGTTTCAAATGTGATATTAAACCGTTGTGTGTTATTTACCAGATATATTCAGAAGCTACAATATTAACTGATTTCGCTTGTGAATTTCTGTCAATCAAAATTAATTTTCAAATTAATTACAGTATAACCATGTGTGTTCATGTATCCTCAATTGTTTATATGGTTTTGAAAGCTCTTAAAAGTGTACCATGTTTTATTTCTTCATAACTTTTAAAATTTCATGACTTGTAATGAGTTATTCTAAACAAAATTTGATGGTTGTAGAATATGATCTGTAAACACTCTTTTTGGTAACTGTGCTACATCTTCTTGTAGTAATACACACATTGGAAATTTTAAATACATAGGCCATTTACACAATTAAAGCATGGATTGCTATGGAGGATTACTAGCTCAACATTTTTTTTTAATAGAAAAATGGCACACACAAAATCAGTTAAAACTTGGTTACATGATTAATGTATCCTTGTAAAATAATGATATACATATGATACATGTTTTGATGTATTCGTTTAAAATTATAAATTGATGAAACTGGTAAATTAAATCTTAGAATTTAAAATTCTGTCATTACCTGTTTATTCAAAGGAGCAAAATGGAAGGAAACATCTTTTTTCATGATTAAATACTTAATTAATTTCTTATCTCCCTATGTGTTACGTGTTTGTCATCATAATGAGAATATGATGCCTGAGAACATCATGATAAATACTGTGATTTAAAGGGAGAAGCTTCTTTTGACCTGATAAGATCATACAACGTGGCTATGCATGCTTTATCCTTTCGTTGCTTTTCAGGAATTCGACAAGGTAATATATTGACAATTCAAGAAACATCTCCTTTTCATTTTTCTATTAAGATGTTTAATACTAACAGGTACATTGGGAAATATATCAGTAATGTCATTTTCATGAATACTAACTATGTAAAGGACTGTGCTGGTCAGTTTTGTAAACATTTGTATATGTCCGATTTTATTGTACATTCCAGTTATATATAATGTGCAAGTTTGACATTTTACATATCATATCTATATTTTCCGTTATTCTTACAAATTATATTAAATAAAAGTCTTAATATTGAAATATTTATTTCTTTTACCCCTTGCAAACATAGTTTTGGAGGTGTATATTGGAATCACACAGTCTGTCTGTCCATCTGCCTATTAACCGCACCTCTTCCTCAACAGAAATTGAGGAGACTTTACAGTTGTAGAACATTACCTGAGGATGTGTATATAGTATAATCTAGGTCCTAAACTTTAAAGGGGAGATTATCCAACTTACTTGCAATATTGCAGTATATGGTAATAATCTCTTGTAAGGACAAACGGTAAAACCTCCTCAACCATTGGGGAGCTATTGATGAATCATTACACTCTTGCAGACCACTACATGAGGATCTACTTAAAAGTATAATAATCCTGATCCAATCTGTTATAGGAGAGATATTCAATTATACTTACTTCAATATTATAATAATATTGCAGGGCGTGTATGAGTCCTTTCCATTGTGAGTTCACTCAGTTCTAGTTTATTTTTGTCCCCTAAAGTTGAGTTCAACAATCTTGCTTTCCCAGAATAGTAATTATATTAATATCTTGTGGGACATAATAATAGCAGAACAACGATCATCATTTATCATCAATAAAAGGTTTCGGATATTAAAAAAAGTAACGTTCAAAATATCCTAGGAAATTTTTGAGAGCATTATACCTTTGCACAGATAGTTGATACTGCTTTATATTTTAACTTTCATCTAGAAATTGACAAATAGGGAAAGTTTAGAACTAATCTTTAGGACAAAAGAAATGATTTCTATTTTCCAGTTGGGAACTTTTATTTTTTATGCCCCTGCCGTAGCGGAGGGGGCATTAAGTTTTACCCTTGTCCGTCTGTAAGTCCGTCCGTCCGTACGTCCCAAAGTTGGTTTCCGTTCTGTAACTTTAGTTTGCTTCAACCAAATGTTATGAAACTTAAACAAAATGCTTATTGCCACAAAACACAGATCAAGTTTGAATTTTAGTGGCGTCACTTTAACCGTTCTAGAGTTATGCCCCTTTACAAATGAAAAAATTGCTGAATATTTTGTTCCGTTCTCTAACTTTAGTTTGCCTCAACCAAATGTTATGAAACTTATACACAATACTTATTATCACAAAACTCTGATCAAGTACAAATTTGGGTAGCGTCACTTTTAAGGTTCTTCAGTTTTGTCCCTTTATAACTTTATATGATTTGCCCGAGGGGGCATCATCTGTGTCCCATGGACACATTCCCAATTTATTATTTCCAACTATCTCTGTAGCAACATTACAACAACACCTGTATAGAGAATATATCTCTCAGTTGATACAACATTTCAGGGCTTGCATTTCCAATCATGATTTCCTTGATAGAGGGTTGCTGCCAACAACAAAGCTATTGAACCAACGGTTCCAAATAGTAAAACTGAAGTAATTCCTTCCAAAGTGTTGAGGACAACATCTTAATTTAGTTGACAATTATGAAATATCTGTGTCACAGATGACCAACGATATGAATTGCTTGACATAGCCAAAATCCTGTTCTCTTTTCTCCAACAGTGATACATACATCATCAAGTTTTAACCTTACATGAGCAACACAACAGGTGCCACTAGTGGAGAGGGAACTGCTTAACCAGAGTAAATCCTGGTTTTTGGTGGGTTAAGTTGCTCAATATTTAATTCTGTGTATCATATTTTAAAGACTTGTTCGTTTTTCATGGTTTACTTTTGGGAAATGGTGTTGTCTGTTTTTCTTTGAATTATGGTGTTTATTAGGCCCTTGCTATCTTCTCTTTTTGGACAATTAAATAAGTGCCTCTATGTGATCAACAGGAAATGAAGAATACTTTCCTTGCCTTACTGTTACTGCATAATAAGTGACTCTATGTGATCAACAGGAAATGAAGAATACTTTCCTTGCCTATCTGTTACTGCACAATTAGTGCCTCTATGTGATCAACAGGAAATGAAGAATACTTTTTTGCCTATCTGTTACTGCACAACTGGAAATGAAGAATACTTCCCTTGCCTATCTGTAACTGCAAAATAAGTGACTCTATGTGATCAACTGGACATGAAGAATACTTTCCTTGCCTGTCTGTGACTGCACAATAAGTGACTGTATGTGATCAACAGGAAATGAAGAATACTTTCCTTGCCTTACTGTTACTGCATAATAAGTGACTCTATGTGATCAACAGGAAATGAAGAATACTTTCCTTGCCTATCTGTTACTGCACAATTAGTGCCTCTATGTGATCAACAGGAAATGAAGAATACTTTTTGCCTATCTGTTACTGCACAACTGGAAATGAAGAATACTTCCTTGCCTATCTGTAACTGCAAAATAAGTGACTCTATGTGATCAACTGGACATGAAGAATACTTTCCTTGCCTGTCTGTGACTGCACAATAAGTGACTGTATGTGATCAACAGGAAATGAAGAATACTTTCCTTGCCTTACTGTTACTGCACAATACCTGCCTCTATGTGATCAACAGGAAATGAAGAATACTTTCCTTGCCTTACTGTTACTGCATAATAAGTGACTCTATGTGATCAACAGGAAATGAAGAATACTTTCCTTGCCTATCTGTTACTGCACAATTAGTGCCTCTATGTGATCAACAGGAAATGAAGAATACTTTTTTGCCTATCTGTTACTGCACAACTGGAAATGAAGAATACTTCCCTTGCCTATCTGTAACTGCAAAATAAGTGACTCTATGTGATCAACTGGACATGAAGAATACTTTCCTTGCCTGTCTGTGACTGCACAATAAGTGACTGTATGTGATCAACAGGAAATGAAGAATACTTTCCTTGCCTTACTGTTACTGCACAATACCTGCCTCTATGTGATCAACAGGAAATGAAGAATACTTTCCTTGCCTATCTGTTACTGCAAAATAAGTGACTCTCTTGATCAACAGGAAATGAAGAATACTTTCCTTTCCTATCTGTTACTGCACAATAAGTGACTCTATGTGATCAACAGGAAATGAAGAATACTTTCCTTGCCTATCTGTTACTGCACATTATGTGCCTCTATGTGATCAACTAGAAATGAAGAATACTTTCCTTGCCTATCTGTCACTGCACAATAAGTGACTCTATGTGATCAACAAGACATGAAGAATACTTTCCTTGCCTGTCTGTGACTGCACAATAAGTGACTCTATGTGATCAACTGGAAATGAAGAATACTGTCCTTGCCTATCTGTTACTGCACAATAAGTGACTCTATGCGATCAAAAAGACATGAAGAATACTTTCCTTGCCTGTCTGTGACTGCACAATAAGTGACTCTATGTGATCAACTGGAAATGAAGAATACTGTCCTTGCCTATCTGTTACTGCACAATAAGTGACTCTATGCGATCAAAAAGACATGAAGAATACTTTCCTTGCCTGTCTGTGACTGCACAATAAGTGACTCTATGTGATCAACTGGAAATGAAGAATACTGTCCTTGCCTATCTGTTACTGCACAATAAGTGACTCTATGTGATCAACTGAAAATGAAGAATACTTTCCTTTCCCAACTGTTACTGCACAATAAGTGCCTCTCTTGATCAACAGGAAATGAAGAATACTTTCCTTGCCTATCTGTTACTGCACATTATGTGCCTCTATGTGATCAACTGGAAATGGAGAATACTTTCCTTGCCTAACTGTTACTGCACAATAAGTGACTCTATGTGATCAACTGGAAATGGAGAATACTTTCCTTGCCTATCTGTCACTGCACAATAAGTGACTCTATGTGATCAACAGGAAATGAAGAATACTTTCCTTTCCCAACTGTTACTGCACAATAAGTGCCTCTCTTGATCAACAGGAAATGAAGAATACTTTCCTTGCCTATCTGTCACTGCACAATAAGTGCCTCTATGTGATCAACAGGAAATGAAGAATACTTTCCTTGCCTATCTGTCACTGCACAATAAGTGCCTCTATGTGATCAACAGGAAATGAAGAATACTTTCCTTGCCCAACTGTTACTGCACAATAAGTGCCTCTATGTGATCAACTAGAAATGAAGAATACTTTCCTTGCCTAACTGCTACCATAATTGTAAATAATTAACTCCTTTAACCAAATGATAGAAATAAAAAGAAGTCTCCAGCCTGATGATAGAAAGCTAAATGATCACTGTTTATTAATTTGGCCAAGGCATATTACTACATATTTTATTAATGACAGTGTATGCATGAAGACTTTACCTCTTATTTTAAATCATTGATCAATTACTCTGGTATAATTATGTTCCTTAAAAACCATATGCAGTTATTATCAAACAAAAATCCCACTGAAATCAATGGTAGAGCTCATCATGATCATGTTGTAAGGTGTGAAGCCTTCAGCTCATTGTTGGTTGGTGACCTTCAAGAAAGTATTAAGGTGAGGAATACCAATCTTTGACAAATATATAAATCTTAGAATATTCTTGTGTGAATGAAATCCCTTCTTTTCCAATTTAGTTGCATTTATTTATTGTGGCTTCATAAAGCTCCCAACGACATCTTGAAAGTTGACACCTATGGAAGCAGGGAATTTGAAAGAAAATATTAGATTTTTGCTTTATGTTGATTGTCTAAAACTATTTGTCATGTTCATATAAACAAGAATTTTAATGCAGTTATTTATTGAAATAACCATTCAGATAAATTATACAGAACTGTTGGACACATCTAAATGTACAATAACTCAACAATTTAAAACAATCCTGAAAACTTATTGCCACTTTGCATTGTGTGCATTGGATTTATTTAATATAATATATGTGTATCCACAAGCACATACAGCATAATTTAACAGAACAATGCCCTTTTATGCAATTTCATTATGTCCAAAAGTTTTATGTGATAATAAATATACTATGCAGCATGCAGGAACATAAAGGCACTTTGATATTTATATAAAAAAGAAAGAAAAACCTGTGGATGTATAAGCATTAACAATACCAACCTACCGAGGTAACAAAATATAACTCTCCAATTTTCAATATAACTATATATATTTATAAATGTGTCATCTATGCCTTCTTTCTCAAATTAATTCAAGTATATTACAATTCTATATACTAGTAGTAGTCGACTGTGGCTGCCAAATATAATAAACCCTCAAAACTAAAATCTGATACACTTTTCAGTATTGCTGAAACTTTTTTGAACAGGCATGCCAAAAATTCTAAAATTAACACTTGTCATGGGCATGCTTCTCTTCTAATATTCTGATTACCGGTATCTTTAACAAATCTAGCAAACACAGATAAAATTTACAGCTAAATTTACAAAAATATTTTTTGCGAAATGGATGTAAAATCAATCACACATTTTGTAACTATAATCACAGAAAAGCTTTTAAGGAAACTGTATCGCAACTAAGACTTATTACACAATGAAATAGTAGTCCCATATCACAGAGATAGAAGAATGTTACAAAATGTGTCCTTAACTTTCCAAAATAAAATAGAACATGGTAACTATTTAGAGTTTAGAATGCTAAGAATTTCCAGGTCATAATATCATTTTATTAGCAGTAATGTTGTGTCAAATCTATTTAGGTAATGTCGCACTGATCACTGCATTGTTACATACCAAACAGCATAAAATAAAAATCTACATCTTTAGTCTAAAGTCCTGAAGATAAGGACACTTGAATCAATTGGTTGGAAACCTTGAATTTTAATGATTTTAGTAATAATAAACAATATTATCTTGTTTCAAGGTCAAGTTCCAGACTGGACCCAATATGATAATATTCATTGTCCAACAAATTATTGTATATTGTAAACAGACTGAAACTATGTCTATGCATTTCCTTCAGATGGCCATCTTGTAAAATTACAATTAAACAAACATCCTAACAATGTTTGCAAACATGTCAACAAGAGTCAACATGGATTTCTATAATAGCTCTAACCAAATTTTTTTGGAAATTCATAGAAAAATAAAAATGTAAACCTGATCACATCAATGCTCACATCAAACCAAATAGATAGAAATGTTGTTAAAAAAGAAATCAGTAATTAATTGACACATTTCTCATTTAATAATAAAAATATGGTAAAAATGAACAATTCTGTAAAATCTTATATGACAAATGGCAAGACTAGAGAGATCAATAAGATTTTTTTGTTCTACATATAAATATATATACAGATTTATCTTCATGCAGAAACATGATCAAAATGGAACTGTAACACGATTATGCAAGACAGATGAATTAACAACAAAATGTCAGTTAAATTTGTCATGTACATTAATCATATAAAGGTGAAATAACTTGTAACCATGACAACTTACACAAATTTAGAAAATCTCATCAATAATGTCACATTCCCATATTTCCTGACAATTTGTAATTAATTGGTAGGCGACGAAACAAATAAAGTCGGTGGGTGGAAAATTAGGTTTTGTTAAAATTTTAAGCCTAAGCTCTATATATGTATATTCATCACTGTAACTGCAAATTTGACAATAGGAATTTGGAATAAATGTTTATGGAATAACACCACTAATTCATAGCCCCATTGCTTTCTATGCTAATTTCTGCAACTTCAAGCACTCATAGCTATTTTGTCTTGCGTTCAAATAAAGAAATAGTCATTTCATGTCAAAACTATACTTTATCCTGACTTGTGCTGAATAAATCAACATATCTTTAATTGCATGTTTGAGCACACTGGTTCCCCAGAAGTTGGGTAGTACAAAACATGTACTTCTAATCTGAACAACAGGGCAAATATGCCCTCCTATGTTAATTTCATATATTTTTCATTATTCAAAAGAAACTTTAAAAAAGGGTTCTACAGTGATCCCAAGTCCTCAAGCTTTCATTTGATACCAGAATTACCCAAATAGTTTACTTATTGACAAAGTTACAGCTATGTGTAGGAACTATTTTGTTTAGAATATGTACTACTTTCTTGTATGTTCTTTCTGACTGGGCTGAATTATGTTCTATACCTTACATAAAGAATATAATTTGATTGTGTAATAGTAACAATTGAAGTTATCATAAAACTTCTACAACTTTATAACTAACTCCACTTCTAAAGCATGAATATAAAAATAAAAAGAATATATCTTAAGAGTCTCATAAAATCAATATTGGTTTAACAAAAATTCTTCAATGAAAACTATGGTTTTTAATGCAAATGAATGTAAAGTTTGTTTATCAAATCTTTATAATAAGGATGCCCAAAGATGAAAACAACAAACATTAATAAAGTCTGTTTCATGATCTTGGATGTTGATAAATGGTAAACTTGGCTTGCTTTGATCAGTTTCATCTGACAGGGCTTCACGAAAAACTGCACACAGGTCCTACAACAATAAATTTAAGAATATAACATTGAATTTTTCTCTCTGTAATTATATCAATACAATCTATGTGATTACTATGTTACATTTATATGAATTATGTTAAAAAAAAAACATACAGCAGAAAAGGCCCCTAGTTTGTATCTTATAAATCAAAGTGAAGCAGGATTAACCTTTACTTTTCAAATGACTAGTGGAACAAACTTAAACACCTGACTTCAACCTTGATTTAAGGTCCAGAGATTGTTTTTTTAGTTTTCTGTGTTTTGTGGACTGGTGTATTTTCATCATTTTTCTTTTGTCCATACTTTTTTCAAAGAATTGAATATTTTTTTATATTCTAATTCTTGGATTTGTTATTCTTTTTTTAAAATTCATTTTAAAGGTAGCTTGGGCTTTTAAATGTTTGATAATAGACTTTTTTATAAACTTCTGTAAAAGACTTCTGGGTTAATGTACTTTCAATCTTCAATATAAAACTGGGGGTCACAGACTTTTTTTCGTTAAAATATATTGAAATTATCAAAATCACAGATATTTAATATGGGTAATATAGGGAAACTTAATTTTTCCTTACAGAGGAAACATTAAATGATAGAGTTGGTTAAAATTCAATAAGATAATTGCTTTTCATTTTTACTTCTGAAATATCATATAAAAATAGGGGGTCACAGGCTTTATTTTCCTGAAAAATTCCCCAAAAATACAAATTGTCCTATCAAATCCAATATAATCATCTTTGATTTTAAAAGGATTTTTTCTGAAAATTTTGAAATTCACTTAGCAACATTTCAAGTTTTAGATGTTTCTGTTGATACTAAGTAAAACATTTTGAAAGCAAAAAAAAATATTTTTGCAACATGCCCAGAAGGGATGCTCAGAAAAAGACACACGATCTTAGGATGTTCGCTACACTCGTTTTTGACTTTTTGTCAGATATTTGGAATCCACTAGTTTTATCCATATAGTGCCAATAAAAAATTTTGCCCACTACTCCCTACTTTTCTTTTCATCATTTTATACATATAGTTAAAAAGCCATTTTTGAAAATTTTACAAAATCCTTGTTATTTTTTCATAATTTTTGAAAGAAAAAGGCATTGAAGTGAAATGTTGGGAAATCTAGAGAGAATCATCTCCCACCAAATTTTCAATTGATAATATCTCCAAAAAATAACACAGACCATTATTTTTTTTTCTGCTTTTTAAGTTCCACAATTTGTAAAATGCTTGTTATTTTGAAACAGAAGAGTGAACATCCTTATACATGGAAATCAAGCAGAAAATGCAAGGAACATTTTCTTTTCTGCACATTCTCAATTTGTTTTAATGCAGCATCATTGACAACACCTATTGTTGAATGATGCCAGAGGAGTGAAATATTGGATATAAGATTGGATTTGTTTTACATGTAAAATTATCAGTTTTTTTTTATTTCACTTGGAAATCATGGTATTTCATTGCAACCAATGTAATAAATAAATTTTTCTACTGAGAAGTCAAAGTTACTACTGGTACTAATACACAAGTAATCAACAGATTTTCATAAGGACATTTTAGAGCATGAAGCCAGGATAGCAAGTGACCTATTTCATAACCTATTTTAAAAGGATGACTTAAACATTTAAACAGCATTGACCTTGTAACTTACAGTTTTGTTATCTTTAACATCAATCATCAACATCATCAGCATATCAGGAAACTGAGGATTGACAACAACCTGAAAAACATTGGTAATCTTAAACTCTCTTAATGAAAGCTTTAAAACAAAGGAACTATCACAGGTTTGAATCTCATAAGTTGGAGATATTGCATTGATATCTTATCATTTGAACATTTCATGATGTTGTCTATAATATTTTTCTTTTAATTTATTTTAGAAAAATGTTTATGCTTTAAATTCATCTTATAGCACAGCTGATCTATTTCATATAGGATGTAACTGTTAACCTTTTTATTTATTCATGAAAAATAACTGCCTACACCAAAATCAAACTTAAAAACTAGAACAGTGAGGGAACTCAAAAATTTCATAACTATTTTGTTACCAATTTCAATTTTTGCTTACCAAATATTGCACATGTCCATCAGGACTAGAGAAACACCTATGTGTTTCTGGGTATCTGGTTTGTAGCACTTTATACAGACTTTTATACCACATTAAACTCATGTTGTGGAATGGCATCAACTGAGGGTCTATATCTGCTAACCTTTTTTTCACAACCATACCAAGTAACTCCAGAAACTCATCATGGGATAATTTTTGATACTAAAACATAAAATAAATAATATAAAATATGTTATTCATTTTCATGTATTGTGTTTCCATATTTTAAGCAAAAATATGAAATCTAAGAATATGTGCATTCCAAATTTATTACAGATTTCAGGAAAGAGCCTCCTCATGGGGTTTTTGATTATGTGATTACTTGGCTGTTTTTACAATGATTATTTGATTCTCAGACCATGATTATTTGATTATTTGATAATCTAGGACTGTATTTTTGATTATTTGATTATCTTGTTTAAAAAAATAATTAATGATTATGTGATTATATTGGCAAAAAATTTGTGATTATGTTATTACTTGGACACCCCATGAGGGGCCTCAGGAACCATAAAACAATGTGGTCTAAACAAAAGAGAAATATACTGACTAATATCAATTTTGTATGTGTTTTATTTTTACAATTTGCTTCCAATGATCTATTATTGTTTTAAAAAAGTTTCAGGAGTAATCATCTTATATAGAATAACTTGAATTAAAAACTCTTATTTGAACATATTGCATACTGATCTATTTAGAGCTACTATTCAAAAGAATAATGGACAAGTTTTGACCAGTTAGTTATGAAGTTTGATAATGCATTGCCATAAATATGTCCAATCAAATCACAGTATTCTTCATAAACAGTGTTTATGTGATTGTCTGCAAGTGTTAAAATAATTAAATGCTTGAGCAAACCTCCAATCAAACTAGACAAACTTTTGTTGTACTTAATAGGATGTCTCTAAAAAGGAACTGAATAATTCAAAAGAATATATATTGTAGCACCCATCTACATTGTCTTGTATATAAGTGTTTTGTGCAAGTAAAAAAACTGAGCCTTTCGACAATTTATATGTTTTATACCCCATCTTTGCTTTCCTCTGTATCACTTCGTTTCTTTTTCTTGACATCTTCCTCAGCATGCGTGACAATTAACATCCTGTTCCACAGTGAATCTTTACGACATTCTGCTGTAGATTGTCTTATTAACTCATTCATTTTTTCTCTGATAAAAAAAGAATTTGTCTTATTAACTCATTCATTTTTTCTCTGATAAAAAAAGATTTATCTAATTTCAAAATTTAAGTTATTTCTACTGGATGAGTACCAGTTACCATCAGAAATTCACAGTTTTTCTCAAATAATTTTTAAGGAGAACTCTTAGCGGAAATATTCTTTTAACATAAAAAGGGAGACCAAAAGTTAGGTTTAGTACTATAGCCTTGGACTCCAATTCCTGTTAGAAACAAGGAAAAAGGGTTACTAGTATTCCCATCTTTGCGGGAAATTTAATAGGTACGATGACCAGTTACCATCGCTTTTGAGTCTTGCCACTAAATGATAAAGTTTACATTCAATCACAACATTATTGTTATATTTTGTTTTTGTATAGCAAGAAGAGAAGAAGGTTTGTCAATCAAACCAAACACATCACCATTCTGATCATTATGAATAATTTGGAAGGTTTCCTTCCTACTCTGAACATGAGCTTTATGTTATTTGAAATCAACCACTTACACTGTATTGAAGAGATGTTTAGACCTTAATTTTGAAAATTATAAAATTTTAAATTCTTTTGAAAAAATTATATACTCAAAAGCAAGATTAGATATTGCTATGTATTTTTAAAAACGGTTAGTTTTTCAAAATTGAGAACATCATAAAGGGATGACGTCATGTCCCCACACTTGTAACTTCCCGTATATTCTGCATTGCCCTATTAAAAATATTACTATTAAAAATTTAAAACAAGTGAAACTGCGAGATACTGCTCACTGATAACTGGATAATTTTAATAGTGTAAAAATATAAAAGTGTTCAGTAAACAGGAAGTTGTTGAGTGATGAATCTGAAAATGCATCACACGGTATAGCTGACTTATATAAACCCTGAAACCAAATTTCAGAAATCCCTATGATGTAGTGCCTGAGAAAGATGCAACGAAAAATATTCATGGGACAGACAGATGGAATGACTGAGAGACAGACAGAGGTAAAACAGTATATCCCCCACTTTTTATACGACCGCAAAAAATTTTTGTGGTCGTATATTGGTATGACGTTGGCGTCGTCGTCATCTGAAGACACATTGGTTTTTGCACAATAACTTTAGTGTAAGTGAATGGATCTCTATGACATTTTACCATAAGGTTCAATAACACAAAAGGAAGGTTGGGATTGATTTTGGGGGTTATGGTACCAACAGTTAAGGAATAAGGGGCCAAAAAAGGGCCCAAATAAGCATTTTTCTAGTTTCCAGACAATAACTTGTGGAACGGTGTATGAATCTCTCTGAAATTTTACCACAAGTTTCCATACCACAAAGGGATGGTTAGGATTGACTTTGGGGGGTTATGGCTCAAACAGTTTAGGAATTAGGGGGAAAAACAAGGGTTTCCTGGTTAATGGACAATTTAAAAGCAGTGTAAGGGAGGTAATCCAAATACATTTAAAGTATTAAAAAAAAATGGATTACCTCCCTTACATTGCTTTTAAATTATGTATAAAGATGTTGTATTGTCTTGAGGTGATTATGACCATATCTTGAGGGAAAGAAAAGGGAGGAGGTGAAAAAAAATTGGGGGCAATTTTTCTCATTTCAGATTTCAGAAATCAAAAAGAAAATTTCTTCAAATATTTCTTTTTTTTGCAAAATAAAGGGGGTTGGGGGTCAATATGCAACAGCATGGTGTATTGCACAAAAGTAAAAAAATTGAATATAAATTCAAATCATATAACCAATTCTAAGTTCTTTGACTTCAGTTATTCTGTGTCAGAAACCTATTATGTGTCAAATATTTAATTACAATCCAAATTCAGACCTGTATCAAGCGCGAATATTGTGTCCATTTTTGCCCTAACTGTTCAGGGTTGGACCTCTGCGGTGGTATCCAGCTGCGCTCAGCGAAGCATTTTATTTAAAGCATGGGTATAATAAAATATTTGTCTGAAGATATAAGCAGTCTGTTCTTTTTACCCAAATCTTCCATTATTGAATAAATTGACAGATGACGGTAACTTAGCCTTAAAAGCTATATTTATGTAAGAGAAAAAAAAATTAAACACTAAATAAAATGAACAAGGACTATTCGAAATAATTTCCAAAATATTTACTTTGTTGATTGATTGATTGTTGGTTGCTTAACGTCCAGTGGCAAATATTTCATGCATGTTCAGGACAAGAACAAATTAACAATAAGTACAATAGGTAGTTCCTGTAATAAAGGCCATCTGGGATGAAGGTCGAGAAAATTTTGAATGTCAATCGAAAATAAGGGTTTACTGGATAGGGACAGAAATTTTGCCTGACAACAGGCCATCTACAGACCCCTCAAAGAGTTGTTGCAAGGGTTCTTAAAATGCAGAGAGCATGGCACTCTCTTTACACAAGCCATCAGATTTAATGTACCCATTCTCACCAGCTTGGCTGTGTACTTGTACATCCCGCACTGTAAAATGGATGCCTTACTTTGGCGAGAGTTTTACTGCAGCCAGAAGAAGACCTAAGTAACCATATTTCTATTTCCAAGTCACCCATGAGGGTCTTACTTTGTTGAAGTTGTGTAGACTGGGCATTGTTTTTCTTAAACAAGTAACCAGGCCATAATAAATACAAGTTACCTGGCCATAGTAGATTCCTGAAAAAGGATGTTTTCTGCAGTTTCTTGATGTTGATTGGTTCTTTTATACGGTCTTCTTGATTGCTTTCTAACACCAATATGCTGTTTAACTGGTACTGGGTTACTGCTAGTACGTGGGATAACTTCTGTATAAAACAAGGCATTAATCTTATAAAGAGCATGAGTATTTAAGATCTTAGCAGCTTAAGGAATAATTTCTGTAAAAAATAAGAAAAAATTACACCAAACAAAACTATACTTTTCATTATTCTTTAATTTCTATAAAAAAAATATCTAAATTAAAGCACAATAAATGCTAAAACATTTTGTTTCTATTTAGAGTGTGATATTTAAATATAACTTAACTCCAGTAAGGCAATTCTTTTGTGTCATCTTTACAGACTTTTATCATCTGAATGGGAAGTGTAGTAGGACTGGTGCTATATTGGTCAACATCATTTATTTACAGATTTTGTATATGGCAACATTTTTGTGCTCATTTAAAAAAATAAAAAATTTTGACAAATGACTTCATACCTGTCAAATGACCCGTATTCTGCGGGTGACACCTGTAAATTTCACCTCTCACACGGGATTTTTTAAATACCCACGGAGTTGTCAAATAACCCAGGAATTTGGAAATTGACCCGTTTTCACTCAGATTCTTGAGCCTTCAGACTTTTGAAGTATGAAATGATAGATTTAAATAATAGATTTCATAAGTGATTTTCGTTTGAAATACTGGCAAATTCATAATTCTTCTTTGAACTTCCTGTCTGTGTAAACTGTCAAATTAAGTGACCTATTAATGCATGGCTTCACTTGACAGTTTAGGTGTAGAACACACTGCTAATTAACACTAATTACCTTAGTTTAAGGTCATGAATAATTTGTGTATTTCAAAGTTGTTTGAAAAAAAAATTGAGTTACTCCCCCTTTTTTGCCACTATTCACAGTATACTCCTTAAGGATGTAGTCAGGTCAGGTTTAGGAATTTTTGTCAGATGTTCAGACTCCTTGGATTTTTTCCTTTGATACAGGGTAAAATATTTTGCCCATATTACCCACTTTTCTTTTCATAGAAGACTTCAATAGCTCATAAAAAGGTCATTACAAAAATTTTAAGCAGATTCTAGATTTTTTTCTTACAATTTGAGACCTATATAATGCCAATGCTAAATATAAGGTAAACTGAGTCAGTCTTTTCCCGCCATTTAAAAAAATTTAAATATCTCAAAAAAGAGTTCCCTAACCTATCAATATTTTTAGCTTATTTTGTTCCTTAACTAATGCTCTTCCCACTTATCGTATCAATCTCAATTTCTAGATTTTTTTTAATTTCACTTAACTACATCCTTACATTAGATTTTTTGTAAAAAGATTAAATCTATGACAAACTGAATACAAATACATATCAGTATATTACTTAAAATGATTTTTTCTATCTTAGAACAATAAAAAATTTACAATTTGAAAATAGTTTTTCATCTCTACTTTCTTTAAATGCTTAAATTATATATTCTAATATCAACTACTCCCAAATGGATTGATAAATTAAGCTAGGCAGTATTGCTATATAGTATACAATAAAACATCTGGCTACTGGGCTTGATTTAAAACTGTAAATAAATCAAAAATAGGGGATATGGCTTGACTAGTAAAATGCATTAATATTTCAATGGTTTATAAATGCAATGAAAAATAAAATTAAAGTTTTACATCATTTTTAGTTAATACTTAACCATATTAACATGTTTTGGAAACCGTTTGATTTAAAATTAAAAAAAAATGTCCCCATAATACTTAAATTCAGCTGAAAAAAATTCCTACGCATTATGACCAGAGTTTATCTTCTTCAATGCAGGTCATGAGTCACTCATGACCTGCATTTTCATTTTCATAGGTTGACAGGTATGTGACTTAAAACATGAAAATGTAAGTATGTGATGAAATATTAACATTATGTACCTTGTTACAACATTTATAAAGTAATATGGCACAATTCAAGATGAGAAATATTTCCTTAGGAATGAACTGTACAGTTGAACCAAATATCTACCCATGTTGAAAGCTGCAACCTTGGATGAATATGCTATTGAAAAAGATTTATAACCATCATTTTAACAATTTTTTTAAGTTCTTTTCTTTTGCATTGTTTGGCCTGCTCATCTGATTTCTATAAAACAAGAGGCTTACCTGGAGTTTGTGGTAAGGTTTTAAACTGTCCTAACTTCTTCTCTAAGTAAGCCACAGGAAACAGATCTCTCTTACTGGTTAGTACTATAAAGTATTGTAACTTTAGAGTATATTTCTCAGCATCAGTCTGGTAAACGTTACTCTGAGACATGTTCGTTATCACAAGTCCAATGTCAAAATCGTCAGTCACTGACTTCTGTCGAGTAGGGACCTTGAACTCTTTATACTGTGTCAAGGCATACTCTGTTGTTCTTACAAAATAGTATTCCTGAAATGTAAAATACAAGAACTGACACACTAAAATATGCAATTTTGGAATTACTTTTAATGGTAATCAAGTCTGAAATTGAGGCCAATGTCAAAACAATTCATTCATGTACAGGAAATTAATTTACATATGAAATATTTTTAATCTATCAAGTATAATTTCTGAGATACAGATTAAATCCAATAAATTTTTATCTGACCAATAAGGCATGAATATATGGTCAAGGCTATATGTTATATGTAAGACATTATGCATTCAAAAGCTTGCAAAATGAATGAAGTAATACTATTTATCCCTATTTTCTTAAATATTACTTTGATTTTTGTATGTGATAATTTTCCATCTCTAATGACTCGACCTAAAATTTTAGTTCCAAAGCTGAGGTCATCAGAATGACCTTTGGACCCTGTGTAATGCCTTATGTTCATACAATGTCAGGGTAGGGGATTATAACACAAGAAAAGTAATATAAAATCTTATGCTTTCAATATTGGCATAACTAGTGGGTTTTGTAGTTCTGACACTTATACTTGTCTGCTCAGAAGGGGTTAGTTAAGTGGTGATGACTTGCCCTCTGATCAGAAGGGGTTAGTTATGTGGTGATGACTTGCCCTCTGATCAGTAGAGGGGTTAGTTATGTGGTGATAACTTGCCCTCTGATGAGTAGAGGGGTTAGTTATGTGGTGATGACTTGCCCTCTGATCAGTAGAGGGGTTAATTATGTGGTGATAACTTGCCCTCTGATCAGTAGAGGGGTAAGTTATGTGGTGATGACTTGCCCTCTGATCAGTAGAGGGGTTAGTTATGTGGTGATGACTTGCCCTCTGATCAGTAGAGGGGTTAGTTATGTGGTGATGACTTGCCCTCTGATCAGTAGAGGGGTTAGTTATGTGGTGATGACTTGCCCTCTGATCAGTAGAGGGGTTATGTGGTGATGACTTTCTCACTTGTGCCCTCTGATCAGTAGAGGGGTTATGTGGTGATGAATTTCTCATCTGTAACCACTGATCAGTAGAGGGATTGAGGGATTATGTGGTGATGACCATCTCACTTGTGCCCTCTGATCAGTAGAGGGGTTATGTGGTGATGAACTTCTCACTTGTGCCCTCTGATCAGTAGAGGGGTTATGTGGTGATGAACTTCTCACTTGTAACCTCTGATCAGTAGAGGGGTTATGTGGTGATGACCTTCTCACTTGTGGCCTGTGATCAGTAGGAGGGTTATGTGGTTATGACATCCTCACTTGTGCCCTCTGGTCGGTAGAGGGGTTATGTGGTGATGACCTTCTCACTTGTGCCCTCTGATCAGTAGAAGGGTTTTGTGGTGATGACATCCTCACTTGTGCCCTCTCATCAGTAGAGGGGTTATGTGGTGATGACATCCTCACGTGCCCTCTCATCAGTAGAGGGGTTATGTGGTGATGACATCCTCACTTGTGCCCTCTCATCAGTAGAGGGGTTATGTGGTGATGACCTTCTCACTTGTGCCCTCTTATCAGTAGAGGGGTTATGTGGTGATGACCTTCTCACTTGTGCCGTCTGATCAGTAGAGGGGTTATGTGGTGATGGACGTCTCACGTGTGCCCACTGATCAATAGAGGGGTTATGTGGTGATGACATCCTCACTTGTAACCTCTGATCAGTAGAGGGGTTATGTGGTGATGAACTTCATACTTGTAACCTCTAATCAGTAGAGGGGTTATGTGGTGATGACCTCCTCACTTGTAACCTCTGATCAGTAGAGGGGTTATGTGGTGATGAACCTTCTCACTTGTGCCCTCTGATCAGTAGAGGGGTTATGTGGTGATGACCTTCTCACTTGTGCCCTCTAATCAGCAGAGGGGTTATGTGATAATGACATCCTCACTTCTGCCCTCTGATCAATAGAGGGATTATGTGGTGATGAACTTCTCACTTGTGCCCTCTGATCAGTAGAGGGGTTATGTGGTGATGACCTCCTCACTTGTGCCCTCTGATCAGTATAGGGGTTATGTGGTGATGACATCCTCACTTCTGCCCTCTGATCAATAGAGGGGTTATGTGGTGATGACCTTCTCACTTGTGCCCTCTGATCAGTAGAGGGGTTATGTGGTAATGAACTTCTCATGTGTGCCTTCTGATCAATAGAGGGGTTATGTTGTGATGACCTTCTCACTTGTTCCCTGTGATCAGTAGATGGTTACTATGAGAAAATTATATCTAAAATACTTACACTTTCAATATCAGCATCAACAGTGGGTGTCATGGCAATAACCTTCATACCATGGTCTTTGATATGTCTAGTCATATGTTCATACAATGTCTGAGCAGGAGATGATAACTCTGAAAACGTTATATAATCTGGAAAGAAACACAATACTTGCAAAGACAAATATTCCTAGTTCTTAAGGTTAATTCTGAAAATACTTTTGTACTGGAAATTGATAACATTCTATTCTCTGGGAATTTTATCTTGTTTATGTATTTGTAAAATGTGTTACATATTATGATATCATTTATATAAGTTTGAAAATGTAGAGAAAAGATTCTGTGAATACTACTTGTTTTTATATAAGTATGGAGTGTTGGGTAAGCGGTCTGGGTGTTGAATTCCAAAGACCCTCTATTACAATAACCAGTTTTCAAATTATGATGTAAAATTTAAGAAAAACAAAGAAGTCAAGAACATGTATTTGAGCAAAATAATTGTCTAAAAAATAATAATAAAAAAATAACAAATTTGGGGTTGCCCTATATTCTGACACCCCATTGGTCTGACACCCCATTAGTCTGACACAGGTCGTAACTGAAAATCTTCTTCACAGAAATCAGAGATCTATATTTCAATTAGATTGTCCTGTGTGACGAGCAAGACACCACTGACACGGTTGTATATGGAAATAATCTGGACTTGAGTTCTTGACCAAAAATCCAAATAGATAGGACAAGGTAGTGTGAGACAAAATAAATGTCTTTTGGTTATTTGTGTCATTGGAACACTATAATGGTCTTTTGGTTATTTGTGTCATTGGAACGCTATAATGATCTTTTGGTTATTTGTGTCATTATAACACTATAATGGTCTTTTGGTTACTTGTGTCAGTGGAACACTATTATGGTCTTTTGGTTATTGTGTCATTGGAACACTTTAATGGTCTTTTGGTTATTTGTGTCGATGGGACACTATAATGGTCTTTTGGTTATTTGTGTAAGTGGAACACTATAATGGTCTTTTGGTTATTTGTGTAAGTGGAACACTATAATGGTCTTTTGGTTATTTGTGTCAGTGGAACACTATTATGATCTTTTGGTTATTTGTGTCGATGGGACACTATAATGGTCTTTTGGTTATTTGTGTCATTTGAACACTATAATGGTCTTTTGGTTATTTGTGTCAGTTGAACACTATTATGATCTTTTGGTTATTTGTGTCGATGGGACACTATAATGGTCTTTTGGTTATTTGTGTCACTGGAACACTATAATGGTCTTTTGGTTATTTGTGTCGATGGGACACTATAAATGTCTTATGGTTATTTGTGTCGATGGGACACTATAATGGTCTTTTGGTTATTTGTGTCATTGGAACACTATAATGGTCTTTTGGTTATTTGTGTCGATGGGACACTATAAATGTCTTATGGTTATTTGTGTAAGTGGGACACTATAATGGTCTTTTGGTTATTTGTGTCATTGGAACAGTATAATGGTCTTATGGTTATTTGTGTTGATGGGACACTATAATGGTCTTTTGGTTATTTGTGTAAGTGGAACACTATAATGGTCTTATGGTTATTTGTGTTGATGGGACACTATAATGGTCTTTTGGTTATTTGTGTCATTTGAACACTATAATGGACTTTTGGTTATTTGTGTCGATGGGACACTATAATGGTCTTATGGTTATTTGTGTTGATGGGACACTATAATGGTCTTATGGTTATTTGTGTTGATGGGACACTATAATGGTCTTGTGGTTATTGGTGTTGATGGGACACTATAATGGTCTTTTGGTTATTTGTGTCATTGGAACACTATAATGGTCTTATGGTTATTTGTGTTGATGGGACACTTTAATGGTCTTTTGGTTATTTGTGTCATTTGAACACTATAATGGTATTTTGGTTATTTGTGTTGATGGGACACTATAATGGTCTTATGGTTATTTGTGTTGATTGGACACTATAATGGTCTTTTGGTTATTTGTGTAAGTGGAACACTATAATGGTCTTATGGTTATTTGTGTCAATGGGACAATTTAATGGTCTTTTGGTTATTTGTGTTGATGGGACACTATAATGGTCTTTTGGTTATTTGTGTCATTGGAACACTATAATGGTCTTATGGTTATTTGTGTCAATGGAACACTATAATGGTCTTATGGTTATTTGTGTCATTGGGACACTATAATGGTCTTTTGGTTATTTGTGTTGATGGGACACTATAATGGTCTTTTGGTTATTTGTGTCATTGGGACACTATAATGGTCTTTTGGTTATTTGTGTCGATGGAACACTATAATGGTCTTATGGTTATTTGTGTCATTGGGACACTATAATGGTCTTTTGGTTATTTGTGTAGATGGGACACTATAATGGTCTTTTGGTTATTTGTGCCAGTGCGACACAATAACTGTCTTAGAGTAATCTGTATTATCTGGTTGCTTTTTAATTCAAAAAGTTCTAAAACACTGAAAAATATATATAATATGAAGCCAAAGGAGATCCAGCATGAGATACATACCTGTCAGGAGAAAATTCCTTGAGAATGCTGGTGGATATGGGTACACCAAACTGAAGTCAGACAGGAATCCAGTCATGTGGTAGAAGTTTTTATACATGCCTTTGCCACTGATACAGGACTGTATTGATCGGAGATGGAAATCGTGGGCAAATGAATGTACATGTATTAGATCTTTACATTTCTCACATTCATCCACAAACAGTACCTTTAACTGAAATGCAAAATATTTATTTTACATTACTGTCAATGCATTCGTACATGGCTTGAAAAAAATTTTGTAGCTGTGAGGATAAATTTGTGATTTTATCCTGAAGCACTGCATATTAGTACTTAATTCATACAGCTACTAACAATGTCTGATTGCAGTGGTAAAAAAAAAAAGATTACCTTTCTCTTAGGCAAGGGAAGGTGGTTTTGTTAAGTTGTAAAACAGAAAGCATACAAAGTCCTAAATGTTGTGAACAAAATCCCTATCATATCAAACTATAGCAGTCATCATGTGACTTTGATGCTTAACAAGGTGTCAATTTTACCAAAGATTGAACAGGAGTCAAACAAAAATTGCAAAATAAAACTATTGTAAAATAGTCCTACAAAAAAATGTGATGTTGTCTGCATAATCCTTGTAATTTCAAAAATCATTTTTATAAATAAAAATAGTTTAAATTTAAATCTTTTCCATAACAAATTTATTTGAAAATTTTCCTTTTACTTGCCCTATGATGTCCTATATTTCAAGGTAATTCACTATAAAGTTGACAAAAACTGGCATAATAATGTAATATGTGAAATTAACTTCAGTATGGTAAGCCATGTGGTGCTGTGTGCTTTAAGAATCATAAAATCAAACCTTTTTTTCATGTTGATAAAATTTCACAGTAACAAATGTTGTGAACTTTTCAACTGTTCAAATGTAGACAAATCACGCATCTGCCCATGCAACTTATATGCATAGTTATTTACTTTCAGTATTTATATAACAATTAAATTTTGACACATATAAATGCCTTTCTAATGATACACCAATGGTGAAATTAAATAAATATTTATGACATCAGCACGACCAAAGAAAACAAATATGGTATTACTGCAGAGTGAAAATTTTACAAGAATATATAAAATGGTTTTAATAATATGATATATAAATATCATTATAATATGATTTCATTTTGAATAAATATAAGATAACTTTTGAAAAGGAGCTTAATGAGAAGACGTAAATGTATTTTATTGATTTTTAAACAATTATCATACTGGTTACTGTATTCAGAAATTATTGTTTGCATTTATTATTGCAGACCAAAATGTGAATATTGTGATTACAGGAATAGCTGCATACAAATTTATGTGTCAGATATCAGAATGCTAATTCTTATTATTGTGATACTCATCCAGTTGCATTTTTACATATCAATAAAAACCTCGCAATACGCCAGTTCTGGGATACGGTAGTTAGTTGAATCTGTCATGTAACTTCAGTCACCATGTGACCAAAATGTAGGCATCGTCACTTCCAACACATGTTGAGTGAACTGGTGAACAGGTTTGATCTTATATTACACAAACTATTTGGGAAATTAAAACCTAACAAGTTGGTCCCCCTCCCTTCAGTTGTACGGAAATTAAGATTACGTACTTACAGAACATAAATTATTTCTAGACTATCCTGCAGAATGATGATTCTGAAAGTGCTTACAACTTGAATAGTGCAGGGATACAGGTGCACCTTCTATCTGGTAAATGACTTCATAAAGGCATGTGAAATTGACGATCTTTTCCGATGAAAGACATGATTCGAGAAATAGCCTATAATTTCTGAATTAACAGTACCAGTTCATTATACATAATCGTAAACCAGTATCATGCTGAGTTACCCTACATTATTATGACTGAAATAGTTGCATACGAGTATAAAGAGTCTATTGATGTGCAGTTCATTGTTGCAGTAGCTTTGAAAGAAAAAAAGAAACTGTTTTCTTAAGTTACACATTGTAAAGGAAAAGTAAGCTTTAAGCATGTGAGAAATTATGAATCCATACTTACAAACAACTGATGTTGTGTATCCTGTGTAATTAGTGAAACAAAATCTTGTGGAGGTAGTTCTTCAGTAGAAGAATAATAGAGAGAAAACTGCCATAAAGAGGTCTAAACACTATAGCTCCAATGAGAGTTTTTGTTAGTTGAAGCCATAATAATGTCATTGGAACTTCTACCTATCATCTTAATTTTACTGATGCTGTATAAGAAATGTTTTGACAAAAATCAATATAAAGCTTACATCAAAGTCATATTCAAATCATTATATAGTATACTGTTAAAACCTTTGGACTTACTAGTGGTAAATGTCCTGTCTACCACCTACTTATTTCTGATTTACAAATGATCTAAGTCATAGAGCACTTAACTACATTTACCTATGAAATTTGTCAATCAGCCAAAAGTACCACTTGGCTACACTGACCTATTGTCAATCAGTCAAATGTACCACCTGCTTACATTACCTATTGTCAATCTGCCAAATAGACCACTTATTTGCATCTACCTATTATCAATCAGCCAAATGGACCACTTGGCTTCATTTATATATTGTCACAGACACACAGACCACATGGCTACTGAGACATATTGTATGAAACTGAACAAATTTAAACATTTTGTTTAAAATAATGACAGTAAATTTTAAGCACTTTATTAAAATTAAAAATCTGCAAATGAAAACCATATGTTTTATTAATTTTTCATCTCCTACAAGAATGGTCTCGACAGCCCTGAGATGAGATGTGGCCAAGAAACATCCTCAAGTTTGAAAGACCATTGATAATCTGTTTATCGCTTTTTTGCCTATGACTTCATTGATGTTTACATTGACAATGTCACCTGCGCCCTTAGTTTCTGACGATAATTTTCTATCTCAAGCGAGAAGCCTGATATGAAAAATTATCACAAAAAAAGATCAAAGGAAACATATGCAAAATAGCGATAACAAAGAATATCATATATCATTATTTTCTAATATCCTAATAAATCTTTGCCTCATATGCATTCACCCTATATTCTTTGTTTTTTAATCAAATTCTGGTGACATTCCCTCTCTCCCCCCACCCCCTCAAAAATAAATTTAACATTAAAAGGTGTTAAGTTAACCTACATGCTGGTTCACAGGTGTTCCTAGTCTGGAGGATTCACAAACAAACAACTTAACACAGAAATACTGCTCCCTAAAACTAAGTTCCATCAACATAATTCCACCAGACATGGTCTTCTGTAAATACTTCACTGTACCAATAGAACCATGTCTGTGACTATCATCTGGTACAAAATTTTCATGGGATGGTGTCTTTCTGTGACGAAAACTGAAACAAGGAGAAATAGATTTCTAAATCAAACATCACTTGTACTTAAACCAAATCTCATCATTTAACATACTGATCTTGAATCTTCAATGAACTTTTTATCTAATTTGAGACTATAAATGTATGTGCAAAAATTTTAAAACTAAAATAAGAGTGAATAATGAAGAAAAAGCAAAAAATATCACTCAGACAAGTGCTAGGGTTGTATTTTGAACTTTTGCTGCACGTTGAAGACCTGACTGTGACTTTAAGATGAAGAATAGTAATTCAAGTGTTGTTCCTTTGCTTTAGGTTTTAGAAAATAACAGCTGCATATTGGAATCTCAAGGTACTGCCAGCAAAGCTCACAAAATGGTACCACACCTTTAACAAAGTACAAAATAACAGCTGCATATTGGAATCTCAAGGTACTGCCAGCAAAGCTCACAAAATGGTACTACACCTTTAACAAAGTAGAAAATAACAGCTGCATATTGGAACCTCAAGGTACTGCCAGCAAAGCTCACAAAATGGTATCACACCTTTAACAAAGTAGAAAATAACAGCTGCATATTGGAATCTCAAGGTACTGCCAGCAAAGCTCACAAAATGGTATCACACCTTTAACAAAGTAGAAAATAACAGCTGCATATTGGAATCTCAAGGTACTGCCAGCAAAGCTCACAAAATCGTACCACACCTTTAACAAAGTAGAAAATAACAGCTGCATATTGGAACCTTAAGGTACTGCCAGCAAAGCTCACAAAATGGTATCACACCTTTAACAAAGTAGAAAATAACAGCTGCATATTGGAATCTCAAGGTACTGCCAGCAAAGCTCACAAAATCGTACCACACCTTTAACAAAGTAGAAAATAACAGCTGCATATTGGAACCTCAAGGTACTGCCAGCAAAGCTCACAAAATGGTATCACACCTTTAACAAAGTAGAAAATAACAGCTGCATATTGGAATCTCAAGGTACTGCCAGCAAAGCTCACAAAATCGTACCACACCTTTAACAAAGTAGAAAATAACAGCTGCATATTGGAATCTCAAGGTACTGCCAGCAAAGCTCACAAAATGGTACCACACCTTTAACAAAGTAGAAAATAACAGCTGCATATTGGAATCTCAAGGTACTGCCAGCAAAGCTCACAAAATGGTACCACACACCTTTAACAAAGTCTATGAGTTAAGAAATAGTAGGTGCACAGTGGCATTATATAGTTAAGATTGTGAGAAAATTTCAATAAATTGTAATAAGAAGTTTAGCCAGACACAAAATTTGTAAGGGGTTCCACGGAACGCTGTGTTTTGCCTGTGATTGTCGCTGTCAGTGTAAAAGTGTAATGTTGACTTAAAAAATGAGTCCATTTATCAGTAAATTACAGAATTTAAAAAAAAGTTCAAATTTTTCTTTAGATGCTATTTCATGGACTTGAAGATTAGCTTCTGTCCAAGTTTCATAACAATCCATGAAGGTTAACAAATTTATCATGTCAGAAAAGTTTAATCCCAGACTGTCTGTAAATGTTAACTGTAAAAAACTATGTCCATCTATCAGAAAAATACTAAAAACGAAGAAAAAAATATTTTCAAAAGTTTACTTCAGACATTATCTCTTTATCATAAAAAAGCTTCTGCCAAAGTTTCATAAAATTCTATGAAGGTTTGATAAAGTAATTGATGTGTAAAAAACTTTAACCCCAGACTGTATCTATTTGTTAAATGTAAAAAAAAGAAACTAAGTCCATTTATCAGTAAAATACGTAAAAGTGAAAATAAATATTTTCAAAATTTTGCTCTGGATACTGTATTTTGGTCATAAACAAGCTTCTGTTTAAATTTCCTAAAATTCCATGAAGGTTTGACAAAGTTATTGATGTCTAAAAAAACTTTAACCATAGACTGAAGCTAATTGGTAACACCACCAACGCCAGAATCTAGGATAGGTTCATTTAATGTCGCAGAACCGACAAAAATGGGGACCCTCCAAATAAAGCAATGGCAAAGTCCAAGCTTTGATACGGGAAACACTAAAAAATTCACACCAAAAAACAAAATAAAAAGGGCATAATAATATTATATGGTTAAGATTATGAGAAACCTTCATTATATTAGAGACAGAAGGACAAACGAACAGATGAATTAACATATGGAAAGACAGACTCCTCTTCACTATATACTGCCTGCTTTAGATAGTTGGGGGTATAACAAGATAAAATTGATAGATGAAAAAGATAGAGTAAATGTATTCAGGTCATTCTTACTTTTTCTTTGGATTAGCTGTAAGATTAATAGGGACAAATCCAGAGACTTGACATTCAGGTCATTCTTACTTTTTCTTTGGATTAATAGCTGTAAGATCAATGGGGACAAATCCCAGAGACTTGACATTCAGGTCATTCTTACTATTTCTTTGGATTAGCTGTAAGATTCATGGGAACAAATCCCAGACTTGACATTCAGGTCATTCTTACTTTTCTTTGGATTAGCTGTAAGATTAATGGGGACAAATCCCAGAGATTTGACATTCAGATCATTCTTACTTTTTTTTTGGATTAGCTGTAAGATTAAAAGCGACAAATCCCAGAGACTTGACATTCAGGTCATTCTTACTATTTCTTTGGATTAGCTGTAAGATTCATGGGAACAAATCCCAGAGACTTGACATTCAGGTCATTCTTACTTTTTCTTAGGATTAGCTGTAAGATTAATCGGGACAAATCCCAGAGATTTGACATAATTGATGTATTCACTGATGAACTCAGACCGTATTTCTACATGCCATCCTTCTTCCTGAAAAGTCTTCTGTTTCTGTCCATGAATGGGAGAGTCTGTTGGTGTCGAATCTGGTCGTTTCTTACCATCTTGGCTGTCAGCTCTTTTGGTTCTCAAACTACTTGTGGATGCTCCTGAACTGTGACGAGATCTCTGTAAAAGTTAAAGTCAAATCAGAGTGGGGTAGTTGTTTTTATACCATCCTGGCTGTAAGCTCTTTTCTATCTAAATATTTTAGTGGATCCTTAAAATGTTACTTAGGGCTGTTATAAAAACATACATTGGCCCCACTGTCCCAGGCAAGGTACTTTTGAATCTCAACTATAAGTGGGTGCTTTTGAAAAGGGATAGTGTAAGAGAATATCTAAATTAGATGGTTAATCTATTTTCAAAGTGCATTCTTTGGGTCTCATGTACCCGGTATGTTTTTAATGGAACAGCCCTTAATCTTCATCAAAAGTTTGTAAAGTGAATTATACAAACATTATTCAGACAGAAATAATTATTTTAAAACTTTTTAGAACAAGTCTGTGAAGTTGTCTTGGCAACAAGTTTGTAAACATGTCAACCCACACTTGATTCTTCATACTACTGGAATGAAAACACAGAAAAAAGTATTAATGTAGCATCAGAAATATTTTCTAAAGCTTTCTTCAGGTCAATCCATATTGTAATCTGACAAATATTTTGTAATTAATGAATGGCTATTATTTATTTTGAATTTATTGAACCATAAAATTAATTTTTGACTCTTCACATTGAATAATCCGCAAGCGGATTATGTAAAATGAAGAGTCAAAATAATTTTATGGTTCAATAAATTCAAAATAAATTATTGCCATTCATTATAAATAAATTTCTATCAAAAATAAGGCTCAAAGAACTTTTTATATTATTTATATTAACAATAACAACGTACACACATGTTGGTGTATGAATATACAACGTCAGAGTGGGCATGCGCCATAAAAATTGACAACATTGATAATAAAAGTAATACTTTTAACCAATCAGAAGACAGTAAATACACCAAATTTATTTATTTAGTAATATAAATAGAAGGTTTTCCAGTTCTATATGAAACATTTCCTTTCTTACACTTTTATCAGTTTTATCTGGAGTAGGTGTACCAGGTAGCCTTTGAGTAGATCTATACTTCTCCATAATTTTTTGTCTCCATTGGGAGAAGAAAAGAATAGGTGTGGCACAGTAGTGAAGTAAACGACTGAACTGTTTTAACAGCTGTAAATCTTCTTCCTGTAAAAAACATTTTACATAAGTGAAAAGTAGAGACATACAAGTTAACTTTTCTGAAGTTCAACAGTCAGCTTCTGGGAAAAAAATAATTTCCATATAAGCAAAAATCTTTAATCAGTCAACCAATTGTCTTGCAAATATACAATTCTAGATTAAGATTGTAACAAGAACTATTTTTAGAAATCAAATCTGTTGAAACAAAAAATGGTTACAGTGAAAGCCAGATAAATCTAGAGTAAAGTCTTCAGAAATCAGATGTTTAACTATAGAAAAATGTTGGTAGTGCAACTAGAATTTACCTGCCAAAAATTTGTATTTAATTGATCTGTTCTTCTGAGTGTAATTTAAATTTTGAGGAATAACTGGTGTAGTTCCTATAGATTTGTGTAAATGTGTTTTTCTCAGATTACAAAATCATTAACTTTAGTAAACAAACAACATTTATTGCAGTAACTTATTTTCATCTACTTTCAGCTGGCTACTCTAAATAAAACTTACATAAATTGGTTCATTACAACTGGATTTAGCAATCCATGACCAAAACAGTTTATTCAGGGTCAGTATTGCATCTACATCTGTAAAAGATATACAACATAACAATCAATGTAAATCATATAGTACTGTGTAAAACACTTCATGTAAAACACAGATGTACAACATAACAATCAATGTAAATCATATAGTACTGTGTAAAACACTTCATGTAAAACACAGATATACAACATAACAATCAATGTAAATCATATAGTACTGTGTAAAACACTTCATGTAAAACACAGATATACAACATAACAATCAATGTAAATCATATAGTACTGTATAAAACACTTCATGTAAAACACAGATGTACAACATAACAATCATTGTAAATCATATAGTACTGTGTAAAACACTTCATGTAAAACACTGTGGATTTATTTATATTAATGGGGTTGCCAATTTCCATGGATTTTGTAGTTAAAGGTGAACCACAAATTCAAATGTTTAATGAAGTACAAATTTTCTATAGGCTTTTATGCAGACTTTTGCAAAACCAAGAAATCAAATATCCACTAAATTACAATTTTTCATCAATCCATGAAAATCGGTACACACGAAAATAAATGAAACAGATATAAACTAAGCTCAGTTTTAGATGTATTTTGTTAAAAATATATTTCTGAACTGTTTCACCTATTATCAGTGGTTGGTCAATAGTTAAAAGAGGAGTTTCATAGTCTTTTTTTCTAACATATCGACAGTCTGTAACTAATGTATGACTTACTATTGCCTTGGCATTGACCTCCGTACAATATGAACAATCTTATATGTAAAGCAAGACATATGTACCATCAAACCCACAAAACACATTACATGTTCTATAATATATAGTATATACACAATGCAATAAAACACATTACTTGATGCAGCTTGTCAATATGGATTAACCGTTTACCTTTTCTGACATGACCTCTGACCCCTTGTGTTTGTAACCCATGACATTTGACCACATCTCTAATAGAAGCATGCAGTGTCTGTGAGAGAGGTTTTGTTGGCTGTGTGTCCTTGTAAGCCTCATCAAAAGGTTGACTAGGATGACTAGCACTGAATTGGCCAATGTTACTATTCTTCCTTCTCAGATGTTCATTTGGAGGTGGTGCTGCATGTTTGATCAAATTATCTAATTCAGTGTTCTATAATAAATAAAAATTCTAAAAAGAATTTCTTTAAACATGCATAAACATTCTTCAAAATAATATCATTGTAGCTACAATAAACTGTAGAAGTTGAGTGGACAAATCATATACCACTTTAGCAGATACACAGGTTAAAACAACATTCCTGTGACATTCTGGCAATAATTTAATATGTAAATTATGCAAAACATTAAAAGTCAATTAACTATGACAGAAAATGCAGGGCCAAACAATCTTCATGGAAATGAAATGTGGTCCGATGACACAGTTATTGTCCTTTGATTTTAGTTATCTATGAATATAGTCCCTAGTGTGGACAGTGTATAACTTGCAATATTTTTTAATACACTGTCCACATTTATTTCTTTATATTTTATGCACGCATTATTAAGTAAGGGAATGAAATTACATGTTTAAAAAATATGGGTGCTGAATCTTTGTTAAGTAGTGATTTGGTCCAGTTAAAAAAGGTTACAAAAGGTCAAACATTAGAATGCCTGAAGCTGTCAAACTGAATTTTAGACCCCTTAGCATAGAATTGTCAATATTTTGAGTTAGAGCTGATAGACTTTTCTATAATTTTGATATTATTTGTCCCAATAGTAGTACACTACATTGTAAAAATCTTTTTGAGATAGAGCAGGTGCGATTTTGTTAATTTGAATTTATTGTCTAAAAGAAATGCACTACGAAATAACTGTGTTCTTGGGCCATGTGCAAATGCTAATACAACTGCATACCAAATATCATTGACTTTCAATAAGTGGTTCCCTAATCTGACCTAATCATAAATTAAAAAATTCAAACTTAGCCTAAGTTTTAAAGTTAATAGACCATGAATAAGGGGGCAGTGCCAACTTATCGTCCTGGAGAATTTAAGAAACACATGAGAATAATTTGCTGACACTGATGTGGCCGAAAAGAAACAGCAGGGGTTGGTCTTGCCTTTGCAACATTGTCAAGACATGACACAAAAAGCAAGAGTACGCTGAAATGTCTAACCAGCATTAATGATAATAATTGAATTTTATGTTGTAAGTGTTTAAGATCATAAGAAACCCACCTTTGTTTTACTCGACTGTGAAAATCCACAATGATGGAACAATCCCATTTTCTGACTGATAATACTATTCAGTAAGGTGTAACGATTGTTGTTCCACTTCACTAACTTCATAACATTGGAAACGAGGATCTTGTTCAAATCTCCAGCCCAGTTATATGTGTACAGGCATAGCTACAAAATCAGAAATTAAAATCATCATGAATAGTCTAAAGCAGCTCACAACATGGAATACTATTAGCTACATAGTGTGCTACTGACCTAATACAATATATATATATGGGTTCAGTAAATTCCAAATGGGGTGAGAGCGAAGCTCGAACCACATATGCAATTTACTGACTCCATATATATCGTATTAGGTCACTAGTACACTATGTAATGAATTTATCTTACCCACTATCTTAACATGTGGCATTTAGACTAGTGGCCTATCAAAGTGATCAAGTCTTCAATATAGAGAACCTACTTCCATTTGTCTATACAAAAACAAATGCCAACAATAACAACTTGTTAGCTTTTAATGTGTTTTCTGCATTTATTTCAATCATTCATCATCAATTTCTTCATCTGTTGTCCGGGCGAAACGTTTCAGGTTTTTCTTCAATGCCGTCTTGTTTTTTACAAAGGTATATAACACCACTACTAACCGTGTATTGAATTAAACCACATCTACTAATCCCATATGAAATAAACACAGTCTCCACACGGTCGCTTTTAAACAATCATATTTCTAGAAATGTATAGGAGGTAACATATAATATATCATTCAGGTAACTTCTGTTGGGGTATAATAAGCAATTATTCAGAACTCATCATAAGCTGCATCCAATGATTATTCAATCACTCCAGCCTTTTTCCTTCCATTTAGATATGTATTTTGTATAGCAAGTAACAACAACTTCTACCTAGAAATAAACAGTGGTTCAGGACTTTTGTACACTCCCCCTTTTTCCCCCTTCTACTTACATTTCTGTTCTTAGTAGTAAATAACAGTAACCTCTTTCTTGGTATAAACACTAGTTTGGAATAAACAATGGATCTGGACTTGCCAACATTTCCATTACATATCTGGGGATATCATTTGTACACTCCCCCTTTTTTCCCCCTAATACTTACATTTCTGTTCTGGACAGTAAGTAACAGTAACCTCTGTCTCGGTATAAACAATGGATCTGGACTTGCCAACATGTTCATTATATCTGGTGATTTTTCTCTTTCAGACCACAATGGGGGAAATTTCTGATATGTTTGTTTTGGTATAGCTGAAGAAAAACATATAAAATAAAAGAACAGAGTTCCAATGTCCCCTGCGTTGCACATATTTCATATTTCCAAGTTACATAACTCTTTTAAAAAAAGTCGATCGTCCACTATTATAGAACTTGTCCGAGATATTGCTGATATTAATCTATAGTATAAGTTTTATAAAAATCTGGCAAGAATTGTACCAGTGAGAGTGCTAACAAGGCAATTTCCATAAGTTTAATATTTTCCAAGGGGCATTACTCTTTAAAAAAAGTCGATCGTCCACTATTATAGAACTTGTCCGAGATATTGCTAATATTAACCTATAGTATAAGTTTTATAAAAATCTGGCAAGAATTGTACCCGTGAGAGCGCTAAAGAGGCCATTTTCTATAAATTTAATATTTCCAAGGGGCAAAACTCTTTAAAAAAAAGTCACTTGTCCACCACTATAAAAATTGTCCGAGATATTGCTGATATTAACCTATAGTATAAGTTTTATAAAAATCTGGCAAGAATTGTACCTGTGAGAGCGCTAACAAGACGGGACGGACAGACAGACACACGGATGCCCGGTATTTCCATGTCCCCTGCAACGTGTTATGGGGGGAACAAAAAATCCTTTTATTTTATTGCTTATATTGAAGTAAAAATGTTATCATCTTTAAAAAAAACATCATTGTATAACAGTTTTTATGTTTAGCTAAATATACAAAGGAGCTGGGAATGTTTTCTACTACAACATCTTAAGTTTCAAACTGACAATGAAGTTAATGACAAAAAACAAGATATGGTTTGAATTGTAATGGCACACAATAAAGTACTACCACATTATTTGTGTGTCTGTGACAAGTCTCAGTGACAGTTGTTGATTGCTGTCTGCCTTATTTTTATGTTGTAATTTGTTACAGCATAAATCAGGTTGTTGGGTTGTTTTTTTTTAAAATGTTTCCCATTTTTTTCTAACTTACTATACAGTATGGGTTTTGCTCATTGTTGAATATTGTTTACATTCTTGCCTTTGGTCTCTAGTGGATAGTTATCTTATAGGCAATCCTACCATACCTCCCATTTCTTATAAACACTTGTATAGATCATCAGGATTTCACATTCAGAAATTGTAAAATTTCCCACTATTCAGCATATTTCAGGGAATAAGCACAGCAGAGAACAAGTCAATAAGGTTAATACTGTTGATAATTTACACTGCATATATGCTGAAAAACTGATCATCTGTTTATTGTATTGATCTGAGTGATATTCTTGATTTAAACTTCATTGTTTTAGAAGCCTACAATGATATTGTTAGGTCAAACTTAAAACCATTCAGTCAACTCTATTTAATGTCAGAAAGTCATAATATGGAAATTTCTGTTAAGATATAGGTAAATATCAAGCATTACCTTTAGGAGAAGTGGGTGAAGCAGTAAATTCTTCCTCATTAAAATCCTGGACACTGGCCTGCCACTGTTCTGTGTTACGTCCAACTACCACAAAGTTAATGTCTTGATCTGCCATCACCATATCAAATCTGTCTGTGGTATCCAATGAACTCTCTATATTTACATCATCAGTCTGCAATACATTGAAATCATTCTATATGTTAAAGGCCTGAAAATATATTACAAACTTGAGAACTCCGTCTGACAGGAGGCAAAGAGAATTTTCTCTACGTAGTAAATGATATAAGTAAAAATATACCTAAGGAAACATTTTAATAAAACTGCTATGATAACATGTAGTCAGAATTCAGACAGTGGGTCTAAAGCTTTACCTTGGAAAAGATAAAAATTCTTCACGTTTTTTTAAAAAATCCCAGGCTGTCTATTTAAAAATCATAAAAAATCCAAATGATCACAGACCTTTTTGTTAGAACCAAGCTTATCTTATAAACATTACCTGAACTGGAATTCTGCATGGGTTGTATAATGTTCCATTACACAGATTTCCATCACTGTCTTTGTATAACTTGAAGATTTTAGGATGGACATCACCAAGTATATGAGACACAACGTTAATGAATTCTTTCAGGAAAAAATCAACAGCAAATCTTGAAGCCAAAGCCATAACGTCTTTACTCACAGAAGGCACACCTAAAAATAAGATTCATATATAAAATGATCAAATGCAGACTGATAATTGCTCTGGAAATTATATATCAATAAAGGAAAAATAGTTTTCAATTTACAACATTTTTTTGTTAACTTTTTCAACATCAATAGGCACTGATTTTCAGATTTCAGCCACCATTTAAACTGGCACATGCCTCAACAAAGCAGATAAAATGTAATTATTTAGTTTTTGCTGTTTTTCAATCTGCCACTTATTCTTTGCTGCTTTATATGATATACCACATTACTGAGCATTGTTCATTGTACATCTACTGCATAGCCTGTTTTTATACAAACCTAGTTCATGACAAAAATCTACAATAGTTTACAGCATTCTTCATTGTACATCTACTTCACAGCCTGTATTTATACAAAACCTAGTTCATGACAGAAATGTACAGCATTCTTCATTGTACATCTACTTCATAGCCTGTATTTATACAAACCTAGTTCATGACAGAAATCAAACCACTTGATAAGAAGTGAAGAGAATACAGGATTCAGAATGCCACGGCTGCCTTCCTCATATTTCTGTATGATCTGCTGTATATCACCTTCTGATCCTGAGCTAACACCAGACATCAAAGATGAACTCGGTGAGGGCTGACCTTGAACATGTGCTGCTGAACTTGGAATATCAAAAAATGACTGAAAAAAAAGGAATTTGTATCAAAGTATTTTCTGGAACAATTAAAAGTGTAAATCAGCAAAACATCATATCATCTCTACTAAAAAATAATAGAAATGACAATAAGAAAACTATAATGGTTATTAGTAACAAGACTGCACACTGAAATGTCTCCCCTGCTTTATATAGTATGATTGAATTTTATGATGGAAGCATAAAACATGTACACCAAAAAATCATTCTGTACTACAAATATAGTTGACCTATTGCTTATTGTATTTGAGAAACAGATCTAATCATAAAACACAACAATGATTACTGATCCATGAAATGGGGTGATGGTCAAATGAATCCTGTATGTTGGATATGTGTACCTTGCAATGATTCTATATACCAAACAGGGCTTCCAAAATTTTTTTGAGCCAGCCGGACATTTCATATTTTATCCCGATTTTAAATTCCTTTAGACTTAATAAATTAGGCAACTATGATAATCAGTTGGCCATCATATAAACCAATGATTGACATTAAAACGATATTAAACTTTACTTTGATATAAGTTCGATGTTCTGACGTAAAGTGTTAAATTGAATGTGCAGCATTGGAAGTGTGCAACATCAGCGTACTAATTCTGCCTAATTCCGCTTTAGACTCTTTATTTGTGCAAAATAACGTTGTCAAAAACTTTACTTTCGTTTTTAAAATCTCATTTTCCTAATGCCGGATGTTGACTAGACAATGGTAAATCACGTATCCGAGACGTAAGTTTACGATTGAGTTAAGTAGCCTTTTCAAGTTATTTCTTCAAGAAAATACTCGAAATGAATGTTAGATAAAGGTATCAATGATAATTTTAGCATTATTGAAGAATTAGGATGCATTATTAAATTTCCCACCAGCGCACAATAGACAATATAGACACATGCGCACACGTGTACTAGTTCAAACAACGTGGTTCTGAAGATTATTCGTTTAAAACCTTTTCAAATTTTTCATCAAATCATATTTATTAACGTATTTCTTATAGTTTCAAACTTTTAGACTAAATTCATTAGATGCAACCCGCTGAAATGTAAAAAAAATAACTTTGAATACCCTTTAGCGTACCCCAGTATTTTAACACGATGTACAGTGTTTATAATGAATTACAGTGTTTATAATGAATATCGTACAAATTTGAATTCATTTATAAATATTCTTATTTGAAGAATTATTTTAAAATCTAAGGATACTTTTTTTAAAACTGAATGCTCATTTACAATAATATCTATAAAGCGTAATTAAATAGGATGTTGTTCCATACACGCTTACATGTTTGACCTCGTTTACCTGATCACCTTTATGTCCATTGTTATGCATCATCAATCCTATTGTTAAGACAAGCTAAGGTCTCTCATCAAAGGTAATGACATGTAATCAGTGAATGATTTATGGCTTTATTATTACTTATTGAAGGGATAATTGTTTGACAGCTTGTTGTTTTTTAAAATAAAAGAACAAATGTTTTTTCTACTTTTTATTGATGTACCAAGCCGTGCATTTATGTACCCAGAGGATTAGACTAACTGAGACACTTCAAAGTATGAAATATGCTGCATCTGTTTAATTAAACCCAAATCTGACCGAAATATCTTTGTGAAATAGATTGCCACAATTATAAACTATGATGCCCAAACGGACATTTTTACCGATCGATAGTTGGTAAAAAAAGTGAAATGACCGTTTTATGAAAATGCCTTGAATAACAAAAAGTGGCAAACCTATGATATTTGACCGTTTGAGGCTGAGAGCAGCCTGACTTTTTATATAAATTTCGGTCAAGTCCGGAATATATGACTGTTTTGGAAGCCATGATACAAAATACAGTTGTCCATAATGATATTTTAATATTCTATTCATAATTAATGAAAAATTCTTTTATAAAAAAAAACCCCAACTTTTTTTAACAGTTGGTGAACCATGCAAGACGGAAAGTTCAAAACATATGATATGTGTATACAAGATATGAATGAAGTATGAAGTTCTAATACCTTTTAAAATATAAAGCTTAATGCAAAGAGCTAACACCTACGTTGCCTATTTAGCATCCCTATGTCTTGCATTCTGCGTAACAGGCAAGACAAAACTACCTGGTCTGAAACAGAACCTTTAAATGCCACTATTTAACAGATCTGTCTAAAAAAAGTTATGTCATTGACATTATTTCGTGAAAAGAAACTCACACATGGGCACATGCTTGACACATGACTGCCAGTTTTGCCCTAGTAGGTGAGATAATTGTACATACCTTAGCCTGATCTGGTGTAGGGGAGGTTACTCTCTGGAAGACATCTTTAAGTGACTGAAGCAATGGAGATGACACAGCACTACTTAGGACTATCTTATCTGGCATCTTTCTGGTCATTATAGAATGTCTCCTTTGAAGGTCTGATTCTGTAAATGTATATAAAAACTCAATAAATCAGGTATTAACCAATGGGGATTCTATCATCATCCTTAATTAATGTCTTTGTAAACTTTTGAAAAAGAGAGAAGACTATGTTCACGGATACCATTCAATCTTAGTCACTGTTAAACCTGAACCAGGAATACTCAAAATGATTAGGTTCTGTTTTTTGTGTAAAAAAATCATATTATTAAAATGTGACTGATGCAGCTGAAGTTATTAAATGAAAAGTTGACTATTTTTTTCACAGTCCATTATTCAATTGTCACATTTGGTTTAGGGAGTAATTGAAGTAACATATAAAGTTTGTCTATTTTCTAAATGATTAAAGGACATATCATAAAAATTACAAAAGTAAAATTAACCTGCTTTTGTGGTCAATTACATTGTGTTAAAGTTTCCAAACTACATCTATCATATAAAAATTTTAAAAAATTCTCACTGAAACGATCTGTAACTTGGAACAATATAGTGTTGGTAAAAAAGTAAAATTTTATTCACTGCTGCCAACAATCGGGTAAAAAATTTATACAATGACAAATAAACGGGGCTCTCTTATGTGAATCTCAGTCAGTTCACATTTATATGCATGTGAATAGATGTTAATATTTTGATTGTAAATTTTGGCAGGGTTTGTGTTGCTAAGCCTTTATCTTTTTTTATGCAGTGTTTTACAGAACATTGTGTGCCCCTTCTCTGTTTTCTTTTGGTCATAAGTGTTTCCTGTCCTTTTCCAACTTTGTAATCTCTTACATACACCCAACAGTAACTCCATTGTGAAGTATCTGACAAACTGAGGTAGTAACATACATTTTATAGGAGTGAGGTTATGGAAGATGTAATATGAAGTACTACCATTGACTTATAAAGTAATTGTCAGACAAGACAGTGATGTATTTCTTTACTGAGTCTCAGGTCAAAAAGGAGTTGGGAAGTAACTCCACTGACTGGTGAGGTAATTGTAAGACAAGACAGTCATACATTATTTTAATGAGTCTCAGGTCAAAAAGGAGTTGGGAAGTAACTCCATTGACTGGTGAGGTAATTGTCAGACAAGACAGTCAGACATTACTTTACTGAGTCTCAGGTCAAAAAGGAGTTGAGAAATAACTCCACTGACTGGTGAGGTAATTGTCAGACCAGACAGTCAGCCATTACTTTAATGAGTCTCAGGTCAAAAAGGAGTTAGGAAGTAACTCCATTGACTGGTGAGGTAATTGTCAGACAAGACAGTCATACATTATTTTAATGAATCTCAGGTCAAAAAGGAGTTGGGAAGTAACTCCATTGACTGGTGAGGTAATTGTCAGACAAGACAGTCATACATTACTTTAATGAGTCTCAGGTCAAAAAGGAGTAGGGAAGTAACTCCATTGACTGGGCAGGTAATTGTCAGACAAGACAGTCATACATTACTTTACTGAGTCTCAGGTCAAAAAGGAGTTGAGAAATAACTCCATTGACTGGTGAGGTAATTGTCAGACCAGAAAGTCAGCCATTACATTAATGAGTCTCAGGTCAAAAAGGAGTTGGGAAGTAACTCCATTGACTAGTGAGGTAAGACTTTTCTTACCTAAGGTAGCAATACACAGTTAGAATTGTTAGTTTCGCATTTTGGCCCCTGTGAATTTTTAAATAAAGAGAAAGACAAGTTATAAGTACCTGAAAATGAAGAAAATAAAATTTGATGCTGTGAGAGTGGTTTTAATTGAAAGGTATGATTCCAGAGAAGAGATTGACCCTGGTTTGCTCAGTAGAAATGTAAATTTCGGTCTAAATTCATATCTAGTCGACCAATGACTCTAAAACTATATCAGCATTTGTTGACTGTTTTCAATGGTGTAAATTTGCCTCGATCTTTTGAAAGGTAATTTATGGAAAAAGGAGCAGAAAGACCCCAATTTTTTGGTTTTTTGAGAGGGCTATCATTCAGTGTTGAAACAATGTATGTCTGATATTCATTGAAATTTTATAAAATGGATATTTTAAGCCTGTATGAGGGTGTCCAACAGCATTTTTGAAGAAAAATAGAAAACAAACACCAAATGTTTCCATGGATACTGAACTTGTACAATTTTGTTTTAAGTGTTTGGTTACAGATTTGAAATCTGCTGAGAAATATGATTCTAAATATGTATACATGTTTGGGTATTCTTGTAGAATTGGTTATATCCTTTTCAAAATGCATGCACATACTCCTGAATTTAAAGACCAAATTTCAGCATCATTTGCTAACTGTGTATTGCTACCTTATGGTAATGTGAAATTAGATCATAAAAGGAAAACACTCAATTTTGGGCAAGAATTTTGGCTAATCTAGTTAAAGACATTGTAGGTGATATGAAATCCTTTAATTTTCTTGACATTTTGTCTAACAAGCCATTATTTTCCTTTTCGAAAGACTTTTAAGGCTCGTAGTTGCTTGACTTTGCCATGATGTATATTGACGTTGTCAAATGTGAAGGCGAAAGCAATACAATTTTGATGCAATGGGCAATCCATTCAATTCGTTACAAAGAAAAGGAAGTATGTGAACTATACAATTAAATTTATTGACAATAATATTCCATAATCTCATTCAGATATAATATAAACTGTATTAACCATTTCACTAAGTTGATAGTTAGTTACTTTATACTTTGATGTTGCTAACCAGTATTTATGACGTCATGACGTCATGATTACCTCTATGACGTCATCATAATTAAAAGTGCAGATATTTAAATATAGTCTAAAGTCAAAACACACCTTAAAAGATATTAAATTTCATTTTAACAGGTATTCCAATGCAAATTAAATGATCTCTACAACATGAAATTTTCATAAAAATTAACTGTTAAAATCCTTGAAATTTTAGACTTATCTGCCCTTTGACCATGAATCTTTAAAGTGTAATGTATTCCAGTCAAAGTACACTGTAAGATGAAAATGATGTAAATCTTCAATTAAGAATGAACCAAAACATAAAATTAACACTCAAAAAGAAGGAAAATGTATTCTTAGAATAATTTTTAGTTGAATAATAATAAAATCATGAAGAATTTTTAGAGATTTTATAAATTTGATTTGTTTTGTTGTGCATAGCAATATATTTTTTCAGCTGAAAAATGTTTACAAAATTGTGTTCATATATTTAGCATGGGTACCAGGTACCTGAAACGGGTGTTTATTTTATCAATTGACTTTTATTGCACATTTCATACTTGTCACCACTGATCCACTTTTTCATAGAAAATTTTAATGATTTTCTTAAATACCATTATAACTTTTTGCGACTGTATCTTTGGTTATTTTCATCCGATCTTAGAAAATTCAGGCCAAAAGCTTGAAATTTGGTAAACTTTGTAGAAATATAGGATTTAACTGAAAAAGTATTACATTTTATCCTTAAGGTAGCAATACACAGTTAGAATTGTTAGTTTCGCATTTTGGCCCCTGTGAATTTTTAAATAAAGAGAAAGACAAGTTATAAGTACCTGAAAATGAAGAAAAATAAAATTTGATGCTGTGAGAGTGGTTTTAATTGAAAGGTATGATTCCAGAGAAGAGATTGACCCTGGTTTGCTCAGTAGAAATGTAAATTTCGGGTCTAAATTCATATCTAGTCGACCAATGACTCTAAAACTATATCAGCATTTGTTGACTGTTTTTCAATGGTGTAAATTTGCCTCGATCTTTTGAAAGGTAATTTGCGGAAAAGGAGCAGAAAGACCCCAATTTTTTTGTTTTTTGAGAGGGCTATCATTCAGTGTTGAAACAATGTATGTCTGATATTCATTGAAATTTTATAAAATGGATATTTTAAGCCTGTATGGGGTGTCCAACAGCATTTTTGAAGAAAAAATAGAAAACAAACACCAAATGTTTCCATGGATACTGAACTTGTACAATTTTGTTTTAAGTGTTTGGTTACAGATTTGAAATCTGCTGAGAAATATGATTCTAAATATGTATACATGTTTGGGTATTCTTGTAGAATTGGTTATATCCTTTTCAAAATGCATGCACATACTCCTGAACTTAAAGACCAAATTTCAGCATCATTTGCTAACTGTGTATTGCTACCTAAGAACCTGACTTTGGGCAAATGTGAATAAGATGTAATAAACCATACATTTATCATCTGATGTAGGCCAGGTAGTCTTTTTTGCGTTTTAAATTCTGAGGTAAGGATAAAGATAGAAAACATAAGATCTCACAATAACTTCATTAAATGTTCAGGTATCTGACCAAGGCAAATATATGTTAGCTCTACTGACATTACTGGCAGTAAATCTATTAAGTGTTGAGGTATCTGACCAAGGCAAATAATATTATAGCTCTTCTGACATTACTGGCAGTAAATCTATTAAGTGTTGAGGTATCTGACCAAGGCAAATATATGTTAGCTCTACTGACATTACTGGCAGTAAATCTATTAAGTGTTGAGGTATCTGACCAAGGCAAATAATATTATAGCTCTTCTGACATTACTGGCAGTAAATCTATTAAGTGTTGAGGTATCTGACCAAGGCAAATATATGTTAGCTGTACTGACAGTTCTGTTAGTAAATCTATTGTCTTGAGATATCTAACCAAGGCAAATATATGTTAGTTCTACTGACAGTACTGGTAGTAAATCTATTAAGTCTTGAGCTATCTGACCAAGGCAAATATATGTAAGCTCTACTGACATTACTGGCATTAAATCCATTAAATGTTGAAGTATCTGATCAAGGCAAATGCATGTTAGCTCTACTGACAGTAAATCAATAAAGTTTTGAGATATCTGACCAAGGCAAATAAATATATGTTAGCTCTACTGACATTACTGGCAGTAAATCAACATTTTTTTAGATACCTGACTAAGGCAAATAGAAATGTTAGCTCTTCTGACATAACTGGCAGTAAATCAATAAAATATTGAGGTATCTGGTAGACTGAGAAGATATGTGCTACCTCTTGGTGCTTCTAATGAGAAGGGAGTTCAGTATGACCTAAAACTTATTAGGACTTGACAGGCAAAGACAGATAATCAATACCTCTAGGAGCATGAGGTGAGGAAGGAGTTGAGTATGATGCTACTGGCAGTAGCTCCATCAACTGTTGAGGTATCTGACAGACGGAGGCAGTCAGCATGGTGAACTCTGTCACTATGTCACACAATGAATGGCGAACTGCTAATATTAATTTCTCCTTCAGTGAGCCAAGATCTGCTGAACCAACCTCCCATGCTCTGAACTGTATCAAGGCTGTCGGTCCTAAAACAAAAATCATTAAAACATTACTCACAAAGTAACTACTCAGTTCAGTATGTGAGACTACATCTAAATTATTATCATTCATGGTATATACATGTAACAGTAAATCACCCCAATGTTATGATTAAAAGTATTGGTCTTTGGTTGATAGTTGTCTCATTGGCAATCATACTACATGTCCTTATTTTATATACAAACTTAATTTCTACTTTTAACTGCCTTATACCTGGTCTATATATAAAACCATTACTTCCATACAACTAAGGGCCGATATATAGAACCATTACTTCCATACAAACTAGTGTGTGCAGTATATTTTTTCTCTGGGCCTAGATTACCAATCATTAAAGGTTTAGAATTACCAAATAAAATTTTCTATTGAACAATCATATAATATTTACCTGGCCGAGAATCACCATTACTTTCATACAGATCTGTGTGTATTAGATGTTCAAATTCTTTCTCTGAGGTGATTTTGGTATAACCATTCCTAGAAGGTTTACGACAACCCAATGCTTGTACAGGTATACCTTTCCCATCAACCAATGCCAAACTTATACATGCTATCCCTGAAAAAGAATTAGAAATGTCATTGCACATAAGTATTGTGGAAGATGTTTTAGAATAAATGCACAGTGAAAATGAAGTGTTTTGCATGTTAACAATTTACAGAAAGGAATTTAAAATAAAAGAAGGACAAAAAAAAATATGAAAACACATAAATGTACAAAGGTAGTTGACTATCTTGAAAATATGTTCAGTCAAACCACAAAATATGCTCAAGCATTAAAAAAAAATTATCAAAAAAAAAATATGGAAATTATGAAAGGCCATTCTTATAACAGTTGATTTCAGTTATCATAATCACATTAAAACAGAGGTAGGCTGTTATGTCTATATTGTAAAACATTAAAAGAAGAATTTTTACTTAAACTGCCAATAAAACACACATAAACCTACCTTTCCCACCATGGGCTGGTCTGATGTAAAGAAATGCCTGACCATCATGAATAGCTTGTTGTCTGCCATCCATTATGTCCTATAATACAAAATAAGAAGTTTACAAAAATTCTTTGATGAAAAAAGTCAATGTTAGCAGAAAACAAGAAAAATGTCAGTGCAGCAAACAGATGCACATTGACAAAAGAAAAAATAACAATAGAGCCTCTAAAGTCCTATTAATTTTACCATTTTGAGACAATGCAAGGTGCATTACTCTGGAAAGGTGAAATTGGTCATTGCGAATATTGAATTTGACCAGCATCTTATAATAGTTATATATATTTACATGTTGTTAAATTACAAAATTGTAAGATTCTGACTAAAAGTAAACTGACTTCATTATCTTAAACTGTTTCTTACCATTATTCAACAATTCAAGAGGCATAACTCTCAGAATGTATTTTAAGCAACAGAGAAAATTGAACTTAAATAACATTTTGTTGTATTTATCAACTTTGAAAAATTGTAAGGTCTTTCTCCTAAGCAAATATAAGTTATCAACTAGCAACATGATGAAGCAAGTACAAAAGGGCAAGTAAATGCTTCCTTAAGTTTTAAGAAAAGGCACATAACATCTAATTTCATAAAATTTTCAAAAGGTTAAGGATTGACAGCAGGAGTTTTGTTTAAATTAGCTTTTCTCAGCAACATTTAGAAATTGCATGTTATGCAATATTAAGGAATGGGAAATACTTTGTAACTCTAATTTAAAATGCAACATGGTCACCTTCTTTTAATGTTTCAAACTTCTGTTGAAAATGACTAGAATGTCCAGAATAATGTTTTTTTTTCATCACATATTAAAGTAAAGGAATAGTTGTTGACACTTAAATAAATAGTGAACAATAGGTAAAACCATTACCTGGAAGTGACTGTCTGGTCTGTTATCAGCATAATTAGGTATATGAGAGAACAGCTTTAGGTTTTGTTTCAGATAGTATACAACAGCTGATAACTGCATGGTGGCAGATACAGGTATTGTCAGTTGTAACTGCATAGGTCCCTTGCTGTCTTCAGCATTTCTTTTAATCTCTTGTGGTTTCTGGATAAACTGTTGAGAATAAGAAAGAAAATATATGATAATACTTTTAAATATGAAACAATTTTTTTTTTTTCAAGGAAGAGAAAACTTGCTTTCAACTGCAATTTTTAAAGCTCATTATCTGAAAACTGAGAGGATTAGAAAAAATAATTCCATATTTAGAAAGAAATGAGAAAAACATGATATAGTAATTAGCATATATTTTATAACATGTAGATGGCTGTACCCTATATATCCTTAAGCAATATTTCTCACTGAATGCCAAAAATCAGTTACTAAATGTTTCTATATTTTTATTAATGAACAGCATTTCTAGAGTATGCCATATTTTTTTTTCATTAACCTGATTTAACCTTACAACTGCATATGTGTTAATTTTGTTGATGGTAGATTGGATTTTAGTTATACAAGTCAATGCATTGAAACTTGAGTTTTACAGTTCAAAGAATTGTTCATTTGTTCCAAAGATAGGTCAAGATAAATGGAAGAACAAAACAGGTCTTGTGAGATGTAAAAATACACAGAAAAGAAAGTAAAATTGTGTCTTCAAAGAGGTGGTGTTTTTCTTGTGTTGTATACATAAAATGGACTTACATGAACATCTTCAGCTGATAATTTTGACAGGGGGTTCCTATTAAGCTGTACAGACAGAATGTCCAATACAGCATCATCTAATTTATTCTGTAAAGTGTTCACTAGTCCTTCTCTAATATCTTTTCCTGAAATCAAACAACAAATGGCGAAAAATTTGTCTTTCTTTTGTAAAAGAAAATTTTATTTAGCATTTTCCTTTTGGCCTTCTTTTACAATCTATGTTTTTAATTGACACTGGGCTATGAATAACTATCATATAAATACTAGTTTCTTCAATCTTTCAGGTCTTAAATCAAATTTTATAAAAGAAATTCATCAGATGATTTAACTTGAGCAAGAACAGACGTCTTTAATATAGTGCATTACAACTAAGTTTTAATAAGTTAATGAGCATATCCTTAAGTTTTAGTGAGTTACAAGTCATTATTAAGTTAGACACATATCCCAGGTTTATATTCCACCTCAATGGTTTTTATGACTTTTATGTTACTCATTCTTCTGTTCTATGTTTTCTATTTTTGTGAATTGGTTTTTCTGTCTTCTTTCTTTTAGTGATGATTTTCTTTATGGTCATGATGAAGTTATTCTCTGTCATACAGTGATCAATTGTTATCTAACATCTTTGTTTGATTGCACAGTATTTAAATGTGTCTATGTTACAACACGTAAAATGTTTGCAAAAGGAACTCAAGTTATCATCTAAAAACAGTGTTGAACATTTTGAGACAATGCAATGAAAGGTGAAACTTTGGAGCGTAATTGTGACAAAATTGGGAAATCATATTTGATCTCATGCAGTTTTTATCATTTTGAGACTATTCCTAACTATGGAAAGGCAATCATAACAGCTGGCAAAATCAATCTTCACATGCATTTTAGCCTTAAATAAAAGCTTATAATGTTGTATGCAATAAGGTCCTACACAAAAATGTATATACAAGTAACTGTCTTTCAGGAAAATTTATGAATAATTAAGTGTCAATTCACCTGAAGGTTCTATTCAAAAGCAAACATTTTTAGCCATCTGAAACTGTTAGTTTCAGACTGATAGGGAAAAAGGTACGACTATTTATTCCTCAAGAAGGAGAAAATAACTCTCAACAAAAATTTCCACTTTTTTTAAAAACAAAACTTGAAACTGATGTTTATTAAAGATGAAGCAAGGGTACCCAAACAATTTTTCTACAAGCTTTAAACCATAACTTAATACATCATTTTCAATTTTCAACAAAACCGATGGACTCACATAAATGTTTTTGTCTGAGTCTATACCTTCACAGGGTAAAATTTCACTAAATAATCTTTAAGCATAATTGGATAATAAGTCACATTTCATGGAACTGTAGAATGAAAACAAGCAGGGTTACCAGAATTGTCTTCACATATCTAAATGTATTTCTGTTCGATTTATCAGAAGGCAAAATATTTGTATATTCTACAACACCATTTGCTGCTTTAACTTTTGATTAAGCAACATGTTGTATTGGTATCTTAAAATTGTGATAAAATCAATTGTTTACATGTATCTTTAATACCAGGTTAGCTTCCTAGTAAAGCCACACTGATCATAGAAAACACCAATAGAGAGACATAACAATAATGTCAACAGAGAAATGGGATGTTTTACCTGCTGGTTCTATGTCATGTACAATAATGACAACAGAGAAATGTGATGTTTTACATGGTAGTTCTATGCCATGGACAATGATAACAGAGAAATGTGATGTTTTACCTGGTGTTTCTATGTCATGGACAATAATGACAACAGAGAAATGTGATGTTTTACCTGGTGTTTCTATGTCATGGACAATAATGACAACAGAGAAATGTGATGTTTTACCTGGTGTTTCTATGTCATGGACAATAATGACAACAGAGAAATGTGATGTTTAACCTGGTAGTTCTATGTCATGGACAATAATGACAACAGAGAAATGTGATGTTTAACCTGGTGGTTCTTTGTCATGGACAATAATGTCAACAGAGAAATGTGATGTTTTACCTGGTAGTTCTATGCCATGGACAATAATGTCAACAGAGAAATGTGATGTTTAACCTGCTGGTTCTTTGTCATGGACAATAATGTCAACAGAGAAATGTGATGTTTAACCTGGTGGTTCTTTGTCATGGACAATAATGTCAACAGAGAAATGTGATGTTTTACCTGCTGGTTCTTTGTCATGGACAATAATGTCAACAGAGAAATGTGATGTTTTACCTGGTGGTTCTATGTCATGGACAATAATGTCAACAGAGAAATGTGATGTTTTACCTGGTGTTTCTATGTCATGGACAATAATGACAACAGAGAAATGTAATGTTTTACCTGGCGTTTCTATGTCATGGAAAATAATGACAACAGAGAAATGTGATGTTTTACCTGGTGTTTCTATGTCATGAACAATAATGTCAACAGAGAAATGTGATGTTTTACCTGGTAGTTCTATGTCATGGACAATAATGACAACAGAGAAATGTGATGTTTTACATGGTAGTTCTATGCCATGGACAATGATAACAGAGAAATGTGATGTTTTACCTGGTGGTTCTATGTCATGGACAATATTGACAACAGAGAAATGTGATGTTTAACCTGGTGGTTCTTTGTCATGGACAATAATATCAACAGAGAAATGTGATGTTTTACCTGCTGGTTCTTTGTCATGGACAATAATGTCAACAGAGAAATGTGATGTTTTACCTGGTGGTTCTATGTCACGGACAATAATGACAACAGAGAAATGTGATGTTTTACCTGCTGGTTCTATGTCATGGACAATAATGACAACAGAGAAATGTGATGTTTTATCTGGTGGTTCTATGCCATGGACAATAATGACAACAGAGAAATGTGATGTTTTACCTGGTGTTTCTATGTCATGGACAATAATAACAACAGAGAAATGTGATGTTTTACCTGCTGGTATTATGCCATGGACAATAATGACAACAGAGAAATGTGATGTTTTACCTGGTGGTTCTATGTCATGGACAATAATGACAACAGAGAAATGTGATGTTTTACCTGGTGTTTCTATGTCATGGACAATAATAACAACAGAGAAATGTGATGTTTTATCTGCTGGTTCTATGCCATTGACAATAATGAAAACAGATAAAATGTGATGTTTTACCTGCTGGTTCTATGCCATGGACAATAATGTCAACAGAGAAATGTGATGTTTCACCTGCTGGTTCTATGTCATGGACAATAATGACAACAGAGAAATGTGATGTTTTACCTGGTAGTTCTATGTCATGGACAATAATGACAACAGAGAAATGTGATGTTTTACCTGCTGGTTCTATGTCATGGACAATAATGACAACAGAGAAATGTGATGTTTTACCTGGTGTTTCTATGTCATGGACAATAATGACAACAGAGAAATGTGATGTTTTACCTGCTGGTTCTATGCCATTGACAATAATGTCAACAGAGAAATGTGATGTTTTACCTGCTGGTTCTATGCCATAGACAGTAATGACAACAGAGAAATGTGACGTTTTACCTGCTGGTTCTATGCCATGGACAATAATGACAACAGAGAAATGTGATGTTTTACCTGGTAGTTCTATGTCATGGACAATAATGACAACAGAGAAATGTGATGTTTTACCTGCTGGTTCTATGTCATGGACAATAATGACAACAGAGAAATGTGATGTTTTACATGGTAGTTCTATGTCATGGACAATAATGACAACAGAGAAATGTGATGTTTTACCTGCTGGTTCTATGCCATGGACAATACTGACAACAGAGAAATGTGATATTTTACCTGGTGTTTCTATGTCATGGACAATAATGTCAACAGAGAAATGTGATGTTTTACCTGGTGTTTCTATGTCATGGACAATAATGACAACAGAGAAATGTGATGTTTTACCTATTGGTTCTGTGTCATGGACAATAATGACAACAGAGAAATGTGATGTTTTACCTGGTGGTTCTGTGTCATGGACAATAATGACAACAGAGAAATGTGATGTTTAACCTGGTGGTTCTATGTCATGGACAATAATGACAACAGAGAAATGTGATGTTTTACCTGGTGGTTCTATGTCATGGACAATAATGACAACAGAGAAATGTGATGCTTTACCTGGTGGTTCTATGTCATGGACAATAATGACAACAGAGAAATGTGATGCTTTACCTGGTGGTTCTATGTCATGGACAATAATGACAACAGAGAAATGTGATGTTTTACCTGGTAGTTCTATGTCATGGACAATAATGACAACAGAGAAATGTGATGTTTTACCTGGTGGTTCTGTGTCATGGACATTAATTACAACAGAGAAATGTGATGTTTTACCTGGTGTTTCTATGTCATGGACAATAATGACAACAGAGAAATGTGATGTTTTACCTGCTGGTTCTATGCCATTGACAATAATGTCAACAGAGAAATGTGATGTTTTACCTGCTGGTTCTATGCCATAGACAGTAATGACAACAGAGAAATGTGACGTTTACCTGCTGGTTCTATGCCATGGACAATAATGACAACAGAGAAATGTGATGTTTTACCTGGTAGTTCTATGTCATGGACAATAATGACAACAGAGAAATGTGATGTTTTACCTGCTGGTTCTATGTCATGGACAATAATGACAACAGAGAAATGTGATGTTTTACATGGTAGTTCTATGTCATGGACAATAATGACAACAGAGAAATGTGATGTTTTACCTGCTGGTTCTATGCCATGGACAGTACTGACAACAGAGAAATGTGATATTTTACCTGGTGTTTCTATGTCATGGACAATAATGTCAACAGAGAAATGTGATGTTTTACCTGGTGTTTCTATGTCATGGACAATAATGAAAACAGAGAAATGTGATGTTTTACCTATTGGTTCTGTGTCATGGACAATAATGACAACAGAGAAATGTGATGTTTTACCTGGTGGTTCTGTGTCATGGACAATAATGACAACAGAGAAATGTGATGTTTAACCTGGTGGTTCTATGTCATGGACAATAATGACAACAGAGAAATGTGATGTTTTACCTGGTGGTTCTATGTCATGGACAATAATGACAACAGAGAAATGTGATGCTTTACCTGGTGGTTCTATGTCATGGACAATAATGACAACAGAGAAATGTGATGCTTTACCTGGTGGTTCTATGTCATGGACAATAATGACAACAGAGAAATGTGATGTTTTACCTGGTAGTTCTATGTCATGGACAATAATGACAACAGAGAAATGTGATGTTTTACCTGGTGGTTCTGTGTCATGGACATTAATTACAACAGAGAAATGTGATGTTTTACCTGGTGGTTCTTTGTCATGGACAATAATGTCAACAGAGAAATGTGATGTTTTATCTGCTGGTTCTATGCCATGGACAATAATGACAACAGAGAAATGTGATATTTTACCTGGTGTTTCTATGTCATGGACAATAATGTCAACAGAGAAATGTGATGTTTTACCTGGTGTTTCTATGTCATGGACAATAATGACAACAGAGAAATGTGATGTTTTACCTGGTGGTTCTATGTCGTGGACAATAATGACAACAGAGAAATGTGATGTTTTACCTGGTGGTTCTGTGTCATGGACAATAATGACAACAGAGAAATGTGATGTTTTACCTGGTGTTTCTATGTCATGGACAATAATGACAACAGAGAAATGTGATGTTTTACCTGGTGTTTCTATGTCATGGACAATAATGACAACAGAGAAATGTGATGTTTTACCTGGTGGTTCTATGTCATGGACAATAATGACAACAGAGAAATGTGATGTTTTACCTGGTAGTTCTATGTCATAGACAATAATGACAACAGAGAAATGTGATGTTTTACCTGGTGGTTCTATGTCGTGGACAATAATGACAACAGAGAAATGTGATGTTTTACCTGGTGTTTCTATGTCATGGACAATAATGACAACAGAGAAATGTGATGTTTTACCTGGTGTTTCTATGTCATGGACAATAATGACAACAGAGAAATGTGATGTTTTACCTGGTGGTTCTATGTCATGGACAATAATGACAACAGAGAAATGTGATGTTTTACCTGGTAGTTCTATGTCATAGACAATAATGACAACAGAGAAATGTGATGTTTTACCTGGTGGTTCTATGTCATGGACAATAATGACAACAGAGAAATGTGATGTTTTACCTGCTGGTTCTATGTCATGGACAATAATGACAACAGAGAAATGTGATGTTTTACCTGCTGGTATTATGCCATGGACAATAATGACAACAGAGAAATGTGATGTTTTACCTGGTGGTTCTATGTCATGGACAATAATGACAACAGAGAAATGTGATGTTTTACCTGGTGTTTCTATGTCATGGACAATAATAACAACAGAGAAATGTGCTGTTTTACCTGCTGGTTCTATGCCATGGACAATAATGACAACAGAGAAATGTGATGTTTTACCTGCTGGTTCTATGCCATGGACAATAATGACAACAGAGAAATGTGATGTTTTACCTGCTGGTTCTATGCCATTGACAATAATGTCAACAGAGAAATGTGATGTTTTACCTGCTGGTTCTATGCCATGGACAATAATGACAACAGAGAAATGTGATGTTTTACCTGCTGGTTCTATGCCATGGACAATAATGTCAACAGAGAAATGTGATGTTTTACCTGCTGGTTCTATGCCATGGACAATAATGACAACAGAGAAATGTGATGTTTTACCTGGTAGTTCTATGTCATGGACTATAATGACAACAGAGAAATGTGATGTTTTACCTGCTGGTTCTATGTCATGGACAATAATGACAACAGAGAAATGTGATGTTTTACATGGTAGTTCTATGTCATGGACAATAATGACAACAGAGAAATGTGATGTTTTACCTGGTGGTTCTGTGTCATGGACATTAATTACAACAGAGAAATGTGATGTTTTACCTGGTGGTTCTGTGTCATGGACAATAATGACAACAGAGAAATGTGATGTTTTACCTGGTGGTTCTATGTCATGGGCAATAATGACAACAGAGAAATGTGATGTTTTACCTGCTGGTTCTATGCCATGGACAATAATGACAACAGAGAAATGTGATGTTTTACCTGCTGGTTCTATGCCATGGACAATAATGACAACAGAGAAATGTGATGTTTTACCTGCTGGTTCTATGCCATGGACAATAATGACAACAGAAAAATGTGATGTTTTACCTGGTGGTTCTATGCCATGGACAAACAGTTGGATTTCATCTTGTGGTTTCATTGAGGATATAGCACTGCCTGAAGATGTTATTGATAAAGTGTCACTATCTTTTTCTGGGACATTTAGCTGTGGAAAATAAAACAAAGCTTTAGAAGTATTGAGAGCAGTAATTAATGGTATATGTTCAATATGTTTATTTAGATGAAATGGTACATTGTACTCTTACAATTTCTTACATAATTTGATTTAAAACTGATGTATCTAATTATATTGGTATAGGTAACAGTTACTGAAAATTTTACATAACTAGATATTTTTCAAGTATAAATGCAAAATAAACAATTAAGTTTTGCAATTAAAACCTCAGGTCATATTTATTCTTTTAGTTGCAATAAAACAACAATAACAAATATTTAAAAACATCTTTTTTTAAAATTTACATGCATAACAAATATGATGTTCATACAGAAGAGTGACTGAATCATTGACAAATTTGGGCACTGTCACACAAAACATATACAACTAGAAAACTGACATGTCAGCAAGGTTTAGGCTAGCGCATTTTTGTGTGAGGCACAGAAACAACACAAGAGTGCACACGCTGAAATGTCTCGCCTTCTTTACTAATCACTGATATTATGTTGATAGTCCTAAATATAAAGCTTTATTACAACTGTCACATAAACTTAACATTAACCAAGAAAACTAAACATTGACCAATGAACCATGAAAATGAGGTCAAGGTCAGATGAACCATGCCAGGCAGACATGTACAGTTAACAATTCTTCCATATAACAAATATAGTTGACCTATTGCTTATAGTTTAAGAAAAACAGACCAAAACACAAAAACTTAACACTGAGCAATGAACCGTGAAAATGAGGTCAAGGTCATATAAAACCTGTGCGACTGACATATAGATCATAAAATATTTCCATACACCAAATATAGTTGACCTATTGCATATAGTATTAGAAAAAAAGACCAAAACTCAAAAACTTAAACTTTGACCACTGAACCATGAAAACAAGGTCAAGGTCAGATGACACCTGCCAGCTAGACATGTACACCTTACAATCATTCCATACACCAAATATAGAAGACCTATTGCATACAGTATAAGAAAAACAGACCAAAACACAATAAAATGCTCTGCAGGGCGCAGCTTAATACGACCGCAGAGGTCGAACCCTGAACAGTTGGGGCAAGTATGTACACAACATTCAAGCTTGATACAACTCTGAATTTGGATAGTGATTAAATATTTGACACAGCATAGGTTTCTGACACAGAATGAATGTGGTCTAAGAACTTAAAAATTTTAAATTGGACATTCACCTATTATGGTCCAATATCCAAAATCTAAATACATGGTTAGATTCAGCATATCAAAGAACCCCAAGAATTCAATTTTTGATGAAATCAAACAAAGTTTAATTTTGGACCCTTTGGACCTCAATGTGGACCAATTTAAAAACGGGGCCCAAAATCCAAAAACTTAATACACGGTTAGATTCAGCATATTAAAGAACCATGAAAATGAGGTCAAGGTCAGATGACACCTGCCAGTTGGACATGTACACCTTACAGTCCTTCCATACACCGAATATACTAGGCCTATTGCTTATAGTATCTGAGATATGGACTTGACCACCAAAACTTAACCTTGTTCACTGATCCACGAAATGAGGTCGAGGTTAAGTGAAAACTGTCTGACGGGCATGAGGACCTTGCAAGGTAAGCACATACCAAATATAGTTAATCTATTACTTATAATAAGAGAGAAAAACTGTCTGACGGGCATGAGGACTTTGCAAGGTACGCACATACCAAATATAGTTAATCTATTACTTATAATAAGAGAGAATTTAACATTACAAAAAATGTTCAAGTAGTCACTGAACCATGAAAATGAGGTCAAGGACATTGGACATGTGACTGACGGAAACTTCGTAACATGAGGCATCTATATACAAAGTATGAAGCATCCAGGTCTTTTACCTTCTAAAATATAAAGCTTTTAAAAAGTTAGCTAACGCTGCCGCTGCCGCCGGATCACTATCCCTATGTCAAGCTTTTTGCGACAAAAGTTGCAGGCTCGACAAAAAACTGATATGTCAGCAAGGCTTCGGCTAGCACATTTTTGTGTAAGGCACGGAAACAACAAAAACTGACATGTCAGCAAGGCTTCGGCTAGCATATTTTTGTGTGAGGCACAGAAACAACAAAAACTGATATGTCAGCTAGGCTTTGTCTAGCACATTTATGTGTGAGGCAAAGAAACAACAAAAACTGATGTGTCAGCAAGGCTTCAGCTAGCACATTTTTGTGTGAGGCACAGAAACAACAAAAACTGATATGTCAGCAAGGCTTCGGCTAGCACATTTTTGTGTGAGGCACAAAAACAACTGTTTATACTGATACAAACAAGCATTCTGAGAGTATTGCACAGCAATACATAGTCTCCTACCAGTTAAAAATTCATTATATTGGAACAAAAATTCTAACTTGATCTATAACTTGTCATGGTGTAAACTATATAACAAATATCAAGTCAATATCTTGACGAAAAAAAGTGTTGAAAACTGATTATTTAAGTGAATTTTCTAAGTCCAAGGACCAATACTCTGCACAAAATCATCAGACAGGAACAAAATTCGAACTTAATCTGTAACTTGTCATGATAAAACTATATACCAATTATCAAATCAATATCTTCAAGCATGATGAAAAAAATGTGGAAAACTGATAATTTGAGTGAATTTTCTGTCCAAGGACCATAACTCTGATCAAAATCATCAGACTACAACAAAATTCAAACTTAAACTGTAACTTGTCATGATAAAACTATATAACAATTATCAAATCAATATTTTCAAGAATGACAAAAAAAGTGTGGAAAACTGATTATTTTAGTGAATTTTTAAGACCATAACTCTGCACAAAATCATCAGACCAGAACAAAATTCGAACTTGATCTGTAACTTGTCATGATAAAACAATACACCAAATATCAAATCAATATCTTCGAGCATGAAGAAAAAAAGTGTGGAAAACTGATTTGCTTGACTGACGGATGGACAGACAGACAGACGGATGGCGTGCAAACCTAAAGTCCCCTTTGACTTTGTCAGTAGGGGACTAAGAAAGACCATGAATTTTTATGTATTTTTTTCAGCCATTTCTAAAATGGCATCTGAAGAATAATCGTTTATACTGGGAATTAATCAGGAATAGCATCGTATACCTATATCTCAATTTTAGTTGAAATCCCAGCAAAAAAGATGCATCTTAAAATTTGTGATTTTTTACATCAATTTGTTTCATAATTTTTAATTGAGGCAAATTCAACAGTAGGACTAAACTTGAAATAGCATATCACATCTGTAAAACAATTTTTGTTGAAATCCTAGCACATAAAGATGTTTCTCAAAACTTGTGATTTTTTAAAACAAAAACCTAAGTTTTTAGACCCAATTTGTTCTCTGAATTTTTACATAAATCAAAAGGGACCTTCAAACAAAGAGAGAGATTACTATTGGGCACTGTAGACTAGTCTGTAGGCCCTTATCATTATTTCCCCTAGATAAGACTGACACACTCAATCCAAAAGCCAAAAAAACTCTCTCTTGCATATATGTAATTCTTCCAGCGGGAGTCAAAATCTCCCGTTTTTAGACCCTCTTCCGTCCCTCCCGTTAAAATTTGAAATCTTCCGCTTTTTGAAAATGTCAACCTCGAAAAATTTTCAGTTGTCATTTTTGTTTACAAATTTGATACTGACAGAGAAAAAGTCCGAGAAACTCGAAATTGATATAGGAAAAGTCAGAGAAAACGGAAGTCACTATTTCCTGTTATTGTTTTTGACAATAGCCTCGAGTAATCAATGAAGGTGTTAAGGATTAGACTGTATATACAGCAATAAAAGATTATTGGCAATTACCTGGTGATCAACTAGCAAGTTTAAGACACACGCCTGGATGATTAAAAGTGAAATATTGACAATGGATTAAGTTGTATAAGCAACGACGTTGAAAACATTGAACAGTTATATTACTGAACCTCAAAGACAAATGTCTTAATGAACTCAAATATGGTATTTATGCCTACTACACTTGTTGCAAAGCTGACTATGGTGACCCTAATGACTTAACCAAACATATGGAGACAGCTACCTACCAGAAAGCTCACAACTCTATCAATTCAACACCACTGTTCAGTAGTGGTACCAAAATTGACAATGTAGCTTAAGCAGAGATACTTTTTACCAACTAAATACGATGGCTTATCACTTTATCTTGAACTATATATATAATAAATAAATATTTGAAAACCACAGGCACTTGTCTCAGAATTTTTTTTTTTCTGTATACCTTAATATAACATTAAGGTATATAGAAAAAAAAAATTCTGAGACAAGTGCCTGTGTTGAAAACCCCTTATCTTCTTTTTCTTTTAAGTAAAAATGGCTATGGAGTTATAGAATCATTAACAAAATAGGAAAATATGCAGTTTAAACACCAAAAAAACATTGCATACGTCGATAAAAATGTTGATAAAAAATCTCCAGTTATGAGGCCCAAACTCCAGCTGAAAATTTCTAAATCTCCAGTTGTGGCTTGACAACTCTGTCACATGTCTGCACTTGGTCAAGAGAAATTACTATAGGGCACTGTAGACTAGTCTGTAGGCCCTTATCATTGTTTCACCTAGATAGGACTGACACACTCAATCCAAAAACTCTCACTTGATCAAGAGAAATTACTATAGGGCACTGTAGACTAGTCTGTAGGCCTTATCATTGTTTCACCCAGATCAAGACTGACACACTCAATCCAAAAAAACCTCTCACTTGATCAAACATTATGACTGTTGATAATTTAGGGTCAATTACATTTGTCATAAAAAAGCTGTGATGTACAATTTTATGAAGAGCTGAGCTGAGTGATATAGGGAAGACAGATAAATATATAATATCATACCGTTTCTTCTCTCTTCATCATGGCAATTAGTGATGCTGAGGATTCTACAAATATACAATTATAAAATTTTATTAAAAATATCGAGGAATAAAATTCAATTATAATTACATTTATTTGGAAATTTGTTTTCCATTTACTCCGTTGGAACTTTATTTCTTTAAACAAGATCGAGTCGGAAAAGTGGATAGTTTGATCCATTTTAACTAGTTTAACTACACATTTTAGTGCTTCATGCTCTCATGTTTGCCTATTGTCAATCTTTTGTATTGTTATTGTGTACTTCTTTTTTTCATTTATTAATATGTGGTGTATAATTGTTGTCCTTGACCCTTATCCCTTTTCCTTCTTTTCTCCAAGTAATATATATATATAAAAAAAAGTATTTTGTATGCTTCAATTTTAATGTTACCCCCTAGTTCAAATTCGTCCCCAATTATTGTAGATTGTCTCTGGTAAATGGCATCTTTTCCACTGACTTCTTTTAACCTGAAATATAAAATGCTTACTACTAAACGATGTCCAGTGAAACTGCGGGCAAATAAATGACATGGACTGCCAATCAGTACCTATATTCATCTTAACGTAAAAATTTAAAATATATCATTGATTTTCTTCATTGCTCAAGTAATGAGTTGGACAAGGACAAGACTTTTAAATTTGGATAGAAGTATGTTAATCAAGAGTATGAACAATATCAACAGAAGTGATGTTTAGATCTTGCTCTGTCAGTTGTCTAGTTCTTGGGCATAACCATCCCCTATCCATTGAGTATAAAAAGCTGTGCCATAACATTTTATGATCAGCAAGAAAATAACCTTTTGGAACGGAATAAACAAAATGTGTAAAGAGTACAAGTGTGGTAAACTAAAAAATTACCTGAGATAAAACACAGCAGAGCACGGTAAAGTGAAAAAATCACCTGAGATAAAACACAGAAGTCGTTAAAGTGAAAAATTACTGAGATAAAACACAGCAGAGTACGGTAAAGTGAAAAATTACCTGAGATAAAAATCTGCAGAGAACGGTAAAGTGAAAAATAACCTGAGATAAAACACAGCAAAGTACAGTAAAGTGAAAAATTACCTGAGATAAAAATCTGCAGAGAACGGTAAAGTGAAAAATTACCTAGGATAAAAATCTGCAGAGAATGGTAAAGTGAAAAATAACCTGATATAAAACACAGCAGAGTACGGTAAAGTGAAAAATTACCTAGGATAAAAATCTGCAGAGAACGGTATAGTGAAAAATAACCTGATATAAAACACAGCAGAGTACGGTAAAGTGAAAAATTACCTGAGATAAAACACAGCTTGTGTTGTAGATTCCTTTATTACAAACATATTTTTCCTGTTGATGACTGAGAATTTATTCAGCACAGACTTCAGTGCCTGCATTCCTGTAAATACAAATTTTGTACTAATTGTGATGTATTTTGTATGAGAAACCATACATGATTCGACCAATTTCTTTGCAACTAGTCAATTCAAATTAAAGAAGGTGTGGCAAGGGCCTTTTTTGGCCTAGTATATTAAGTTCATTATTTTAAGACCAAAATTGTTTCATAATAGAACTATTCTTTTATAGCTTTTCCTATAAAGCATTATGATTTACATCCCAAAATAGGTATAAAGTAGAGATTTTGGTGAAAGTCCACAAAAACTTCTGGTTTTGAACTAAATTTAGGCCTAGGGAACAAAGAGCAAAGAGTTCGTCAAGCTTATTTTTCAAGTCGGATAAGCTATTTTTTCTTTATTACAAACATCTTTTTTGTCCATGCATTCCCTAAGTTATATTTTCTGTTCCATAAAAAACATAAAAAGAACATTGATCATAAATTTAATAAAGAAAGACCTATTTCCTACCTAGTTCCTTCTTAACTATGATACACTGTGATAATAGACTTTTAATTGTAATTTGTAATTTATCTAGAAATAAGGGCCATATTGGGGCCAAATCTAACCTACTCCTTTATCTCAAGCAAATTAAAATAAAAAGTTGTTAGGTATTGACTTAAATATTGCCAAGGTGATCCAGTTTACTACAGATGATTTAAATATTGTCTTGGTGAACCAGCAATTTTGACTCCAATGTCTCACAATCTAAAACTAGAGGCTCTAAAGTGCCTGAGTCGCTCACCTGCATCTTCAACGATAGCCACTTTTTGATAAAAATCATCATTAAAGGGGAATAACTCTATTTAGAGTTAACTAACAATTTCAGTCATGTTAACATATTTGTAGATCTTATCCTGCTGATAATTTTTCCTTTTTAAAGTTTCTTTTTATATATTATAGTTTTCAAGATAATAGGCAAAAATGTTGAAAATTATCATAAAAGGGCAATAACTTCAATAACGAGTCAACTGAAAATTACAGCAATTATTGCTTATTTGTGGATCTTGTCTTGTTGATCATTTGTGCAATTTAAAGTTTCGATCAATCTATTACAGTTTTCAAGATAATAGGCAAAAATAGGAAAAAAATTGTCATTAAAGGGCAATAACTTCACTAGAGAGTAGACTAACAATTTCGGTCATGTTGACTTATTTGTAGATCTTGCCTTGCTGATCATTTTTGCTATTTAAAGTTTCTATCTATGTATTAGAATTTTTAAGATGTAAGGCAAAAACACAAAATTTTGGTAAAAATTCTCATTAAAGGGCAATAACTCTAATAAGGAGTCGTTTGACGATTTTGGTCATGTTGACTTATTTGAAGATCTTCTTGCTGATCATTTTTACTATTTAAAGTTTCTGTCTATCTATTATAATTTTTAAGATAATGGGTAAAATTTAAAAAATATTGTAAAATTCATCATTTAACTCTTGTAAGAAATCATCTGAGAGATTTTGACAAAAATAAACAATAGGTAGAGCTGAACATTCTGAACATTTTGCCCCTGTGAAATTTTCTCTATTTATAGTGGTGTTGAAAAAAATAGGCTAAACTTGCATTTTACCCCTATGTTCTATATTTAGCCATGTCGGCCATCTTGGTTGGCAGGTGGAATCATCAGACACATTTTTAAAACTAGATATCCTAAGGATGATTGTGGCCAAGTTTGGTTAATTTGGCCCAGTAGTTTAAAAGGAGAAGATTTTTGTAAAAGTTAACAGACGATGACGGAAGAAGGACACCAAGTGATAAGAAAAGACCACTTGGCCTTTTAGACCAGGGGAGCTAAAAATAGCTCTTAATAAAAGTTAAAACTGAGCTATTCCAAGAAAATAAGTTAACATATCAATGGTTCTAACGCAAACATAATTATCGATATTATTTTCTTTTATATTTTGTGTTTAGTATTAAAGGCCAATGTTTAGAAAATATGAATGTTGTCTAATTGTATAAAATTCATTATGGAATATCAAATTTATGAGAAAGTTCTTTTTATTTCTAAATCATTACAAATATATAAGTACATGTTTCATAAGAATCCATACTTTTGTTTGGCTTAAAACAATCTAGATGCATTCCAAAGTTATATCTTATTTCACAATAAAATGCAACATGACAATGCATAGGAATACAAACAAAAAGCTTGAAATATATAACTAGAGGCTCTAAGGAGCTTGAGTTGCTCACCTGCATCTGCAGCAATGGCCACTTTTTAGTAAAAATAATTTTTCCTGTCTAAAGTTTCTATCTATCTTTTATAGTTTTTCAAGTTAATAGGCAAAAAATGCAAAAAAATGTAAACAAGAGGCTGTCAGAATGACAGCAAACCGGATTTTCCTGCAGAGGTCGACCTTAAACATTTAAGCTTAAAACAGCTCTGAATTTGGAATGTGACTGAATATTTGACACAGCATAGGTTTGTGACACAAAATGAATGTGGTCAAAGAACTGAAATATTTGATATTGGACATTTACCTATTATGGTCTAATATCCAAAATCTAAGTACATTGTTAGAATCAGCATATCAAAGAACCCCAAGAATTCAATTTTTGATGAAATCAAACAAAAGTTTTATTTAGGACACTTTGGACCTCAATGTGGACCTATTTGATAAAGGAGCCTACAATCCAAAATCTCTCAATATATGGTAAGATTCAGCATTTCAAAGAACCCAATAAATTCAATTTTTGTTGAATCAAACAAAGTTTAATTTTGGACCCTGACTTGGACCAACTTGAAAACTTGGCCAAAAAATCTAGTATTTAAATACGGATTTAGATTCAGCATTTGAAAGAACCCTATATATATTTAATTTATGTTGAAATGAAACACAGTTTAATTTTATCCATATTATTTTCTATTCAAAGGGAAATAACTCAAACTGAATAAATAGTTCTCTAAAATTAGATATGATTTAATCACTAAAACATTGTTAGAATCAGCATATCAAAGAACCCCAAGAATTCAATTTTGATGAAATTAAACAAAAGTTTAATTCAGGACCCTTTGGACCTAAATGTGGTATTATCTAATAAATAATGAAAATAAATACGGGTTTAGATTCGGCATTTCGAAGACCCCTATATATATTTAATTTATGATGAAATGAAACACAGTTTAATTTTATCCATATAATTTTCTGTTCAAAGAGAAATAACTCAAACTGAATGAATAGTTCTAAAATTAGATATTTTGTTATATACATCTATTTTCAAATTATAATCAATAATATAATAACAATAACCAGTGATGACTAAATTCTCTAAAATAAGATATGATTTAATCACTAAAACATTGTTAGAATCAGCATATCAAAGAACCCCAAGAATTCAATTTTTTATGAAATTAAACAAAAGTTTAATTTAGGACCCTTTGGGCCTAAATGTGGTATTATCTAATTAATAATGAAAATAAATACGGGTTAAGATTCAGCATTTCAAAGAACCCTTTATATATTCAATTTATGTTGAAATCAAACACAGTTTAATTTTGGACCCAGATTTGGACCAACTTGAAAACTGGGCCCAAAATCAGAAATCTAAATATATGTTTATTAAAAGACAATATAAGCTTAGTTTTTAAAGGAGTTCACTTCATAAAAAAAAAAAAAAAATTCAAAAAGCATTACGAAAATTAGTTTTAAAAGAGTAACAAACAAACCTACCACAAAATTCTTCTAACAATTAACCAAAGAAAAGAAAAAAAAATCCAAAATCTTATCGTTACTACAATGACTTTTAAAAATCTAATAAAAATTATCTGTAATTATCTTCAAAATGTCTTAAAATGAACAGTAACTTCTTACTATATAGCTTATAATTATCAGCACTTAGGAAACAGAAAATTTTCAAATAAATCTGTCACTCCAATTATAATTGTGTCATAAGACATTTACCATATGCTTTGTAATCTGATAACAGGTGAAAATTATTTAAAAACACTTAGTGTAATCAAACTTTAAATATATAATTAACAATTTTTGTTCAAAGGGAAATAACTCAATCACATTAGAAGTACCACTTTTGGATATTAAAAAGGGCGATAACTCAACAAGGAGAAAAGCTAAAATCGTAAAAATTGAACTTGACCTTCATTTAGTGACAGGAAAGAACATATCTAAATTTGAAAAAATTTGGTCATAGCGTTTTCATGTTATTGAATGGACACTGTTTGGCAGCCACTCGCCGTACATCCCCAAATCAATAACTGAATTTTCCTTTGAAAATCCAGTTAAAAATTATCATTAAAGGTCAATAACTCCAATAAAGAGTCAACTGAAAGTTTGGCCATATGGCTTATTTGTAAATCTTGTCTTGCTGTTCATTTGTGCTTTTCAAAGTTGCTCTCTATTTATTACAGTTTTCAAGATAATAGGCAAAAAAGGGAAACAAGAGGCTCATGAGAGTCTGATATCGCTCACCTGTAATTTCAGTTTCAGGCATTTGACTTATTCATAGATCTTACTTTGCTGAACAATTTTGTCATTTACACTTTCTCTCTTTCTATAATAACATTAAAGATAATACATAACCCAAAACTGTAAAATTTCCTAAAAATTAACTATTTCTGGACAGTAACCCAACAATAAGTTGTCCTATTGGTCTGAAGATTACTTGACAGGTAGATATAAACCTGTTCAACACTTTCACCTATGTCAGTTTTGCTCTTACTGCTTTAGTTTTTGAGATGTTCTATTTTTAGAAACTGTCGCCATGTTTTTGAATGGATCAAATCCCCAAATACAATCTATAAACTAAATACCCTAAGGAACATTCAATTAAAGTTTTTAAGTATTTGGCCAAGTAGTTTCAGAGAAGAAGATTTTTGAAAAAGTAATTAGACTTTCACAAAAAATGTAAAAAAAAAACGTTTTAAGGGCAATAACTCCTTAAGGGGTGAATTGAATATTTTGATCAAGTTGACTTATTTGTAGATCTTACTTAGCTGAACATTATTTGCCATTTATACTTTCTCTCTATATATTATAATATTAAAGAAAATAATCAAAAACAGTAAAATTTAATAAAAATAAACTATTTCCAACAGTAACCTAACAATGGGTTGTCGAACTTGTCTGAAAATTTCATAATACATAGATCATGACCCATTTATCACTTTAACTTCCTTTCACTTTTGCTCTAACTGCTCTGTTTTTGAGATATAAGCCAAAAACTTTTTTTGTCCCCTAAATTCTATTTTTAGCCATGGTGGCCATGTTTGTTGATGGATCAAATCTTCGGATACAATTTATAAACTAGATACCCTAAGGAACATTTAGTTAAAGTTTAGAGGTATTTGGCCCAGTTGTTTCAGAGAAGATTTTTGAAAAAGTAATAGACTTGCACGAAAAAATGTAAAAAAATAAATGTTTCAAGGGCAATAACTCCTTAAGGAGTCAATTGACTATTTTGATCATTTGACTTATTTATAGATCCTACTTAGCTGAACATTTTTGCCATTTACACTTTCTCTCTATCTATTATAATATTAAAAATAATAACTAAAAACAGTAACATTTCATAAAAATAAACTATTTCGGACAGTAACCCTACAATGGGTGGTCCAATTGTTCTGAAAATTTCATAGCAAAAAGATCTTGACTTATTCATCAATTTAACTCCATGTCACTTTTGCTGTAACTGCATTAGTTTGTAAGATACAAGCCAAAAACTGCATTTGACCACTATGTTCTATTTTTAGCCATTGTGGCCATGTTTGTAAATAGATCAAAACTTCCAATAAAATTTATAAACCAGTTACCCTAAGGAACATTCAGTTAAAGTTTATAAGTATAAGGCCTAGAAGTTTCGGAGGAAAAGATTTTTAAATGATAGCAAACATGATGAACAAATTGTGTAAAATTGTCTTTAAAGGGCACTAACTCCTTTATGGGTCAATTGACAATTTTAGTCATGAAACTTTTTTGTAGACCTTACTTTGCTGAACATTTTTGCTGTTTACAGTTTATCCTTATCTTCAATAATATTCAAGATAATAACTAAAAACTGCAAAATTTCCTTAAAATTACCAATTTAGTGGCAGCATCCCATCAACGGATTGTTTGGTTCGTCTGAAAATTTAAGGGCTGATAGATCTTGACCCATTGAACATTTTTACCCGTCAGTTTTGCTCTAAATGCTTTAGTTTTTGAGATATAAGCCAAAATCCGCATTTGACCCCTATGTTCTATTTTTAGTTATGGCCGCCATGTTTGTTGGCAGGCAAGGTCATCGGACACAATTTTTAAACTAGATACCCTAATGATGATTGTGGCCAAGTTTGGTTAAATTTTTCTAAGTAGTTTCAGAGGATGTTGATGGATCAAAACTTTGGATAGTATTTATAAACTAGATACCCTAAGGAACATTCAGTTAAAGTTTAAAGCTATTTGGCCCAGAAGTATTAGAGGAGAAGATTCTTGAAATAGTTTACGACTGACGATGGACCACAACGGACTCCAAGTGATGGCATAAGTTCACATGGCCCTGTGGGCCAGGTGAGCTTAAAATGGGAAAATAAAAGGGCATTAACTTCAATAAGGAATCGACTTACAATTTTGGTCATGTTGACTTATTTGTATAACTTGTCTTGCTAATCATTTGTGCTATTTAAAGTTTCTATCTATGTATTAGAATTTTTAAGATATAAGGCAAAAACACAAAAATTTGGTAAAAATTGTCATTAAAGAGCAATAACTCTAATAAGGAATTGTTTGACGATTTTGGTCATGTTGACTTATTTGTAGATCCTGTCTTGCTGATTATTTTTGCTATTTAAAGTTTCTGTCTATCTATTATAATTTTCGAGATAATAGGGAAATTTTTTTTTTTAAATGGTAAACTTCATCTTTTAAGGGCAATAACTCCTATAAGAAGTCATCTGACAGTTTTAACTTTAACAAACAAACAAACATCCTGGACATTTTTGCTCAAGTCAGAATTTCTCTTTTCATAGCGGTTTTCAAAACAATAGGCAAAACTTGCATTTTACCACTTATGTTCTATTTTTAGCCATGTCGGACATTTAGGTTGGCAGGCAGGGTCATTGGAAATATTTTTTAAACTAGATAACCCAATGATGATTGTGGCTAAGTTTGGTTAAATTTGGAACAGTGGTTTCAGAGAAGAATATTTTTGAAAATGTTAACGAACGCCTAAGACATGATGGACAATGGACGCCAAATAATGAGAAAAGCTTGCTTGGCCTTTTTGGCCAGGTAATCTAAAAATAAGGAGATGTTGTATGATTGCCAATGAGACAAGTAATGGGACTTTGCCACTTTCTAATCTACTCCTTGAATCTCACCAACTAGAGGCTCAAAGAAGCCTGTGTCACTCACCTGATATTTTTGTTTACAATTGATGCATGAAATAATGCAACCATTATACTTTTGCTGATATAAGCCAAAAACTGCATTTTACCCCTATGTTCTATTTTTAGCCATGTGGCCATGTTCGTTGGCAGGCGGGATCATTGGACACATTTTATAAACTAGATACCCTAATGATGATTATGGCTAAGTTTGGTTAAATTTGTCTAAGTACTTTCAGAGGAGAGGATTTTTGTAAAAGATTACAAAAATTTACGAAAAATTGTTAAAAATTGACTTTAAAGGGCAATATCTCCTTAAGGGTTCAATCAATAATTTTGGTCATGTTCACTTATTTGTAGATTTTACTTTGCTGAACATTATTGCTGTTTACAGTTTATCTCTATCTATAATAATATTCAAGATAATAACCAAAAACTGCAAAATTTCCTTAAAATTACTAATTCAGGGGCAGCAACCGAACAACAGGTTGTCTGATTTGTCTGAAAATTTCAGGGCAGATAGGTCTCAACCTGATGAACATATTTACACCTGTCAGATTTACTCTAAATGCTTTAATTTCAGAGATATAAGCCAAAAACTGCATTTTACCCCTATGTTCTATTTTTAGCCATGGTGGCCATGTTGGTAGGCAGGTGGGGTCGTCGGACACATTTTTAAAATTAGATACCCCAATAATGATTGTGGCCAAGTTTAGTTAAATTTAGCCCATTAGTTTCAGAGGAGAAGATTTTTTTGTAAATGTTAACGACGACGGATGAAGGACGCCAAGTGATGAGAAAAGCTCACTTGGCCTTTTAGAACAGGTGAGCTAAAAATAAACTGTTATGGAGAAAAGCAAATATAATAAACATGTCTCCAATGCAGTTGGGCAAAATCAACTCTCCAGCTGTATCAATGGAATGATTCTGATTTCAACAATAAAAGTAAGTTTTTGAATATCAACTATAACTACAATTTCAATATAATTGACAAAAGCCAAGATAATATGTGTATGGTAAAATATTACTTTTAATAAAACTTAATGATTAACATCTCTTTCACCTTTAGCAGTAGTATTTGTCCTCGGTCCTGACATTGTTTTCAGCCTGGAATGGATGTAAAATGTTTTGGTATAAACACTTTCACAATCAAAATGGCCACTAACCCACTTATGGCTGTCGTACAAGTAGTGCTGGTCCCCGACTTCTTCTTCTTCCTCTTCAGAACCATCCTCTGAACCTGGTAATATATAAATTCATATTTCAAACTTTAAAAAAAAAATTAGCACCTTTAATAGAAATAATTAAATTTGTCTTTTTGAAATGAAGTCATTCTTATTTTCAAGTAACGCACTTTGATTGGGAGGAATATAAAATCTCAAAGAATGGAATCATTGAATGAAAGACAATTTGTGCTTGTAACAACTACTTTTAGAAAAAAAAAATCAATTATCAGTTATTTACCTCTATTTAGTGTCATCCCTCTGGGAACAGTTTTGTCTACTGCCCACTTGACATCCTCATCAGCTTCAGGAACCAGGAGGTTTTTACAAACTCTTGTGTCATACAAATCATTCAATAACAACAATTGGTTAACTTTACAACATAGCATATCTATACTGTCTTTAACATGAGATACTAAATTTCTTTGTTCAATAATTTCTTCTGTGTCTTCTTGGCCAGTTTCCCTGTAAATTATCAACTATTGTATAAACAGTGACAAAATTGTAATCTGCAGGTGTTATTATGTGGCAATGAACTTAAGATCATGGATATTTGACCTTCTAATGGTTAGAATCAAATTTGTTCTGATTACAAACATTATACCATGTTAAAATAGAACTGACAAAACTTTCACTTTGTGGTTTGATATGGTTATTATACAAAGGATTTAAAAGTGTTTGTCATAATTTGTATATTTAGATAGTAAAAGACACAAGATATATACTTTTTAAAGTTGAAACAGATATGTTGTATATATAATATATCCGCCTCGTTTTACCAAGGTTTGTGTAGATCCATCTTTGGTTTCCAGCTGTGTGGTGTTTGTCGTTTTGTCTTTTTTTCTTTTGGCTATTTGTGTCTGCCTTTTTGACTGGTGTTTTATGACTACTCCTTTGGTATTTTTTTCACTTAAATGAAGCATTACTGGTTTGTGTTGTGAACGTTCCAAAAATATCCTTGTATACTTTTAAAAACAAACCTAGAATGAAAGTAAACATCCACTCCTAAATCTTTGACCTTAGAAATGACCTTCATTATTAACCAGAACTTTGGTATTGGTTGTTGGACAGATCCACTCAGATCATTAAATCCAGTATCCCCTTCCTCATTGTCACTAGAATCACCTTCATATCCTAAAAAATTTTTAAAAAACTTATCTACCATCATACTGTAACCAAAAAAAAAATTCATACCTAGTGTTTTGGGGCCAGCTGAAGACAGCCTCGGGGTGTGGGATTTTCTCGTTGTGTTGAAGACCCATTGGTGGCCTTGGGCTGTTTTCTGCTCTTTGGTAGGGTTGTTGTCTCTTTGATACATTCCCTGTTTCCATTCTAAATTTTATTAACATTGACCACAATTGGAAGATTTTAATGGTATTAGTCTCTATATAAATAAGGAGACATGGTATGATTGTCAATGAGACAACTACCCATCAGAGATCAAGGGAAGAGGATGTAAACAACTATAGGGCCTCCTTCAACAATGAGCAAAATCCATGTATAGTAAGGTATAAAAGCCATGTCATCTATTTTAATTAATATTATTATAAATTCAATTAAAACACTAAATGCAGATAATCTATATGACAAATACATATCAGGTAAATACAAAAATCTATTAACAGAGTAATACCACCACTATTCCTAGGTTAATAAAGTTCATAAAGAACATGGCAGCTTACCTGCTTCACTTGCTCTGGATGATAACCATGATGGAGTGTGGTCTATTGTTGATGTTTTACTCCTGGGTGTTCCCTGTCCTGATGGTGCAGAGAAATGACGAGGTCTGCCAAGAAATGGTGCATGAGATGCCCATGTCATCACTGGAGGTGGGGGAGCCAAATTTGCAATTTCTTTGGTAGTTCTCACACTGGTCATTATTATTCCTGCACAACTGGATGATTTTTTCAAACCTTGTAGGTCTATTTCTCCTGCACTTAAACTTCTAAGATCAACTGATTTTACAGGCCTGATGTTAGTTTTAATACCTTCTAACTTGTCATAGAAATCTGTAAAATGTTCTCGTTCAGATGCTGTGCTGTTATCATTATTGCCATTGTCTGATTTCACGTTCTTATTTCCTTCTACCTTTAGAAACGCACTTGATGATTCCTCACTACCACTTAATAAGGGAGATAATCCGCCTTTCTCACTAGGTAGGGGAGACAATCCATCTTCTACGCTGTGTGATACAGGAGAGATAATTTTCTGTTTTTCTGTTGACATCAGTGTAGGGGAGACATACGTTACAGCTGTACTGACATCATTTGAACTAGATGCTATCATTTCCAAGGAAGCTGGTGTATTTTCTCTACTGAGTTCTACTAAAGCAGATGTTAAAGCTTTGGTCAGAACATTATTGTATGCTTTATTTGTTACAACAAAGTAAAAGTCTTCCTCCTTCATCAATTTGTACTTTTGTAAGTTTAGTCTTTCAAATTCCTAAAAAAAAATGGAAATACAAAACTGCTGGTTTATAAGTCTAAATACTAGAACTTTCTGTAATAATATGATTTTTTTCCCAATAAATCAAAGTTTTCTAAATCAAGGTCAAACTAATTAGAATAAATGTTTCTATTTTTTTGGTATTTATAAACTACTTGTATTTGTATGTAACTACCATTTTTTCCTGTGCAGAAGTTTGTTGCAGCTTTCTTAGATATTATCAAAGAATATTCCTGTCCACCCTAGGGACCATCTATATTTTGGTGAAACATTGTTTTACTACTTCATTGCCTTTTTCTACAAATACAGAAGTACTTGCTATTGTAAATGGACAATCTGAGAGATCAAATACTATAATAGTAAATCTGTTACAAACAGTGAAGGATCTGCTATTCATAACACTTCAAACTGACACACTGAGAAAACAACAGATACTTAGTATCTAATGTTAAGACTGCTATTCATAACACTTCAAACTGACATACTGAGAAAACAACAGATATCTAATGTTAAGACTGCTATTCATAACACTGCAAACTGACACACTGAGAAAACAACAGATATCTAATGTTAAGACTGCTATTCATAACACTGCAAACTGACATACTGAGAAAACAACAGATATCTAATGTTAAGACTGCTATTCATAACACTGCAAACTAACATACTGAGAAAACAACAGATATCTTATGTTAAGACTGCTATTCATAACACTGCAAACTGACATACTGAGAAAACAACAGATATCTAATGTTAAGACTGCTATTCATAACACTGCAAACTGACATACTGAGAAAACAACAGATATCTAATGTTAAGACTGCTATTCATAACACTGCAAACTGACATACTGAGAAAACAACAGATATCTAATGTTAAGACTGCTATTCATAACACTGCAAACTAACATACTGAGAAAACAACAGATATCTAATGTTAAGACTGCTATTCATAACACTGCAAACTGACATACTGAGAAATCAAGAGATATCTAATGTTAAGACTACTATTCATAACACTGCAAACTGACATACTGAGAAAACAACAGATATCTAATGTTAAGACTGCTATTCATAACACTGCAAACTGACATACTGAGAAAACAACAGATATCTTATGTTAAGACTACCTCTTTGAAATTTGGTAAGCTTTTGTCCATTCCATAAACAAAATGAAGAGGGATATGTTCACAAGAACAGTTTGGTTTGCCTTTCTTTGCTGAGACCTGGATATGATCTGTAACAAACTCCAATGTGTCTGTCTGGATGAGATTTAACTGTCGTAAGGAGGAGGCTATCTCATCCCTCAGTAACCATTCTAACTGTAAACATACAAATATTTTTGATATCTCATACACAATTTAACATTTCTAATATCAATACCTCTAGTACTTTTAAACTTTAACCTCAGTATTTTGATCAAAACACTTTAAAATCAAAGCAAGAAAGTGCTTGAAAGGCAGCTTCTGTCTATATAAACTGTTGATACAGAGATATGTCTAGCCTTTATGTAATTTAGACAGTAAAATGCAGAAATGTTGAAATTAAAATGGCAACACTTTAACATGTAATGACAATACTTTAACATGTAAACTAGTCACTATGCAAATTATTCAAAGTCAATGAACCAAGACTGAAAGTGCAAGGCCAAATATCCTCAATGGAAATCAGAAATGCCAATGCTAAAACAACTGCATATGAAATACCATTGATTTATCATAAGTTGTTCCCTTTAAACTGACCTAAATAATCACTTTAATATGTTAACTAGGCAAAAGTTTCAAAGTTAATAAACCATGGTCAGGGGGAGGAGGGCATATAACCTCCATGGAAATGCGACTTGGAAATGCAAATACAACTGCATGCAAATAACATTGTCTTAACATTAGTGGTTCATCTTAAGCAGACCAATTCACAAACTTTTAACATATAGGTATGCAAAAGCTTCAAAGTCAATAACCATATCTGAAGACACAGGGCCAAATTGTATCCCTGGAAATGAGATGTGCCATTGCAAATACAACTGCATACCAAATATCAATGACCTACCACTGGTGGTTCCCATTAAACTGACCAATTCACAAACTTTAAAATGTAACTAAGCAAAAGTTTCAAAGCAAATACTGTGGATTCATTTATTTTTATAGATACCAATTTTTGTGGACTCTGGAAAAGTTGTATTTTCGTGGATATTGATTTTTTTTGTTTTGCCAAAGTCTACATACAAGCATATTGAAAATGTGTACTTCGGTGAACTTCTGTCCCACGAAAAAAAATGAATTCCCAGTAGACCATGACTGAGGTGAAGGGGTCAAATAATCTCTATGGAAATGAGATGTGCCAATGTTAATACAACTGCATACCAAATATCATTTATCCACCACTAGTGATTTCCCTGAAAATTATCACAAAGAATCACAAACTAATACATTGGTGATGCCACCATCAAAGCTGCCAAATACAGCACACCTAAGACTCTATTTTACGACTTTGTCAAGGCAAGACAAAAAAAGAGTTCTTTTTTTCAAATTTCTGTTGATTTACTAGCTGCAGCTTTTCCCTGTAAACAAGCGTTTTTATATTATGTAACATGTAAGGTCTATTAGCTTCCATTAATGTGTTTGGTAGCAGCAATAAGTATAGATTGAATGCAAGTCTTAAATTCTGGCACCCTGTAATTATTAAATTTATCACCATTTTGGGTTTAAAATTGCCCTAATTAGTATCATTGGTTAAAATACTTCTACATACCTATTCTGGATATGACATATTGTATTTTGTGCATTCATTTTCCTAGTTTAAACTACATAACTTTCTTTAAAAATCATTGAGATAAAAAGGAAAGCATATATATATAAGTACCTCTTCTTTACATTTAGTTACAGCCAGGTGTTGTTGTCTAGGTAGATGTTTAATTGGATCTGGACTAGTCTGCTTCAGACTTCTACAAAATTGTCAAGACAAAAATTACAAGTGAGAAGTTTTTTTTTTGATAATATTATATGTGTGTATATATGTAAGCTAGGTGGAACTGTTTTATTGGACTAAAACTAATGTCTCCCCCTCTCTCTAAAAGTCACTACAGTAAAGAAAAGGTCCCAACACACATTATAATACTGAAAAGGTATTGTCATGGAAAATAAGTATATGTATATGGTTAATTGTTGAGAAATCTTAACTGTTTTCAATATATTAAACAGTTTATTATATGACAGGTGGGGCTTAATCCACCACAGACCAAATCTATGGTGCACTTAAAAGTTCTTGTCAATGCCGTTTAGAATATACAGTATAGGAGTGGGGATCTGAACAGTTTTCTAATATTATTAACAATAACATTATAACAGGGTGGGGCATGATCCCAAGTAAAAAAAAAATATGTGGTGTTCTGAAGGTCTTGTCCTGATAATTAAGAATATATATGGTTTTGGGGTGGGATTATGAACAGTTTTCTAGCTATTTAACAATTAATGATATGCAGAGGCTGGATATGTCCCCCAGGTACAAAACATGTGGTGAACAAGAAAGGTCTACTCAGGACAATTAAGATTATATATGGTTAAGGGGTTGGAATCTGAACCATTTTTGAGATATTCAACAATCTATTATATAAGGGGATGGGCATGATAATTCAAATAAGTAAAAAGCTGGCACTGCCAACTGATGCTCTCCAAACTACACATTTATTAAGAGAAAACATTTTTTTTCCAGAGTTCAAAATAGTATGCTTGGAGGAACAAATAAACATGTTATATTATTGTTAATTTTTTTCTTCTAGTTTTGTAATGGTGACCTTTTTTACCTTTCACCTGTTGACCCCAAAATCAATAGGCGTCTTCCCCTTCCCTAGACTTCCCATCTTTAAAAGTCAATCCTACATCTGGAAACTTTTTTTTAAATTTTGTTTGGTAACAAAGACCTTTGACCTATTGACTTCAAGATTGATGGTCTTCTTCTCCTTCCCTATATATTTCAATCTGTATAATTTTCATTTCAAACAAGCAACAGAAACTCAAATTACCATCCAGAAACCATTTTTCCTATTTTATGTAACAGTGACCTTCACCTTTGACTAATTGATCCCAAGATGTGTAGTCTTCTTCTGCTTCCATATATCTTCCATCTGTAGAAGTAACATTCCAATTAAGCAAGGAAAACTCAGGTAATTATCTGGAAACAATTTTCCTTAACTTTTCTATTTTCTTGAACAGTGACCTCGACCCTTGACCTATTGACCCCAAAATCCCAATGCCCATACACAGTAAGTATTTTACCCTAAATCAGTAGAGCTACCCATCATATCTTCTCTGGGTGACAATGGAGGACTACTACTTGTACTGTTGTTTGATAACATTCTCATGAAGGTCCTCTTTGGCTCCTCTTCTACATCAGTTGCCATAGTAACACAATTTATGTCAAAAGTTACCTTCAAATCACTAAGGTTTACTTCCATATCTATTTCAATTTTATTGATTATTTCATCTATAAAATAGTAAACAGGAATTGTATAATAATGAACAATTAAATGAAAATCAGGCTTTCATATTATGTTAAAATGTTCTTGAAAATCATTTTTTTTACCATCACTGATAATTATTTTCAGAAATATTTTATAATGTATGTGATTATTCCCTTTTAAGTATAAGTCTTATTTGAATTTTAAAGTATCCATATTCTGCCATTCGAGTAATTCAAAGCATGAACTACCTCAACAAAAACTAGTCAGTGTCCTGAAATCATTATTTAAGAAATAATTCATGGGGCTTGAATTTATACTGATTTTACCACGGGTTGGCCCTTTATGCTAAATATTTTACAACGAGCGATAGTGAGGGGTAAAATATCAGCTAAAGGGCAAACCCGTGGTAAAATCAGTATAAATTCAAGCCCCATGAATTATTTCTATTCTAATAGGACAAATACGGCAATTCTTTTGGATCGATGCGCTTTAGGTGAAGGCAAACATTTGCCGTTCCCGTAATTAAACACACTTTAATATTAATGTAAAAAGACTGAGAAAACTGAATTAGTGACATGCTTAAACTATTTACGATAACATACTTAGATAGGTTTGGATTAATTTAAATGATAAACTGGATACAACTGCAGAGGTCCAACTCTGAACAGTTGGGACAAAAATGGACACAATATTCGCGCTTGATACAGGTCTGAATTTGGATTGTAATTCAATATAGACACATAATAGGTTTCTGACACAGAATAACTGTAGTCAAAGAACTTCGAATTGGTTATATGATTTGAATTTATATTTAATTTTTTGCTTTTGTGCAATACACTATGCTGTTGCGAATTGACCCCCAAAAAAAAAAAAAAAATTTACCCCCACACCTTCTTTTCAATATTTGAAGAAATTTTCTTTTGATTTCTGAAATCTTGAGGAGATAAAATGTCCCCACCATCAATTTTTTACCCCACTATTTTTTTAACCTCCCCCTTTCCAAAAAAATTCTTTCCCTCAAGATATGGTCATTATCTCAATTCAAATTTCCAATGGAGTTTGCAACCATAATAACCCATTTAAATACATCAACAAAGTCTTAAAATAGAAAATGACATACATAATCATGGCTAAAATTAATATACCTTAATCAGCATTTTTAAAATTATTAAAATAGTAACTTCTAAAAATAAATTGACACCTAATCACCTCAAGACAATACAACATTTCTTTATACATAATTTAAAAGCAGTATAAAGGAGGTAATTCAAACACAACATTGTACTTAAGTAATTGTCCATTAACCAGGACACCCTTGTTTTTCTCACTTTTTTGCCCCTAATTCCTAAACGGTTTGAGCCATAACCTCCCAAAGCCAATCCTAACCATCCCTTTGTAGTATGGAAACTTGTGGTATAATTTTAGAGAGATCCATACATCGTTCCACAAGTTATTGTCATGAAACTAGAAAAATGCTTATTTGGGCCCCTTTTTGGACCTTAATTCCTAAACTGTTGGGACCATAACCCCCAAAATCAATCCCAACCTTCCTTTTGTGATTATAAACCTTGTGTTTAAATTTCATAGATTTCTATTTACTAATACTTAAGTTATTGTCCAGAAACCAAATGTCTTCGGATGATGATGACGACGATGTGATAACAATACTTTGCAGTCGTCTAAAAATTGGCTTTTAATAAATTTTATCATTTGTTTATGTTTCCTTGTTTTGATGACTCAGTTTCACAAATGTGCATTTTTCCATAAAATGATTATATTCTTACGTCATTGTTCAATGACGTCATGTAGATCATTCATAAAAAAGCATATGACGTGGGAGTATGATCAGAACAACCCAAACAAATTAGGACGTTGCCGATCAGCTGACATACAATATATTCATATTTTACCATGGGTATGTACTCAAATCGTTTGAAGAACCTCATATTAGAATTCAATGTACATGTGACTGTCTAATTTGCTAGGTAGGACATTTAAGCAAATTGGTTGAAAAAACAATTCAGATAATTTGGTGCCACTGTATAACAAATTTTAGCACCAAATTTTTAAGCCATTTTAGTAAAAGAAACTGTTTCAATTTTTTTTACTATTTTTATTTACTTTACAAAATCCTACCTAGGCAGGGAATCAGTCCTTGAACAGCTATTGGTTCCTGGTCCAGTCTATGTTTAACAGTACAGGTAAAAAAAACAAAGAGAGGTATATTTTCAGATTCCTTCTCTTCCTCACAGATATCTTCATCAGTATAAGATTCCTCTGAGTCTAACATTGAGGTTGTAGATAAGTGGTCAGTCTGTTGTTTCCTCTCTACTACCACCAAATCATCATCATCAAAGAAAGCAAATTCTTCATAATCTTGCTGGCTTAAGTCTAAATATAGATAGAATATATACAGATAGATATTTCCAAGTTGTATATTTACATGATTTTTAAAAATTTTTCTTATTTTCATAGAACCTAAGGTTCAAAGGCAAAGCTGACCACAGATAATTTCTATTAAATTGCACCTTTGGCTATAGCTATCATGCATGTATGTTCTTTGGACAGTATTTAGCTCAGAGTGTTTATGGAGATTAGTAATCCATGTAAAATTAGCAGATTTAGTGTTTAATTTTGTTATCTATATTTATAATAAGAATCTGTATTTATACAAAATTCATATAATTATTGGCCGTCATTATGTCAATGTCTATATAAATACATATATATATATCATTCACATAGAATTTTAACAAGAGTGTACATGCTGAAATGTCTCGCCTGCAGTAGTGACCATTGATTTTATGTTGATAGTCCTAAATATAAAGTTTTACTACAAGTATCACATAAACTTATCATGATCAAAGAAAATGAGGTCAAGGTCACACAAACCAAACCAGAAATACATGTACACCTTACAATCATTCCATGCACCATATATAGCTGACCTATTGCTCATAGTATACAAGAAACAGACAAAACCATGAAAACTTAATATTGACCAATGAACCATGAAAATGAGGTCAAGATAAGATTATAACTTCCAGACAGACATAAACACCTTCCTTACATTCCATACAACAAATATAGTAGACCTATTGCTCATAGTTTAAGAAAAACAGACCAAAACACAAAAACTAAACATTGAGCAATGAACTGTAAAAATGAGGTCAAGGACAAGTAAAACCAGCCAGACTGACATGTACAATGTAAAATATTTCCATATACCAACTTTAGTTGACCTATTGCATACAGTATTAGAATAAAATGCTCCGCAGGGCGCAGCTTGATACGATCGCAGAGGTCGAACCCTGAATAGTTGGGGCAAGTATGGACACAACATTCAAAGCTTGATACAGCTCTGAATTTGGATTGTGATTAAATATTTGACACAGCATAGGTTTCTGACACAGAATGAATGTGGTCTAAGAACTTAAAAATTTTAAATTGGACATTCACCTATTATGGTCCAATATCCAAAATCTAAATACATGGTTAGATTCAGCATATCAAAGAACCCCATTTATTCAATTTTTGGTGAAATCAAACAAAGTTTAATTTTGGACCCTTTTGACCTCAATGTGGACAAAGTTGATAACGGGGCCCAAAAATCAAAAATCTAAATACATGGTTAGATTCAGCATATCAAAGAACCCCATATATTCAATTTTTGTTGAAATCAAACAAAGTTTAATTTTGGACCCCGATTTGGACCAACTTGAAAACTGGGCCCATAATCAAAAATCTAAATACATGTTGAGATTCAGCATATCAAAGAACCCTAAGAATTCAATTTTTGTTAAAATCAAACTAAGTTTAATTTTGGACCGTTTGGACCTTAATGTAGACCAATTTGAAAACGGGACCAAAAATTAAGAATCTAAATACACGGTTAGAATAGTCATATCAAAGAACCCCAATAATTCAATTTTGATGAAATCAAACAAAGTTTAATTTTGGACCCTTTTGACCTCAATGTGGACAAAGTTGATAACGGGCCCAAAATCAAAAATCTAAATACATGGTTAGATTCAGCATATCAAAGAACCCCATATATTCAATTTTGTTGAAATCAAACAAAGTTTAATTTTGGACCCGATTTGGACCAACTTGAAAACTGGGCCCATAATCAAAATCTAAATACATGTTTAGATTCAGCATATCAAAGAACCCTAAAATTAAATTTTGTTAAAATCAAACTAAGTTTAATTTTGGACCCTTTGGACCTTAATGTAGACCAATTTGAAAACGGGACCAAAAATTAAGAATCTAAATACATGGTTAGATGCGGCATATCAAAGAACCCCAATAATTCAATTTTTGATGAAATCAAACAAAGTTTAATTTTGGACCCTTTTGACCTCAATGTGGACAAAGTTGATAACGGGGCCCAAAAATCAAAAATCAAAATACATGGTTAGATTCAGCATATCAAAGAACCCCATATGTTCAATTTTTGTTGAAATCAAACAAAATTTAATTTTGGACCCCGATTTGGACCAACTTGAAAACTGGGCCCATAATTAAAAATCTAAACACATGTTTAGATTCAGCATATCAAAGAACCCTAAGAATTCAATTTTTGTTAAAATAAAACTAAAGTTTAATTTTGAACCCTTTGGACCTTAATGTAGACCAATTTGAAAACGGGACCAAAAATTAAGAATCTAAATACATGGTTAGATTCGGCATATCAAAGAACCCCAATAATTCAATTTTTGATGAAATCAAACAAAGTTTAATTTTGGACCCTTTTGACCTCAATGTGGACAAAGTTGATAACGGGGCCCAAAAATCAAAAATCTAAATACATGGTTAGATTCAGCATATCAAAGAACCCCATTTATTCAATTTTTGATGAAATCAAACAAAGTTTAATTTTGGACCCTTTTGACCGCAATGTGGACAAAGTTGATAACGGGGCCCAAAAATCAAAAATCTAAATACATGGTTAGATTCAGCATATCAAAGAACCCTATATATTCAATTTTTGTTGAAATCAAACAAAGTTTAAATTTGGACCCCGATTTGGACCAACTTGAAAACTGGGCCCATAATCAAAAATCTAAATACATGTTGAGATTCAGCATATCAAAGAACCCTAAGAATTCAATTTTTGTTAAAATCAAACTAAGTTTAATTTTGGACCCTTTGGACCTTAATGTAGACCAATTTGAAAACGGGACCAAAAATTAAGAATCTAAATACACGGTTAGATTCGGCATATCAAAGAACCCCAATAATTCAATTTTTGATGAAATCAAACAAAGTTTAATTTTGGACCCTTTGGACCTCAATGTGGACCAATTTAAAAACGGGGCCCAAAATCCAAAAACTTAATACTGGTTAGATTCAGCATATTAAAGAACCCCAAGAGTTCAAGAATAAAACCCCATTGAAATTGGTCAAGAAATAAGCAATACTGTGCAATTGAATATTTCTTGCATTTGCGCAATACTGTGCAATTGAATATTTCTTGCTATTGCGCAATACTGTACAATTGACAATTTCTTGCTATTGCGCAATATTGTGCTATTGGATATTTCTTGCTATTGCGCAATACTGTGCAATTGAAGATTTCTTGCTATTGCGCAATACTGTGCAATTGAAAATTTCTTGCTATTGCACAATACTTATTATATAATAATTTACACATCCTGTTTGGTGTGTATCTCCTGCCATATCATTATTATTTGCATTTAAATATAAATCAGAAATAACCAACTTAAAATGGAAAATTTTAAAGAAAAAAAAGGAAAAAAGGAAAAAAAAAATCCCCCAATTTTTTGAACCCCCTTATGATTCATCACCCCAAACTCAATCCTAGCCTTCCCTTTGAGGTATGGTACCTTGCAGTACAATTTCAGAGAGATCCATACACTTGAACACAAGTTATTGTCTGGAAACTAGAAAATGCTTATTTTGGCCCCTAATTCCTAAACGTTTCAGGCAATTACCCCAAACTCAATTCCAGCTTTCCTTTGTGATATGGAACCTTGTAGTACAATTTCAGAAAGATCCATACACTTACACACAAGTTATTGTCATGAAACTAGAAAATGCTTGTTTTTGCCCTTTTTGGCCACTAATTCCTAAAATTTTGAGGCAATTACCCCAAAAATCAATCCCAGCATTCCCTTTGTGATATGGAACCTTGTGGTACAAAGTCAGAGAGATCCATACACTAACACACAAGTTATGTCTGGAACTTACAAAAATGCTTATTTTTGGCCCCTTATTCCTTAACTGTTGGTACCATAACCCCCAAAATCAATCCCAACCTTCCTTTTGTGATATTGAACCTTATGGTAAAATTTCATAAAGATCCATTCACTTAAACTAAAGTTAGAGTGCGAAAACCAATGCGTCTTCGGACGACGGCGCCAACGTCATACCAATATACGACCGCAAAATTTTTTTGCGGTCGTATAAAAACAGACCAAAACACAAAAAACATAACTTTAACCAATCATTCATGAAAATAAGGTCAAGGTCAAATGACACCTGCCAGTTAGACATGTACACCTTACAATCATTCCATACACCAAATATAGTAGACCTATTACTCATAGTATCTGAGATATGGACTTGACCACGAAAACTTAACCTTGTTCACTGATCCATGAAATGAGGATGAGGTCAAGTGAAAAGTGTCTGACAGGCATAAGGACCTTGCAAGGTACACACATGCCAAATATAGTTATCCTATTAATCATAATACAGAGAAATTAAGATTACAAAAATCTTAAACTTTTTTCAAGTAGTCACTGAACCATGAAAATGAGGTCAAGGACATTGGACATATGATAGACAGAAACTTGATAACAAATGGCATCTATATACAAAGTATTCAATATATCAAGGACCATACCTCCTGAACAGTATGAGTGAAAATCATCAATGTAAAACTGGACCTTCATTCTGTCATCAGTAATAAATATTAAAATTTGAAAACTATTGGAGGATTGGTTCATAAGTTATTGCATGAAAACAGCATAAATTGCATTGTCATATATATATATATATATATACATATCAAGGATTATAACTCCTGAACGGTAAAAAGTTAACATCATCAAAATATCGAACTTGACCTTTATTTTGGAATCAGAAACATTTTAAAATTTGAAAACCATTGGTTGAACAGTTCATAAGTTATTGCACATAAACTGTTGGCCACTGCTAGCCAGCCGTACTTCGCCAGTTTAATAACTGGATTTTTCCTTTGGAAAACATGATTAAAAACTGACCTAAAACTCCATCAGACTGGTTTCTGTCATCAGATTCTTCTTCTCCCTAAATATATAAAAACATCATGTTAAATCTGTCATCACATTTTACTTTTTACACTTTGTTTTTAGATATTTATGTCTGTCCTTTTAGATTGATCAACAATCAAATTCAGAGACCAATACATTTTTCTAAATGGAGTTCTATTTTAGATAAAAACAGACATATATTTTTAAAAGGCAAAGATATGATAAGGCCATTTGTTTGGTCACATATATTTGCATATTGCTATGTGTTATTAATCTATTAAAATAACTTTCCACATATATTTTTAAGACAATTTAGTTCATAATAAATAAATGGAGAATTTGTCCATGGGACACAGATGATACCCTTGCTTGCATATAACGTTATAAAGGGACATAACTCAAGAACGGTAAAAGTGACGCCACCCAAATTCGAACTTGATATGAGTTTTGTGATAATAAGCATTGTGTACAAGTTTCATAACATTTAGTTGAGGCAAAATAAAGTTAGAGAACGGAAACGAATTTCGTGACATAAGGACGGACGGACAGACATAAAGACAGACAAGGGTAACACTTAATGCTTCCTCCGCTGCGGTGGGGCCAAAATAACTGATTTCGCTATGAGTATGTGAAATACTTACAGAAACACTTTGAGGAATATTAACTGGACAATATATGTAGTAGTCAGGATTACTGGGAACTTGTTTAAACCATTTCTGTACAATATCTATAAACTTATTCTTCACAAGATTGTGAGATCCTTCAGTGAATTCACATGGATAATTCAATGATGTCTTTAGTTTGGCTGTACTCTTTGGTAGTTGTAATGACATGGGTATATTGTCACACACAGGGTGGCTATCTCTGTAAACACAAATCTATAATTTAGTCATAGTCTTTGGCAGTTGTAATGACATGGGTAAATTGCCACACACAGGGTGGCTATCTCTGTAAACACTAATCTATAATTTAGTCATAGACTTTGGTAGTTGTAATGACATGGGTATATTGTCACACACAGGGTGGCTATCTCTGTAAACACTAATCTATAATTTAGTCATAGACTTTGGTAGTTGTAATGACATGGGTATATTGTCACACAAAGGGTGGCTATCTCTGTAAACACTAATCTATAATTTAGTCATAGACTTTTGTAGTTGTAATGACATGGATATATTGTCACACACAGGGTGGCTATCTCTGTAAACACTAATCTATAAATTAGTCATAGACTTTGGTAGTTGTAATGACATGTGTATATTGTCACACACAGGGTGGCTATCTCTGTAAACACAAATCTATAATTTAGTCATAGACTTTGGTAGTTGTAATGACATGGGTAAATTGCCACACACAGGGTGGCTATCTCTGTAAACACTAATCTATAATTTAGTCATAGTCTTTGGTAGTTGTAATGACATAGGTATATTGTCACACACAGGGTGGCTATCTCTGTAAACACAAATCTATAATTTAGTCATAGACTTTGGTAGTTGTAATGACATGGGTATATTGTCACACACAGGGTGGCTATCTCTGTAAACACTAATCTATAATTTAGTCATAGTCTTTGGTAGTTGTAATGACATGGGTATATTGTCACACACAGGGTGGCTATCTCTGTAAACACAAATCTATAATTTAGTCATAGACTTTGGTAGTTGTTATGACATGGATATATTGTCACACACAGGGTGGCCATCTCTGTAAACACTAATCTATAATTTAGTCATAGACTTTGGTAGTTGTAATGACATGGGTATATTGTCACACACAGGGTGGCTATCTCTGTAAACACAAATCTATAATTTAGTCATAGACTTTGGTAGTTGTAATGACATGGGTATATTGTCACACACAGGGTGGCTATCTCTGTAAACACTAATCTATAATTTAGTCAGTCTTTGGTAGTTGTTATGACATGGGTAAATTGCCACACACAGGGTGGCTATCTCTGTAAACACTAATCTATAATTTAGTCATAGACTTTGGTAGTTGTTATGACATGGATATATTGTCACACACAGGGTGGGTATCTCTGTAAACACAAATCTATAATTTAGTCATAGACTTTGGTAGTTGTAATGACATGGTATATTGTCACACACAGGGTGGCTATCTCTGTAAACACAAATCTATAATTAAGTCATAGACTTTGGTAGTTGTAATGACATGGGTATATTGTCACACACAGGGTGGCTATCTCTGTAAACACAAATCTATAATTTAGTCATAGACTTTGGTAGTTGTAATGACATGGGTATATTGTCACACACAGGGTGGCTATCTCTGTAAACACAAATCTATAATTTAGTCATAGTCTTTGGTAGTTGTAATGACATGGGTAAATTGTCACACACAGGGTGGCTATCTCTGTAAACACAAATCTATAATTTAGTCATAGTCTTTGGCAGTTGTAATGACATGGGTAAATTGTCACACACAGGGTGGCCATCTCTGTAAACACAAATCTATAATTTAGTCAGTCTTGGTAGTTGTTATGACATGGGTATATTGTCACACACAGGGTGGCTATCTCTGTAAACACAAATCTATAATTTAGTCATAGACTTTGGTAGTTGTAATGACATGGGTATATTGTCACACACAGGGTGGCTATCTCTGTAAACACAAATCTTTAATGTCAACATTTGACTTCCATGTAAGCCTGGGTTTATAGGGAGATGCTGATGCAAAATTATTTATATATATTAAGAACAATTTAAATACAAACAAGATGTGTCGGAACAACACAAATGGCCCCGATCGCAAAAAAACAGCTTAAAGCCATTTTTAGGAATGGAAATTCTCAAAGTCCAAAGCCTGTAATTTTGGCAAAAATCAGCGGAGCAGAACCAAATGTAAACACAATCTGTAACTCATCATAGTAGATTCACATACTAAAAATCAGCTCAATATGTGAAGGCGTTAAGAATTCTGTATGACTGTTCATTGCGGAATGACAGAATGATGGACAAGGGTAAAACTATGGGCCAACCTAAGCCATACAAATGAATAAACTTTGTCTTTATTAATTATTGGTTATAATTTTTATTCCTCTTTGAAAGCTTTTTTTTATTATATGGATCTTTTTCAAACAGGATGATTTCTTTTATAAACATCAATTTTTTGCATGGCAAGAAATAAAGTCAGCATCAACAGTATCAACACCAGTACATGTTATTGGATGGTACGTTTGCCTCTAGACAATTAAAGTTTCTAAACTAACTTATAGCCACTAGATATGGGTATTTTTCTAAGAAATAATTATTTGTTTTGTACAATTCTTTACTGGGAAATAGTATAAATATGAATCTAACTATTCAAAGAACGAAGTATTATTCTTTTCTATAAACAATTAGTCAACTGGTTATCAACAATGATAAATCCAAAGAACATAGAAAACTATAGCTGTATTGTTGAGAATGACAAAATGCTTTGTTTTTGGAAAAAAAAAAATTAGAGATATCTCTTGATTATTTGTGTTGTGTTGCTCTCTCTTTCCGGTATACCCCACATCAATCTTTATTCATATAGGCTCATGAAGTGCTCTCTTTTTCTCTCAGATGTATCCCCCATATCATTCTATTTAAAAAGGCTCATCATGGAAGTGTCTTGTTTTTCTCTTTGATGTATACCCCATATTTCTCTTATTTTCCCAGCAGCAAGTATAACATGCATATTCAGGACAAAATCATGTTAATGTAATATAAAGATACATTACTAGTCAGTCAAACTGAGCTATGCTGAATCAGATATTAACATGCTAGCTTTAGCATCAAAGCTGAGTGTCTGCAGTAAGACATGTTACTTTCAGGTCACATTATCCTGAATCTGTGGCACTTCTGAGTGCTGTGTGATTGGTGTAGCAGCAAACACCAGTTTTAAAGTCCTTGGTTTTATCTGGATAGGAATCAAACAAACAACTCCCACACTAGAGGAATTCAGGCTAACATGTGACCACCAAAGAAGTTCTGGCCAGGTCACGTTTTGAGATTAACTATAGAGCACAATGTGTAACAATTTGTTTTCATTGTTTTTAGGTATATCACCAAGCAAGCAGGTAAAAAATAAGGATTTTATATTTAAGCGGAATTTTGATCAAAGACTAGGTTGAAATACTAAGGATTTTCTACCCCAGGAATAGATTTCTGTACCTTACCTGCATTTGGCAAAACCTATCGAAATTTTGAGTCCTCAATGCTCTTCAACCTTACGTAAATTATTCTTGCCAAGTTCTGTTCAAAATGGCATTGTTAGTTGAACATTTGAAAGTTGAAAAGACATGAGAGAACAGACAATAGACCACAGATGACGAACACCAAGTAATGGGAACAGCTCAGGTGAGCTAAAAATAAAGAATAAAAAAAGATAATGAATTACAATTCTTCCACAAAATCATTAAATCTGACAGATTGTCTTCGAGGTAAGAAGTCCTCCTCAACATCCTCTTTTTCATCTTGTTTAGTATTCTCTCTGTTAGCCAGATCAAACTTAGCTGATTCTGCAATCTTCTGAAAATGTTGACAGGAGGAGAGGAGGAATGTAGTAATATCTGTCTCTATAGCCAGGGATTCCTCACAGATGTTGTTAATAGCTGCTTCTACATCATTTTTGTGTACACAAAGATCCTGCTGTACACTCTGGAATACACCTGAAAATATCAGACATTAATTAACAATGGTAACACAAAGCTGAGAATCCATTTATTATTTGAACTAGACTCTTAGACACTGAAAATGGACATGTATCTATCCAATCTTTGCATCCAAACAAAATGAAAATAAAAAATTATTTTATGAACACTTTGGAAAACTAAATGTTATTAACAAAAGTTATATTACTTAACTTCATATTGACATCAGCTCTTGCTATCAAAATATAATATTCTGGGCCAAATTAATCTTTAAATCTGCCTTTACAAAAGGTTTATTGTAGATAATTACGTTAAAGATATTAAAATATACCGTTTACAAAACAGGAATAGTATATATCTGTAAGCACACTGCACTGTTGTTTAAGTGTAGCCTCATTTTCATTATTGGAGCATTCGGTTAGCCTTCGTTCATGGGTTATCCTCATCCATGACATATACATGGTAGCTTCATCACAACCTGGTGTAAATTCTCTTTCAAATGAAGGAACTTTAAACATTGGACTTTTGCTAAAACTTTCATCCCGATTACTTTCCATGAATGTCAGATCTTCATATAAGTCTTCAGGAAGTGTGAAATTCCAAGGATTGACTAACATGTCCAGCACGTTAGGAAGATAACTCTCATACATGTAAAATGGAATTGTGTAATAATGGTATGGTTCTTCTTGTTTGCCATGTTTACCATAATGTTCTGGTTTATTCTCTTGTTGGCCATCATCTCTTGGAGCATCGCATGACTCTGTAAGAGTACTTGGTGATTCAGTAAGAGCACTTGGTGACTCTGTTGGAGCACTTGGTGACTCTGTTGGAGCACCTTGTGACTCAGTTACTCTGTCTATTGTTTGAGTACCTTGTGACTCAGTTACTCTGTCTATTGTTTGAGCACCTTGTGACTCAGTTACTCTGTTGATAATTTCATCACTTTCTGATGAACCCTCTTTGATTACTTCTAACTTTGTATCAAGTAGTAACAAATCATTGAAAGATTCTGGTAAAATTGTCATAAACATACGATTATTACTGACAGACTTCACAAAACAGCACCACTGAGGAATTTCTGTAGAATTACTGAGAATTTTATCGATAGAAAAAGGCAGAGGATGTTCCAAGTCATCTCTAGAACGTTTCTTTAGCAGTTCTAGGAACCTTTTACAGTCTGTTTTAGATAAGGACACTTTTTTGTCGAATGTCTCAGAGAGTTTGTCCAATAATAATTGAAATAAAATACTGTTTGATCCTTTTGTAGGTTGTTCATCTGTTGAAGCTACAAATAAAATGTAGCTAAAATTAATCATGTAAACTTAAATGATATTTACAGACCGTATTTAAAATGAATTCATAATTCAAATGGTAAATGTCCACTTTGCTGTAACTACCATCATCTAATCAATGATGGATAATATTTATTTGATAACCTCAATGTTGGCCAGCTCAAATCTAAGACTTGATGGTTTGATTCTTGAATAAGCATATATTAAAGACAACAAATATCAAAAATCCTCTTTTTGAAAGAAGAGTAGTGAAACAAGGGCAAAATAAACTCCAAAATACTTGCAATAATATTCTAATCATTAACATTTTTGGACAAATTAATTTTATTGACATTCTAAATACTAAGTTGACTTTTATTAATTCAGTGTTTTAAGTGATTGTCATTTGGTACTTTAAAAAATTGTTGCTGTATATCATATTTATTATGATGTTAGTTTTTTTTTACCATAAACCATGCTGTTAATTTTCTTATTTGAATTATTTTGCATTTGTCATGTTGGGGCCTTTTAAAGCTTGCTATGTAGTAAAGGTATTGTTAATTGTTAAAAGCTGCTCGTTGGCCTATAAGCTAACTTCTACTTCATTTGGTCTCTGGTAGAAAGTTGTTTCATTTGAAATTATAACACTTCTTATTGTTATATTAAGAGGTGAAGGAATTTATGTACCCTTAAAGCAAATATGACATCCATCATTTATAATATTCATTTTTTCCATAATGTAATGCACCTTAACAACTTATGCTCAAGTTGATTCATCACTATATATTTCCTCAAATATAATTTTCTTATGCTTTGCCAAAACGAAGATTTTACCCTTCTTTTTTAAAATATATAATAAAAAATATGGGTCACCATGCTTTTTTTCAGGCTACAAGTCGTTTAAAATTGCCCAATTTTGCATAGATTATTCATGAAAAAACACTTTTTTGTGTGAATAAAAAGATGGATTGATTGATTGGTGTTAAATGCCACTTCTATCACTATTGTGCTATTTCATGGTAGTCAGTTTTTGTTGGTGGAGGAAGCTGGAGTGCCTAGAGAGAACCATGACCTTTAGTAGGATAACTGACAATCCTAGTCAATTAAAATTGGAGTCAAATGCACCTGGGGGCCTCGGTGGCCGAGTGGTCTAAGTAGTTACTACTGTAATCACTAGCCAGTCAACACTGTGGTTGTGAGTTCGAACCCCGCTCGTGCGGGTGCACTCGACTCCAATCTTAATTGACTAGGATTGTCAGTTTTCCTATCGAAGGTCGGTGGTTTTCTCCGGGCACTCCGGCTTCCTCCACCAATAAAAACTGGCCGCCACGAAATAGCCCAAAAGCGGTGCTTAAAAGTGGCGTTAAAACACCAAAAAATCAAATCAAATCAAATGCACCTGCCATGTGCAGGGTTTGAACTCACAACCCCAGTGTTGACAGGCTAGTGATACAGTAGTTCGACTACTTAGACAACTCAGTCACCAAGGCCTCTGAATAAAAAGAAATCGAAGAGATAGAATTTTGCAATAAAATATGAGAAGATAGGTTTTATTATATGCTTTAAAAAAAATAAAAATAAAAAATGATATCACTGAACTTGTTTTTTTTTACTACAAGTAAAGAATGAAAATTTCATTAAAATTCCTTTATAAAATTTTTACTATGAGAGTAATCTTCCCTTATATGGCATAAGTTGAAAAAAATTAATAGAACAAAGCAAATATTCAGTACTTGTTAAAACAGTATAAATAATGCTGTGATATTGTGCAATATTGTGCTACTGCCCAATACTGTGTTATTGGCAATACTGTGTATTGAAGATTTCTTTCTATTGCGTAATACTATTCAATTGAAGATTTCTTTCTATTGCGCAATACTGTGCAATTGGATATTTCTTGCTATTGCGCAATACTATGCAAATGAAGATTTCTGGATATTGGGCAGTATTGTGCTATTCCACAATACTGTGCAATTTGATTTTTCTTGCTATTGCGCAATACTGTGCAATTGAAGATTTCTTGCTATTGCGCAATACTGTGTAATTGATGATTTCTTGCTATTGCGCAATACTGTGCAATTGAAGATTTCTTGCTATTGCACAATACTGTGCAATTGAAGATTTCTTGCTATTGTGCAATATTGTGCTATTGCGCAATAATGTGCAATTGAAGATTTCTTGCTATTGTGCAATACTGTGCAATTGAAGATTTCTTGCTATTGCACAATACTGTGCAATTGAAGATTTCTTGCTATTGCGCAATACTGTTCCATTGAAGATTTCTTGCTATTGCGCAATACTGTGCTATAGGGCAATACTATGCAATTGAAGAGTTACGTCTATTGCACAATACTTCATATAATAATTTACACATCATGTTTGATGTGTATCTCCTGCCATATCAGTATTTTTTGCTTTTATATATAAAAATCAGAAATAATCAATGTAAAAATGGAAAATTTTAAGTAAAAAAAAACCCAAGAAATTTTGAAAAAAAAAAATCCCCCCCTCCAATTTTTTTAACCCCTTTTAATAATAACCCCCAAACTCAATACCAGCTTTCCCTTTGTGGTATGTTACCTTGCAGTACAATTTCAAAGAGATCCATTTACTTAAACACAAGTTATTGTCTGGAAACTAGAAAAATGCTTGTTTTTGGCCCCTTTTTGGCTCCTCATTCCTAAACATTTGGGGCAATTATCCCCAAAATTCAATACCAGCCTTCCCTTTGTGGTATGGTACCTTGCATTACAATTTCAGAGAGATCCATACATTTAAACACAAGTTATTGTCTGGAAACTAGAAAAATGCTTGTTTTTGGCCTCTAATTCCTGAACGTTTAGGGCAATTACCCCCAAACTCAATCCCAGCCTTCCCTTTGTGATATGGAACCTTGTGGTACAATTTCAGAAAGAGACATACACTTACACACAAGTTATTGTCTGGAAACTACAAAAATGCTTATTTGGGCCCCTTTTTGGCCCCTTAATTCCTATACTGTTGGGACTATAACCCCCAAAATCAATCCCAACCTTCCTTTTGTGGTTACAAACCTTGTGTTTAAATTTCATAGATTTCTGTTTACTTATACTTAAGTTATTGTCCGGAAACCAAATGTCTTAGGAAGACGCTGACGCTAATGAAGTGATACCAATATACGACCGCAAATTTTTTTGCAGTCGTATAAAAATGTATTAGACCAGGTCTAAATTTAGGCCCTGAATATTGAATTATGTCTTATTCAACCTCAGAATCACCACAAATGTGTGTGTTGTCTTGCAAAGCACACCCTTTCAGTAATTAAGTATCAATAAACAGGAACTAGGTGTCTGACAGATATGAGAAGACCATATGTGACAGCTCATCACTTCCAAAAGCTGCTAAAACAACAATCAGTTATCAATCTTATACTGTTTCTTTTGCATAAAGCTCCTTTCTTTACAATGAGCAGATAGGAATTTTTGAATTTAGATTTTGGTAGGATGGTCACATTACAGGAAAAGCTTTTAAAAATCTGTTTTTAATTTTCACTTACTTTACTTAGTTAGATTTCTAGTGTATTACAATGTTTTCTAGAGGGTAATGCATACAATGAATATCTTTTTTATGCACATGTAGGTTCATGTATATGCATGAATTACTTATACTTTAAATAAGGGCAAATCAATGAAAATTAATATTAAATTGTTAACTATAAAAATAAGGAGACGTGGTATGATTGCTAACAAGACAACTATCAACCAGAGTTCAAGCAACATGGATACAAGCATATTACCTTCAACAATGAGAAAAACCCTTACCATATAGACAAATTTGGTCCAGACAAATTAAGACCAGACAAATTTGGTCCAGACAAAAGATAGCACAGACAAAATTGGTCCAGAAAAGTTGGCACAGGCAGTTAGTCCATAAAAAGTTGGTCCAAACAAATTTAGTCCAGACAAAGTTATTTCACACAAAAGTTGTAAAGACAAAGTTGGTCAAAGCAAAGGTGGTCCTGACAAAATTGGTCCAAGCAAAATTGGTCCAGACAAAATCAGTCTGGACAAAATTAATCCTGAAAAAGCTAGTCCTGACAAACAGACAAACAAACATAAACATATAAAACCTAAATTTTTTTGAAAATAAAATAATAGCCTTAGTTGGTTCAGACATACAGACAGGTGAACAGATACCTATAAAACCAAAAATATTAATTGCTGAAAATTGTACCCTACAGGTATTCATTTATAATTCAAATGAAAATAGGGGCCTCGGTGGCCGAGTGGTCTAAGTAGTCAAACTATTGTTTCACTAGCCTGTCAACACTGAGGTTGTGAGTTCAAATCCTGCACATGGCAGGTGCGCTAGACTCCAATCTTAATTGACTAGGATTTCAGTTTTCCTACTGAAGGTCGATGGTTCTATCCAGCATTAAAACACCAATCAATCAATCAATCAAGTAAAAACAATTTATTGATTGATCGTTTGTTTGTTGCTGTTTAATGCCACTTTCAGAATCATTGGCTTTATTGTGGCTGTCAATTTTTATTGGGCAAGGAAAATTGATAACCTGGAGAAAACAACAGACCTACAGCAGGAAAACGGGTAATATTCAGGAATTAAGATTGTAGTCAAAAGCACCTGCCACAAAACTATAGATAAACTGCTTAGACCACTGGGACACTGAGGCACCTAAAAATTATTGAAATAATGGATTGTGAAGAGTTGTCTAATTGGCAATCATACCACATCTTCTTACTTTTATATAAATTAACTCTTTAATAATTGACCATAATATTTTCATGATATTACAGTTGTGACTTTCAGTTTTCAAAATTCTGTTATAATTGTTTAAATGGCTGTAACAATGCTTTTTCATGCTTAATACACAAGTTCCTTTTATTGTGTTTGGTAGAAGCAATATGTTGAGATTTGATATAAGTCCTCAATTCTGCCACTGAGTTATTGTTAAAATTTATCATCATTTTGTTTTCAAAATTGCCCAAAATAATATCATGTGATATGCATTATCTCATGATAAAAAACATTTACTTATCGATACTGGAAACAACATATTGTGTATCACTACACCCAATAAATAATTTACTAAAACGTTTAATAATCTTTTTACTTCTCCTTAGGCAATTAATTTGATTACTGTAACAGTTTTTCTTGTGAAAGACTTACACAAATGCTAGTATTTTGCTTTTTAATGATTGGTTAACTATTCAAGCTGTCTTTAAAATAACTGTTACTTGGCCATTTCAAGGACCACACTGGATTTATATTTCAATTTAAATATAAAGACTTATGATTGTTCTTTGAAATTAAGCTATTTTCTGTATCAAATAAAAAAACACTTTGACTTAGAAACAGGCAAAGGATGAATAAGCAATGAAAAAATGAACTTGTTTATTCAGATTTCTAAGTAACCAAGGTAATCAAGGGTCTGAAAGAATATATTAATGTGTCCAGTATGGTGTGTAAGTGACTATTTTCAATAGAATATGAATGAAAAGAGATGTGGGGTACATGCCAATGAGACAGTAACCCAACTAAATAAAAAAATAAGACATCAAGATGTCAATGTATAGTCTTCAACCACAGACTGGTGTTTGGAAAATATTTCTAACTCTAAGTCACCCCAAGTCTAGAAAAAGTTAAATATAAAAAGTATTTTATTCATGTTCCTGGCTCCTCAAAATTAAGTATCTAAAACAGCCACCAATTCAAGATGCAAAATTTGAAAAATTAATTACAATTTGTAGGAAATATCATCTGAAATAAATTAGATTTATTCAAATTTAGAGTTTAACAGTAAAATGATATTAGAAAAGTGGAAAAAGCTTCTCAAACTAAAATACTGAATGATGACACACATTGTCAGAGCAAGAGATACTAATTACAAATTTATTTCAATATTAGTCTACTGAAGAGAAATTTTAATTTTATTTGGTCAGTACAGAAAAATAAAACTGTAAAAAAGTTACAAGAAGAAGCTGTAGACAATTCTGTTTTTAAGTTGTACACATTGCAAATTTATTATTTTAGCTTATTTAGTTTTATAGTAATAAAACTTAAGGCTGATAATGTAATGAGTGTCAACATTTCCCTCATAGTAACACACTAAACAATGTACTAGTAAAACTGCAGAAATAAATTAGCAGATATTGAATAAATTAAAGAACCTTAGTGAGCGCGCTCACATACCCCACGTCCCCACATTGTCATTGGAGAAATAAAATAAGTGAAAGAAAAAAAAATTGAATCATAATTTCCTATCAATATGCACATCTACATAGTATGTCCTTATTATCTACAAAGTTTCATGAAATTCTGTGGTGTGGTTTCAGAGGAGTTGCGATGACAAACTGTTGCAGAAGTACATTGAAGCAAATAAGTTCAAAGGGGCTTAACTCCTAGAAAAAAATTGAATCGTAATTTCCTGTCAATATGCACATCTACATAGTATGTCCTTATTATCTAAAAAGGTTTCATGAAATTCTGTTGTGTGGTTTCAGAGGGGTTGCGATGACAAACTGTTGCAGTAGTACATTAAAGCAAATAAGTTCAAAGGGGCGCAACTCCTAGAAAAACAATTGAATCGTAATTTCCTGTCAATATGCACATCTACATAGTATGTCCTTATTATCTAAAAAGGTTGCATGAAATTCTGTTGTGTGGTTTCAGAGGAGTTGCAATAACAAACTGTTTCAGTAGTACATTAAAGGAAATAAGTTCAAAGGGGCGCAACTCCTAGAAAAAAAATTGAATCGTAATTTCCTGTCGATATGCACATCTACATAGTATGTCCTTATTATCCACAAAGTTTCATGAAATTCTGTGGTGTGGTTTCAGAGGAGTTGCGATGACAAACTGTTGCAGAAGTACATTGAAGCAAATAAGTTCAAAGGGGCATAACTCCTAGAAAAAAAATTGAATCATAACTTCCTGTAGATATGCACATCTACATAGTATGTCCTTATTATCTAAAAAGGTTTCATGAAATTCTGTTGTGTGGTTTCAGAGGAGTTGCGATGACAAACTGTTGCAGTAGTACATTAAAGGAAATAAGTTCAAAGGGGCGCAACTCCTAGAAAAAAAATTGAATAGTAATTTCCTGTCGATATGCACATCTACATAGTATGTCCTTATTATCTAAAAAGGTTTCATGAAATTCTGTTGTGTGGTTTCAGAGGAGTTGCGATGACAAACTGTTGCAGTAGTACATTAAAGCAAATAAGTTCAAAGGCGCAACTCCTAGAAAAAAATTGAATCGTAATTTCCTGTCAATATGCACATCTACATAGTATGTCCTTATTATCTAAAAGGTTGCATGAAATTCTGTTGTGTGGTTTCAGAGGAGTTGCAATAACAAACTGTTTCAGTAGTACATTAAAGGAAATAAGTTCAAAGGCGCAACTCCTAGAAAAAATTGAATCGTAATTTCCTGTCGATATGCACATCAACATAGTATGTCCTTATTATCCACAAAGTTTCATGAAATTCTGTGGTGTGGTTTCAGAGGAGTTGCGATGACAAACTGTTGCAGAAGTACATTGAAGCAAATAAGTTCAAAGGGCATAACTCCTAGAAAAAAAATTGAATCATAACTTCCTGTAGATATGCACATCTACATAGTATGTCCTTATTATCTAAAAAGGTTTCATGAAATTCTGTTGTGTGGTTTCAGAGGAGTTGCGATGACAAACTGTTGCAGTAGTACATTAAAGGAAATAAGTTCAAAGGCGCAACTCCTAGAAAAAATTGAATAGTAATTTCCTGTCGATATGCACATCTACATAGTATGTCCTTATTATCTAAAAAGGTTTCATGAAATTCTGTTGTGTGGTTTCAGAGGAGTTGCGATGACAAACTGTTGCAGTAGTACATTAAAGCAAATAAGTTCAAAGGGGCGCAACTCCTAGAAAAAAATTGAATCGTAATTTCCTGTCGATATGCACATCTACATAGTATGTCCTTATTATCCACAAAGTTTCATGAAATTCTGTGGTGTGGTTTCAGAGGAGTTGCGATGACAAACTGTTGTAGTAGTACACTGAAGCAAATAAGTTCAAAGGGGCGTAACTCCTAGAAAAAAAATTGAATCATAATTTCCTGTCAATATGCACATCTACATAGTATGTCCTTATTATCTAAAAAGGTTTCAAGAAATTCTGTTGTGTGGTTTGAGAGGAGTTGCGATGACAAGAAACAGGACTGACGGACTGACAGACTGATGGACTGAAGGACGGACGGACAGACGGGTCAAAAACATTATACCCTCCGCAACCTGTTGCGTGGGGTATAATAAAACATTAAATGCAGGTTTGTATGTTGTTATTCAGTATTGGTATACATATGTTCATCACTAGCAGTTTATTTTTTGTACAGCCAAATTAATTACAATGAGTGATTGGTTTTTAAAGGAGAAATTAAGTTCTCAAACTCAACTTAACAATAGCTATTGTATTTATTCAATGGGACAGTTCACATTGCAAAAATTTAAACAGCCTGATAAACAGCAACCGATTCTGAGGAAAGGATTTTATTAAATACTTTAAACTCCCTATTTCCTAAATCATATTCAAAATATATAGAAATGATTTTGGAAGATGTATGCAAAGAAACCACATATAAATACCTTATCTTTATCAACCATTTGACATGCTATTGAGCCAAAAACAGGCGATTTGTAAATTTTCAACTGAAATTTACTTAATTTCATATGGTAAATTTATTCAAAATATTCATATGGAGATTGAACACTTTAAGATGAAGAATTCTAAAGTTCTTATTATTTGTACCACATTACCAGGATAAAGGTTCACATGTACCAAGGCAATAGTTATAACGCCATAACTGTGTCAGCTTTTTCTTCCAATCAATTCGATAGACATTGAAAAGATTTAAAACCCAGGGAATTATGATTTTCAAAATTTTAAATATAACATACACAACATATATGTTGAGAATAAAATTTCTGCCTGTTGACTTTTGGGTAGCAGAGACAACAAATCAAAAGGGAATGGCATCTGGTGTATGTTTGGTGGAGTTGTCTTCTCTTGCTGTCTGTTTTCATACTGGCCAGGAGGTCCATCTCCAAAGAAACTACAATTCATAATAAATACAGAATTCATTCATTTGTTAATTGCTCTAAAATTTTTATATCTATGCTTGTTATTATATAAATTCAATTCCATGACACTGAAATTTGTTTTTCATCATATTCTATAAAGATAGACTTCCTGTGAGACAGGATACAATGTAAAAATTATACAATTTTGTTAAAAAGCTGAACCATACAAAAAAATATGATTTAAAACAATGACCTAAATCTATCATTACAAAATTTGTTGTCAAAAATAGTGTGCAAAGCTTGTATCTGAAAAACTTTTTTCTAGATTTCCACCAAATTCTGTCCTTTAGCAACATGTGCATTATTAGACAGCACTGTAAGTTCATATAGGAATACAATATTAACCTTCCACTGTACAGCCAGAAAAAATCTTCAGATGGAAAAACAGCATTATTTTCACACACCCATACTAAGTGTTCAAAGGTCACCATACATGATATACATTCTTGGTCAACTGGAAAAAACTAAAATAGACAATGTAGTGTTTCTAAGTGATTTAGCAATGCTAAACTGTGAAGAGTCTACTATTATATTTAAATACTTAAATATGTCACAAAGTACTTTTCTTATCGTATATTTATATAAATTACAGTATTATTGGGTCTTCTTCTAATGGCAGAGGATCAATCATCAATCCTATGAAAATTCAATTTTACAAAAATGTATAAAAAAAATGGCTTTTTTCTGGACATTTATTTGGGGATGTCAATACAGCTTAATTCTGTCACAAGAAGAATAAGTTATAGATTATTTTGCATCCTGATTTTTCTTCACAAAATGAAAATGTTTGTGCTGCTTAATGCTGTTATAAGACGAATAAGTTCAAGATTATTGGTGTGCTTAATTCTGTCACAAGATTTATAAGTTACAGATTATTAGTTCCTGCTACAAATTCTAAAACAGAATCCCACCACTTTTTTCATTTCTATTGCAGTTTTGAGATTGGCCCTACTACTGCACTTTCATTGTTTCTGTAAAATAAAAAAAAGTTGACTTTCTTGTAAAACTAAATGCAAAAAATTGTTTCTGTTTTTTTTTTTCTGTCCCAGAAAATACAACTCATAACAAATATTTACAATGTTGTCAAAATAAAAATGGTGGTATTTAGAAGACCTTATGAAGTTACAGTCAGCACAGATTTAGCTGGTGTTAACATAAACCAATAATGACCCCATTCAACACAAAACATAAACAAATGCATGCACACATTTTACACAACAAACCATGCACATATGTCAGATATAAGTTATATTCTGGCAGGCTGAACAATTTTTTTGCTGCTCAAATGAAAAATCACTTGCATAGGCAGCTAGAACTCAGTCAAATCTTAGGTAAAATGGAATGAAATTTTAAATTCAATAGCTAATAAGTTTTTAAATGTCTGCAAAAACCTATATATAACTGTACTCCTAAACAAAATCTGACATTATTACAAGATTTATAATCTGTTTATATAACACACTTAACTTTATCAAACAAAATTCAGAAAATATTATTTGAACATAAAAAACAATGAATTTTAAACTATATTTATATATTAAATATTAAAAGAGAACCTAAGATTAAATTATGATGAACTTTAACAGATAAGAAGTAAATATATGAGTTGTTAGTTAATTTTATCTGTGAACAGATAGGAGAGCCATCCACAGAGAGGTGTCTTACGCTACAAAATGGCTGACATCAAGTACTGTTTAAACACTCGTTAATCACAAGACAAACTTTCCCAGGCAACAGGACCAGTTTGTTCTCGTCCCATGATTAAACAGATAGCCTAAAACAATATGAGACGATGTGTCTAAAGGTTAATGTCTAATGACCCTGTGAGTGGATACAGACATTTTATCTGTTCACATTTATATTTATAATTATCACAAGTGCACATCATTTCTTGAAGGCAAATTACAGGGGTAATGCCTAAATCCTTTAGATTATGCCCAGTAATTTAACTGTTGCGAATTAAAACCTGCCCATAATTTTATTGGTCTTTCTTACAATATTTATCCAAAATTATGCATGTGCATGATTGTTTAGTGATGTACGGCCCCTTTGTGCTGACAGATAACTGGCCATGCATCTAGGTGTCTAATTCTTCACTGAACGTTTGTGTGGACATCTCTATTTTATAGATAGAGCTGAATATATCAACTTTCTATCAGTCTAGTCTGGTGTGACAAAGCATATATGATCACAAATATCAAGAGATCATATCATATAAAACCTACCATTAAAGTACTGAACAGTATATGCAATTTTACTCAGGACTGACATGGTTTAATAAATAACTTTTGTAATTTTCAAACTTTCTGCTATGGTGTGAATAGGCATGGTTTGAAAGTAAATGTCATAGTTCTTATCAGACAAAATTTTACAATAAAAGCTAAAAATTGGAGTAAAATTTAAACAAAAATTTTCAAGGTAGTTTTACACAATAGTAAAAGAAATTAATTAGATAAAAATCATTATTCCTGTGAAAATGTGCTATATCTATGCATTCCTCCAATATTTTATAACAGATGACAAATTCTCAGATTGCATATTTTACATAAGATCATGACAAATTCTCAGATTGCATGTTTTATATAAGATCATGACAAATTCTCAGATTGCATATTATACATGAGATCATGACAAATTTTTGTCTCATATTCAATTAAGAAACACATGTGCACTATTCTTCTGTAAACCATGCATATAAATGACATTCTTCTTCATATTGACTAGTGTTATATGTAAATAAGAATACACTAAAATGCTAATTTACATAAATGCATATGTATATCGAAAGATTATTTCATTTAAAAAAAAATCACATTTTGAGTTCAAGCTTATTTCTTTTTCTTGTGGTACAGTATAATTTCACATGATATTGCCAATAAGTCTCCATGTCATCCCTTGACCACATATCAGGTAATAAGATAATGCTTGAGGATTATATCACAACTTACATGAAAAATGGTCTCATAATCTTTTTATCATACAATTTCCCACACACTAGTTTGTGAGTACTGCCTGTAATTTTAACATGTGTATAAAGGGGCAATTATTTTATAAAGTTGTCTTAGGTTGCTGGTTTTCTGAAGACATAAACCGCCTAAGATATGTTTCTGAAAATGTAAATAGAACGGAATCTTTCATGAGTAAATTCTAAATATGCATCCAACTTGCTGAAGTTATACAAAATATGGCATTTTAACCATGATTTTAAATGGACTGCAACTGATATGGTTAAATATAATTGACCGTGCACAAGGTGCACTTAATATAGCCATTCTGATCATTTCATTAGGGCAAAAATTAGTATACATCAAAACAAATTGTATGATAAGAACTTTTCAGATAGTAATAACTATTCAGAAGTACTTTTTGTTAGTTATGATATTAGCTTACTTACAGTTGCAATCTGAGTAGAGTTAGTTAATCTGTTACTCACAGTATCCAGTATCCACAGATTAATCTTTGGTTAGTGTAGTTATTCCAACAGTTAGTCAGGTTAGTTGAGGTTAGTAGTTATTAGGTGAACGCCTGCAGTTGGAGGAGTTGAATCTCATCCTTAATTTTTATGATGAGATAAAACCCTCTCCACTACAAATTACACCTAGTCTCAAAATCCTCATAAATCTCCTCACAATCTCCATTGCAAAAATTAGGCAAATTACACCTAGTCTCAAAATCCTCATAAATCTCCTCACAATCTCCATTGCAAAAATTAGGCAAATTTTTAAAACATTCTCTCATAGAAATAACATGTCTCCAAAAGAACAAACAAAACCTCATAGTCAACTCAACTTCATAAATCAGATACTACAATTCTTAAAAGATTTATATTCATATTACTATGAAAATCAGCAACAAAATAAAGCACACATACATACTATAGATTTGATCTGTCAAACTAACACTAGCAATCAAACATGGAAACAGCAGTAATAGCAAGAAAACAGGTCCAAACTCAGTCCTACTTAAGTTAACAATTCAAAAAACATTTGGCAGAATTAAATTCTAGTAAAATGCAGTCCTGAAATTTTTGTACAAATATAGTACAGTCAATGAATATAGAAATAACTATCCTTATCAACTAAAAACAGTGCTACACTTTTTCAAAATAATCAAATTCCAAGTCATAGCCACTTTTAACATTTGAACAGGTTAACATAAAAATGCTGGCTCATCTATATTTCAAAAGACCCACATATAAACCCTACATTGTGTAACTTACAGAAAATATTTCCTTTCAATATACACATAAATTTTGTAGTACTATAAGTGTGTTCTCAAAGCAAACAAATTTATTTTCTACAACCAATAAAGTTATAAATCTAAATTTAAACAATAACTCATCAATCTATTTCCTTTAAATTTATTTGTCTCTTCAAATATTGTATGAAATTAAACTTGACATTTTTGATACATTTTTCACATGTAAAAAAATCTAAAAATAAAGTCAATGGAAATAAAACAAAAAGGCACGAGAGAAAAAGAATAAATTGAATTTTACCTGAACAAGAAGGTTTAATCAACCTCACAAAAATGATTTAAGTTCAAACTTCACCTAAGTAACACCTAAAAAAACTGAAATCCGAAACCAGCTAGCACTTGTTATACTACAGCTTGTCTTAACAAATCTGAGTTGTTAACTAGCTGGACTATAATATATGGATATGGCGACCCTAATACTATTTGTACCGTGTAATGACAGTTACTCAAATATTCAGAGATCATCCTAAAACCTAACATTGACCATGTCACCTTATCTACGCGATCCCCATCAAGAATGCACAAATATCAAATATTGAATATGTATAGACATGAATTGTTTTACCCGTTATCTATAGTCATCATTTTTGAAGGAAGGTATAATATATTATCATTTGTGTTAAAAGTTTGATAAAATTCAGAATACACTATATGATTTTCTTCTAAATTTCTTCCTAGTTTAGTTTTCTTTAATCCAATTTATCAAATTATGTATTTTTAGGTGCTATTCACCCATTTTTCATTACAAGGCATTTTAATTCAAATAACAAAAGAGATGATATTATTTTACAAAATGCAGAAAACTTTTATAATATTTCTAAATGTGACTTTTTAATATTGATTACAAATGAAATATTCCTGTTTTACTATAGTATAAAAGTACAACTGTATCAAACATTTGGTAGAATACCTTAAGCACATCAGATCAGTTTAGGATTATGTAGAAAGGTTAATCCAACATGCATGAAAATTTTGTAAGAAATTTAACCAAACTAGGTCATCATATAATTATTTGGCAAAAACACATTACCCAAAATGCATCAGAATTTGCAAGAAATTTTATCCAAAATGCATCAGATATTTTGCTGAAGAAATTGCAGTCTATCATGCATTTAGTAGAAAATGTTGCATACAAAACAACTGATATTTGAAATGAAATAAAAAAAAAACAGATGAACTCTATATAGATACTTTACAAACTTTTCTGGAAATGTTTGAAGCATAGTTCAAAATGTTATTCCATCTTTTAAATAATTAAAAGTTTTAATATTGCAAGACATAATCAGATTATAATAAAAACAGAATGGAATTGCTTTTCAGAGACCAGACAGGCTCTAACTTTACATTACTATCATTTCATAGTAGTATCATACAGAAATCTGTGTCATTTACTTATTTTCCTAAGTGGCTAACTCTTATAAAATGTAAATAGAAGACTTTAGCATACTTAACAAGCAACCATTTATATAATTTATAAAGATAGATAACACTAACAGAAATTGATTTTTCTATGTTATATTGTTGAGGGGGTGATAGCCAAACATTTCTCCAATACCTATCTATCACCTTGATTTTCTGTACTAAACATATATGAGGATTCTTTTATTTCAATCACATAGAAGAACTGAAAATATGTACTTATACTTGCCAAGTGAACTAAATTGAGGGGTAATTCCACTATTACACATTTTCTTTAAAAGAAATATTTGAATCAATCTTCATATATGATAGTCATAACCTATTGTATTCTATTTTAGAAAAATGTTAATTTTCAGTATAAAAGTTTAATGATTTGGATACTCAATAAATACATTTGTTGCTTTTAATTTTTGTTGGTGTGTTTAGGACAAGTTTTTAGAAGAGTTTGCTCTGATATCTATTAGTTCATATAAATCCTGTTATTTTTGTGTATTGTAATAATAAAAGTATCATTATTTATACCACAGATTTATAAAGTATTTATTATTGAGCTTAGTATCATTGTTATGCCTATTTCAGAATTACTGGTATATAATCAGTCATTGATTTATTTTCCATATAATTTTCATATAATAGATATTCAATTCTCTGATTTAATTTCATATGATTAATATAAATTTGCAAGTTTGAATAGTTTATGCATGCCACCACATAAATATTAATTAATAGGACACTTTCATGAAGATTGATAATTATGCAAAATTTTCCGATATAAGAAAAACTTTGCAGTATTTAAGCTGTATTGTCTCTCAATTGGAGATTTTCTTGATTGAAATATATTTCCAACAGAAATATTATAAATTTATCCCATATTCCACAGGAGATTACCAATGTTTGGCTGGAGAATCCCCTAAATACTGGAGATATATACCTTTAGTCTGCAGTTTATCATGTATGAATTAAGAATTTGATAAAAAAGAGATTGAAAATATCAAGGGTGCAATCAAAACCATGTCCAATAAAAATAGACAACACCATGACTAAAAATAAAATGGACTAAAAGACCAACAACAACAACAAAATACAGAAAACCAAAACTGTAAATAACTGTCACCATTACAGATATAAAATGTATTGAAAAGGTAGGAATGTGGGATGAAATACATAGATATCTTTACAGAACCCATGAACTCTTTGATTGTCAGCAGGATTAAAGTTAAATTTTCCAGTTACAATGTACAGTATATGCCAAACTTTACAATTATTCTACAACCTTCAAATGTAAAGACTATGCTTTACAACCAAGTGATCTAAATACCACACAGGATTACTTATTGAAAATACTTCCTATCTAAGGCCCATGCACAGGTTGTCATGTCACTCTAGTTTTTTAAGAAGTATTAAAGCAATGATTTCTATAGGCATTTCTTCAAAATGGACTAAACAGTACGTTCTAAGTTAAAATGAAAAAAAAAAAAAACACTGTGAAATAATACAGTAAATTTTCTCCCTCAATATAGGTTAATGTTAAGTTGATGGACAGGACTTAACTTTGTCAACATGAGATATAAAATACTCTTTGATTCAAGGAGATAAGAGAGCACAAACAATTTAAACCATTAATCCTCATCTAAATAATTCACACAAAATTTGCTGATAATATTCATAGATAAATAAGTTTATTAGGTTTTCAATTAAGTCATCAATTCTTTGTACAATGTTCACAACTTTCCATTGTGTTTAGATATTTCAAATAAAAGATGTATGAAGGAAAGATTAAGACTGTTTAGGCTTTTTTTCCGGTGTGATAGCACTTCTAATAACTATTATATAAAAAAAAGTAAAAATAATTCTTTTGTTTCACTTATTTTTTAGCACTTGCATTTACTTTGTAAAAATTTTGAGCAACCCTTAATTTACTGCTGCTTGAGAAACGAGTCAAGATTGGCAAAGAAATTTCCAATAGATTCTTTTATTATATGTACTTGTCCAAACTTGATCAAGTTTATCATGACATTGTTAAAAATTTTGCAATTTTTATATATCATGTGTTTGTGTAAAACAGATTTTTTTCCCATCTGAATAATGTCTGATTTGGAAGGAAATGACCTTTATATGGATATGATAGATAATTATTTTCTGCCATCAGGAAAGGTTTTAAACTTTAACTTTTATTTTATTGCAATCATTAATGGTAATGTCAGACGATAGTCAGATTAAAATGCCTTTTCTCTAAATTTGATTTTGAAGCTCATTTCAGTAAAAAAATAAATAAACATAAAATAAAACATGTATAAGTATAATAGCCTTAGTTTGCTTAATCATCTAATCATTCTGTATGTCCAGGTCTATGTTTACTCAGAAACAAATCTGATCCATTTATTATAATATAAACAGCAAACACTTAAACTCATCTTTATATAATGGGGTCTTAAAATAATCTGGCCAAGTTTACAAATTTGGTTTATCACTTATGTGGGAACAAATATTTGTGAAGTGATTATAATTGACAAAACCAGAATTCTCTTCCATGAAAGTCATCCCAACCACATAAAAGTCAGACAAGAGGACAACACTTGTTTATTTATTATAGAAAAAAAAACACTAATTGTCTCCCTTTAAAGACAAAAAGACCACACAATATATCCACTTACAATTCTATACTAGAGAACTTGTCAATTTGTTAAAAGTGTATAATTATCTCATACCATATCCTTAATTGGTATATTATAAGTATGAAAAGTGGAATCGTCAACTGTGGAAAAGTTTCCATGTATATTAAGTTTGTTAAGATTTTTGAGATAAGCCACTTACAACTTAACTATTATTTTAACTTAAGGGATAACAGCACATCTTTTTAGGATTTCCTTTATTATAAATTAAAATTTGTAAGGCCAAACATATGAATTCTTAAGTAATACTAATTCTAATAGCAAAATATGACAAATATATAATACTACTATATAATAACAACTCTCTTGTCTCAAGGTCTTTTAAATTTTTTGGATTTTATAAGACCAAAATGAACTTGATGACAGTTTGAACTAATTCTACTAGCTTAATACCAAATACCAAACCATACCATTTTGACAAATATTTCATACACATTACTGCACAAAATTTATGCTATTGTCTGACTTATACTTTTATGTACATTTTTACAATTCTCTCAAAGTTTATCTCATTGGTGTAAGCTCCAATTTTTAGTTACTAATAGCCTTATTTACTTATTTAACATATACCTCCCCAAATCCAATCTATATTTAGCTATCAATATCCCTTATTTACATTATACTACCAGTACCCCACTCCACTAATCTTAATTCAGCTATTAACATTCATAATTTACATTATACAACCAGTAGCCTCCCCCTTAATTCTATATTCAGCTATCAATATCACTAATTTCCATTTACTTATTCCCTTAATTCAGCCCAATATGCAACATATTCTCATGGTTAAATAATATGATTTTTTTAAATGATAATTTTACGTTTGCATCAGATTTGAAAAAATCTTAAGATTATACCTTTTAATAAAATACATTCTTCCTACAGATAAGAAAAAAAAAATTACACTCATTGTTCTTACAACAAACAAAGGGTTCAAAATGATGGCAAGATATCCCCCCTTTAAAATATGATAGGAAAAGATTAACTTGGCCACAAGAGGTTTGAAATTATACTGGAAACAACAGGTGGTTTGTCTTAAGGCATGATAAAATGTAACGCTGATAATGTGTCCATACCGAAAATTCATGCTGTCGTCTAGAAACTATCTCATATGGTTCAAATATTTTCGTTTATATTTAGACAAAATCTCAAGGATGATTTTTTCGTAAAAACTTGTACAGTAAAGGGCAAAATTTAGATAATTATGACATGTAAGTCAGTTAAATGTACAACATAAGTGTTTCTTACAAAATAAAAAAAATGATCACAATTTATGTTAGCTTCATTCACTTGTCAGTTAATGCATTTTTAAATTTCAAGTGGTGTCTATTCAATACAAGTTTGTATGGTAAACACCTTTATAAATCAAGAACAACTCTGGCTTTTAAGAAAGTTAATAGAAAGTTAAACAAGATATATTCTTGGTCTCTGTGTGTGGTGATAGTGGCTCAGTCATAATGAGCTGGAAGAGTTAGATCTGGCAACACAATAGACTGCTAAGACCAAACCTTCCAACTCATCATAAAGAGCAGGCAGGCTGACAACTCACTATACAAAAGTAACTACTAAGACCAAAGCGGTCAACAAATGAAAATAGTAGACATACTAACAATGTACACAACTCACTATACAAAAGTAACTACTAAGACCAAAGCGGTCAACATATGAAAATAGTAGACACACTAACAATGTACACAACTAACTGTACAGTTTCATCAAACTATTAACAAAACATTTTAACTCAAGCTGGTTAAAACAAAATACAGTTGACCATAATGACAAACCTAAACAAGACAAAACATTCCACAGGCAGACAATCACTCAGACTACTGAAACCAAGGACTACAATATCTCATTTAATGCACAAATCAGGTAAAAATACAAATCATACTGCCTGAATAAAACAGTAAAATGTACTGGTCATATAACCAGCCATACAATGGGAGCAGTACCTAATATACAGTCAAATAATTGACTAATCAGAAATGGTGTTCAATACCAAAGTAACAATGACAAACAGACATTATAACATGTCAAATCTTTGCACTGTTGTGTACAAAATTACTGGCAATATCAAAACAAGACATTAGAACAGAGTGAAACATTAAACCTGCCACTTAGCTGCTCCTCACTCCTAAGTTGTAGCCAAAACAACTTAAATAGTAACTCAAAAACATACAAAACTTATCCATGTAAAATTAACATTAAACCATGCTCTACAGAAGGTTTCAAAATTCCATCACAAGACATCTGATGTACATCCACAGAAACTAGTTTACAAGTATAAAGTGAAAATGTAAAAAAGCTACATAGTAAGAAACACTATGAGTAAAGCACAATAACAGCTGATATACTTGACTACACAAGGATATGATAGGTCATCTGATTTAAGACACAGGAAAACTCTACTTGTTTCAAACTAAATCCTTAATCCCTATAAACCTAAGACATAAAGAATGACAAAACTTTACCTTGTCTCCAGTGGTCCTGTTATACCGGTGTTTTACCTGAAGCACACCTGAATGAAACTGTAGGGATGTCCAGCATTTTATTAGGTCTTGAAGAGCTTACAAACACTGACTTTGTACTTAGACCTCGACAGGAAGATTCTATTATCTTAACAAAGGGATAACAGGTCAAGACAAAGTCTAATCTCCCTACCACACACACATGACCAAGAATATTTATATTGCATTAATGCATAATCAAATTCTAATTAGACAAAAATTAATATGTGAACTATCTTTGAAAAATACACACTTTATGCAATGGAATGTAGCTGTCCTTTACCTTTTTGTTTGAACAAGATGAAGGAAAAGTCAAATAAAAATAAATTTAATTTAAAAACCATTGAAATCCTAATTGATAAGAGATAATATATTATCATAAAGAAATAAATTAGGGCAAAGTAAACACTTTATATTAAGACAAAATTGTTATGTCAAGTCAATGTCCTTATGGCCTGTGATAAAAAAGGTTACATGTCTATGGCTAATTATGGACACACTCGTTAAAATATTATTAATTAGGTGATTGCTTTTACTAAGTGGTAGATTAAGGATAGCACTAAATATATAGTATCTATCTATAATGTATTGCAACCCGTGACCTTGACAATAAATATGTATATCCAATCAGAACTTCACTATTTTTCAAACTTGATCTATTTACTATACTTGAATTAGTTGGCATGTATTTTATTAAAAATGTCTTATTCTAAACATGCCCGACTGGCCCTTATTTACCATGTCTTATGTTTTTTTTCCTTCATTTTCACAGAGTTGATAAATATTCAAGTATAATCATCATACATGACTCATGGTTTATCATAAAGATTTTCCACTGAAAAGTTCATGTAATTTTTCAACTCACAATAATTTCATACAGACAAAATTGCATGCAACGCCAAAGACTCAAACAAATCTAAACATATCTGTCAAAGGCAATGAAGAAACTGCATCATAATTCTTTTTTTTTATGGTGTAAGCTTCCAACATAAGTTTTTATTTCAATTAATCCTTGAGATATTGAATTACATCATACTCCATTGTGTTCTCTAAGACTGAGACTTGCATCTCTACTGGATTAGCAAACTTGATTTTAGTCTAGAATTGAGGTATTTTTCTATGTGATTTCACACCTTATGTTTCATGTCTTTTGGACAGAGCATCCATCCTATTATAATGAACACAGGTCTAATTTTTATGTGTTTGGGACTGAAGCATCCCTCCCTTAGTGATCACACACTTCATTTTTTATATCTTTTGGACAGAGGATCCCTCCCCTTGTGATGACTGATCACACACCTAATGTTTGATATGTTTTTCACTCAAGCATCCCTCCCTATGTGATTACACACCTAAAGTTGTATGTGTTTGGTCCCTATGGGATCACACACCTTATGATTTATGTGTTTTGGATTAAGGAATCCCTCCCTTTGCCATCATACACCTAATGTTTTATGTGTTAAGGACAGAGGAATCCCTCCCTATGCTTTCACACACCTAATGTTTTATGTGTTTAGGATTGAGGTATCCCTCCCTATGAGATCACACACCTCATGTTTTATGTGATTTGGATTGAGGCATCCCTCCCTATGCTAATGTTTTATGTGTTTGGGACTGAGGTATCCCTCTCTATGTGACCACACACCTAATGTTTTATGTGTTTAGGTTTGAGGTATTCATCCCAATGTGACCACACACTAAATGTTTTATGTGTTTGGGACTGAGGTATCCATCCCTCTGCGATTACACACCTTATGTTTTATGTGGTTGGCACTGAAGCATCCCCCCTATGTAATTACACACTTAAGGGTTTATGTGTTTGGCACTGAAGCATCCCTCCCTATGTGACCACACAATTAATGTTTTATATGTTTAGGAAAGATACCTCAATCCCTTAGGCTATGTGATCACACACCTAATGTTTTATGTGTTTGGACTGAGGCCCCTTCCGTAGGTGATCACCAATACTGATTTTTTACATGTTTGGGATTGGAGCATCCCTACATATGGGTTCACAAACCATGATTTTTTATGTATCTATGACAGAGAATCCCTATTGGGTCACATGTACTTTATGAGACCAAGACCAAGGATCCTTTCCTACAGAATAACACACCTTTTTTGAGCATCCTCCTGATGTGTTATGTCTATGTGGTTGAGGCTTTTCTATCTAATTAGGATCACATATCCTAATATGCCATGTCTCTGGGACTGAGACATTCCTTTTAATGAGGGATCACACTTCCTGAAATTTAGATCTTGTGTAGATCTAATAACAGGCACTTAGTCTCTGAAAAAAAATTACCTTTTTACTTTAATATTGAGGTGCATAGATAATTTTTTTTCAGAGACAAGTGCCTATGGATCTAACATAAAGACACACGAATTATGCTAATTCACTGGAGCAATATTTATTTCAACAAGTAACGATTTTTTAAATTATCTACTGATAAAATATAATTTGAACTATCCTGGTGTGAATATAAAATGTATTGGTTAACACATCAAAGGTTTCCAATATAAATTTACTCATGATTGTTAATAAGACCAAAATGAACCTATCTTTGTTTCGTTATGATGTAATGGTGGTCAAAATAATGATCAATGAACAAATAAATGTAAAGTAATCATGATTATAAATAGCCTATAAATAAAAATAAATCATGTTATCACATACTTTTACTCTAAAACTCTGATAACACTTTTACCATAGTAGAATTTTGTGTTTTTACTATTTTCCATTTCGATAAAAAATTGTTAATGAATGAATAATTTATTTAAATGAATGACAAAATAGTGCTTATTGACCTTCTACATGTATAACTATACTACGAAATTCTGTTATCTATTACATGTTTAACAAATTACGAGTGAACAATGAATTTTAAGATATTTGAACATCAAGGTTCATCATCCTGTCCTTTGAACGGCTGGGGTGATTTCTATAATCTGATTACTGCAGATAAAACAGTTACAAGTCTAATCCAGTGTTGTACAAAGTTCTGGGTAATCAATGTTTGAATTATTTTTGTCTACATTTGTCTATATTTGATATAGGTTTGTTGTTTTAACACAGAAATTTGCTGATTGTAACAAAAACACTTTAATTGATTTTAAAGTAACTACGGTTTGATTTCCTACTTATAAAGATGGGTTTTCTGGTAATTGCATGCTAAACCAGTTTTTATTAATTTGTAAAAGAATAGGGCCACAAATGGCCCTAAAACATTTCCCTTCTTAAACTAGATAATTGCATTTTACAACATGCATATTTTGATACTTACATTTTACAATATGCATAATCAGATAATTGCATTTTACAATATCCATATTCAAATAAGCTGGACCTTTATTCTATTAACAGTTGGCTTAGACAAAGTTTTAAAGTGTTATTCCAGTTTTTAGCCTAATTTCAGTTTGTTGTTTTTTTATTTATAAGGTCTATTTCCTTCTGGAAAACACTGGCCTATGTAGGAACAAAAATTTGTTATAGAAAGATGACTGAGTAGTATTTGCATTTATTCCTTATTTTCACATTTTTAAAATTAAATATTGGTGATAAATACAAGATTGAAATTCATGGAATTCCAGTGCCAGTATTGATCTTCATACATTGACTCTTCAATATCTTTAAATTCTAATAAATTGTGATTTAACAGACATGTAGTGGTAAAACTTTATCAAATACTTTTGTTAATCCATTTCAATGATATAATTCAGGGACATCAAATAACTAAGGAATATTTTATTTACTAATCTTCAAGCATTCAAAAATAACTATTCATATACATAACCAACTCTTAAAAGAATATAATCAGTGGCTCCATAGGAAAAATGACAGACACTAGAATTTTTCAGAGTGTTTATTGGAACTCTTCAGTTTTTCAGTGCTTCAAAATACAACAACTACCATTCATCTTAACTGAGTATCATATTGATAGTACTCAAATGGAATGATAAAAGTCAATGGAATTCAACCACTGGTTTTAATCAGGTTACTCCAATTGTTGAAGAGTTCAATGAATTTTATAAAATTCTGTTGTTTTAACATAATGATAATAATCAGTTAAAATGAAGAAAAAAAAAATACAAATACAAATGTACCAGAGAGTGAAATTATTGTATACATTTATGGTACTAATATAAATCAGTCTGTTGAATTTTAATATAAATCAGTCTGTTGAATTTCTCTTTTGAATTGTTTCACATTTTATCATCCAATGGCCTTTTAAGGCTTACTGTACAGTATAAATTTGTTCAGGGTTGAGGCCACATCCAATGGCCTTTCAAGGCTTACTGTACAGTATAAATTTGTTCAGTGTTGAGGCCACATCCAATGGCCTTTTAAGGCTTACTGTACAGTATAAACTTGTTCAGGGTTGAGGCCACATCCAATGGCCTTTCAAGGCTTACTGTACAGTATAAATTTGTTCAGGGTTGAGGCCACATCCAATGGCCTTTTAAGGCTTACTGTACAGTATAAATTTGTTCAGGGTTCAGGCCACATCCAATGGCCTTTTAAGGCTTACTGTACAGTATAAATTTGTTCAGGGTTCAGGCCACATCCAATGGCCTTTCAAGGCTTACTGTACAGTATAAATTTGTTCAGGGTTCAGGCCACATCCAATGGCCTTTCAAGGCTTACTGTACAGTATAAATTTGTTCAGGGTTCAGGCCACATCCAATGGCCTTTCAAGGCTTACTGTACAGTATAAATTTGTTCAGGGTTCAGGCCACATCCAATGGCCTTTCAAGGCTTACTGTACAGTATAAATTTGTTCAGGTTCAGGCCACATCCAATGGCCTTTCAAGGCTTACTGTACAGTATAAATTTGTTCAGGGTTGAGGCCACATCCAATGGCCTTTTAAGGCTTACTGTACAGTATAAATTTGTTCAGGGTTCAGGCCACATCCAATGGCCTTTTAAGGCTTACTGTACAGTATAAATTTGTTCAGGGTTGAGGCCACATCCAATGGCCTTTTAAGGCTTACTGTACAGTATAAATTTGTTCAGGGTTCAGGCCACATCCAATGGCCTTTTAAGGCTTACTGTACAGTATAAATTTGTTCAGGGTTCAGGCCACATCCAATGGCCTTTTAAGGCTTACTGTACAGTATAAATTTGTTCAGGGTTGAGGCCACATCCAATGGCCTTTTAAGGCTTACTGTACAGTATAAATTTGTTCAGGGTTCAGGCCACATCCAATGGCCTTTTAAGGCTTACTGTACAGTATAAATTTGTTCAGGGTTCAGGCCACATCCAATGGCCTTTTAAGGCTTACTGTACAGCAGTGTTTTCCCTAGGCTGTTCAAGCAATGCGGTACCGCTACGCATAAATTTCGACCGCCATGTTTTCATCATTGCCGCAATGCATCCCGCTATGTGTGAAAATTATAACTGTGTAAAATATTTATTATCGATTTTGAAAGTGAAGTGACATTGACCACACTCCACATGTGTTTTAAACTCATCCGACTGATAATTGGATGCATCATGTCGCGTGCTGGGATTTTACAACCTTCTTGATTAGTTGGTTATATATCGAGACTTCGGTTACATAATAGAAGTTGTTAGTTAGCTGATAAATAAATAGTCAGATTAATCTTCAATGCATATCTTTCTGTGCTAAATAAAAAGTTTAACCTTCTCCAGTATAAATTTCACCTTAAAACGGGTGTTTGACATCGTTATTTTACTGTGATCTTTAAAAAGTAGAAATTTTAAATTTGGTATAGTCTCTGGTATTATAAAATAAAACTAACGTAATTTCACCGAGAATGGACAAAACTTTTTGTTTTAATAAAGTTTCGCAGTTTTTTCATCAGCTATATTAACATCGATGAATTATTTTTTGATTGGTCATAACAATCAGTTATTCTTAGATTAGTCGCGGTTGATTGATTACATCAAAGAATACGCATCACCGCCACCGGGCCGAGAAAAAGGCGTGTCTTATGAAATATTTAAAAGATTTGATAGAAAAACTTTCAAAACATACGTAGTTATTTACGGAAATATTGTTTTTAATAAACTTGTGTTGTTCTATTTTTATTTGAATGGGTCACATGAAGCTTAAGTGTAGTGGATTCATTTGCCGTTTTTTACACAAGTGGGGCTAAATTTCTTTCACTTCGGCAAGATAGGATTTTAACAATTATGAAGCGTTATAAATAAATCGGACAGGGATGTATTTAAAAAAAATAGTTACAAATTGTCATGAAATAAAATGTCAGCTTAGCTTCCAAACAATGTCATCCGTATGTCCGTATGTCAGGTATTCTTTATTGACGACTTCTGTAATTAACGCAATAAACTTTGTGTATTGTTTCCTGTAAAATCTCTGTGAAGCGATGATGACATTCAAAGTTTTATTTAACAACTTGCTGTTGATGCTGAAACCATTCTATCAGCAAACTGAGGACACTGTTGGTGAAAGAATGTAAAGACATTTAGACAGACAATGACAAAGTTGCCAGTCTTGGAACTTTGTATCCTTGTCTGTCTAAGTATGCAGCAATGAGTCTTCCATTGCCAGTTTCAACAGCTGATTGTGAAAGGTGTTTTTCATGCTTAAACAGAGTTAAAACACCTTTGAGAAAAAGACTATGCCAAAAAGTGCTGAATTGCTTAATGCATATATCAATTGAAGGACCAAAGGAGGAAGATTTTGATTTTGAAAAATGTGTGGTGACCTTTGGAAAGTTGAAACAGAGGAAGATATCAACAAAATAATGTGTACATGACATTTATTTGTAAATAACTATTGCAGACTGGATTATTTTTATTTATATTGTTTATAAAGTCTTTCATTAATTCCTCTCATCTGTAATAAATACTTTAAAGTTCCATGACTTATATGAATTGCTGTACCTATAATAAAACAATTAGATTGGTATATGGCTTTAAACATATAAATTATGTAGTGTTACTAATTCTGGAAAAAGAAGCATCGCGCGCCACGTTGCAAATTCACCATGGACCCACCATGCATGAAAAATTTTCTAGGGAAGACACTGTACAGTATAAATTTGTTCAGGGTTGAGGCCACATCCAATGGCCTTTTAAGGCTTACTGTACAGTATAAATTTGTTCAGGGTTCAGGCCACATCCAATGGCCTTTTAAGGCTTACTGTACAGTATAAATTTGTTTAGGTTGAGGCCACATCCAATGGCCTTTTAAGGCTTACTGTACAGTATAAATTTGTTCAGGGTTGAGGCCACATCCAATGGCCTTTCAAGGCTTACTGTACAGTATAAATTTCAGGGTTGAGGCCACATCCAATGGCCTTTTAAGGCTTACTGTACAGTATAAATTTGTTCAGGGTTCAGGCCACATCCAATGGCTTTTCAAGGCTTACTGTACAGTATAAATTTCAGGGTTCAGGCCACATCCAATGGCCTTTTAAGGCTTACTGTACAGTATAAATTTGTTCAGGGTTGAGGCCACATCCAATGGCCTTTCAAGGCTTACTGTACAGTATAAATTTGTTCAGGGTTCAGGCCACATCCAATGGCCTTTTAAGGCTTACTGTACAGTACAAATTTGTTCAGGGTTCAGGCCACATCCAATGGCCTTTTAAGGCTTACTGTACAGTATAAATTTGTTCAGGGTTCAGGCCACATCCAATGGCCTTTTAAGGCTTACTGTACAGTATAAATTTGTTCAGGGTTCAGGCCACATCCAATGGCCTTTTAAGGCTTACTGTACAGTATAAATTTGTTCAGGGTTGAGGCCACATCCAATGGCCTTTTAAGGCTTACTGTACAGTATAAATTTGTTCAGGGTTGAGGCCACATCCAATGGCCTTTCAAGGCTTACTGTACAGTATAAATTTCAGGGTTCAGGCCACATCCAATGGCCTTTTAAGGCTTACTGTACAGTATAAATTTGTTCAGGGTTGAGGCCACATCCAATGGCCTTTCAAGGCTTACTGTACAGTATAAATTTCAGGGTTCAGGCCACATCCAATGGCCTTTTAAGGCTTACTGTACAGTATAAATTTGTTCAGGGTTCAGGCCACATCCAATGGCCTTTCAAGGCTTACTGTACAGTATAAATTTGTTCAGGGTTCAGGCCACATCCAATGGCCTTTTAAGGCTTACTGTACAGTATAAATTTGTTCAGGGTTCAGGCCACATCCAATGGCCTTTTAAGGCTTACTGTACAGTATAAATTTGTTCAGGGTTGAGGCCACATCCAATGGCCTTTCAAGGCTTACTGTACAGTATAAATTTGTTCAGGGTTGAGGCCACATCCAATGGCCTTTCAAGGCTTACTGGCCTTTTAAGGCTTACTGTACAGTATAAATTTGTTTAGGGTTCAGGCCACATCCAATGGCCTTTTAAGGCTTACTGTACAGTATAAATTTGTTCAGGGTTCAGGCCACATCCAATGGCCTTTTAAGGCTTACTGTACAGTATAAATTTGTTCAGGGTTGAGGCCACATCCAATGGCCTTTCAAGGCTTACTGTACAGTATAAATTTGTTCAGGGTTGAGGCCACATCCAATGGCCTTTCAAGGCTTACTGTACAGTATAAATTTGTTCAGGGTTGAGGCCACATCCAATGGCCTTTCAAGGCTAACTGTACAGTATAAATTTGTTCAGGGTTGAGGCCACATCCAATGGCCTTTTAAGGCTTACTGTACAGTATAAATTTGTTCAGGGTTGAGGCCACATCCAATGGCCTTTTAAGGCTCACTGTACAGTATAAATTTGTTCAGGGTTGAGGCCACATCCAATGGCCTTTCAAGGCTTACTGTACAGTATAAATTTGTTCAGGGTTGAGGCCACATCCAATAGCCTTTTAAGGCTTACTGTACAGTAAAAATTTGTTCAGGGTTGAGGCCAGAGTAGGAACTTGGGCCAGACGGTGAAGTATAGTTGTTCAAATCATTTAATGTTAAGTAGTTAGTTGTCACATTGGCTATCATACCACATTTCCTAGTTTTCATATTATTTTCAAATTTACAATATTTTTTTCTAACTCTTTCAACATTTTCTCTTCCTGAGTGACAATTAAATATTTCATAATGCACTAAATCCTATTTACACCTAAAAATTACTTTTTAAACTTATTCCCTTAGTAACCTACATTTGGTAATATTGTTTTCAGTGTGTTACATGAAGTAATTATTAATTCAAATGCAGTGGTTTACAATTATTTTGATAATTAATGGTTTTGTTGACAAATTTATTATCAGTAAACAGGTACTTTGAGTGATAATGATAATGATAATGATAAATTTATTTTATTATAGTGTCACATATTGATTGACATAATAAAGTACACAATATATATATATCATCAGTTAAAACATTCAATTAATTTCCAGCCATAAAATTGACTTATGAGACACTTTTAAAATTCTATATTTACACTAAATTCTTAAAAAATCTGTATTTACACAAAGTTACAATCACGTTATCTGTTGAATAAAAATAAATAAAAATTAATCTAAACGATTAAAAATAAATAAAAGTTAAAATTAAATAAAATAATGTTAAACTAAACTATAACTATCACAGTTAATTATATTGCAATCAATTAAATAAAAAAAAATAAAACATTTCTTCACTTCAGTATAAAATTATAACTTTAAATTAAAACAAAACAGGTATTTTGAGATCAGGGAAACAAATTTTGATTTCCTATGGTTTAGTCACTTTTATAAAATTTATTTTCCATTCTCTTAGGATCTAATATTAAATGAAGCTATGAATGAAAACAAATTACAAGCATATTTTCCGTTACTTTTTGACAGCTAAGAGATAATCTTAGTAACAAGACTCAGCTAGTGTAATTAGGATGTATTGCACAGATGAATTAGTTCATGAAATAGTACATTCAGGCTGAAAATCATGCATCAGGACCTTTAAAGTGCTTGAATGATAACCATTAGTGACTACTTCCAGCATTAAAATCTATCAATTTTTGTTTATAGACTTTAAACTGCTTAAAAGTTTATATAGTGCATGTTTATACATGTACATTGTACTATTAAACTCCTGGGTAAAGTCTTTTCTCTTTGTTGCTCTCAAAAGTAAATAGGAAAGACTTATTCACAATCTAGTCAAAATAGATCTGATCTGCAACATGACATGATTAAATAATTCAACTTTTCAGAATATAAAGAGTTGTTTGCACAATAAAATGAAAATAACATTATGCCATCAGTTGGATAACAATGTTTTTATGTTCATTTTTATATAAACAAAATAATTACCCAGAATGTATTAGTTACTGATTATCATAATACAAAACTGTTCTTTGTCATTGTGACAGGCAAAATACCCATCTTTACATTTCTACTATAGGAAGATTATATCCCCAACCCGTTATATTGTTGTGATGATGTCTAAATCATAGACATGCATCCATTTTCAAAACCACAGCACACATCATGCAGTTCAGTTGAAAGCCAGTGTATACAGTTAAGACACTGCCTTTAAAACAAACCTTGCAGATATGACTTTGGGTCAAGACATGACAAATTCTGGTATCAAGGATATAATGTGAGTTAAGTATGATTCTGATTTAAATGTATATTAAGTTATCAACATTCCAAGCATACAGTATGTTTGGTATTGCCCAGAAGCAACTTAACACAAACATGCACACAGAGAGACAAAAATTTTTTTTTTCAATACTGCACAAATTTTTGAAATTATAAATTATTTTTCCTTGATAATAAGGATGGAATCAGAGGATTTTCGCATTGACACAAATGAAATTTGAAGCTTGTTGTTGAATCTTAAAATAGCAGGTTATTTTAATTCTATATGAATATAATAATTAATATGTATAACTCTTCATTCAATTGCTTGTGACAGAACTAAGCTATATAATATATAGAGAATATCATACAAGGTTTTTTTTGTATTACAGCCGATATCAGCCTGATAAATTAGTTAAAGGATCTGATATTGGTGTTAATATGTGAAGTGATTTGGAAAAAACTTTTTGAAGAATTTATTTCATAATAACTTTTATAAGCCATCGAGGACATGTACATCATCAGGCATTAAAAGGGTTAATATAAACCCTTCAGTATGCCATAACACTTATTATTAAATATATAATAAATCTCATAAAACAACATCATAATTATTTTTGTATGAACATTGATGAAAAAAAAAAGTATCTTCTTAATATAAGCAACATCATAATATTTCATAATGACTGCAAACAGAAAGATCCTCTGCATATCAAAATGCAACAATTTTTTTTCTGCTTTGTGAGAAATATATTTAGCAGACCTGCTTTATTTCAGTTGATCCATTGCTTTGAGAAAAAGTTAAGACATACATTTTGTCATAAGATCCAGAGTAAAACTATGTTTCTACAATTGCAGTTAGACTGGATGTCAGGCAACCTTAAACCTGAACTTAAAGGAAAAGCTTTACCACTCAATATATCAATTTAGGTCAAGGCACAGTAACTGGGCAATGTAAGATTTTTGAAATATTTTGAACTCATTAAAAAAAAAACAGAAAATTATTCATTTTTTCTTTTAAATATTATTCAATGATAAAAATGTATTGAGTTCATTTGAAATTGTGATTCCTCCAAAACAAGTCCACAGAATTTTCTTGAAAATCTATATATTATTGCCCTGAAAAATTCTGTTTCAATAAACCAAAATTATTATAGGATCATCAACTTCATTTTTGTTTTATTCATCATTGAAAGTGTACTTCATGATAAATAAAAGAAGAATGTGTCCATGGGACACAGATGCCTCTAGTTGTAATTTAAGAACCTTAGTGAGCACGCTCACATACCCCACGTCCCCACATTGTCATTGGAGAAATAAAATAAGTGTAAGAAAAAAAAATTGAATCATAATTTCCTGTCGTTATGCACATCTACATAGTATGTCCTTATTATCTACAAAGTTTTTAATGAAATTCTGTGGTGTGGTTTCAGAGGAGTTGCGATGACAAACTGTTGCAGAAGTACATTGAAGCAAATAAGTTCAAAGGGGCGTAACTCCTAGAAAAAAATTGAATCGTAATTTCCTGTCGATATGCAAATCTACATAGTATGTCCTTATTATCTACAAAGTTTCATGAAATTCTGTGGTGTGGTTTCAGAGGAGTTGCGATGACAAACTGTTGCAGTAGTACATTGAAGCAAATAAGTTCAAAGACGCGTCACTCCTAGAAAAAAAAATTGAATCGTAATTTCCTGTCGATATGCACATCTACATAGTATGTCCTTATTATCTAAAAAGGTTTCATGAAATTCTGTTGTGTGGTTTCAGAGGAGTTGCGATGACAAACTGTTGCAGTAGTACATTAAAGTAAATAAGTTCAAAGGGGTGTAACTCCTAGAAAAAAAATTGAATCGCAATTTCCTGTCGATATGCACAACTACATAGTATGTCCTTATTATCTGAACAGGTTTCGTGAAATTCTGTTGTGTGGTTTGAGAGGAGTTGCGATGACAAGAAACAGGACTGACGGACTGACGGACAGACGGACGGACAGACTGACAGACGGATGGACGGACAGACGGGTCAAAAACATTATACCCTCCGCAACCCGTTGCATTGGGTATAAATATGCAAGATATGCAAACTAATTGACATTTTGTTTTCTTTAAAATAAATAAACTACCCAAAACAACGATGTTTCACCAGCTAAGAAACAAAAAGAAGGGGCGGAGAGTTCCTCTATAGAAACTCTGGGTTTTGAAGAGCCAAGTACATCTTCTAATGTTACGATTAGTGTAAAATTGTGGCACCAACTTCAAGTGGTTCTGCAAAATTTATAAGAAAATTCCAAAACAGCTGGCTAAAAGAGTTGTCCTGGTTGATCTACTGTGGATTCATTATTTTTCGTGGGATACCAATTTTCGTGGATTTCGTGGTACAGGTAAACCACGAATTTAAATGTTCAATGAATTACAAATTTTCCATTGACCTGTATGCAGACTTTGGTAAAACCAAGAAATTAAATATCCACGAAAGTGTAAGTTTTTCTCAAACCACGAAAATTGGTACCCACGAAAATAAATGAATCAACAGTATAATGAATATAAAAATAAAATGAGCTGCAAATTTTGCCAGAGCCTTCCTGATTTAGCTGGCCAATTAGATATTTGCTTTCAACAAAGACTAACTTATTTTATGTCTTCTACTCTATACAACAGAAAATTCATTGATATGCTTTTTTACTAGTCTTCATTAGCACTATGGACTAGACTTTCATAACAAATTTCTTAGGCAACATGAAATTATTTCCTGTCCACTAAAATTTTGAATTGGCCATTAAATCTTATATCTGGTGGCCAAAAGGCAACCTGGTCTTTAAGCCTACTTAAAGGGCTGCTGTTAAAATCCCATAACTCTAAAAGCACAAAATGAAAAATTTCCTTAATCAAAAAGGAGTTTTAGTTCTAACATTCAAATATTCCATAAAAGTTTAATGAAAATTGATCCAAGCATTTCTAGCTTTTATACTATGTGTGAATGGATGGAGAGATAGAAAAGGACAAATGTATAAAACTGAAAATGAAGTCAGTGATCCTTTGATTATTTTATATCAAATGTACATAAACCCAATAGGAAAACTCTATTGATAAGTTTAGGAAATATGATTTTCACACAATTCTAAGAATTTTTTCACCTATTCTTACATGCGCATAATAAGAAGGAATATTCATTCAATCATATTTCAGAAAATAAAAAAGATTAATGCACTATTTATTTTGACTGCTAGTATTTCACATGGCAAAGCTATATTCAATAATCTTTATATAAAATCTGTGACAATCGTCCATTTACTGTAATTTGACCTAGGAGTGTGGGAACTACCGACTGTCTGACCTATATTTTGTGTCGGTCTCATAATTCTTTTCATAGTCATGACAGTTAAATTGGTAGAATAGTTGTAAAAGAGAAGGCTTTTAAATGTATTTTCTTACTGGATCCAAATATATGTCCAGCAATGTAAGCCATATTAAATGTTTTACCCTTTTCCATATTGTTTTACATAAAAGAATCTTACTGTTTGAGCTATTTCCTTGTACGTCATGTTATCCCAGTGTTGTCTTTCTGGTGAATTCTGTACAGATATACCATGCTGTGGTTCTATCCAGCATTCAGTCACAATCTGTAATTCCCCATCAGCCTCAGTTGTCTCCATCTCATCCATATCCTCTGATATCGAACTATAAATAGATTCTTGGTTTCATAATATCTATTATTAGTAACAAAATACAATGACCTGAATATTTGCTTGTTCCTGTTGTAACTTATCAACATTAAATATTTTAAAATTCTTACTTTTTTTACATATGATATTTATGCAGCTTTTCAGATTTCACATAAAAGCACAAAAATCTTAGATCATTTACATGTATCTCTAAAGCTGTGATGTAAAATTAATAATTCAATTTTTTTTCTTTTGAATTAAATAAAGTGTATGTAAGTTATAATAAAAATAATTTGATTTAGTTTATTTGGTGTCCTTTCCCTTTCAACAACATTTTTTTTTTTTATCAAATCTTAGTTTAGACACTAATAACTTAACTCTCCTTCATCATCTCTCTCACCTCTTTTAATCTGTTAAAGTTTATCTAGTAAACATGCCTTCTCATTATTCTCATTTAGGATGAAATGTGAACATCACACAAAACTAAAAGTTCTGCTTAAAATTAAGGAAAATACAATATGAAGATATTTCATCAACTCTCACCTATCTAATGTAGTTTTAACATGCGGTGGAAACATAATATACTGGACAACACATATACCTCCATCACTTTGATCCTCCTGAAAAATATATCTCAAATTTAAATAAATCTTCATCAAGCAAGAAAACATTTCTCTTTTTTATAATCTACAGAAAAAAATTTTTAAATGGAGACCGATGATCTTTCAGTATCTCGACCTTGAATATTAAAATCTCATAAACTCCTGAATACTTATAAAATCATTTTCATTTTACTGTTAAAAAATCTAAATAAATCAAACATGACATTCTCATAGTTTCTTTGTTTAATTAATTCACAAATTTTGATGATCAATACTCAATATGTATAAAGAGTCTTAAATAAACTACAGGAAGAATTTACTAATGTGATTATTAAAGTAATAGATTTATAACACCTCTTGAAATCATGCCTTCTTATAGACTTTCTTTTTCCGTTCCTCGTTCTTAATCTTGACCCTTTACACCTAAATATAATCCCAAGTAAACTCAATATTGATAGGGAAAGAAACAGTGGTAAAATGCCTGATATTTTTTTCTTTTATTGTTTGTTGTAGATTTGTCAAAAACATTTTTTTCATCTTTAAAAATTATACTATCTGTAATTATCTCCCCTGTTAAACACATAGTTACTTCCCTTGAAATATACTATCTGTAATTATCTCCCCTGTTAAACACCTAGTTAATTCCTTGAAATTTATGTAATTATCTCCCCTGTAAAACACATAGTTACTTCCCTTGAAATATACTATCTGTAATTATCTCCCCTGTTAAACACTTAGTTAATTCCCTTGAAATATACTATCTGTAATTATCTCTCCTGTAAAACAACTAGTTACTTCCCTTGAAGGGTAAATTCAGTAAATAAATATACGTCTATAGGTTACAAGAGCGCATTTGTTACATTTTACCGGCAAGTTTTTTACCCCAAGATAGTACTCAGAATAGAATCTTGTACGGCTTCTGATTAAATGATACAGGATTGGAATTACTTTTAATCGAAAGCTTATCCAATTAAGTTTACATAAAATGCTCCGCTGGACGCAGCTTGATACAACCGCAGAGGTTGAACCCTGAACAGTTGGGGCAAGTATGGACACAACATTCAAGCTTGATACAGCTTTGAATTGGGATTGTGATTAAATATTTGACACAACATAGGTTTCTGACACAGAATGAATGTGGTCTAAGAACTTAAAATTTTTTAATTTACCTATCATGGTTCAATATCCAAAATCTAAATACATGGTTAGATTCAGCATATCAAAGAATCCAAAGAATTCAATTTTTGATGAAATCAAACAAAGTTTAATTTTGGACCCTTTTGACCTCAATGTGGACCAATTTGATAACAGGGCCCAAAAATCATTTGGACCCTTTGGACCTTAATGTAGACCAATTTGAAAATGGGATCAAAAATTAAGAATCTAAATACACGGTTAGATTCAGCATATCAAAGAACCCCAATATTTCAATTTTTAATGAAATCAAACCATATCATATTATTTGCTTTTATATATAAATCAGAAATAACCAACTTAAAATGGAAAATTTTAAAGAAAAAAAAAAAGGAATAAAAGGAAAAAAATTTTGAACCCCTTATAATTCATCACCCCAAACTCAATCCCAGCCTTCCCTTTGTGGCATGGTACCTTGCAGTACAATTTCAGAGAGATCCATACACTTGAACACAAGTTATTGTCCGGAAACTAGAAAAATGCTTGTTTCTGGCCCCTTCTTGGCCCCAAATTCCTAAACATTTAGGGCAATTACCCCCAAACTCAAACTCAGCTTTCCCTTTGCGATATGGAACCTTGCAGTACAATTTCATAAAGATCCATACACTTACACACAAGTTATTGTCCTGAAACTAGAAAATGCTTGTTTTTGCCCTTTTGGCCCCTAATTCCTAAAATTTAGAGGCAATTACCCCAAAATCAATCACAGCCTTCCTTTGTGGTATGGTACCTTGCAGTACAATTTCAGAGAGATCCATACACTTGAACACAAGTTATTGTCTGGAAACTAGAAAATGCTTATTTTGGCCCCTTATTCCTAAACGTTTTGGGCAATTACCCCAAAACTCAATTCCAGCTTTCCCTTTGTGATATGGAACCTCGTAGTACAATTTCAGAAAGATCCATACACTTACACACAAGTTATTGTCATGAAACTAGAAAAATGCTTGTTTTTTGCCCCTTTTTTGGCCCCTAATTCCTAAAATTTTGAGGCAATTAACCCCAAAATCAATCCCAGCATTCCCTTTGTGATATGGAACCTTGTAGTACAATTTCAGAAAGATCCATACACTTACACACAAGTTATTGTCATGAAACTAGAAAAATGCTTGTTTTTTGCCCCTAATTCCTAAAATTTTGAGGCAATTAACCCCAAAATCAATCCCAGCATTCCCTTTGTGATATGGAACCTTGTGGTACAATGTCAGAGAGATCCATACACTAACAAACAAGTTATTGTCTGAAAGTTACAAAAATGCTTATTTTTGGCCCCTTATTTCTTAACTGATGGTACCATAACCCCCAAAATAAATCCCAACCTTCCTTTTGTGGTATTGAACCTTATGGTAAAATTTCATAGAGATCCATTCACTTAAACTAAAGTTATTGTGCGAAAACCAATGTGTCTTCGGATGACGACGCCAACGTCATACCAATATACGACCGCAATTTTGCGGTCGTATAAAAATCCAGAAAATCAAATTCACATTTTACAAAGTATAGAAAATATCTTCCATTTCTGCACGTCGAAGCCATTAAAAATATGCCTTTTTCATTAAGCGAAAAAAATGGACGATGTTTTTCAACTGTATTTTAAGTAAATTTTTGTCGCATGACCATATATTTTTTTGGGGTTGTTATGCATGACTGGCATTTCTAGTAAGAGTAACTGCTACCCATTTTTTCCTAGTTTGTGTAGTCTTCGAGAAATAAAATACGGAACACCACTGGTACCCTATGGAAAATGCATTACGAATAATTGCGCTCTTGTACTGTAGGGACTGCCCATTTGGGGGAGAGCTTTCTGTATAACACTGAAGTCCTGTGCTCTTCTGATAATGTTTGTAATAAATATTTTTGATAGATGGATCAAAACTAGAGTTAAAAAAATTAAAGAAATGAATGCTGAATGCACTTAATTTTTTTACTACAGGGTTGAAAAGTAATGGGGGTCAGTATAGGAATTAAGTGCAAATCTACAATGCCATGTGAATGCCCAAAAATGCAGCATGACCCTTGAAATATACTGGCCACAGATCACAATTAATTTCCCTATTGTTTCTTTATAACGTTTTTTCACATTAAAATAAAATTGACCTGCAAATTTGCAAAATTTTTGGTATGTGTCATGTACAGTCTCACATTATATCCAACTTTTAGGAAAATCCCTTCTATGCAGGTCATCAATTTAGCCAAAACAAATCCAAACTGATATGGACAAGTCAAGAGGTGTTCCGAAAACTATGAATGTTAATACCTTTTGCAACTAGCCTAATCACTCATTCCCACTACTGAATAGTTAAAATAATGCATCCAATAATTTATTTCAAATCTCTTCTTTCATTTCCACCCTATAAAAACTAATAAATGAATCAGGAAGGCAGAGAACAAAATTAAAGAAAAAAGACACTATAAAAACAAGGAACTATATTCGTGGACAACGAAAAGCAGGGTCATTAATTGTGGTCTCGGGCCTATTAGGGGTACAAAACTTGACCAATTCTAATAAAACTTGGCATGATTTAAGCTTAGTGTATTATGAGACAGTTTACCCAGTTTCAAAGCCATATGATATCAATTATAGAAAATGTGAAATTTTTTACATCTGATCTTTGGGTGCTGAATTGTGACGTTGAAATAGAACAATTTCATCTATCAAATTTGGCTTCAAAAAACAAAAAGGTACAAAAATGTGCACTTTTTAATGTTCCTATGTATAAGTTATCATCTATTTAAAGTAACAGATAGCATACTGAATGTATCAGACTTATAAAAATTGGCCAAAAGTTACTTTTATATGAGCCTGTGCCAAAAAATAGAGGTTTTCAAATGAAGTGAGGCCTTATATGAAATGTAATATTTTCCACTTACAACAATTTTCTGAAGTTGTTAAGTTATAAAAAAACCCTTCTACATATTATAAATGTACTTTAAATGGAAATATAAGTTTCAAATAGCATACATAACACAAGAGGATGAAATGGTCTTAAGCAATGTCAAGCTTAAAAACACTATTGTCAATTTAGGCCGTTCCCCATATTTGCATATTAAAAAGCATATAAATAATATGGGAGATAGAAATATGCTTCTGTTTGCTCAAATCTTTGCTTAGATGTGATGAAGCAAGAAGCTTGGATGCAACAAGACTGTTGCTTTCAACTTTATATGTAGACAGTATGGTCTGATGCAAAGTTTATTCACTTTACTGTTTAAAACCTGCATGAAATTTCATCCTCAAAAGGCCAATATTTTAACCACTAACTATCCAACAGAAGAAAATAAAGGTAGTCTGTGAAACAGACAAGTTAAAATAACCAGTAATAAGTGCTTTTGATACAGATTTAGTGAAATTTGTATGTGCATAGAACCTCACGTTTCACTTGCTTCATACTGACTGTTAGACTTAGACCATTAAAACAGCACATTTTGCACTCTTTTTCTGTTTTTATCTACTTTTCTTCGTGTTCAGAGTTCACAAATGAGTAAAACATCTAAACTAAATACCACAAACACAAATAGAAAATCAGAAAAACCTGTCAGAGAGAAAGTAAGCATGCTACTTTTGTAAAAATATTGAAACAACTGAAAAAGCTAAATTTGGGGCATGTAAGCTGAAATTTGACTTTTTTACAAAATTTCTATCAAATAAAATGGGAAATCATTTATTCTCATGTAGTTTGACAAATTAATACCAATAGATCATTCAGGGAAGTTGTCAAAGTACAAATTCAATATTTGCTGAAATGCACCTCTAAGGCCATAGACCACAATTAATTTCCCTATCATTTCTTTATAACACGTTTTCACATCAAAAGAAAATTAACCTGCAAATTTGCAAAATTTTTGGTATGTGTAATGAATAGTGCAAGTCTCACATTATAACCAACTTTTAGGAAAATCCCTTCTATGTAGGTCATTAATTTAGCCAAAACACATCCATACTGGTATGGACAAGTCAAGAGGTGTTCCGAAAACTATAAATGTTACCATTTGCAACTAGCCTAATCACTCATTCCCACTACTGAATAGTTAAAATAATGCATTCAAAAATTTATTTCAACTCTCTTCTTTCATTTCCACCCTAAAAACACTAAGAAATGAATCAGGAAGGCAGAAAAGAAAAAAGACACTATAATAACTAGAGGCTCCAAGGACCCTGTGTCGCTCACCTGATATTTTTATTTACAATTGATGCATGATAAATGCAACTGTTGTACTGTCGTTTAGTTTCAGAGATATAAGACTAAAAGTGCATTTTATTTCAGCTATGTGTGCCATGTTGGCAGGAGGGTCATCATACACAGTGGTCCCTGGATATCCTAGTGGTGATTTAAACCAAGTTTGGTTTAATTTGACAGTAGTTTCAGGGAGAATTTTGTAAAATTTATCTAACGAGAAATGCTAAGTGATGAGAAAGTTTGTTGTGAAGTTTTGTTGTTGCACAACCCCTCCCAAAAACAAAAGGTAATAAAAATTATCATTTAAGGGCAATCTTTCCTATTAATAATTTCTGCAAAATTCAGTTGATTGTGCAAGGGTTGTATAGCCACCTGAGGTCGTTAAAACTCTCATTTGTTGTTGCAAAATTCAAGTGGTTTTGAATTGCTTTGTTGATCTTTTTGTATTCAACTTTTAAACAACAAAGTACAACAAATATGATGACTGATACTCATGACACTGAAAATATGGTCTTCATTCTTGTGAAGAAAATGGTAAGGTTTGAAATATTTCTTAATTATTAATTCAATACCAATACTTTAATTTGTATTGGATTTATCCCAGGAAATGAGAACAAGGACACAATTAAATTCAATTTTTTCCCTAAATTTCTGATAAAATATAAAACGAAGAACTATATTTTTTAATGAGAATTTTTTTAATAGTTAATTGATAATTTGAACAATATTAATTAAGTTTTAGATCTTGCATGGTTGATTAATTTTCTCTCAAAATTTCTGATATTCTATTAAAGTTTTAAATATAATATGAGGCAGGCATTACCTGTGAAAGGGATGAAGTCTGTATAAATTAGTGTAGGAATTCAAGCATCATTTGCACTTCGAATCTGTAGAAAATGAAGCCAAAGTACTGAAACATATCTGACATTCGACCTATTGTTCGGGATTATAGTTGTGACATCATTTTCAATGTAAAGAAAGAAACACCATCATCAGGTATTAATGTGGTTTTTTTTTCATGTTATAGAATTATCAATTATTTTTATTGCCAGTACATTAGTAGATTGTTTTCTATATTGATTTTCTACTGCAGTTTCAGAAAAGAAGATTACAAAGGAAAACATTTTGTAAAAATTTACTGAAATTAATGAAAATTGTTAAAATTGATTATAAAGGGCAATAACTCCTTAAGGGGTCAACTGACCATTTTGGTCTTGTTGACTTATTTGAAGATCTTACTTTGCTGAACATTATTGCTGTTTACAGTTTATCTCTATCTGTAATAATTTTCAAGATAATAACTAAAAACGGCAAAATTTCCTTAAAAATTACCAATTCAGGGGCAGCAACCCAACAACCAGTTGTCCAATTCATCTGAAAATTTGAGGGCAGATAGATATTTACTTGATAAACAAGTTAATCCCTGTAAGATTTGCTTTAATTGCTTTGGTTTCAGAGTTACAAGCCAAAATCTACATTTTACCCCTATGTTCTATTTTTAGCCATGGCAGCCATCTTGGTTGGTTGGCTGGGTCACTGCACACATTTTTAAAACTAAATACCCTAATAATGATTGTGGCTAAGTTTGGTTGAATTTGGTCCAGTAGTTTCAGAGGAGAAGATTTTTGTAAAAGATTACAAAAATTTACAAAAAATTGGTAAAAAATTACTTTAAAGGGCAATAACTCCTTAAGGGTCAACTGACCATTTTGATCATGTTGACTTATTTGAAGATCTTACTTTGCTGAACATTATTGCTGTTTACAGTTTATCTCTATCTGTAATAATTTTCAAGATAATAACCAAAACGGCAAAATTTCCTTAAAATTACCAATTCAGGGCAGCAACCCAACAACCAGTTGTCCAATTCATCTGAAAATTTAAGGGCAGATAGATATTTACTTGATAAACAAGTTAATCCCTGTAAGATTTGCTTTAAATGCTTTGGTTTCAGAGTTACAAGCCAAAATCTACATTTTACCCTATGTTCTATTTTTAGCCATGGCAGCCATCTTGGTTGGTTGGCTGGGTCACCCACACATTTTTAAACTAAATACCCTAATAATGATTGTGGCTAAGTTTGGTTGAATTTGGTCCAGTAGTTTCAGAGGAGAAGATTTTGTAAAGATTACAAAATTTACAAAAATTGGTAAAAATTACTTTAAAGGGCAATAACTCCTTAAGGGTCAACTGACCATTTTGATCATGTTGACTTATTTGTAGATCTTACTTTGCTGAACATTATTGCTGTTTACAGTTTATCTCTATCTATAATAATTTTCAAGATAATAACCGAAACGGAAAAAATCCTTAAAATTACTAATTCAGGGCAGCAACCCAACAACCCATTGTCCGATTCATCTGAAAATTTCAGGGCAGATAGATCTTGACTTGATCAACAATTTTACCCCATGTCAGATTTGCTCTAAATGCTTTGGTTTCAGAGATATAAGCCAAAATCTACATTTTACCCTATGTTCTATTTTTAGCCATGGCAGCCATCTTGGTTGGTTGACCGGGTCACCGGACACAATTTTAAACTAGATACCCCAATGATGATTGTGGCCAAGTTTGGTTAAATTTGGCCAAGTAGTTTCAGAGGAGAAGATTTTGTAAAAGTTAACGGACGACGGACGACGACGGACGACGACGGACGACGACGCACGACGGACGCCAAGTGATGAGAAAAGCTCACTTGGCCCTTTGGGCCAGGTGAGCTAACAAGAACTATATTCGTGGACAACGAAACGCAGGTCATTAATTGTGGTCTCCGGCCATATTATCTGTAATAATCTCCCCTGTTAAACACCTAGTTACTTCCCTTGAAATATAAGTACAAATCAACTCTAAAGCTATTCCATATTTGCCTAGGAATTCAACGAATAGACCAAATAGATTTGTTTGGGTAATAAAAAGACCACTGATGCCAAACCATCACTCCATTATAAGACTAGAGTTATAAAGTAAGGTGACATCATCACTTTCCCTTACCTCATTCACAGTTCATCTCTTAAAGTGAATATGATTTTCATTAATATTTCTTGTTAGTAAAATAAGTCTTACATTCAAGTTTATAACTTTCAGTAGAGATCGTCATTAACTTTTCTACTTTTACAAGTTGACATGAGTGAATCTTGTGTTTGTAATTTCTAAAACACTGTTTTCATTCTTAGGCCGTAAGTTTTCTCGTTTGAATTGTTTAACATTTTTCATTTAGGGGCCTTTAATAGCCGACTATGCAGTATGGGTTTTGATCATTGTTGAAGGCCGTATGGTGACCTATAGTTGTTAATTTCTGTGTCATTTGGTCTGTTGTGGAGAGTTGTCTTGTTTGCAATTATACCACATCTTCTTATTTCTATATTCAAATAAAAAAAAACTTTTATAAATATCAGTTATACATCAAACATTACACAGGTTATCGATGCTTTATTGAGTGAAATAAATTCTGCAAATTATTTCTGCAAACTGGATACTAACCTTCATGTTGACCTCTAAAACCATATTTACAATGCCTGAATTACTGGAGGCAAAATGGAAACCTTCTTGAAGTCGGATTCTGAAAAAGCAAAGTTATTCTGGTCAATAAAATAGCATGACTTTCTCAGAGTAAACATTTATCTGATACAGAATTATTTCAATCAAGTGATGTACAGTTTTACCTTAGCTGAATAATAGTTGAGTAAATTATCAATAACTGCCAGTTAATAAAGCATTAACCACAATATTTCTTTATTGAAGAGTGTGCCCATTTAATTTTCCTACAAATATTCCTGAAGATCTAAAATTTTAAATGGATCCAGGCCTTCTTTCATTAAACTTCACAAGTTATGACCATATCACTTTTATAATATAAACTGTTATCACAGAGATATGTCTCGCCTATTTGTTATTTTGATAATGCAAATGTTGAAATTAAAATAGCAATACTTTAACATGTAAGTTATGCAAATATTCAAAGTCGATGAACCATGACTGAAGGTACATGGTTAAACAATCTCCATGGAATGAGAAGTGCCAATGCTAATACAACTGCATACCAAATACCATTGACTTATTATAAGTCGTTCCCTTTAAACAAACCTAAACACAAACATTAACTTGAAAACTATGTAAAAGTTTCAAAATCAATGAACCATGATCAGGGGTGGGGCTATATAATCTCCATGGAAACGATACCTGCAAATGCCAATACATTTGCATACCAAATATCATTGACTTAACATAAGCAGTTCATCTTAAACTGATCTAATCACAAACTAATACATGTAAACTAAGCAAAAGTTTCAAAGTCAATAGACCATGACTGAGGGGGCGGGGCCAAATATTCTCCATGGAAATGAGATGTGCTAATGCTTATACAACTGAACACAAATTAACATTGGCCTACCACTAATGGTTCCCCTTGAACTGACCTAATCACAAACTAATACATGTAAACTTAGCAAAATTTTCAAAGTCAATTGACCATGACTAAGGGGGCGGAGCCAAATAGTCTCCATGGAAATGAGATATGCCAATGCTTATACAACTGCATACCAAATATCACTGACCTACCACTAGTGGTTCCCCATAAATTGACCTAATCACAAACTAATACATGTAAACTATGAAAAGTTTCAAAGTCAATAGACCTTGACTGAGGGGGCGGGGCCAAATAATCTCCATTATAATGAGATGAGCCAATGCTAATACAACTGCATACCAAATATCATTGACCTACCACTAGTGGATCACCATGAACTAGACCTAATCACAAACTAATACATTGTTGACGCCGTCGCCGCCGGAAACAGCATACCTATGTCTCGCTTTTTGACTCCGTCAAGGCGAGACAATAATATACAGTACTGCTTTTCTTTAATAATTTGCATTTAGTCAATGCATTTTGAGCCTTATGAAATATGTTTTCAATTCATATATTTACAAAAAAGTGCTAATATTTCAAACCAATTTAATATAAAATTTAGTTATTTATCATTGTCGAAAAAACACAGCTTGCATATTTTTTACTTTTAAACATCACTTGCCACGGAAATTTTAGAAGTATTTATATTAGCACTTTACTGAGCCTAGAAGGATCAGTCGCATGGTTGCCTATATACCAATCAATTATTGAGATTCAATAAAGCATGGATATAAAGAAAATAAGATGGCATATTGAAAATCAAATAAGCTATAAAATATCTTTCTCACATATCAGAAGGAATTTTTAATATCATCTCATCTGCTTGATAAATATTACAATGGTTTTCATGCAAATAAAATGTTTTTGTCGAGCCTTCGACTTTAGTCGAAAAAGCGAGACATAGCGATCCTACATTCTGTCGGCGTCGTCCACAAATATTCACTCTGTGGTTAAAGTTTTTGAAATTTTAATAACTTTCTTAAACTATCCTGGATTTGTACCAAACTTGGACAGAAGCTTATTTATGATCATAAGATAGTATCCAGAAGTAAATTTTGTAAAAATAAAATTCCTGTTTTTCCGTATTTTACTTGTAAATGGACTTAGTTTTTCTGCCAGGAAACATTACATTCACTCTGTGGTTAAAGTTTTTAAAATTTTAATAACTTTCTTAAACTATCCTGGATTTGTACCAAACTTGGACAGAAGCTTGTTTATGATCATTAGATAGTATCCAGAAGTAAATTTTGTAAAAATAAAATTCCTGTTTTTCCGTATTTTACTTGTAAATGGACTTAGTTTTTCTGCCAGGAAACATTACATTTACTCTGTGGTTAAAGTTTTTAAAATTTTAATAACTTTCTTAAACTATCCTGGATTTGTACCAAACTTGGACAGAAGCTTGTTTATGATCAAAAGCTAGTATCTAGAAGGAAATTTTGTTAAAATTTTGTACCTGTTTATCCGTATTTTACTTATAAATGGACTTAGTTTTTCTTCCAGTTAACATTAAATACAGTCTGCAGTTAAGTTTTTAAAACATTCATTAGATTCATAAACTATCCTGGATTTATACCAAATTTTGACAGAAGCTTCTTACAATCAAAAGATAGTATCTAAAGGAATATTTTCATTGATTTTTTTCCTCATTTTTGTTGAGCCTGCGATTAACAGCAAAAGTAGGCGAGACACTGGGTTCCGCGGAACCCTTACGAATTTTTTCATATCAAACTTACTTAGATAAAGTTGACAAGATTTTCCCTATGGCCTGCATACTGATGTCCACCTTTCCACGCTTGACTGACCAGATCCATCTCTGGTGATGTAAGTACCTAGACAGTGTATTGAATGCATTAGCTCTGGTAGCCTTCGTGACAATCTGTTGGTCTGTCATGGAATGACTCTTGATGTATTTGGAGGGATCTTCTAATTCTGTCATATCTGATGGTTTTCTTTCATAACTAAAATGTACAATACAAATAAACTATGAAAAGACAGTTAGTTTTAATGCCACGTAAGATGTTCTTATATGCTAGCCATGACAAAATGTTATCTTCACTAAAAAAAATTCAAAAATATGACGAAAGAAAAACTTGAGGAACTTTTGTGAGCAGGGTTGCATACACAGACTTAACATTTCTAGGAGGCAACTACAGTGGTACAAAAGAGGCTGAAAAAGGAAAACTTTTCCATACAAATTAAGGTTTTTGAATTTTCATCCAGAAACCCCTTTCTGTACAAATTTCAGACTTTCTTTAGTATCTGTAATTTTAAAAGTGTTGACCTATAAATGAAAATGAATTTTTTCAATGCATATGACCTTATGCCTCAGTGTGTTTTCAATCCAAAATAGATATTGACTTTATGTTCGATAGAGTTGACCCCTAATACCAGATGTTTCCTTTTAAATAAGTTGTGCTGTAATTTCAAGGAAAGGTTCTTTAGTCCCCCTTTCTGCACCTATTTGAGTTATTCTTATTGTATTTGTAACCTTGACCTTCAAATTATTGACCTCAAAATTAATTTTAGAGTGACAATTATAATGATGAAAATTGCCTTTTGGGCCAGGTGAGCTAAAAATATTAGCAGTTTAATTTTAACCCTTAGACTGCTGCATTCTTTTGTGTATTGCTGAATAAATTTTTATTCACTGACGAAATAAACATGTTTACTTATAACTGCTATATCTTTGTAAATATTGAGTATTCATCAATTAAAGTTATATAAAAAAGTATTGTTAGATTCTGTATTTTTTTTTATCTCTTTCTCATTTTTGATTGTCTTTGGTCATTTCTTACCTGTACAGGTGTAAATAGAGGTAAACAAAGATAAATTTATAAAATTTTTATGTTTTATTAAGGAATCCATCAATGTAAAATCTTTACAAAAGTATCCATCACTTTAGAATTGGACCAATATAGTTGAAAATCTCTTTAATGAACTAGTGATTATCAAAAGAAAAAACTTTCATCTCAGACCAGTGGCTTTTTTTATGAGACTATTTTCGTTCCGACTTTCACTGCACCAACATTTATTTCTATGTACAAATAAGTTTAACCAACAAGTCCATTGATAAAGGTTTCATCAATAAATAATCTAAAACAAGCACAAAGTTCGGAACTATCGATGTCGGTGATCAATTTTGTTTTACAGTTGAACAGAGGAATGATAAACATCACAATCTTGTCTCATCTCCTTCCGTTTCATACATCGTTTGGGAAATCCCTGTGGTTCTCTCAAGAAAAGTCTTCTGTTGGCAGATTTGCTAGGATGTTTCTATTTCCATCTATCATATCTTCTATTCCCGTCCAAGTGCTTCAAATTGGCAGCCACTGTCACATCATTATCATTGAAATAATTCTGAACTTGTTGGCCATCACTCTAAACAGTATCAGCCATTTTGTTACTTTTTTTATCAAATTTTTTCACTTTCTGTTTTGTTGCTTATACCTGATTTAGTTATAGATAATGCATATTTTAAGATGTCTCGTGTTATATAACACCCCTCGGTGTGTTTTACAACAAGAAACCCCTTAAAATATGCATTATCTGACTTATATACCATCAAAAAATATTATTTTCTGCAAAGATTTCCAGGAATTGTATCCTTTTTAACCAATCACTTTGAAGTGGGATATTCTTTTCTCAAACGTTTAGGTATAACAACGCCCTACGGCTCATTTTTAATGTGAAATAAAACTCACTAATTAATCTAGATACATGTATTAATGTTAGAAATCACTGTCCAGTTACAATATAATGGTATATATAGTAATTGTATGAAGCAAGAAGCAACTGAATTGTTAAGATGTATGAAAAATACAAGTCACTGTGTATGTAATGTACCATATAATCTATATAAAAGGGTTACTATGTTTTTTCTCTTGTATCATGACATTTTTATCGCGGAAAAACAGATTATTTTTTCAACAATTTTTAACGAACTTTTCAGAATATTCTTTTCTCCCTTTTGTCTGGCAATACATTTTTATCTTCAAAAATTGAGAATCAGGATGAAAAATTATAACCCCCTCCTTTTAAAGAATGTGGCTGTTCCCCTGTAGAAAAAAGGAATATTTTGTCATTTGATAGAGTAAAGGGTATTTGTTTCAGCCTAATACACAGAGGAAAGAATTATTTTTCCTAAATGCTTTTAAAAGTGTTGAAGATAGAAAATTTTACAATAAAACCAAATTGGCAACAACACACAGATTAATGTTTTAGTAATATGTAGTTTTGCATTTTAATCAGGGAAAATAGTGACCTGACACAGGTCATTATTTTATTCCTTTAAGCACATTTCATTGAAACTTGGTAACGTCCAGGTTCTTTCTTCAAAGAATGATCTGTCGCTCTGAAAGGAAATAACTCCATATAGGTATATAAGTCAAGAGAAACTCGAAAATACGCTGAATTTTAGCCAATCTGCAATCTCATGAATACTGACTCTGTCCATTCCATGGTAACCGAGTAAACAATCGAGTTACGGAAACAACAATAGTCATGCATAGCAGTGGCAGACTGCGATATCGGAACAACAATAGTCACGCATAGCAGTCTAAGGGCTAATTTAAAAGTGCAAGATTAAGATTTTATTGACAAGCTTAAATAAATGTAGTATAAATAAATAAAGATTTTGTGTAACAATTACCTGATAAGAATTTGTTCTACAGGCTTTGTCAGTAAAATACAACAATTCTTTTCTGATCTCTCTAACTGTAATGGTGGTCTATGTTCTATCACTGCTGGCTTTGCATCACTTTGTCCAGCACGGTGTTTCTTGCTGTCCACTTTCTGGGGGGCTCTGTGAGGGAACTTCAGATTTCTGAGTTTCTCTTTCAATTCACCAAGTGTTCTGTATCTATTGCGTCCTGAAGTCCCAGCCAGAAAAGCACATCTCAGTACAATACAAGGTGGTTTTGATATAGATCGCAATAACAGGAAGGATGTTGGCTTCTCTGGATCCCTGGGTAAAATATTCAAATTAAAGACTTTCACTCAATCTTTTGTTAACTTATCAACCACTGAGAAAATGGGAGCCATAATACAAATTAGTCCTATATTTACATCATTGTCATTCCTATTTCCTTGTCATATATTATTTCATACTAGAGGGAGTTTATTTTTTATTTTTTAATATAGCCTTTAAGTGAAGCAATTTATTTCTAAAGTTTACCTCTTTTGCACTTTTTTGTGATTGGCTTCAGATTTATTTTTTTTGCTTTATAATAACTAAAGTTTTTCGAATTGAAAATTTCAACTCAATATTTTTCTTTCAGAGAGCAAATTTGTATTTCATTACTGTTTAAAAAATTATCTATCATACTCAATTCTAAAATTTAAAAATTGAACAATACATTGTACAAATATCTTTCTTATGATAATAGGAAAAATGCTTTTGACAGTCTTCACTGTAGTAAGTTTGCAGCATTATGTCCATACAGACTCCGTAATTACAGAAGAAACTATCAACATTGGTGTTCTCTTCTGCTTCTATAATATGTGACCTTTCAGTTTCATATAAAAAATAATCTTGTATGTAGTCAGCCAAGGTATGATTCATGCCTTGTATAGTTTACAATATCATTTGAAACAGCATATTTAACAGAAACAATACTAACAGATACAGCGACTTAACAGATACATATAGAATAATGGCATTTTTGTTGTTGATACTGACTTTATCAGCAAGAATATCAAGCGAGCCTGCTAGGGCAAGTTTATAGTTGAGCTGATGAAGTCTGTATCAAAACATAAATGCCATTATTCTTTTTATCGGCAATTTGTCTTAACTGTATGTTTTTTTGGTTGAGAATATGAAGTAAAATGAAATAGTTAGTAACACTACTTTTATGCGTACAGAATATTTGGATAGTTGTTCGGTTGTATGAATGAAGTCGCATGCATTTCATTGATAAATTGACACGTATGGACTTGAGCATGTGATATTGCTGCACTGATACATGACGTCATTGCCTTATATTTTCGAGTATCAAGTCCTGTCATTGGTCTTAAAAGTATTAGGCAGTAAGATCCAAGGGGAAATGTACAAATTGCAGATAAAAAGAAGTAACAGATAAAATACTAACTTGCCCAGTAATTTAACATAAGACAATCCCTCTATCAGTATGAATGATGACCACTCTCTCAGTAGAGTTGTAAGTGTAGCGAACGCCTGTCTACACTGTATAATATTAAATCTGCCCGTAGTATGGGGTATCTGTAGACATTTAGGTAATGGTACATCATGTTCTAATACCATCTCTATTCTATGGCTGTGCATCCATTTTTGCCTGTAATGAAAAAAACAAGGTAGAAACAAAAATAAATTGCTTCCCTGCGCAGCAGCTGGATTCGACCGCAGAGGTCCAACCCTGAACAGTTGGGGAAAATATGGACACAATATTCGCGCTTGATACAGGTCTGAATTTGGATTGTAATTAAATATTTGACACATAATAGGTTTCTGACACAGAATAACTGTAGTCAAAGAACTTAGCTTTTGTGCAATACACTATGCTGTTGTGTATTAACCCCCAAAAAAAAACTTTTACACCCCACCCCCTTTGCCCTTTTTTTTGCAAAAAAAAAAATTAATAAAATTTGAAGAAATTTTCAATTTTCTTTTTAATTTCTGAAATCTGAAATGAGAAAATTGTCCCCTCCCAATTTCTTACTTACCCCCTATTTTTTTCACCCCCTCCCCCTTTCCCTTTTTCCAAAAAAATTTTTCATTCCCTCAAGATATGGTCATAATCCCAATTCAAATTTTTAATGGAGTTTGCAACCATAATTACCCGTTTAAATACATCATAAAAGTCTTAAAATAGAAAATGACATATGGCTAAAATTAATATTAATTAATAGTAACTTCTAATTAAAGTGACAGTTAATCACCTCAAGACAATAAAAATTTGTTTATACATAATTTACAAGCAGTGTAAAGGAGGTAATCCAAAATTTCACAATATTGTTCTTTAAATGTAACTGGCTTACCTCCCTTACACTGCTTTTAAATTGTCTTAATTGCCCCTAATTCCTAAATGGTTTGAGCCTTAACCCCCAAAGTCAATCCTTATCATCCCTTTGTGGTATGGAAACTTGTGGTATAATTTCAGAGAGATTAATACACTTAAACACAAGTTGTTGTCTGGAAACTAGAAAATGCTTATTTTGACCCCTTTTGGGCCCCTATTTCCTAAACTGTTGGGACCATAACCCTCAGAATCATTCCCAACCTTCCTTTTGTGGTATTAAACCTTATGGTAAAATTTCATAGAGATCCGTTCATTTAAACTAAAGTTATTGTGCGAAAACCAATGTGTCTTTGGACAACGACGACAACAAAGCCAACGTCATACCAATATACGACCGCAAAAATTTTTTGCGGTCGTATAATAACAAACTCCAAAGTAAATTCAAAAAGGGACTGTGGAATTTTACCTGTAATGAATTTATTCAATGTATATAAACTGTCAACAGCAATATGGCATGATTAAACTATTCACCGAAAATAAAAAAATAAAAAACACATGTAAATATGTAAAAGAAAATCCTTTGTCACACTATTGTTAAGAGTTCATGCAAGAATTAAGTACTAATGGCTTATCAGGACTCATTATAGTGAAGTATATCAATATTGAAAACTATGCTATCTATGTGGTATGACGTTATAATTCATAGCATGTAAGATGTCAAATAATCATACATAGTATCAACAGCGAACTCAAAATGAACCTCAAAATACAGAGTGAACATGATATGCAGAATTGAGATTGAGTTAAAAATAAGTGTGTGTCCTAGACCTACACGCTTAGGATATCCACTTTGAAATTGATTGCTTAACACCTTCTTTTATTGGCAATAGAATCAACAACAAATTCCAAGCAGAGAGAAAGATACACATCAGCAAGGGTACTGAAACGGTCATATTTGCCAGACATGACCGAATCTAAAATCTATTTGTCCTAAATGACAAATTGGGATTTGGGACAAATTTTATTTTATAACAGAAATAATTTCCGTCATTTCGTTGAGATCGGGTTTCTTAATCGCCATTTTGCACTTGTGTTTTTTATTATCCCTTTCCTGTAATAAAACTGCCACTCCAGTATAGTATTATAATCCTGAGGGCCCTCATAATAACTATTTTAATGCCTCCGGGAAATATTGGCTAATGATCGCTAATCAATTTTTACCTGTGTTTTTAATTCACACCTGGCACTGATCACGAGCTCAGAACTAATATTATAAAGAAATTTAAATTCCATGACAACTGTCTTCATTATTTAATTACTTTTCAGCAGAGACAATCGTCAATTCTGATTTAAAAATTTTAAGTAATTTTTCACGAGTAACACACATGCTTTATTTACTATGTAATATGCATGCATGAAATTTTCTTCAGCAAATTAGACACTTAATCGTAAAATGCAAAATGATTTCATGTTAAATAAAACAAGTGCAACTATTATCTGTAATATTCAAACACTTTTAAAGGTAAACAAGAGTGCACACGCTGAAATGTCTCGCCTTCTTTACTAACCATTGATTTTATGTTGATAGTCCTAAATATAAAGCTTTAATACAAGTAACACATAAACTTAACATGATCCAAGAAAATGAGGTCAAGGTCAGATAAACCAATGAGAAATACATGTACACCTTACAATCATTCAATAAACCAAACATAGCTGACCTATTGCTTATAGTTTCTAAGAAACAGTCTTAACCAAGAAAACTCAACATTGACCAATGAACCATGAAAATGAGGTCAAGGTCAGATGAACCATGCCAGACAGACATGTACACCTTACAATCAATTTATGCATAAAATATAGTTGACCTATGGCTTATAGTATCTAAGAAACAAACTTAACCATGAAAACTTAACATTGACCAATGAACCATGAAAATGAGGTCAAGGTCAGATGATACCTGCCAGACAGACATATACACCTTACAATCCTTCCATACAACAAATATAGCTGATCTATTGCTTATAGTTGAAGAAAAACAGACCAAAACACAAAAACTTAACACTGAGAAATGAACCATGAAAATGAGGTCAAGGTCAAATAAAACCTGCGAGACTGACATGTACATCATGAAATATTTCCATACACCAAATATAGTTGACCTATTGCATATAGTATTAGAAAAAAAGACCAAAACTCAAAAACTTAACTTTACCCTCTGAACCATGAAAATGAGGTCAAGGTCAGATGACACCTACCAGTTGGACATGTACACCTTACAATCATTCCATATACCAAATATAGTAGACCTACTGCTTATAGTATCTGATATATGGCCTTGACCAGGAAAACTTAACCTTGTTCACTGATCCATAAAATGAGGTCGAGGTCAAATGAAAATTGTCTGACGGGCATGAGGACCTTGCAAGGTACGCACATACTAAATATAGTTATCCTATTAAATCTCAACTTTTTTTTTCAAGTAGTCACTGAACCATGAAATGAGGTCAAGGACAATGGACATATGGCAGACCGAAACTGCGTAACATAAGGCATCTATATACAAAGTATGAAGCATCTTGGTCTTCTAGCTTCTAAAATATAAAGCTTTTAAGAAGTAAGCTAATGCCGCCGGCGGATCACTATCCCTTTGTCGAGCTTTCTACGACAATAGTCTCAGGCTCGACCAAAAAAAAATTAAAAAGCTGATGATTTCCTGTCAATTTGATAAACAAAATGAATCCCGGAAATGAGTCCAGAATTACTCAAACTTTAGTATTGTCACAAAACATCCGGTTTTAATTTCGTCTTCAAAATTGAAAGAAACGTTAGTGATGTCAGAGAAATTTACCATTTTGCGTCATTAAAATCGTTTCATTTTTAAACTGTTGCCTTCCCTTAACTGTTCTTGAGCGTTTTTTAAAAAAATGATAAGAAAATTCATGAAGTGAATGCGATGAAACTAGTCAAAACAAGTTCGTTCATGCTATGAATCTAGTGTGATTTTGACAAATTTTGTTTGGAAAAGGGCACTAACTTTTAAGTTATCTCAAAATGACCGAAATTGTGTAAAAATTTCGGATACTTGCACAGCAGATACAAAATGTGAAAGACAAACTGGCAACCTGATTACTATAAGGTAGTCTAAATAAAACATACCAAATTTTTATATCTAAATTAACAACAGGGTTCCAGAATGAAGCAAACTGATTTAACGCTGTATCCCTGAAAAATAAAGAGAATCATTTCAATTAATGATTTCTATAATACTTAACTCTATAAATAAGCAATAGATCATTTATAACACATATCCTGAACACATTTAGTTTCACATTAATTTGTTTTTCCAATTACTAGTACTGTATATGTTACTTCTGTAACTGTAAATTTCATGATATTTGTCATATACTTAAATGAAATGAGAAGTGAGGTAAGCATCAAAAAGACCCAATAACACAAGTTTACAAGACATCTAAAAGTTGGCAATATTTGTGTGAGGGTATCTACAGATGAAATACTGATTTAGTATAATCTACACCCAGTTTAGTTTTGCGCATATAATTAACCAAGACATTCATACTGGACATAAAACTTACATTTACTATGATAAAAGGTATATAAAAAACATACTTAGTATTGTGTTGACTGTTGAGTTCTGGATTATAAGAACTTGGAGGCAAAACAAAAACTGGAATTCCATTAGCAATACTGCTGATCAATTTATAATGGACTGGACTGGAACCAAAGGACTGTAGATGTACCAATAGCTGATCAGCTTGACATAAACTGAAAACATTTTCATGTGTATATTGTATATCATAACAATCATCATCATAGCTGGTTAAACAATTCCACAATTAACAAGTTTTGAAAAGGAACATACCAGGTGAAATGTAGTGTATTTTACATATTAGTTTTAACTTATATATTCAGGTGTGCGTCTCTGTTAACTAGAGCAGTAAATTACATTTCTACATAATGGTAATTGACACTAGACAATCATTACCATGGAAACCATGAATGAGAAGTGGTCAATACCTTCAAATTAATGAAGAGCTTTTATAAATATGTTAGTTTGCTCAGGTTGAGTACCAATAATTCAGCTGAAGGTCAAATTACCTGAAGCCAGTCGTTTGACATGATTGATATTGATTTCAATACAATTCTTTAAAACATTATCTCTAAATAAAGTTTCTAATGTAACTGACCAGCTGCAAGAAAATTAGTTATCATGTGTACTGGTTTGTGTACTGTTCTGAATGAAATGAAAAAAAAATCAATATAATAAAAATGAATACTAGGGAGAAAACTGACATAAAGAGGTCTCTAAACATGATAGCTCAAATGGAGCTTTCATTAGTTAAAGCCATATCAATTATGTGTATCAGTGGGAAAAAATATGACAAAGAGTTTCCGGTAGTTAATGCCAAAACACATAACTGACATCCCCTGGTTCCTTCATGGACCTTATTTAGTGGCAGAATGATGTATTAAAAGTGCCACACTTAAGTCATTGTCCTGTCTTTGTAGAAGGTCCATGAAGGACAGAACCCAGTCAGGCTATGAATCATCACCAGGTGCTGCTAATTATGTGTTTTGGCATTCCCTACTCTTTATAAAATAAATAATATGTTTAACATCAAGTTGTAAAGTAAACTTTAACATTGGTTTGGTACCTTTTAACTAAAATTTGAAACTTTAGGATTGTAGACCTATTAATATATATCAAATGACATCAAAATCTTCAAAAATCAAATCTATTTTTTGTTTCTTAAATATTTTTTGTGTGTTTTCCTTTTTTCTATCTTTTTTTCAAAAATCTGTCACAGGCTTTTATCAAATCATACTTTCAATCTGCAGAAATCTTCTCTATCTTTTCATTATTATAGAACGATCAGTTATCATTTCAAAAATTGAAAGGAAATATATATAAATAAAAGAAGATTGTGTCTGAGGACACGAATGCCCCTGCTCAAGCTTTGAATTTTCCTAGTTAAAAAAGGGACATAACTCTAGAACCATACGCTACTCACTGCCCAAAATCAAACTCTGGTTCTTAGCATTGTGTATGAGTCTCATAAAATTTGAATGAGGAAAACTTAAGTTAGAGTGTGGAAACAAAAATGGAATGGACGGAGAGACAGAAGGACAGAAAGACAGAAGAGTGGACGGTCAAGGGTAACACTTAATGCCCCCTTTTGCCTACAATTGGGGCTCAAATAAACAAAGACTACTTTTTAAAACATTGTCATTATAAACTTAAGTATATTGTCAATTTTCCATTTCTTTTTTTTTTTTATTCTGAGTTGGTGGTATTGATCGGGTATAACTCCACAGCACTCTAAATATGCTGTGTATATGTGTGGTAATCACCATACACAAGACTCACCTTTGCAATGCCATCCAGAAGTTTTTAACATTTGTAGTTCTCAATACTCCTCTTCGTGTAGAACAAGTGATATCATGTAGGAAATCGTAACTCCCTTCTATCATTATCTCTACCTGAGTTTGTCTCCTGAAACAAGAAATTGCCAAGTTATTACAATCAATGGATGAACTCTTTTATGTTAAAAACAAAATATAACTTCTTATACAGGTAAGCACTGTATAATGTATCACTTTGTGAGTAGTTGTCTTACACTACAATCTTTTTTTAATGTCTCGTAGTAATTACACTGTTGAATATACTCTGATTGAAAAGCATTGTATGAAATCAGATTCTGTTGAGTCTATTTAAAAAAGATAAAAGATGACCATTGATTCACATTAATTCTATGAAAATGAAACAATTTACATTCATTTCAAAAAGTTAAAATAATTCAGAAATAATTCATATGGGCTTGAATTTATACTGATTTTACCACGGGTTGGCCCTTTATGCCAAATATTTTACCACCAGCAATAGCGATGGGGTAAAATATCGGCATAAAGGGCAAACCCATGGTAAAATCTGTATAAATGCAAGCCCCCATGAACTATTTGTAGGACAAATACAGCAATTCTTTGGGATCAAAGCCCTAGGTCAAGGCAAAATTTTGCTGGTCTCGTAATTAACCACACTATAAATATTGACTTAAAAGACAAAGAAAATAAAAGAACAGAGTTTTGCACATATTTTAACTATCCAAGGTACAAGGGCAATAACTAAAAAATGCACTTTTTTGTTGTTTTTTAAAACTTTTTATTAATATCTTAAGAGAAATGAAGGCTTCAGAGCAAATGCAATGTGATTTCCATTATAATTTATATTTCCAAGGGCATAACTCGTTAAAAATATTTGATCAAAACTTATTTTAGAAATTGTCAAAGACATTGCTGATATAAACCTATGATATAACTTTAATAAAATTCTGGCAAGAATTGAACACATGAGAGCAATAACATTGCAATTTTCCATATCATCAATATTTTTCAAGGGGCATAACTCTTTTAAAAATAATTGATCGGCACTGATTTTTGAACTCTTCAAGTACATTGATGATATAAACCTATAATATAAATTTCATTAAATTCTGGCAAGAATTGTACACATTAGAGCACTCATAAGCAGTGATCGGGAAGGTCGAGCCCCATGCGCCATTTGCGCATATGGAACAGAAATGGCACATGGAGTGGCAAATGTATGCGCCAGTGTGGAGCACGATATTTTTCGTTTCGTATCTTAACGTTTAGATATCGTAAAATGGATTTCCGATCTTGTTTCGAGTCGCCATATTTGTGTTGTGTTCCCTCCAATGACCGGAGCACCACCTATATATTTTTGGGACGTCTCGGTTGTTTTCCTTCATATTAAGGATAGCAATGTGCAGTATATCTGTTTACCAAAAAAAGGTAATTAACCATCATCCATGATCTAAATTTTCAAAGTAAACAACTTTATTTATGTGAAAGTTGGCTAGTACAGTTAAGAAATTTTCAAATTATAATTTTAAAGAAAACTTGCTATAATTTCGATTGAAAAACCCAAACGCCTTTTTTAATATAGTATTTGTCTCCACAAAAGGCGCTTAACTGTCCCTGTCAATATTTTGGTCTTTGGTTAAAGTTAGTTTGGTTTTTTTGTACATTTTGTAAACATGCCTACAGCGAATTGTTGTTGTGTCTTATCAAAAAAACGTTACTCTCTTTTGTTATTCTTGATAAAATAATAATAATATAAAAAATGCAGAGGAAATGCCTGAAACGTCCTCTAATACGGAACATTGGGAATAAAGTATGGCAGATGACAAAGACCCAAATTTAATGTCAAAGGAACATAAACATGAACAAGGCGACGGTACCAGTATTAACATTGTTAATATAGGTTCTCGTAAATATAGCCCGGTCTGGGAGAAGTTATGGCCCTGGTTACTGTATGATGGCAGCAAAATGTACTGCAAATCTTGCCAAAAATCATTTCAACTAACTTGGAATTTAATTGGTCTAGTTTTCTTATTAAGATTCATTTCTTCTTTCTCCAATTTTGTGCAACAAAATCTAGGTCAGCTACTTTTAGTCTGCCATTGTCGTAGTTCTAGTAACTCAGTTTATTGTTTTTGCCCAATATTAATACAGAGTAACAGTTATTACTTTTATCTTTTATTATGTTACTACTATGATTGTACTGTATGGTTTGATAATTAATATACATGTATGTTCAAGTTTCATGTTTTCTCAAAAGAATGAAATTTAATCAAATATCATAGACTTTTCAATAATTACTAGTACAGATTTTAAAACGTTCATAAAACGCATACGACTTGGGAGTATGACGGAACAGCTCAAACAAATCCTGACATTGCCAATCAGCTGACATACAACATATTCATATTTTACCATGGGTGTGTACTAAAGCGTTTGAAGAATGTCATATTAAAATATCTTTTATAGTCCATTAAACAATTGTTTTTCCATTAAATATATCATTTGAAATCATCTATGATCCAAAGGTATAATTAATTTAAAGAATAATAGAACATTGCCTTCTTTTTAACTATGTACTATTTGAACCATACAGGGCTTTACTTACTTTGAAGGATCTAATGGCCATGAGGCTGTTGCATAATATTCTATTTTAGCATACTCTCTCCATGGTAACACTAATCTCACTTCAATCTGTGTACCTCCTTTAAAGACAAAAATATGTAATATACTAAAGAAAAATAAGCTTTGAAAAATGTTGCATATGTTGCATATGACCTTCAAACTATTCATCAAAAATTTTCAACTACAGACATTCTACAAATAAGGACAGCATATACCTTTGGTATTTTAGGACTGTTATGTTGCCCTGTCATTGACATATACACCACATGTCTTATTCATATTTGAGTTTACTTACAAAAAACCTATCCAGATTTAGGATGTAATATAATGACAATCTTTTCCTCTCAAGAAATCCTAATCTTGTGGTTTTGCTTGCCCTGAAATCCTTGAATCATTTCTATTACAAAGTCCTACATATATTACCACAAAATAGTACATCTGTCATTTAAAAAAGCAATACCTTTAGTTATTGAGACATCTTTAATTGTGTAGCCCTCTCGTAGTCGCACAGATAACACACTATTTAATGTAGTGTTCAATTTCATGTCCTTGTGTTTTTTCCTGATAATTGGGTTCACCACACTGCTTGGACCTACTTTTATTGGATGGGCTAGGATCCTACAATATTATAAAAGTATATGAGAATGCTGTTCACAAATGTGTCACTTTAATACATTTCATAGGAACTGAATTATGTACCAGTAAAAATGCAGCACCTACCCCATAGATTCTTGCAACAGGTCAATTCAAATTAAATTTTGAAATGAGCTATTCCAATCATTGAAATTAAAGCTGATCTACTGATTTATCTAAGCAATTTTGTTTTCTAGAAACGACCAGGATCTGAAATAAGAAACAATTCAAATAGAACTGATCAGTCGTGAAAATATCTACTATGATGAGAAATTTTCAAAATTTTCATATGTAGAACTTAAATAATCAAATGTTAATCACAAAAGAGGGTCGACTTAAATTATGTTTCCAAAATTGTATACATTTAAAAATTCCATCAGGGAACTGATAACTTATAATGCAGAAAGAGATGCTTTTTCTTGAAGCTTAAAAACTTGACTATCTTATAACACAGCTAACAAAATTACTAGCAGAACATGTTGATTACTAAACAAATATTCATTAAGTATTCATTTCTAGTCACTACTTTTCCATCAATCCTAGTCTTGGTATTGAACATGGACTTCAATTAGTATAATTAGAGTGAAGTGAGAATAAAGTGTATCCCTATAATAAACATTCATTCTGAAATAAGTTATAAGTCAGTTTATATGGGATTAAAACAGTGGTTTACTTGTTAATCAAGGCTGTAGGATGTACTGGGGTCTGCTGTTGTCCATGGGCCAAATCATATCTGAAGCCCTCTAATCCTTTTTGGAAACTCCATTGTAACAGGGCCTTATGGTAAACATTGGGTTGCTGGGTATTATCTTTAGTCTGAAATAAATAGTCTTTATTCAAACTTCAATTAGTTTACAGGTAGCAACAATGCTTCATTTACTTATATTATAAAACATATTCTATGACATTTTTCTTCTAATGTTGTGAGTTCCAGGCCCTTGTTCTAAAGGTGTTAATATTGTGTAATCTCAATTTTTTAGACATTTAGGAGGGTAAAGTATATAAATTAAATGGGGAATGTGTCTATGAGACACAAATGATGCCCCCGCTTGCATATAATGTTATAAAGGGACATAACCTATGTTAGCGGTAAAGGTCGCCACACTCGCCATGGGCGAATGATTTTATTATGTGGCTAATAAAAATTCAGTTGCAATTGCCACATTGGCGAACGAAAATTTACATGAGCGGAAAAAATCTTTGTCAAATTTCAAGCCAGAAGCGTGTATTGGAACAAACGTTTAGCTGACAAGATGTTAATAAAAGTAATTTGCAAAACCAAACACAAAGTGGGTCTTTTAGTCATATCTGGAAAAAACTTTCAAAATTAACAGTTCAGGTGCGAAAATCTGTTTCCGATATCAAGTTTTCTTTTACTTTTAATGTTTTAACATGGCCAACAAATCTGACCTTGGAATCTGACCTTTCCCGATCTGAAAGAATAAGATAAAGATCATACGGTCATGGATTTTAGAGACTGTTGTTAGTGCCAGTTTGTATCATTCAACATTTCAGGAAAAATGAATACATTCTCTGTTATTATTAACCAAACATAAAGAACATAGCTTGGATAAAATTTTAAATTATACATAACTACAGTTGCAATCTATCCAGCACTTTGATTTATTGAAGGAAGGAGAATTTTTCATCTGACCTGGAGAAAAACAACATTTTTGATAAGTTATATACACTTCCAGTTACAAAAATGTAACCTCAGAATGCAGGATTTCACATCTAATTTTCCAAAATTTTCATGGGGGGATGCCCCAAACCCCACTAGCAGGTTCAGATCACTTCGTGATCCTCAACAGTGACACAAAAGTTGTGGCTAATCACATGAAAATGTGGCTAAGCAAAAAAATAGTGATTAGCCACTTTGGCTATTGACATTTTTTGACTACTGCTAACACAGATAACTCAAAAGCGGTAAAGTGGCGCTACCACAATTCGAACTTGATCACTACTTTGTGGTAATAAAATTGTGTATAAGTTTCATAACATTTGGTTGAGGCAAACTTTAGAGAACAGAAACAAAAAGTTAAGGCATAACTCTAAACGGTAAAAGTGATGCCACCAAAATTCAAACTTGATCTGTGTTTTGTGGTAATAAGAATTGTGTATGAGTTTCATAACATTTGGTTCGGCAAACTTAAGTTAGAGAACAGAAACGAAAAGTTAAGGGCATAACTCTAAAACGGTAAAAGTGATGCCACCAAAATTCAAACTTTATCTGTGTTTTGTGGTAAAAGCACTGTGTATAAGATTCATAACATTAGGTTGAGGCAAACTAAAGTTAGAAAACCGAAACGAAAAATTCAGGAATTTTTCCATTTATAAAGGGGCATAACTCAAGAACGGTAAAAGTGACTCCACCCAATTTCGAACTTGATCTGTGTTTTGGGGTAATAAGCATTGTGTATAAGTTCAGGCAAACTAAAGTTAGAGTATGGAAACCAATTTTGGGGACAGAGGCGTAACACTTAATGCTCCCTTAGCCTAGCAGGGGCATAAAAAGTAGTTAAACCCAGCCACAGGTTCATTCCTGTGCTGTCCAAAGTCATCATCCTCGTCAGTTGTTGTGTTTAGTTATAATCTAAGTTCATTCTCCTGGAGTTTGGTGGATCTTTGTTTCTATTTTAAATATTACAGATTTTCTAGATTCTAGGCAAGTTTTTGCTTGCTATATTGTCTAGAAACTTGTCTATTGTTAGAGTCTGTATTTTGACATCTAGAGATCTTTTGGTTTTCTTGTGTTGTTTGTTTGCTGTCGCTTAATTGGTATATTATTCTTACTAAATCTGGGCATGAAGAAAAGTAGGCTCCAAATGTAGCTGTTGATATGAATTGAAGTAATTCTACATGTGGTATATGTCCAAACTGAGCACGCACAATATGTGTCACCCATCTTCAGGAATGAGCAGGCAATAGTACTGTTCCTTAACTGTGTCATCAGCGCATCAAATCTGTTTGAATCTGTCACCGTGACTCCCAAACTACCATCTGTTACACATATACCTAAAAAGCCATGAAGCAATCACCAAAAGTCAAAATTTTCTAACTTTGTTTCCTTTTAATTCTGGAACAAAAATCCAAAACTCACAAAATAAAGTGAGAGCTTCATTTCAAAATTGTTCACAAAACTCTTTCAAATCCTTATCAGCTTAAATTCAAGTTACTGTATAAAGCTAAAAGATTTTCTGTCATTTTGACCATTTACATAACTTTGAAATATGAACAACATTGTGTATAAGAATTATGAAAATCAGTAAAACAGAAAACTTTTTGTACAGAATTGCCTTAATAAATAACCCTAGAAAAGTATAAATGCAAATATAAAGTTTTAACTTGCAAGTATTTTCTAGTTTATTTAATGCTGAAGTTCAGAGTATAACTGTCTAAAGTAGTTTAAGATATTTACTATTCATACAGAGTATTTCTGTCAAACTTTGTTTTTTAACTGAACTAGAATATTCTACCTGGCAAGAGCTAAATTTTATAGTACCCTATGAAAGAAATTTTTATTTAACTACACTAGAAATTACAGTAAAACTGTCAAAGAGAAGTTTAAAATCTTAGCCGCACTAAAATTTTCTAGCTAATAAGAGCTGAATTTTAAAGTACCCTAGTTGCCTATTAGAGGAATTTATAATACTTACCTGCACTAGAATTTTCTGGTAGAAGTTGCAGTGCAAAATATCCTTGTCTAAGAAGATTTATAATTCCAGCTCTGGGTTCATGGGAATGTTAAAACTATGTTGTCCACAAACAGTTTCTCCATCTGACATTTCTGTTAAATCTTCAGTCTAAAGATAAACATATATCATTGACTGATCACATATACTTTTCTTTATCTATTCATGTAATTTTTCTGTTCATTTTAAATTTGTTGTGAACTTAACATATTGAATAAATTTTCAACATTTTAACAGAAAATTTAAGTAAGCGAAAAATTTAAAATATAAATTTGTCCTCTGTACATACTTTTCTACAAAAATCCACACCATTTAAATAAAAGTACCATAGTTTTACTATAAAGTTAAACTTTACATTGTTGTCATAGTCTTTTGGTGCATTTTAAGATTTTATGTTGATCTTGAATCGTTGGTCATGTCCATTTGTTAAATCTAGTTACAACTTGCACAGACTTAGAACAATTAACAGCTTGACATAGGGTGTAGTTACTTGCCAATTGTTGAAGACCACATGAAAATATCTATATGTTTATTTTTGTTCACTGTTTTTTAGTTTATATGGAATTGAAACTTTTGATATATTTTCTTTTTATAAAAATAACAAGAGTGCACACGCTGAAATGTCTCGCCTTCTTTACTAATCACTGATATTATGTTGATAGTCCTAAATGAAAGCTTTACTACAACTATTACATAAACTTAACATGATCCAAGAAAATGAAGTCAAGGTCATATAAACCAAACGAAATACATGTACACCTTATCATTCAATACACTAAATATAGTTGATCTATTGCTTATAGTTTCTAAGAAACAGACTTAACCAAGAAAACTAAACATTGACCAATGAATCGTGAAAATGAGGTCAAGGGCAGATGAACCATGCCAGGCAGACATGTACAGCTAACAATTCTTCCATACACCAAATATAGTTGACCTGTTGCTTATAGTTTAAGAAAACAGACCAAAACACAGAAACTTAACACTGTTTCAATGAACCGTGAAAAGGTCAAGGTCAAGCAGACTGACATGTACATCATAAAATATTTCCATACACCAAATATAGTTGACCTATGGCATATAGTATTAGAAAAAAAGACCAAAACTCAAAAACTTAACTTTGACCACTGAACCATGAAAATGAGGTCAAGGTCAGATGACACCTGCCAACTAGACATGTACACCTTACAGTCCTTCCATACACTGAATATACTAGACCTATTGCATATAGTATCCAAGAATATGGACTTGACCACAAAACTTAACCTTGTTAAATGATCCATGAAAATGAGGTCAAGGTCAAGTGAAAACTGTCTGTTGGACATGAGGACCTTGCAATCCTTCTATACACCAAATATAGTTATCAAAAATCAGTCCAGATCAGATGTCTATTCTTGATCTCAGCATTTCCTCATTAATGATTCTGTTCATTGAAGTGGTGTTGATCTAGTCATACATGTATATTGCTCAGTTTTATAGTTTTTTATTATAAGTCATTAAAAGTTTTAATTTCTGAGTGATGTTACATTTCATGAACTCATACGTTGTCATTCTTAGTCACATCAGAGACATATATTCTTTTGTATGTCTTTGGTCACATAAATCTCCTTGAACTTAATTAACTTTTATTCACTGAAACTACTAAAGCACCGGAACAATATCCATGATATCAATTAAAATCATACAGGTTAGTACCTTTTGCTGAAATATACAATTTTAAAATTTTTGTTATAAACAAATGGCCCACTCATTTGACATGGCCCATTAATTATATTTTTTGGGGGCCCTGTGCCCATAGAAAAAAAAATCCTTCCAGATCACTGCATAAGGCAATTGTCCATATGATTAATATTTCCAAGGGGCATAACTCTTTTATTTATTATTGATTGGCACTGATTTTCAAATTTGTCCAAGACATTGCTAATATAAACCTATGATTTAAGTTTCATAAAATTCTGGCAAGAATTGTACATATGAGCGCTAACAATGCAATTCAACATATAATTTATTTTTCTAAGGGGAATAACTCTTTTAAAAATAATTGATCGGTACAGATGTTCGAACCCATCCAAGACATTGCTAATATAAACCTATGATATAAAATTCATAAAAATCTGGCAAGAATTGTACAAATGAGAGCACTAACGATGCAATTTTCAATACAACTAATGTTTCCAAGGGCATAACTCATTTTAAAATAATTGATCGGCACTGATTTCCGAATTTGTCCAAGACATTGCTGATATAAACCTATGATATAAGTTTCATAAAAATCTGGCAAGAATTGTACATGTGAGAGCGCTAACAAGACCGGTAAGACGAACGCCCCGTATTTCCATGTCCCCCGCAACGCATTATGCAAGGACAATAAATTAGTGACATGCTTAAATGTTTTACAATAACATACTTAGACAGGTTTAGAAGAAGTCTTATGATTACCTTACTTAATATTCTCATAGAAAGCTTATACTCTTACGTCATCATTTAATGATGTCATTTACACTAGATTGACTTAGGGTAACTCGTTCATAAAAAGCATACGACTTAGGAGTATGACGGGAACAGCTCAAACAAATCCTGACATTGCCAATCAGCTGACATACAACATATTCATATTTTACCATGGGTGTGTACTAAAGCGTTTGAAGAATGTCATATTAGAATATCTTTTATAGTCCATTAAACAATTGTTTTTCCATTAAATATATCATTTGAAATCATCTATGATCCAAAGGTATAATTAATTTAAAGAATAATAGAACATTGCCTTCTTTTTACTATGTACTATTTGAACCATACAGGGCTTTACTTACTTTGAAGGATCTAATGGCCATGAGGCTGTTGCATAATATTCTATTTTAGCATACTCTCTCCATGGTAACACTAATCTCACTTCAATCTGTGTACCTCCTTTAAAGACAAAAACATGTAATATACTAAAGAAAAATAAGCTTTGAAAAATGTTGCATATGTTGCATATGACCTTCAAACTATTCATCAAAAATTTTCAACTACAGACATTCTACAAATAAGGACAGCATATACCTTTGGTATTTTAGGACTGTTATGTTGCCCTGTCATTGACATATACACCACATGTCTTATTCATATTTGAGTTTACTTACAAAAAACCTATCCAGATTTAGGATGTAATATAATGACAATCTATTCCTCTCAAGAAATCCTAATCTTGTGGTTTTGCTTGCCCTGAAATCCTTGAATCATTTCTATTACAAAGTCCTACATATATTACCACAAAATAGTACATCTGTCATTTAAAAAAGCAATACCTTTAGTTATTGAGACATCTTTAATTGTGTAGCCCTCTCGTAGTCGCACAGATAACACACTATTTAATGTAGTGTTCAATTTCATGTCCTTGTGTTTTTTCCTGATAATTGGGTTCACCACACTGCTTGGACCTACTTTTATTGGATGGGCTAGGATCCTACAATATTATAAAAGTATATGAGAATGCTGTTCACAAATGTGTCACTTTAATACATTTCATAGGAACTGAATCATGTACCAGTAAAAAATGCAGCACCTACCCCATAGATTCTTGCAACAGGTCAATTCAAATTAAATTTTGAAATGAGCTATTCCAATCATTGAAATTAAAGCTGATCTACTGATTTATCTAAGCAATTTTGTTTTCTAGAAACGACCAGGATATGAAATAAGAAACAATTCAAATAGAACTGATCAGTCGTAAGAAAATATCTACTATGATGAGAAATTTTATAAATTTTCATATGTAGAACTTAAATAATCAAATGTTAATCACAAAAAGAGGGTCGACTTAAAATGTTTCCAAAATTGTATACATTTAAAAATTCCATCAGGGAACTGATAACTTATAATGCAGAAAGAGATGCTTTTTCTTGAAGCTTAAAAACTTGACTATCTTATAACACAGCTAACAAAATTACTAGCAGAACATGTTGATTACTAAACAAATATTCATTAAGTATTCATTTCTAGTCACTACTTTTCCATCAATCCTAGTCTTGGTATTGAACATGGACTTCAATTAGTATAATTAGAGTGAAGTGAGAATAAAGTGTATCCCTATAATAAACATTCATTCTGAAATAAGTTATAAGTCAGTTTATATGGGATTAAAACAGTGGTTTACTTGTTAATCAAGGCTGTAGGATGTACTGGGGTCTGCTGTTGTCCATGGGCCAAATCATATCTGAAGCCCTCTAATCCTTTTTGGAAACTCCATTGTAACAGGGCCTTATGGTAAACATTGGGTTGCTGGGTATTATCTTTAGTCTGAAATAAATAGTCTTTATTCAAACTTCAATTAGTTTACAGGTAGCAACAATGCTTCATTTACTTATATTATAAAACATATTCTATGACATTTTTCTTCTAATGTTGTGAGTTCCAGGCCCTTGTTCTAAAGGTGTTAATATTGTGTAATCTCAATTTTTTAGACATTTAGGAGGGTAAAGTATATAAATTAAATGGGGAATGTGTCTATGAGACACAAATGATGCCCCCGCTTGCATATAATGTTATAAAGGGACATAACCTATGTTAGCGGTAAAGGTCGCCACACTCGCCATGGGCGAATGATTTTATTATGTGGCTAATAAAAATTCAGTTGCAATCGCCACATTGGCGAACGAAAATTTACATGAACGGAAAAAAAATCTTTGTCAAATTTCAAGCCAGAAGCGTGGATTGGAACAAACGTTTAGCTGACAAGATGTTAATAAAAGTAATTTGCAAAACCAAACACAAAAGTGGGTCTTTTTAGTCATATCCGGAAAAAAAAACTTTCAAAATTAACAGTTCCGGGCGCGAAAATCTGTTTCCGATATCAAGTTTTCTTTTACTTTTAATGTTTTTAACATGGCCAACAAATCTGACCTTGGAATCTGACCTTTCCCGATCTGAAAGAATAAGATAAAGATCATACGGTCATGGATTTTAGAGACTGTTGTTAGTGCCAGTTTGTATCATTCAACATTTCAGGAAAATGAATACATCCTCTGTTATTATTAACCAAACATAAAGAACATAGCTTGGATAAAATTTTGAATTATATATAACTACAGTTGCAATCTATCCAGCACTTTGATTTATTGAAGGAAGGAGAATTTTTCATCTGACCTGGAGAAAAACAACATTTTGATAAGTTATATACACTTCCAGTTACAAAATGTAACCTCAGAATGCAGGATTTCACATCTAATTTTCCAAAATTTTCATGGGGGCATGCCCCAAACCCCCTAGCAGGTTCACATCACTTCATGACCCTCAACAGTGACACAAAGTTGTAGCTTATCACATGGAAATGTGGCTAAGCAAAAAAATAGTGATAAGCCACTTTGGCTATTGACATTTTTTGACTACTGCTAACAGAGATAACTCAAAACGGTAAAAGTGACGCTACCCAAATTCGAACTTGATCATTGCTTTGTGGTAATAAGAATTGTGTAAAAGTTTCATAACATTTGGTTGAGGCAAACTTAAGTTAGAGAACAGAAACAAAAAGTTAAGGGCATAACTCTAAAGCGGTAAAAGTGATGCCACCAAAATTCAAACTTGATCTGTGTTTTGTGGTAATAAGAATTGTGTATGAGTTTCATAACATTTGGTTGCGGCAAACTTAAGTTAGAGAACAGAAACGAAAAGTTAAGGGCATAACTCTAAAACGGTAAAAGTGATGCCACCAAAATTCAAACTTGATCTGTATTTTGTGGTAATAAGCAATGGGTATAAGATTCATAACATTTGGTTGAGGCAAACTAAAGTTAGAAAACAGAAACGAAAAATTCAGGAATTTTTCCATTTATAAAGGGGCATAACTCAAGAACGGTAAAAGTGACTCCACCCAATTTCGAACTTGATCTGTGTTTTGGGGTAATAAGCATTGTGTATAAGTTCAGGCAAACTAAAGTTAGAGTATGGAAACCAATTTTGGGGACATAGGCGTAACACTTAATGATTCCTTAGCCTAGCAGCGGGGGTATAAAAAGTAGTGAAACCCAGCCACAGGTTCATTCATGTGCCTGTCCAAAGTCATCACCCTCGTCAGTTGTTGTCTTTAGTTATAATCTAAGTTCATTCTCCTGGAGTTTGGTGGATCTTTGTTTCTATTTTAAATATTACAGATTTTCTAGATTCTAGGCAATTTTTTGCTTGCTATATTGTCTAGAAACTTGTCTATTGTTAGAGTCTGTATTTTGACGTCTAGAGATCTTTTGGTTTTCTTGTGTTGCTTGTTTGCTGTCGTTTAATTGGTATGTAATTCTTACTAAATCTGGGCATGAAGAAAAGTAGGCTCCAAATGTAGCTGTTGATATGAATTGAAGTAATTCTACATGTGGTATATGTCCAAACTGAGCACGTGCACAATACGTGTCACCCATCTTCAGGAATGAGCAGGCAATAGTACTGTTCCTTAACTGTGTCATCAGCGCATCAAATCTGTTTGAATCTGTCACTGTGACTCCCAAACTACCATCTGTTACAACACATATACCTAAAACAAATACTTATATCATTTATATTTTTCCAAAAAAAGCCATGAAGCAATCACCAAAAGTCAAAATTTTCTAACTTTGTTTCCTTTAATTCTGGAACAAAAAATCCAAAAACTCACAAAATAAAGTGAGAGCTTCATTTCAAAATTGTTCACAAAACTCTTTCGAAATCCTTATCAGCGAAATTCAAGTTACTGTATAAAGCTAAAAGATTTTCTGTCATTTTGACCATTTACATAACTCTGAAATATGAAATCAGAAAATCTTCAAAATTCACAAAAAGATATATTTCTGCACTCCCAACATTGTGTATAAGAATTATGAAAATCAATAAAACAGAAAACTTTTTTGTACAGAATTGCCTTAATAAATAACCCTAGAAAAAGTATAAATGCAAAATTTAAAGTTTTAACTTCTGCAAGTAAATTTCTAGTTTAGTAAATGCTGAAGTTCAGAGTATAATTGTCTAAAGTAATTTAAGATATTTACTATTCATACAGAGTATTTCTGTCAAACTTTTGTTTTTTAACTGAACTAGAATATTCTAGCTGGTAAGAGCTGAATTTTATAGTACCCCTATCAAATAAATTTTTATTTAACTACACTAGAAATTACAGTAAAAACTGTCAAAGAGAAGTTTAAAATTTTAGCAGACACTAAAATTTTCTAGCTAATAAGAGCTGAAGTTTAAAGTACATTAGTTGCCTATTAAAGGGAATTTATAATACTTACCTGCACTAGAATTTTCTGGTAGAAGTTGCAGTGCAAAATATCCTTGTCTAAGAAGATTAATAATTCCAGCTTCTGGGTTCATGGGAATGTTAAAACTATGTTGTCCACAAACAGTTTCTCCATCTGACATTTCTGTTAAATCTTCAGTCTAAAAGATAAACATATATCATTGACTGATCACATATACTTTTCTTTATCTATTCATGTAATTTTTCTGTTCATTTTTAAATTTGTTGTGAACTTAACATATTGAATAAATTTTCAACATTTTTAACAGAAAATTTAAGTATGCGAAAAATTTAAAATATAAATTTGTCCTCTGTACATACTTTTCTACAAAAACTCCACACCATTTAAATAAAAGCACCATAGTTTTACTATAAAGTTAAACTTTACATTGTTGTCATAGTCTTTTGGTGCATTTTAAGATTTTATGTTGATCTTGAATCGTTGGTCATGTCCATTTGTTAAATCTAGTTACAACTTGCACAGACAATTTAGAGCTTGACATAGGGTGTAGTTACTTGCCAATTGTTGAAGACCACATGAAAATATCTATATGTTTATTTTTGTTCACTGTTTTAGGTTTATATGGAATTGAAACTTTTGATATATTTTCTTTTATAAAATAACAAGAGTGCACACGCTGAAATGTCTCGCCTTCTTTACTAACCATTGATATTATGTTGATAGTCCTAAATGAAAGCTTTACTACAACTATTACATAAACTTAACATGATCCAAGAAAATGAAGTCAAGGTCATATAAACCAAACGAGAAATACATGTACACCTTACAATCATTCAATACACTAAATATAGTTGACCTATTGCTTATAGTTTCTAAGAAACAGACTTAACCAAGAAAACTAAACATTGACCAATGAATCGTGAAAATGAGGTCAAGGTCAGATGAACCATGCCAGGCAGACATGAACAGCTTACAATCCTTCCATACAACAAATATAGTTGACCTATTGCTTATAGTTTAAGAAAAACAGACCAAAACACATAAACTTAACACTGAGCAATGAACCGTGAAAATGAGGTCAAGGTCAAATAAAACCTGCGAGACTGACATGTACATCATAAAATATTTCCATACACCAAATATAGTTGACTTATTGCATATAGTATTAGAAAAAAGACAAAAACTCAAAAACTTAACTTTGACCACTGAACCATGAAAATGAGGTCAAAGTCAGATGACACCTGCCAGTTGGACATGTACACCTTACAATCATTCCATACACCAAATATAGTAGACCTATTGCATAAAGTATAAGAAAAACGGACCAAAACACAAAAACTTAACTATAACCACTGAACCATGAAAATGAGGTCAAGATCAGATGACACCTGCCAGTTGGACATGTACACCTTACAATCCTTCTATACACCAAATATACTAGACCTATTGCTTATAGTATCTGAGATATGGACTTGACCACCAAAACTTAACCTTGTTCACTGATCCATGAAATGAGGTCAAGGTCAAGTGAAAACTGTCTGACGGGCATGAGGACCTTGCAAGGTACGCACATACCAAATAAAGTTATCCTATTACTCATAATAAGAGAGAATTTAACATTACAAAAATCTCAACTTTTTTCAAGTAGTCACTGAACCATGAAAATAAGGTCAAGGACAATGGACATGTGACAGACGGAAACTTCGTAACATAAGGCATCTATATACAAAGTATGAAGCATCCAGGTCTTCCACCTTCTAAAATATAAAGCTTTTAAGAAGTTAGCTAACGCCGCCGCGGATCACTATCCCTATGTCGAGCTTTCTGCGACAAAAGTCGCAGGCTCGACAAAACCAAATAACTGACTGTAAATTGGAACAGTATACCAATAACATTTACTACCATATACCATAAAAATATAAAGTCTATACACTAAAACCATTGATATAAAAACATTCAATGATTAAAATGACTTCCATGTTTACAAACACCTTTATATTAAAAGTAATAGTGTATTCAAAATTTTCACCAATGGTTGGTTATCATCTCTGACAATAGTATCATAATCCATTGATTTAGTATCATACTAGAATGACTTACAATCATTGGCTGTAATTGTAATTTAGAAAACTCTGATGCCAAGTTTTGTTCAAAGCTGTCATATCTTTGTTTCATCATGGCTAGAAAGTCTTCAACATTTCCTTTAAGAACACGGATACCTTGGGCTAAAACCTGTAATGATAATTTAGTCAAAATTTGCCATTTTTAGTGTTTTAACAAAATGTGTTCTTTAAAATAAAATTTGGTGGTGTTACATCTTACAAAGTCTATCCGAATCATTTTGCATAGAAGTCCGCTAAAAACCGGTGCTAAGGGCGGTCTTAAACTTGCAGTGAGGTGAGAGTGAAAGCACTATTCCTTTGCTTTTTGTGTATTTTTTTTGCTGTGCATGTACTGATTTTGTGTCATGGATGGATACCTCATATCCTTTGTTTTTCTATAATATTTTTTAAAGCACAAAGCATTATAGATAATAGTTTGATAACATCATCAGCAAAACATTTTAAGAAATTGATGTGACATTCCTTTTATTTAGAATGTCTACTATGAAATTGCTTTTGGTTCTTGTCTATATATAAAGGCAATGAATTGGAATTTTTTTTTCAAAAGTTTTAATAAGATTTAAATGGAAATAGAGCTTTAAATAACAATAGAATATCTGTTATAGATAAAGAAATGGAGCCATCTAAGGCAACATTATGATAACACCTTAGCTGACTCAAAAGCTGCAATAAAATCATGATCTTAAAGTAAAACTTAAAGTTACACATAAATTCATTTTGACATACTTATCTAACATGTGATTTTTCCCTCTTCACTAGTAGTTACTTATAATAAACATATTTTTACTCAGCAGATTTCAAAGGGGGCATCTCAATATTAGAAATAAATTGAACCCCACCTTCTAAATCTAATCTCAAGTAAGGTAAAATCTCAAAATTTTCCTCCTTGAAAATAAGAAGTTGTTCTTCCTAAAAATTGATAGCTGTCAAAATTTTAATCACACAATAAAATGTGTATGTGGTTTTATCTAGTTTTATCTATGTAGTGACAATACAAATTTTCCCGCTAAACCCTACTTTTCTTTTCATATTTTTATTACATATAGTTTAAAAGTCATTTATGACAATGTTATAAAATCCTAGTTATTTTTCATAATTTTTAAAGAAAAAGTTGCCAATGTTAAATGTATGAAAAATCTAGAGAGAATCATTTCCTGCCAAAATTTTCAATTGATTATATCTCAAAAACAAGATCATGGACCTGTCATCTTTTATACTTTTTAAGTTATGTTATATACATACAATCAATTTATAGCAGTCTTTTAAAAGTTTGTAATTTTTAAACAGAGGAGTGAACATCCTTAAGAATTGAATGCTTCTTTTATAATTTCACTGTAGTGTAAAAGCATCCACCAAAGCAAATTTTGTATGAGGCCCTTCATATTAATCGAAATTAATTATGATAGTGAAGTGCCTCACAGTTGTTGTCAGCCAATCAAAATTACATATTCTAATGAAGCATAATATGCAATTTAATTATGTAATGGTAAGATCCTTATTAAGATCACAAAGCCGATTGGGTAGTATTTTGATGTGCTTCTAAAATCTTAATTGTTCAGTTGTAAGTTTGTTTATGATATGCATACAACTGCAGTGCTTGCTTTGCCTAGTTTACATAAAAGCTGATAATTCATATTCATCCAATTGTTTTCCAAATAATTACTGACCTGATTAGTTGTACACTTTAACAGTGGTGTATGTGCTATAACAGTCACATACAATTCAGGTTCATAGAGCAGATCTGTTCCAGGCAAGATAAACTGAAACACATAAAAAAAAACACTTGTAATGACATAATTAAATTTATCATTAATCCCCATCACTCTCCTAAAAGAACTTGTCTATTTTTTGCCTAAAATTACACTAATTTTCACTCTTTTGATCTATGTCTGACTTCTGAAGAATTAACTGCTATTATTATTATCAAATTGGTATAGGCATGATATAAAATGATGGCTTTATTATAAAGGATAAACTAGTTTTTGACTGCCATCTGCTCTAAGGTTCATGATAAATTAAAGCAATACATATCAAATTTACTGCACTGAATATCTAAATATAAGAAATGTTTAGTCATAGATTTGTATGAATATGTGGATAACTATTTTAAAATTGATCAGAATGTAGGTAATCAAGCACTGCCAATGCCATAACAATGACCTCTAGGCCTTACAGACTAGTACGGTGACCTATATTTGTTAACTTCTATGTCATTTGTTCTCTGGTGGAGACTTGTCTCATTGGCAATCATACCACATCTTCTTATTTTTATACTGCTATTACTGTACACATGCACATTTGTTTATAATCATCTAAATGAACCACTTTTAAGTTAGATTGATTGTTGCTTGCTTCATATCAAGTGGTAAATACTTCATGCATTTTCAGGATGAGAACAAAAATAAATACAATAGGTAGGTAGGTCCTGTAATAGGGATAAATCAGGATGAAGGGCAGGAAATTTGGAGGGCCACAGAAATTTAATCTTGCAACAGGCCACCTACAGACCCATCAAAGAGTTGTTGCAAGGGTTTCTTACATATAGAGTGCGGCATTCTCTCTCTACCAGCCATCAGATTTAACATCCCCATTCTGACTGGACATGACTGTGTATTTTTACATCCTGTGCAATCAAACAGCAGCCCCATTAGGCAAGGGTTTGACCTCCTGTAGACCAGAGTGACCATATTCCTATTCCCCAGTCATCCTAGGGTGCATTTTTTTAGACTAACAAACCTTATCCTTATGGTTTTTAAACCTTATTCAAAGTACTCTCCCTTAATTAACATCTTACAGGACTAACAACTCCTGTCAGACATCTTCTCAATGTTGGAATTACTTTATTCAGTATAACTTCTCCGGTCCTTAAGTCCTACAAAACAAATGAAAATAACATGGTGTTTAAAAATCATTTACTACTGTGAAAGACAGAAATACTTGTATTTTTAGATTAGATTTTTTCAATGGTTTGAGGATTTGCTGTTAGATTTTACTTTATAATTCATTATTTCACACAAAAACACTAAACATGGGTCCAAAATATAGCCTTATGGCAACAAACAAAGTTACTATACTGCTACTGTGCTATTATCTATGCAGTTAAAATACATTGACCATATAAACTTTGTGTTAATACAGCCACTGACCATATAAAACCTTGTTTGTGATATTGACAATCTGTTTCTGTAAAGTTTTATCTATGACATTATGAAAGAATGCAGGTCAACAGATTTTTAGGTTGTCTGCTTAAGATTCAAAATTGTTTAGTTTTACCCCAAATATTTCATTTGGGACCATTTTAAGGTTTGAAGTTTACAGAGAACAACCTAACATTGTCTGAAAACATACATATCATTTGTTCTAACATGAAATCAGTCAGGATAGATATCCTCTTTAAAGCCTTATGTTCTAACTATTTTTAAGCCTTGTACAAATAAATTGTATATTCTAAGACAATGTATAGTTATACTATTTTTATATAAGGGGCACGTTATTTCCTGTATTTCATGTGATCAATGAATTATGTGCATTGAATGATGTACCTTTATTTCATAAACATTTTACTAGTGCATGTAATAATTAAAGAAACAGATTCTACAAATGCTGCATTGGTAAAACTGCTATGAACAAGAAGTGAAAGGCTTGGTGAGTATTTTTTTTTTCTGATTTGAAAATCTTGTACATCTGAATTTAACATTTTCTAGAAATGCATGTACAATGAAGTGTTCACAACTTGTCAAGACAACCTTTATCTAATTGTATTTTACAAACTGCCTTTTTTTCAAAGAATTTGTCAGGACTTATTTTCAGTCTGTCATTTAATTTTCACCAATTAAAAGTAGATTTCCATACAGTTCTTCTTTTTCATCTTCTTATTATTTAATTCTTAATACTCAATATTGTCTTTGTACATATTGTTACATGTAATTATGTAAAATTCAAAATGATCAGTTAATCTAAATTCTTAAAAACTAAAATTAATAATGAATAAAAAATAAGATAAAGAACTGGAAATCCTTCTTTAACGATGAAAATATCATTAAATATATTAAACTTACAACTGATGCAGCTGAGTGGCTTAGATCCAGAACAAACACTATCCTATACCTCTTGGCCAGGAATATGATGTTGGAATGAGGGAGCAGTTTAAATTTAAATCCATCTCTGAGCTGATTGTCATCTGGGACATCATCTTCATGGGGTAGGACAGACAAAACAGTCAGCTCATCCTCAATGTTGTCCTAAGATATTAATATATAATCATAGATATCAATCTTTCAAATTTCAAAAGATTTGGTCGTGTGGTACTTTAATTATCATCCAGAAATAAAAAAATACAAATTCTGAAGGTAACTAAGGTCATAACTATTTAACAGTTCAAGTCAAAATCATCAATATCAAACACGACCTGTATATCATGGTCCATGACGTTGTCTTAAAATATCAAAAGATTTGGTCAAGAGGTACTTTAATTCTTATCCGGAACTAAAACTTAAAAACAGACAAACAGATGGACAGACAGACTGACGGGTACATAATAATATCCCCATGTTTGATTTATGATTTTCTACATAAAATAAATTACAATAAAATGCTCCATGAGGGCGCAGCTTGATACGACCGCAGAGGTCGAACCCTGAACAGATGGGGCAAGTATGGACACAACATTCAAGCTTGATACAGCTAGGAATTTGGATTGTGATTAAATATTTGACACAGCATAGGTTTCTGACACAGAATGAATGTGGTCTAAGAACTTAAAATTTTAAATTGGACATTCACCTATTATGGTCCAATATCCAAAATCTAACTACATTGTTAGATTCAGCATATCAAAGAACCCCAAGAGTTCAATTTTGATGAAATCAAACAAAGTTTAATTTGGACCCTTTGACCTCAATGTTGACAAAGTTGATAACGGGCCCAAAAATCAAAATACATGGTTAGATTCAGCATATCAAAGAACCCCATATATTCAATTTTGTTGAAATCAAACAAAGTTTAATTTTGGACCCGATTTGGACCAACATGAAAACTGGGCCCATAATCAAAAATCTAAATACATGTTTAGATTCAGCATATCAAAGAACCCTAAGAATTCAATTTTGTTACAATCTAACTAAGTTTAATTTTGGACCCTTTGGACCTTAATGTAGATCAATTTGAAAACGGGACCAAAATTAAAAATCTAAATACATGGTTAGATTCAGCATATCAAAGAACCCCATATATTCAATTTTTGTTGAAATCAAACAAAGTTTAATTTTGGACCCGATTTGGACCAGCTTGAAAACTGGGCCCATAATTAAAATCTTAATACATGTTTAGATTCAGCATATCAAAGAACCCCAAGAGTTCAATTTTGATGAAATCAAACAAAGTTTAATTTTGGACCCTTTTGACCTCAATGTGGACAAAGTTGATAACGGGCCCAAAAATCAAAAATCTAAATACATGGTTAGATTCAGCATATCAAAGAACCCCATATATTCAATTTTGTTGAAATCAAACAAAGTTTAATTTTGGACCCCGATTTGGACCAACTTGAAAACTGGGCCCATAATCAAAAATCTACATACATGTTTAGATTCAGCATATCAAAGAACCCTAAGAATTCAATTTTGTTACAATCTAACTAAGTTTAATTTTGGACCCTTTGGACCTTAATGTAGATCAATTTGAAAACGGGACCAAAATTAAAATCTAAATACATGGTTAGATTCAGCATATCAAAGAACCCCATATATTCAATTTTGTTGAAATCAAACAAAGTTTAATTTTGGACCCGATTTGGACCGACTTGAAAACTGGGCCCATAATCAAAATCTAAATACATGTTTAGATTCAGCATATCAAAGAACCCTAAGAATTCAATTTTGTTAAAATCAAACTAAGTTTAATTTTGGACCTTTGGACCTTAATGTAGACCAATTTGAAAACGGGACCAAAATTAAGAATCTAAATACACGGTTAGATTCGGCATATCAAAGAACCCCAATAATTCAATTTTGATGAAATCAAACAAAGTTTAATTTTGGACCCTTTGGACCTCAATGTGGACCAATTTAAAACGGGCCCAAAATCCAAAAACTTAATACACGGTTAGATTCAGCATATTAAAGAACCCCAAGAGTTCAAGAATAAAACCCCATTGAAATTGGTCAAGAAATAAGCAATTTATACAAAGTATTTTCTTTTGCACAATACTGTGCAAATGAATATTTCTTGCAATTGTGCAATACTGTGCAATTGAATATTTCTTGCTATTGTGCAATACTGTACAATTGACAATTTCTTGCTATTGCGCAATATTGTGCTATTGGATATTTCTTGCTATTGCGCAATACTGTGTAATTGAAGATTTCTTGCTATTGCGCAATACTGTGCAATTGAAAATTTCTTGCTATTACACAATACTTATTATATAATAATCTACACATCCCGTTTGGTGTGTATCTCCTGCCATATCATTATTATTTGCTTTTAAATATAAATCAGAAATAACCAACTTAAAATGGAAAATTTTAAAGAAAAAAAAGAAAAAAGAAAAAAAATCCCCCTAAATTTTTGGAACCCCTTATGATTCATCACCCCCAAACTCAATCCCAGCCTTCCCTTTGAGGTATGGTACCTTGCAGTACAATTTCAGAGAGATCCATACACTTGAACACAAGTTATTGTCTGGAAACTAGAAAAATGCTTATTTTTGGCCCCTTTTTGGCCCCTAATTCTTAAACGTTTCAGGCAATTACCCCCAAACTCAATTCCAGCTTTCCCTTTATGATATGGAACCTTGTAGTACAATTTCAGAAAGATCCATACACTTACACAAGTTATTGTCATGAAACTAGAAAAATGCTTGTTTTTTGCCCCTTTTTTGGCCCCTAATTCCTAAAATTTTGAGGCAATTACCCCCAAAAATCAATCCCAGCATTCCCTTTGTGATATGGAACCTTGTGGTACAAAGTCAGAGAGATCCATACACTAACTTACAAGTTATGTCTGGAAGTTACAAAAATGCTTATTTTTGGCCCCTTTTTGGCCCCTAATTCCTTAACTGTTGGTACCATAACCCCCAAAATCAATCCCAACCTTCCTTTTGTGATATTGAACCTTATGGTAAAATTTCATAGAGATCCATATACTTAAACTAAAGTTAGAGTGCGAAAACCAATGCGTCTTCGGACGATGACGACGATGTCGGACGAAGACGGCGACGACGACGACTACGACGCCAACGTCATACCAATATACGACCACAAAATTTTTGCGGTCGTATAAAAATATGAAAATATGACATAAATATCAATTTAGGATGCTAATAAACAATTGTGTAAACTTTCTGTCCTGTTAGGGTAATAGTATCTAGGAGAATTGGTGCTCACAAAACAATAATATTTTTTTTATCAAGTATTACCTCACCTTTGGTATTTGACGAATTGAAGTTAGTTGGAATTTTCACTCATAGTAAGTGTGTGTTGGAAGGAACATGTAATCTAAGACAGTAGTTACATACATTTTTTCATTGTTTTAGTATTTCATGGTTGAGTCTGTCAATATTGGAAGAAGTGTACGTTTATCATAAAATTGAATACATGTATTTCGGATAATGGGATATATTTTGTTGACATTCTGGGTATCTGATTTGCCAATTTTTACTGTATTGCAAACATAATTTTGCTGTTAAATGTAACCAAAAGCAAGCATGCAATATTCACCAGTATTGCACTAGTGCAATATCATTAAATAAAATGCTCCAGGGCGCAGCTTGATACCACCGCAGAGGTCGAACCCTGAATAGTTGAGGCAAGTATGGACACAACATTCAAGCTTGATACAGCTCTGAATTTGGATTGTGATTAAATATTTGACACAGCATAGGTTTCTGACACAGAATGAATGTGGTCTAAGAACTTAAAATTTTAAATTGGACATTCACCTATTATGGTCCAATATCCAAAATCTAAATACATGGTTAGATTCAGCATATCAAAGAACCCCATATATTCAATTTTTGTTGAAATCAAACAAAGTTTAATTTTGGACCCGATTTGGACCAACTTGAAAACTGGGCCCATAATCAAAATCTAAATACATGTTTAGATTCAGCATATCAAAGAACCCCAAGAATTCAATTTTGTTAAAATCAAACTAAGTTTAATTTTGGACCCTTTGGACCTTAATGTAGACCAATTTGAAAACGGACCAAAATTAAGAATCTAAATACATGGTTAGATTCGGCATATCAAAGAACCCCAATAATTCAATTTTGATGAAATCAAACAAAGTTTAATTTTGGACCCTTTTGACCTCAATGTGGACAAAGTTGATAACGGGCCCAAAATCAAAAATCTAAATACATGGTTAGATTCAGCATATCAAAGAACCCCATGTATTCAATTTTTGTTGAAATCAAACAAAGTTTAATTTTGGACCCTGATTTGGACCAACTTGAAAACTGGGCCCATAATCAAAAATCTAAATACATGTTTAGATTCAGCATATCAAAGAACCCTAAGAATTCAATTTTGTTAAAATCAAACTAAGTTTAATTTTGGACCCTTTGGACCTTAATGTAGACCAATTTGAAAACGGACCAAAAATTAAGAATCTAAATACGGTTAGATTCGGCATATCAAAGAACCCCAATAATTCAATTTTTGATGAAATCAAACAAAGTTTAATTTTGGACCCTTTGGATCTCAATGTGGACCAATTTAAAAACGGGGCCCAAAATCCAAAAACTTAATACATGGTTAGATTCAGCATATTAAAGAACCCCAAGAGTTCAAGAATAAAACCCCATTGAAATTGGTCAAGAAATAAGCAATTTATACAAAGTATCTTCTTTTGCACAATACTGTGCAATTGAATATTTCTTGCAATTGCGCAATACTGTGCAATTGAATATTTCTTGCTATTACATAATACTGTACAATTGACAATTTCTTGCTATTGCGCAATATTGTGCTATTGGATATTTCTTGCTATTGCGCAATACTGTGCAATTGAAGATTTCTTGCTATTGCGCAATACTGTGCAATTAAAAATTTCTTGCTATTGCACAATACTTATTATATAATAATTAACACATCCTGTTTGGTGTGTATCTCCTGCCATATCATTATTATTTGCTTTTAACCCTTACCATGCTAAGCCCATCATATGACGGATGACCCAGACCACCGTTATTTGGCTCTAATGGCTCTCCATACTTTTAGAGGTCAACTTTATGATACTTATTTGAAATTGATTCATGTTCCCGCAACCTGAGGCTATCTATTGTCATGTTTCTCATGTTTAAGTAGCATTTTGAGCTCAAATACGAACTTAGAAAATTGAAATCGGATAAAACTGGTTTTCTGGAGGGTGGGCTTCCTTCTGTGTCTTACACAGGAAGTTCAGAGGCAAGACTTCCAAAAATAGTGTAAACCCGCAGGCATATATCTACTGATCATAATTATTATTGAAATACGCAGAGGAAACGACTACTTCGGTTTCAGGTCCAGTTGAAGTCCAAAATCGGAAAAATCGTGAAATTCTGTATTTTTGTCCAAATGACCTTCTTTAGACTGGTGTTCCCAGATCAATTTCACTCCAACCTAAGAAATGTTGGGGTTAATTTGTTTCCTGGGGTCCACTGTACATGCAGACTACAGCTGGATACCTATATCAGCATCCCGGGTCTTTGGGGTCAAGAAATAGGACGAAAAATCGTCAAAATGACGCTTTTACACCTGTTGACCAACTTTGGGGCAAATTCCGCCCACCCACCCCCACCTCCTCACCACAACCACCCGCTCCGTGATCCCATACCTTAGATTTAAAGAAATCAATATGCTTCAGCAGTAGGGTAAAGCTCATTTGCATATGATTTGCATATTTTTGCAAATAAACGAAAATTAGACTTTTCTGAAAACAATTCAGCATGGTAAGTGTTAAATATAAATCAGAAATAACCAACTTAAAATGGAAAATTTTAAAGAAAAAAAAAGGAAAAAAGGAAAAAAAATCCCCCAAATTTTTGAACCCCTTATGATTCATCACCCCAAACTCAATTCCAGCTTTCCCTTTGTGATATGGAACCTTGTAGTACAATTTTGAAAGATCCATACACTTACACACAAGTTATTGTCATGAAACTAGAAAATGCTTGTTTTTTACCCTTTTGGCCCCTAATTTCTAAAATTTTGAGGCAATTACCCCAAAAATCAATCCCAGCATTCCCTTTGTGATATGGAACCTTGTGGTACAAAGTCAGAGAGATCCATACACTAACACACAAGTTATGTCTGGAAGTTACAAAATGCTTATTTTGGCCCTTTTGGCCCCTAATTCCATAACCCCAAAATCAATCCCAACCTTCCTTTTGTGATATTGAACCTTATGGTAAAATTTCATAGAGATCCATTCACTTAAACTAAAGTTAGAGTGCGAAAAACCAATGCGTCTTCGGACGGCGACGACGACGCCGGACGACGAAGACGACGCCAACATCATACCAATATCGACCGCAAAATTTTTTGCGGTCGTATAAAATTACCAAAATGTCAAACAAACTAGCTGATATTGACATTTTAAACATTTTGCAATTTAGCACAAATATTGTTGAATATCATCAATGCAGAACACTCATTCAACATGCAAGCTTGTGTATTAACCCTATAATATTATAATTACTTCCCTTTGTTTCAACATTCTATATAGTTTTAAACTAACCAGTGATTTTCTTGGAACAAATGGTATAACTGTGTCAAGATTTGAGAAATACCATGATGCTCTAATGTTTCTGGATATTCTGTAATCTTCTTTCATCAACACATACACCGTTCGTGCTCTCAGAACCTGCAAAAAAAAATCACAAATGTAGTATGTTGCTAAATAAGTTGGCTGTGTCAGTCCATTTAGCCTTTTAAAACAGGATAACACCAAAGTACTTAATAAGTATAAAAATAAGAAGATGTGGTATGATTGCCAATGAGGTTCATAAATATTAATATTGCCACAAAAGGATATTAACACAGGAAGTGAATTGTATTTATCTATCACCAACAAAAAATGTTGGCAACATTTGTGCTCTATATCAATTTGCCAGAAATGTTCCTGTATTATTTCACTGGTTTGCATCTATCTAATTTAGTTTGAAATGTTTAGACTATCTAATCGAGTAATTTGTTTCAAAATATCATTTGATGATATATATCTAAAAAGATAGTAATAAAGGTTATGAGTGAAAAATTGTGGGAACCACGTTGTATGAACTAGTACATGGTGTGCGCGGGTGAAAGACATAATTATGCACCCATATTCTTCATATTACCAAAAATATCATTGATACCTTTATCTTATATTCAATTCAAGTATTTTCTTGAAGAATAACGTTGAAAGAACTACTTAAACTCAATTATCCTTTGTAAACTTACATGGATTTTACATATCCATCTCTGTTTCATGTTTTACAATTGTGAAGTCAACATCCAGTATTAGGAAAACGTGCTTTATAAAACAAAAGTAAAGGTTTTGACAGTGTGATTTGGCATTAATAAAGAGTCTAAGGCATATATAAGTATGCTGATGTTGCACACTTCTTATCATACACTGTCAATGTAATAGTTTACTTCAGTACATTGAATTATATCAGAAGTTAAATATCAAAAGTCTGAAGTTGTTCTGTTAATCATTGACATGATGCCAAAATTATTACCATGATTGCCTTTTGTTACTAAGTCTAAACGGATTAAAATCAGGATAAGAAAAAATGTCTGACTGACTCAAATAAATTTTGGAAGCCCTGGTTGTGATGTCAAATTTTCAGGTTTGATTATAAAAACAATAATTGATAAATAAAATACATAATAAAATAATATATAAATTACCGTCAGTGTAAACAAGAGAGAAAAAGTGTTATTTCATTTAAATCATGTCAGACCCACCCCCCTTTCCAAAAAAAAAAAGTGCTTTTTAATAAATTGGCAATACAAACATTTAACTAACAACAAAAATCACACAGGGATGGTGCTGCACTGCAAGTTTGGTGATAGATGCACGTGGTATGACAGGTATATATGACATATATGTGGATGAATATTGTAATTTGGTTAAATATTACAAGGAGATAAACATGACAGGAATGTAATCCTGGTGCCTGATGAAGAGGAGTCAATACATATTGTCGTTGACCGAATGAAGGAGGCACCAAGAAAACTTAAAGTTCTGCCAACTCCTTTTATGTTCTTTTGTAAGAAGTTTAACAAAAGTCAGGGGTGATACAGTTCTAGTCATCAAATTTAGATATCAAACGCAAATATTTATTCAACAAATCACATGTGCCATGCTCAATGTTTACAATATTTTCAAACTTGTTCATTCACAATATTTTGGAGAGGTGGAAAAGATTTTTTTCTTAAACTGATCAGGGCTCAACAATAAGTTAATAACACTTGTGGGATACCAGTAAAAAAATTGGGGTGGACAAGTAAATGTTAACATAAGCTTGTCCAATTTAATCCTGACCATTGTTAAACATGTACATGTATAATGATGCAAATATTGTAACAAGAGGGCACACACTGAAATGACTCACCTGTTTTACTTATCATGATTGAATTTCTTACCATACAACAAATATAGTTAGATTATTACTTTTAGTATCTGATCAGAAACTGATGGTTTTAATGAACCATTAAAATGAGGTCAAGGTCAGATGAACTCTGCCAGACAACATGAACACCATGCAATTATTCAATACACCAAATGTAGTTGACTTATTGCTAATACATGTAGTATCTGATTAACATAAATCAAGAAAAGTTAACATTGACTAATGAATCATGAAAATGAGGTCAAGGTCAAGATGAAATCTGCCAGACAAAAAAATAACACCTTACTATCGTTCCATTCATACTATGAAAATGAGGTCAAGGACAATGTTCATGTGCCAGTGTGAAATTTCGTAATGTAAGGCATCTGCATAGAAGGAAGGGGGCATCAAGGTTTTCTTCCTTCTGAAATTAAAAGCTTTTTACAATTATTTCAAGTCGTCACTGCCGGATTGTTATCCCTATGTCTCTCACTCTGCTACTTTCATCACAGTCACGATCAAAAACATGATCAAAGCAAATAGATAATATAGTACAAGAAGGGACAAAGCAATGAAAACTTTTAATTTATGACTTTTGTAAAATTGTTTAATTTCAAAGTCTGATACTGGAGTTATGAATGTTCATGATATGTATATTTCATGGGACAAATGACTGCTAAAGGTAGTCTAGTAGCATTAGCTAATGGAGAGTGTTTATAATTTACTAGGTCAGGGGAAGTCCTTCTACACAATATTACTTTAGCAGTTTAGGAGAAAGATTAATCGTTAATTACAGAATTTCTTATCAACCTTCAGGTATCCAACAAAACTTCAGGATACTGAAGATTATTTGCTGTTGTGCTTGCGTGGTATTTAAAAGTTACTCTTTTAAATGCCAAAAAAAAGGTATTATATAATTGTCACAATAATTGCATGTATTTTTCAAAATAGAGATAAAATTTAACAATATTTACAAAATTTGGTATCTGGTTTTTATATCAGTTGACAGCGGACACCTTGTGTAAGTCGTGCTCTGAAGCTTTCAACTGTGGTTGACTGTACTGTGGCTATTGGTAGTATGTTCCACTGAATGTAGGTATGTGGAAAATATTTATATGTTTCTTTTGTGGTTTGTTTATGTAAATATTTGGATGGTTTTGTCTTGTTCTGCTTTCGGTTGGTAATAATATTTCAGATGGTATGGCAATAAGGCTGTGAATGTCTTTATAAATAAAACATTGAAACTGCTGTCTCTTGTAGGTTTGTTTTGATCTTTTCTTCCTCACACAGCAGATCCGCGAAGTAGTGTTTTTGATACCCATTTTTAAAATGAAACTGAATTCATTGGAATTGTCGGTAAACATCATGTCCATTTTTATTTAAACTACAAACCTATTAAAAAAGTAGTAACTCAAAATTTCAAAACATCTTCCTAAAATTAGTATTCAAACATTAATTCCACATTATTTAGGAGTAGAACACACATCCTTTAGTTTTTAAGCTGGCTTCGTCCTCGTTGAGGCAGACGCCTTAGGAAAGTATGCAATCTATTGCAAACTTTCAAATAACTATTAGTCACGTTTTAAGATGGTGTTTAGCTTATATAGATAGTTGTAAGTTGTTTATCATATTTGTAACACTACTTGTGTTATGGTAGTTATTACATATGTACCTAGCTGCTTGTCTCTGAACCATTTCTATTTTTCTGTAGCATCTTTTGTGTGAGGGTCCCATAAACTGCAGCTGTATTCTAGTTTAGGTCTGACTATTACTTGGTATGCTCTGGATTTAATGTCTGTGTTTGATATTTTTAAATTTCCTTTCAGGAATCTTAAAGATTTATTTCCCTTCAATATATTGTTGTCATAATGAAGGTTCCATTGTAAGTTTGATTGTAAAGTAACGCCCAACTATTTAGCAGATGTAACAGATTCAAGAATGTTATGTAGAATGTGTTCATGCATATAATATGGTCTCATTTTAATTGATATTGTGAGTTTGGTGCACTTGTCTGGGTGGAAAGCCAGAAACCAATCTGCTTCCCACCTTGCTGCAGAGTCTAGATCTTCTTGTAATTTATTGCAGTCTTCCTGAGATTTGATTTCTCTATATATGATGCTGTAATCACCAAAGAGTCTTAATTTGCTATGTGTTAGATATTCTGAGAAATCATTGATATAAATGAGAAATAATATAGGGCCCAGTACATTACCCTGTGGAACTGATATGACTGGCACTGATGTAGAGGAAATACCATTTTTTACAACTGTTTGTGTTCTATAGGATAAGAAAGCTTGGATCCAGTTTAGTGTATTTTTTCTTATACCATACTGCATAGTAATTTAGTTTGTAAAGTAGTCGTTGGTGTGGCACTTTATCAAACACTTTAGCAAAGTCCATAATGATGAGGTCAGTTTGTATGTTACAATTAATACTAGATGCTAGTTCTTGGATGAAGTCAATTAATTGTGATTTGCAAGATTTCTAAAGCCATGTTGAAGTTTATATAAAATATGTTTTTTTTCCTAGATGTGACATTATGTTACTTGTGATGATATGTTCCATTATCTTACAGCATATACATGTTAAACTTTTTTCCATTTTGGTGTTTCGCCTGACTCTTTACTTACTGAATACTAATGTAAGCATTGGTGACACTTGCTATTTTAATTCTTTGAGTACTCCAGGGTTGGAACCCCCCCCCCCCCCTTTTTTTGGGACGATCAATGCATTTGAATGGGGACATATAGTTGGAACCCCCTTTATCCTGGGTTAGGACCCCCCTTTTATAAATGGCTGGATCCGCCCCTGTAATCTACCATTTATATTGTCAGGTCCACATGTTTTATGTGGGTTAAGATTAGATAGTAACTTTGTGACACCTGTTTAGATAATAGATATTTGTGGCTTTTCAAGATGTGGGCTAGAACCTTTGTCTGGGATATTTGTATTTGATTCATTTTTGAAAACTGATTTAAACTGTTGGTTTAAAATATTTGCTTTTTCTTCTGTTTCAGTTATTAAAATGCTATCCTCTTTTAAAGGTGCAATACCTGTACTATCTGTTCTTATGCTTTTAATATAACTGAATAAGTTTTTTGGTTTTGCATTTGATGTTATGTGTTGATCAGCATCATTTACAGCTACATCACAAATTATATTTTCTATGTAGTTCCAGTACCCTGTTCGTAGTTCTTTTTGTACTAGCTTTTTAAGTTTTCTGAATTTTTCTGGATTTGTCTTTCTTTTACTATATGCTTTATTTTTGTTGTTTGTAAGTTTTCGTAATTTGTTTGTCCCCCAAGTTAATCTGTGTTTATATGTTATTATTTTGTCTTTGATTGATGTTTACTATATGCTTTATTTTTGTTGTTTGTAAGTTTTCGTAATTTGTTTGTCCCCCAAGTTAATCTGTGTTTATATGTTATTATTTTGTATGAAACATTAAACTTTTTTTTCTTTTTATTAAGAATGATTGATGTTACAGTTCTACTTTAAAGGTGTTCCACAACACATCTACATTACTTGAATCATAATCTTTTCAAGTGTTATAAATGTTTTTTTCTAAATCAGTCTTTAGGTTTTCCCAATTAGCTTTGTTAAATTTGAGGATTTTTCTCTGTACTTCCTGCACTCTTTTGAGCAATGTATCTGTTTCTATATAAACTATGTCATGGTCTGCTTGACCAACTGGTGGTAGTGTTGTGATCTTATTTATATTTGTTGGATTTGTTGTAAAGAAAAGATAGAATTCTGTCTTTACATGTGGCTTTATCTGTCACTTGATTTAGGTTGTGATCAATTGTAATGTCTAGTAATTGTTGATGTAGTTTTGGTTCAGTTTTGCCTGTAACTACTGATGGTATGGACCAATAGCTATGGCCCAAGTTTAAGTGGCCTCCAACCTAGATATTTGATGTTGAAGTATTTTTAATTCTATTTAATGATGTGTTAAAGTTTTCTACAGATGTTGCGTCATCAAAGTAGGTTGGTAATACGGCAGTTCCGGGATACGGTTTTTAGTTGAATCTGTCTTGTGACTTCCATCACCATGTGTAGGCATCGTCACTTCCAACACATGTTGAGCAAACGGGTGAAAAGTTTGATTTTATACTGCACGAAATATTTGGGAAATTAAAATCTAATTAGATGGTCACCCTCCCTAAGTCGTACCGGAAACAAGATTATGTACTTACAAAAACATAAATTGTTTCTATACTACCCTACAGAATGACGATTCTGAAAGTGCTGGAAACTTTAAATAGAGCAGGGATACAGGCGCACCTTCTATCTGGTAAATGACGTCATAAAGGCGTGCGAAATTGGCGATCTTTTCCAGCGAAAGACATGATTTCGGAAATGATGTATAGGTACCAACAATGATCTTTGTTACTGTGATATTTATTTCAGACCATACAAGTTCACATTCTGGTTGTAACTCGGTGATTTCTGAGCTTATAAACTCAATTGTTATTGTAATTAATAAGTACTAAAGAATTTATGGAAGTGCATCTTTTATGACTTTTAGAATACCAAATAATGCTTGTATAAAGATCCCAAAAGTCACATTTGGGTTTGACAGGGGTTTTATTAAAACTTTAATCTTTCTAAATTAAAAGCTACATTATCTAATAATCAACTGATCAGCTGCATATCAGCTGTCGACCTACTTTCTCTTCTGAGACATCTTCTACTGCCTTCTCTTCCATATTAACTTTCTTGCAATTTTATATAAATTTTTCAGTCATGCTTTTTGAATCAACCGGTCTAACAGTCACTAACTAATGATGAATACCATCACTTTTCAACTTGAACAAAAAAGTTCAAGGATCTTGCTGTTGATGGTAATCAGACGAACTTTGATCTAAGTTGTGTAAAAGTTTGAAAAATCAACGAGACGTTTTAAATAGAAAAGTAAAGTGTTTTTAATAAAAAAAAACCTGGAAGGCAACACAAAGACAACCAATAATATTCTTGTTAAATTCTCAATCTTTTTGCCCTGACAATTCAATGCAAAACAACAAAATAAAATGGAAAAAATAGTTCACGAAAAAGTATGATATTTTTTTTCAGGTAAATTTCATTATAAAGTAAAAACAGCATTTACTGTCTGATTACGATAGGACAGTACTCAGTAGTCCAAATAAATACTTGTGACGTCTTGAAAGTGTATTTCATAGGTACTTCGCCCTCTCCCTTTTTTTTCTAAAATCCGTTATTTTATTTGGTTTTCTATTAATTTAAATTATTTTCGTGTCCCCGGGACCCCCTTTTGTGGGAAAATTTGGTTGATTATTTAGGGACCACTGAAGCATGACTAGAGCAGGCCCCTCTTATGGCAGACATTGGGAGCCCTCTCCTTATGAAAATTTCTGAATCCGCCACTGCTTGGGTTCTCCAAAAGGAAAAATAGGGAATTACCCTATGATATCTACAACTGGCAAAGTTCTTTTATTACAATATGAAATTTTTACATGAATTTGCCAACAAATTGATAGTTATTTATATTTATAACATCAGAATGTATATACCCTAAAATGAATTTCCAGTTGTTCATTATTTAATCATCTGAAATCTGGGACCAATAGTCTAAGATGTAGTCAATATCTTGTTGAATAACTATCTTGTTTCTTGTGTGCATACTTTTTTATCTCCATTTTCACCTTCACAAATGCTAGCTAGCCTGGGTTGTTTTTTAAAACAACTTTTTAGTACTAAGTTAAAATTCTGAATTCAAGTGATTTTTCATTGATGAATTTTGAGATTCACTAATTATTTTAAAAGGACTTGCCTATGCTGGCAAGATTCCTTGGACAAAGGAGAATGAATTTTAGTCCATTTTTTTGGACAAATCCTTCAAGTTTTTGAGCATATCTTTTGAAGTGATGTGTTGTAAAATAATGAAATAAGAAACCTTAGTTATTTCTTTGGAAAAATTATAGGGAATAGCATAATTGTTCTTTGTAAAACCAAACTTGTTTAAAGATTTCTCGATCCAACATAATCTTCGTAAGTTTTATTTTATAAGTTGATTAAAAAACTAGCCAATAACCAGTACATTTTTTCTGTAATATAAACCACAGGGACTCAATTAGCAGATTAAAATTTTGTTTATCAATGTTTTTCAAATCTTTTTCGTATTTCCCGTCTATTTGTATTACATTTTTAACGTTGGCATCAATATTTCTTTGTTTTCTAGCAATGTGCAGTTTACTATCCATATCCGTTTATTTTTCAGTATACGGATACAGATATGGATAATAAACTGCACATTGCTAAAAAACAAAGAAATATTGATGCCAACGTTAAAAACATTAATAATGTAATACAAATAGACAGGAAATATGAAAAAAAAATCTGAAAAACATTGATAAAAAAAATTTTAATCTGTTAATTGAGTCCCTGTGATAACAACTGTACTGTATATTCTGTTATATCTCTTTAGGGCTATGTGGTCCTATCTTACATAAGTTCCTTAGTTTAATTTTTTTTTATATTTTAGTTATTATTACAAGGTTATATATTTGGTAAATGCATAAAAAATTACTTTGGTTTTATTGTTTTTTATTGTTCATCCCATTCATATTTCATATCAGAAGACAAAACATTGACTTATAATGTTGTCATAATTTCATGTCGATGGATGACTTTAATTATATAGGAACACTGGTCTTGAAGTTATCCAATTTTAGTAACTTATTGACTTGAACAAGTTAATTATTTGCAACATTTCTCTCTCAACATCTTAATTCAGGTCAAGTATGTTTTGCTTAACATTAATTCACTTGTTGAAGACATATTCTGTTAAAAATAAAGGGAGACAACAGATGAAACTTTAAAATTTAAATCTTTTTAAGTCCTTTTAGCAAAATTGGACTTACTCATGTCTTGGCTCTAACTAACCATAATTTATCAGAACCTAGGTCCTAGTTTTTTTGGTCTTAAGGATTGGGGCTTGATCAAAGGATAATTATAGTGCATTGGCTGGATGCCTTTATTGGCATAAAAAATTCCTTTTTTTTAAAATAGCCTGGTGCAGGTTAATGACTCCTTCTTTAGGCCTGTGTATTACGAAATTTCCAAAGTGCAATAATTTCTAAACAGCAAAAATAATGAATAAAAGAGATGTGCCAGTTTTGTACATTTGCCAAAGGGAAACTTTGTTCATAGGAATTATATTTATTGTTTTATTGCATTTAATAGAAAATGTGGATTTTGTGGCTCCTCAAGCCAAGATTCTTACAGAAAATCCAGAGACTTTATAAAATAGTTTTTCGTAATAACATTTGGAACCTGGATTACTCACTTGTTTGTTCATATTATGCTAGCCTTTATTGTTTACAAAAAGCCATAACAACCTTTACAACCAAAAAACCTTGTGCTGAGTCACAAAAGTCAAGTGCACCCTAGAAGGTGTACTTGTTTTAGCTAATATTTTCATTATCATTAAAAAACTTGTTTCAGGGAAATCACTGCTAGCACTGCATGCAATTATCCACTATATAAAGTACATAATTGTCAAATATAAGAGTACAAGGGGAAAGCCTGTGGATTTTCTATAAAATTTCCATATGCTTAGCATTGAAACAACAAAAGGGTACATAATCCAGCCATATTGGTGTTGTGGTCCATATAGAAAGACCATAGGGAAAAAATACGTCAACTGATAATCTTTCCTGGCTCTCCCTGTAAATATCTAACAGATTTTATTATACAAATGTGCAAATTGGTGGTTTTCTTGTTTACATTTTGTCCTTTCTGGGCCTTTTATAGCTTACTTGATGATATGGGTATTTTTCTTTTTTGAAGGCTGTACAGGGGCCTATAGCTGCTTACATCCATGTCTTTTGGTCTCTGGTGTATAGTTTTCTTATTGGCAATCATACATTTCCTTAATTTTTATATATTAAAGTTACATATAACCTGTTGGTTTCATTTCAGTTTACATGTCATTGACCTATTTTTTGCTCTTTGAAAAAAATCATTTAAAGTTTGCTCTCTGCTTTGTTTTTTAGCCATTCTGTATTTTTTACAGTATAATCTGTATTTTGGATCGTATAATTTGTATTTTGGATAGTTTGATCTTTATTTTTTACAGTATAATCTGTACATGTATTTTCAACAGCATAATCTGTATTTTGGACAGAACCATCTGCATTTTAGACAGTACCATCTGCATTTTGGATGGATAATCTGTATTTTGAACAGTATAATCTGTATTTTAGGCAGTATTATCTGTATTGTGGACCATATAATCTGTATTTTGGACATTATCATCTGTATATTGGACAGCATTGTCTGTATTATGAACAATATAATCTGTATTATGAACAGTATAATCTGTATTTTGGACGTATAATCTGTACTTTGCACAGCATAATCTGTATTTTGGACAGTATAATCTGTATTTTGGACAGTATAATCTGTATTTTGGACAGCATCATCTGTATTATGAACAATATAATCTGTATTTTGGACATTATAATCTGTATTTGAAAAGTATCATCTGCATTTTGAACAGTATAATCCATATTTTAAACAGTTTGATCAGTATTTTGGACAGTATAATTTGTATTTTGAACATTACAATATGTATTTTGAACAGTTTTATCTGTATTTTGAACAGTATAATCTGTATTTTGAACATTATAATCTGTATTTTGGACAGTATCATCTGTATTTTGGACCATATAATCTGTATTTTGGACAGAATAATCTGTATTTTGAACAGTATAATCTGTATTTTGAACAGTATAATCTGTATTTTGGACAGTATAATCTGTATTGTGGACCATATAATCTGTATTTTGAACAGTTTGATATGTATTTTGCAAGAAAAGTGGGATCACACAGTATCAACAGGTTGTCAATGAGTATATCCTACTAAGCATACAAGACCTGTCACCTAGTTAAGTGATTTTCATAATGATCAGCAAATGAATACAATCAGGTACAAATATTGTTTCAAGTTTTTTGCCATTCTTTTCCAAAGCTAATATATATTTACTTTGAGATAAAATCTGCTATCTCATCTTTCACTGTGTACAGAGTTCTACTTATCTTTATGGATTACCACACCTTTCCTCAAGTAGATACTGGTGAACATGACAGTTCTCTTATTGATTGCAAAGTTTGTTGGTTAACTTTATCCCCATCAATAGGATAGCAAGTGTCCTCGTTCATAGATTTTTCACCAAATCATTCCTGTGGATACTTTCAGGTACTATTCAAGTATTCCATAATTCCAGGGTTGAAAAATCAATTAGCAGGCTTGTTTCCCTGTCCTGAATTTATCAGTTATTGAAAAAGAAGGCTACCAAGTGACAATTCAAATGTTTCTAAAAACTGATAATTATAGACAATTGATATTGATGCAGTATAAACAAAATTTCCTAATCTAGAACTAACAATATTACTAATGTCACAGATAATACATGTTATTCTTTGAATAGAAACACAGTTTAAAAACCTTGTAAAATTTTAATGAGACAGGATGTCTCATTCATTTGTGAGACCAGAAAGAAGCTTGTAAACCTGCAAAGTAGAATATGTTTTAATACCTCAGGCTTGTTGCAGAATTGATTTTCTTTAATTTAAACTCAATTTAGCAAACTAATGTCTCACATCATGCTCATATCTAACATCTGGCAGTATGAAACATTATCAAATATTAGAATTGTATTCCATGATCTTCTCGTAGGTTTGATATCAGATAAGAGTTATCTCCCATTGCTAGAGTAACCTACATATTTAATTTAAATGCTGATGTATTTTTTGAAAGTACATTAACTTCAGGTATTTAAAATAAATCTTTACTTCTGATTCAAATAATTATTGATTATTGTTTTTTAAATAGATATGCTACATTGAAATCAACTTAGACATAATTGTTTGGATCATATAAAAAAAGATTTGTGTTTTTGTCTAATTATACACTTCACCAACATACTAAAGTGCTTTTTGAATGTGGAGCACTGATGCAAATTTATTTGATAATAGTATCCTGCTTCAATATCTATTATTTAATGAGATATTTTAATCCAAACATTTTGTCATTTCTGAATATATATTCTCTAAAAAAATCATTTACCTGTAGGAGTTTTATAAACTTTTGTAGACACAATTTTGAATAATAATATGAAAGGCTTTTTAATACTCTTTATTAAGTGTGAATTTTTTGAAACATTTTGTTGAATTTCATATTATTTCAGGTGTGTTTACATTACATAACAGTTTTACTAGACATGCTTTAGACTTACTCAGGTACAATACAATATAATTATGAAAAATTGATATACTGAAGAAGATCTTGCACTAGAATATGTCTGTTGGTTTGTTTATATGAATCTGTTTGTTCTTATTTATTTGCTGAAGTTTATCTGGCATTACTGAAAATTAACACAATTATCTATCGTATAGCTAGATATAAAAGGTATCTAGGGAATACAAGTGAAATGATAGAAGAACTTTTAAGTTAATTTAAAGTTATAGGACATATGTACAACATGTCATCTTCATGTTTAGTCATAATTGGTTCGTCCAATCAATGGATACCAATACCTGTTACGTCATCTCCATACATAGACAGTCTTGATACATGCTTTGTTTTCAAAGGATGCTGGGAAAATTAAATTATAGTTGCAAATGACGTCAGTAGTCCATTATTGGCAGATGAATATTGCAAAAGTTATGGCGGTTTTATGATAGTATTGTTATTACATTTGTTCATACCATATAGTAATGTTTATGTGGTAACTTTAAGTGCATTTTATATGTCATTACCTTTTTGTTTAGAAGATTTTCAGTGTTTTCTCTCAAATAATCAAACAGTTGAGATGCCTCATAATTTTGTTATTTCAGTCACTCTTTCTTTACCAGTTTAGACAAGTTATTGAGGGAATTTTTTTATAAGGATAACATTAACATGCTTTTCGACAGAAAATGATGAAAACATAATTGAAATAAAATTTTCTTTCGGTTTTTTATTATTTTTTTTTAAATTTGCATTTATACAAGTTACTATAGTTATGAGAAGCAAATACATATTTCTATTGGAATTAGACGGTTTTATTTTGCTGCATGTTTGAATTAGACGGTTTTATTTTGCTGCATGTTTGAATACAACAGTTTTATTTTGCTGCATGTTTGATTTAGACAGTTTTATTTTACTGCATGTTTGAATTAGACAGTTTTATTTTGCTGCATGTTTGAAATAGTTTTATTTTGCTGCATGTTTGAAATATTATAGCTTTATAAGGCTAATTTGAATGTCAAAATATATTTATGAAGGAAAATCATATAGCTGAGTCCAAGGCAAATGGGTTTAGTGTTACAAGTTTCACTCTTTCAGAACAAATATTTTGGATTTTATGTAGCTTATTTCTTGCATATAGATAGAGGCCTTTGAGGTTTTGTGCTCAATAATTATTGCTATTCTGTGTAACAGTAGCTATAGAAGTAAACAATAGAAAGATATACATTTATTTTCACTGATATAGAAACCTAAAATATTCATGTTATTATAACATACTTTTGCTTTACCCAATCAAATAAAGCTCTCTTAAATACAATAGAAATCCAATTAGTCTTTCAAAAATCCAATAAAACTATTGAATTCATCACTAGAAAATAGCTTTTTCCATGTTTCCAAAAACTTGTATAAAAATTACTAAAGCGAACATGTACTTAAAAGAAAGCACATTGTTTCAGGTATAAATTTTCACAAAACTTCCTATATATATGCTTAAAAAGGTATCCATAACAACAGAAAAAGTAGTCATTAATATGGAATGAATTATATAAGTGAAAAGCTTGGAGAAATAGGGCTCAAGGGAAATTGTGATATTAGTATTAGAATTGATCAATAGCACTCATCAATGAACAGTTTACCTATTGTCTATGGTAGGGCCTTAAAGGGAGGGAACTGATCATTAATTACAGTGTATTACCCGCCTGTTTACATCCGTGTTAAATGAAGAGTGTACAGTAGAGATTAAATGTCTTTTGTTGTCATTTGTATGGGGTGGGATTTAAACTAGTACATTCTAATAGCTGAGAGAGTGAACAGTGTTCACAACAATGTATTGGAAATGTTTTAAGACATAGCTTGGGATTTAACTCTCTCTTCTTCTACTATTTTTTATTATTATAAGTATTTATCTATCATGGCTTTAGTTCTGCATTTGAAATATGCTGAAAATTTACGAGGAAAAGGAGACCGTTTGGCTAAAGTCACTTTTAGAGGTAAGCTTTTCAAATTATTTCATTACTGCATAGTAGTTTTGTTTTAGATTTTAACATAAAAATTTATTTACAAAGTTGTTTTTTACTAAAGCTGGCTTTTTTTACTATAATGTGTTAATATTGTATTGTATTACATGTTTTGATATATTTTTGCTTGGGTAGATGAATAAGTTCACTTTCAAGGACACAAAAATAAAGGCCTAATCCAATAACAATAAATACCCTTTAAATCATTTATAAACACACTGGACAACGTCATGAAAACATGCTTGGGATACAATAGATCATTCTATGTCTTTATTATACTTATATCATAACCTAAAAACATTGCTGAATATTTTTTAAAAGTCTCTTTTTAGAAAGAAATAACTAAGAAAATAACAAAATATTACAAAATAGTTTAAAAGAGTGAAATAATCTCCTAAATACTCATGATTTGGATTGAGTTTTTTTTCTTAAATCTGATGGTGAAAAACAATGTTCTTATATGATAGTTGCTTACTTGTATATCATTTGGTCTCTGGTGGAGAGTTGTTTCATTGGCAATCATACCACAGCTTATTTTTATATAAAAAATATATAAAAAATAATGATATATGATCATTACCATTATAAAATATTTATCATTGAACTCATTCAATCACTCTAATGTTTTGATTAATATTTAATTACTTTCTCATTGTATGAAAGTGTTTATTTGCAAAATCTTTGATGAGAAGGAAATAAAGTTAATATATAACCAGAAAGTTAGAAATAAAGAAAAATTAAAACACATGATTTACACAGGACAGATATAACCAGAAAGTTAGAAACAAAGAAAAATTAAAACACATGACTTACACAGGAAAGATATAACCAGAAAGTTAGAAATAAAGAAAAATTAAAACACATGTCTTACACAGGAAAGATATAACCAGAAAGTTAGAAATAAAGAAAAATTAAAACATGACTTACACAGGAAAGATGAAAATATTTTATACATTAAGTAACTCCTCAAAAGTATATGTTACTCTCAAAGATGTTTTTTGTTAGTTACTCACCAAAGATTGATTTCTTTCTCCAGTATTTCACCAAAGATTGATTTCTTTCTCCAGTATTTCACCAAAGATTGGTTTCTTTCTTTTTGTATCTCACCAAAGATTGATTTTTTTCTACAATATCTCGCCAAAAATTGATTTTTTTCTCCAATATCTCACCAAAGATTGATTTCTTTCTCCAGTATCTTAACTAAGATTGAAAGATTCTGCAATTTTGAAAAAAATATCGGTGGCTTTCATCATTTGTTGAAATAAAAGAATTCACTGTTCACTGACCTTTTATTTGCTTTATGTTATTTACTTCCATGCTGTAGATTTTTGACTTGTGTACATGAACACTGTGCCTTTTTGTGTATATAAGCAGTTGTTATATTGGTGTACTAGAGGGATATTGTGGTATATGAAAATAATTTTCCTGTTACCCATTTTTAATGGTTTTTCTCCTGTTACCCATATAATAATGATGTTTTTCCAGTTACACACCACAGATGGATATTTTTCACTGTTGCTCACTAAAAGTTGATTTAAAGCTTTCTTTTAACCCATTTATATCTCATTTGTACATAAGGTTTTTTATGGTTACCCATGTAAGGTTGATGTGGCTTTTCTACAAATTCCAAACAAAAGATAAATGGTTTTCCCCAGTCACTCACCAAAACTTGATGACTTTTCAAGGGTAACTTACCAAAACCTGATGACTTTTCAGTGGTCTCTCACCAAAACCTGATGACTTTTCAAGGGTCACTCACCAAAACCTGATGACTTTTCAAGGGTTACTTTCCAAAAATGGATGACTCTTCCCTTGTAAATAAACAAGTGTGACCAATGTTTCATTGTTTTTCTCCAGTATAAAAATAAGAAGATGTAGTATGATTACCAATGAAACAACTCTTCACCAGTGATGTTAAAGTTAACAACCATATGGCCTTCAACAATGAGCAAAACCCATACCACATAGCAAGCTACAATAGGCCCCTGAAATGATAAGTGTAAAACAATTCAAACGAGAATGTACCTTTACCCCCTATCCTTCCAGATTGAAAGCTATAAACCATAACTTTCTTTTTTGTTAACAATACACCAGTGGGATTTGAAGAAAAGAATAAAGAGTATTTTGTTTATAAGAAGTTTATCTGCTTCTCTAAATTCCTTCCTGACACATAAACTGTATACATCAAAGACTCAACATGTCTTCCATAATGATAGTTTACCTGTGATAATTGGATAGTATAACTTTTATTGGTTTTCTGTATTGCCATTACAAATTATTTGTTGATTATTCCATCTTTTGTTTGGGTTTTAAAGGTCATGTTTTTTATTCAGATTTATAATAACTTTTATAAGACAGGGGAAAATATCACAGGTCATTTGAAAGTTCCAGTGTCATTTTTAACTGCTTTAGTTAGAGGAAATAAATGGTTTTTTTTAAAGTAAAAGTAACTTGACAGTTTAACAGAAGTGATTTTTATAAGTTTAATTAATTAGCTGCAGTTGAAGTTTAATACTTGCTGTTGATTGGACTTCTTCAGAGGCAAAACATATTGCTTGTTTCAGTGGCAACAGTTGAACTGTTTCAGTAAATGGCAGTAAAAATGTCTTGTTGCTAGTTATTAATGGCAGCAGAAGTATTTCCTAGTTGAAAATGCCAGTAGAAATTATTTGTTGTTAGCTGAACAATTTCAGCTGCTGTAAAAGTTACTTATAACAATATAAATTTAGTTTCACTGGCAGTAGAGTTTACTTAATATCTGTTGATAACTTCTGTTGCACTAAAAGTCACTTCTTGAACTTGTTCTTTGGCAGTAGTTAATTATCATCTTTTGATAACTTATGTTGCAGTAGAAGTCACTTGTTGAACTTACTCTATGGCAATAGAAGTTAATTATCATCTGTTGATATTTGTTCAACTGCTAGTCCAGATCTTATTTCTGCCCATCTGAGTGCTAAATGTGTATTTATTGTGACCTTTTTAGCTTTGCTAGCCTTTCCTTTAACCTAACAAGGAAAGCACACCTGTTGACATGCTTTGTTTTAATTCTCATTAGTTTCATGATACATGTATGACATTGATATAACAGAATATTTTCCATGCATTTTTGTATTTGAACATGGCTGATAGTTAAAAATTTCCTTGTATCCATTGACTATTTCTTTGAAATTTCTTTTTGCTACAAAAAAATTATCCATTTTACCATGTTTTTATTTGTATTTAGGCAGTTTGAAAAGTACAAAGGAAACATGTAAAGAAAAAAACTTTAATACTTAAATTTATTTTCAACTGTATCAAACATTATCTGTTTTAAAATGAATGAATCTTATAATTTAATATAGATGTTTAACAATAGGTATAGAAAAGATTGACATATGACAAAGAAACCTTTTAAACCCTAAGGGCAGCATCTCAGATTAATGTGTAAAACCAAACAAATAATTTAACATTATACCAAATGTCCTGAAAGGATTAAGTTATATCCATCCATGACTGACTTGTCAGTAGAATATACACTTGGTATATATGTTCTCTTTAAAATGAGACAGAAAATATACAATAAAGCATGTACTGTCTTCTTCAAAAGTCTGTATGTCTTCGGTCCTCCAGAAACTACTAAATATAATAATGTCTTGCATTATTCTTGAGGCAAAAAGATCCTCTGTTTACTCCATCCACAGACTTAATTCCTGATGTCAACACATGTAAAATAATGTTGTATATGAATTGGAGTTTTTAGAAACTGAATGAAAATGGACTGGAGTTTTTAGAAAATGAATGATTGGAGTGTAATGGTAAATACTAATAAACTAAATGGTTATCATTAAGTTGGCATACATGATACAGATGCACAATTGAAATATTCTATCAATTTTTAATTCTGATCTTGTCAACAACTTCGTAAAATGATTGCATGATAGAGTTTCTATAAATGAAAGTTTAATTTGATAAGAAAGAAATAATTCCTTTTTAAATAACACTGCTTTTGATAATTTGCACATCAAGAAAATTGTATCCGCTTACTTTCCACAGTTCATGGTTCACCAAAAATAATACAGAATACTGGTTTCAATGTGACATATTTAAAAAATAACTTAATGGGTACTTTCAGTGCGACACATTGATTTAGTGTTAGTCAAAATATTTAGACTTATTATGTCATAAATCTTAGATTAGAATTTATAATTTTGAAAATGAAGTTTTTCTACTAAAAAATTGAGTTTTTGTGGTATTGTCATTCAATGATGTGAAACAATTTTATGGTTCATGGAAGGTCAATTCTTTTAAGAATTCTGACACCATGTTTTGTTACGCAAGGTCAATCCTTTTTTAAGAATGCAGACACCATGTTTTGTTCTCACTCCACAAAATTCTTGTCAAAATTTTAGTTTTAACTATTTATAGTAAAACCTCCTATTTTACCTTCAAAAAGTATTAAGGAGTCTGGATGGTTTGTTTGAATAAAAATACACATGAGGTTAAATTATAAAGAGGTTATTAAAATACACATGAGGTTAAATTATAAAGAGGTTATTAAAATACACATGAGGTTAAATTATAAAGAGGTTATTAAAAATACACAAGGTTAAATTATAAAGAGGTTATTAAAATACATATGAGGTTAAATTATAAAGAGGTAATAAAAATACATGAGTTTAAATTATAAAGAGGTTATTAAAATACACATGAGATTAAATTATAAAGAGGTTATTAAAAATACACATGAGGTTAAATTATAAAGAGGTTATTGAAAATACACATGAGGTTAAATTATGAAGAGGTTATTAAAAAAACCAGTTTGAACCTAAATTACATCAAATATCCATACTTCTATTTAGGATGTACCAAATATAAAAAAGAAGATGTGGTATGATTGCAAATGAGACAACTGTCCACAAGAGACCAAAATGACACAGAAATTAACAACTAGCCTATATATCCCTTTTTTTTTCCTTTTAGATATCCATAAAATTAATCTAAGAATTTCCATATCCCTTCAATCAATTTGAATATTATAATTTTACATGTACATATTTCCTATTTCACCTATAAAAGTAGAAATATCCAATAACCCCTTGATAAAAACAGTTCTAAAAACATCAAGGCCATTATGGTCCTCAGATGTGAATGTTCAGTGGTAATATTCAAGAAATAAAAGCTCATTTTAAAGCTAACTATGTATGGCTCTACACAGAATTTTCCAATATGTATATAAACAAATTGACCTTTATTGTAACCTTACAATGTCTACCTGAATATGAACTTATTGTCATACTGTTAATTTCCGTGTAACGTTTCCTGTTTTTTATGACATATTACAATATTTTGTACTGGAACAATATTTAAATTTTCTCATTGGTTCTATTGATGACTACTTTGAAGTATTGTTAGGTACATTATAAACAGTCAATAACAGCTGTATTCTATCACATTTTCCACTATTTTCCATTCTATCTGATTTTCCTCTGTTTGTTTTTCAACTCACTGTTTTATCCAATATGGTGTTCCTTTAATTATGTTACATTTTTCAGATTCAATGGTCTTGAAAAATTGATCTGTATTTACTTTGAAAAATTTGAACTTGGTCATGTTTTCATTTTATAGATAAAGTGGTTATACTAAAAATAAAGTTATAACTTCCTTTGATGCTGTTTGCTGTCCTGTTTAAGTCCTTTTCTTTTTAATGCTCTCAAATGTTTAAAAGTTTTGAATTGCAAACATTTGATCTAAAGCATACCTGTTGAAAGATTCCAAAATATGTGCTTTGTGCATGAATATTGGTATCAAACTTTTATCTTACTACCGCTGGGCCAGTTCTGCTGCTCGTGGACAATCAGTTCCCTATGGTACTATCTGTTCAGTAGCCATTTTTTTTTTGGTACTTGCATGCTTAACATAATATATTACATAATACTTGCATGCTTAACATAATACATAATGATTGAATAAACAAAAAAATCATATTTTAATTTTTAGCTCACCTTTCCAAAGGCCAAGTGAGCTTTTCTCATCACTTGGCGTCCGTTGTCTTCCGTCGTCGTCCGTCGTCGTCCGTCGTCGTAAACTATTTCAAACATCTTTCCTCTGAAACTACTTAACCAATTCCAACCAAACATAAGCTGAATGATCCGTAGGGTATCTAGTTTAGAAATTGTGTTTTATGACCTGCCAAACCAACCAAGATGGCCGCCATGGCTAAAAATAGAACATAGGGGTAAAATGCATATTTTGGCTTATATCTCTGAAACCAAAGCATTTAGAGCAAATCTGACATGGGGTAAAATTGTTTATTAGGTCAAGATCTATCTGCCCTGAAATTTTCAGATGAATCTTAAATAACCCATTGTTGGGTTGCTGCCACTAAATTGGTAATTTTAAGGAAATTTTGCAGCTTTTGGTTATATTATCTTGAATATTATTATAGATAGAGATAAACTGTAAACAGCAATAATGTTCAGCAAAGTAAGATTTACAAATAAGTTCAATATGACCAAAATGGTCAGTTGACCCCTTAAGGAGTTATTGCCCTTTATAGTCAATTTTAACAATTTTTATCATGTTTTGTAATCTTAAAAAATCTTCTCCTCTGAAACTACAGGACCAAATTCAACTAAACTTAGCCTTTTAAAGCTGAATCATTCTTTGGTTATTTAGTTTAAAAATTGTGTTTCGTGACCTGCCAAAGAAAACAAGATTGCCATGGCTAAAAATAGAACATAGGGTAAAATGTATATTTTTACTTATAACTCAAAAACTAAAGCATTTAGAGCAAATCTGACAAAAGTTAAAGTATTATTTGGTCAAGATCTATCTGCCCTGAAATTTTCAGATGAATCGGAGAATCTGTTTTTAGGATATTGCCACTAAATTGGTGATTTTAAGAAAATTTTGAAGCTTTAGGTTATTATCTTGAATATTATTATAGATGAAGATAAACTGAAAACAGCAATAATGTTCAGCAAAGTAAGATCTACAAATAAGTCAACTTGACCAAAATGGTCAATTGACCCCTTAAGGAGTTATTGCCCTTTAAGGACAATTTTAACAATTTTTATTAAATTTTTCCATCTTTACAAAATCTTCTCCTCTGAAACTACTAAGACCTAATTAACCAAACTTGAGCTGAATGATCATTAGGTTATCTAGTTTAAAGTTTGTGTTTTATTTTCCCCACCTCAGAACCAACATGGTTGACATGGTTAAAAATAGTACATAGGGTAAAATGCAGTTTTTGGCTCATATCTCAAAAACTAAAACATTTAGAGCAAATCAGATGAAAGTTAAAGTATTCATTAGGTCAAGATCTACCTGCTCTGAAATTATCAGACAAATCAGGCATCACGTTTTTGGGATATTGCCCTGAATTAGTAATTTTAAGAAAATTTTGCAGTTTTAGGTTATTATCTTGAATATTATTATAGATAAAGATAACTGTAAACAGCAATAATGTACAGCAAAGTAAGATCTACAAATAAAATTTACATGACCAAAATTGTCAATTGACCCCTTAAGGAGTTATTGCCTTTATAGTCATTTTTCACAATTTTCATAAATTTTGTAAATTTTGTAAATTTTACAAAATATTTTCCACTGTAACTACTGGGCCAAGTTCATTATAGATAGAGATAATTGGAAGCATCAAGAATGTTCAGTAAAGTAAGATCTACAAACACATCACCATCACCAAAACACAATTTTGTCATGAATCCATCTGTGTCCTTTGTTTAATATGCACATAGACCAAGGTGAGCGACACAGGCTCTTTAGAGCCTCTAGTTAGCTCACCTTTCCAAAGGAAATGTGAGCTTTTGCCATCACTTGGCGTCCGTTGTCTTCCATCGTCGTTGTCGTCCATCCGGTGTTAACTATTTCAAACATCTTCTCCTCTGAAACTACTTAACCAATTCCAACCAAACATAAGCTGAATGACCTGTAGGGTATCTAGAATAGAGTTTGTGTTTTATTTTCTGTTTCGTCAGAAAATATTGGCGCCATGGCTAAAAATAGAACATAGGGGTTAAAATCCAGTTTTTGGCTTATATCTCAAAAACTAAAGCATTTAGAGCAAATCTGACAGGGGTTAAAGTGTTCATTTGGTGAAGTTCTATCAGCCCTGAAATTTTCAGATGAATCTTAAATAACCCATTTATGGGTTGCTGCCACTAAATTGGTAATTTTAAGGAAATTTTGCAGTTTTTGGTTATATTATCTTGAATATTATTATAGATAAAGATAAACTGTAAACAGCAAAAATGTTCAGCAAAGTAAGATCTACAAATAAGTTTTTATATGACCAAAATTGTCAATTGACCCCTTAAGGAGTTATTGCCCTTTAAGGACAATTTTACACAATTTGATTATCATGTTTTCCCAACTTAAAAAAATCTTCTCCTCTGAAACTACTGAACCTAATTAAACCAAACTTAAGCACTTTTAAAGCTGAATGATTCTTAGGTTATCTAGAATAAAGTTTATGTTTTATTTTCTGTTTCCTCAGAAAACATGGTTGCCATGGCTAAAAATAGAACATAGGGTAAAATGCAGTTTTTTACTTATATCTCAAAAACTAAAACATTAAGAGGAAATCAGACAAAAAGTTAAAGTATTCATTTGGTCAAGGTTTACCTGCTCTGAAATTATCAGCCAAATCGGTATCTGATTTTTAGGATATTGCCCTTGAATTTATGATTTTAAGGAAATTTTGCAGTTTTAGGTTATTATCTTGAATATTATTATAGATGAAGATAAACTGAAAACAGCAAAATGTTCAGCAAAGTAAGATCTACAAATAAAATTCATATGACCAAAATTGTCAATTGACCCCTTAAGGAGTTATTGCCCTTTAAGGACAATTTTACACAATTTGATTATCATGTTTTCCAACTTAAAAAAATCTTCTCCTCTGATACCACTGAACCTAATTAAACCAAACTTGAGCTGAATGATTCTTAGGTTATCTAGAATAAAGTTTGTGTTTTATTTTCTGTTTCCTCAGAAAACATGGTTGCCATGGCTAAAAATAGAACATAGGGTAAAATGCAGTTTTTTACTTATATCTCAAAAACTAAAACATTAAGAGGAAATCAGACAAAAGTTAAAGTATTCATTTGGTCAAGGTTTACCTGCTCTGAAATTATCAGCCAAATCGGTATCTGATTTTTAGGATATTGCCCTTGAATTTATGATTTTAAGGAAATTTTGCAGTTTTAGGTTATTATCTTGAATATTATTATAGATGAAGATAAACTGAAAACAGCAAAATGTTCAGCAAAGTAAGATCTACAAATAAAATTCATATGACCAAAATTGTCAATTGACCCTTAAGGAGTTATTGCCCTTTAAGGACAATTTTACACAATTTGATTATCATGTTTTCCAACTTAAAAAAATCTTCTCCTCTGATACCACTGAACCTAATTAAACCAAACTTGAGCTGAATGATTCTTAGGTTATCTAGAATAAAGTTTGTGTTTTATTTTCTGTTTCCTCAGAAAACATGGTTGCCATGGCTAAAAATAGAACATAGGGTAAAATGCAGTTTTTTACTTATATCTCAAAAACTAAAACATTTAGAGGAAATCAGACAAAAAGTTAAAGTATTCATTAGGTCAAGGTCTACCTGCTCTGAAATTATCAGCCAAATCGAGTATCTGATTTTTTAGGATATTGCCCTTGAATTTATGATTTTAAGGAAATTTTGCAGTTTTAGGTTATTATCTTAAATATTATTATAAATAAAGATAACTGTAAACAGCAAAAATGTTCAGCAAAGTAAGATCTACAAATAAAATTTATATGACCAAAATTGTCAATTGACCCCTTTAAGGAGTTATTGCCCTTTAAAGACAATTTTTCACAATTTGTTCATCTAGTTTGCTTACTTTAAAAAATCTTCTCCTTTGAAACTGCTGAATCAATTTCAGCCAAACTTGGGCTGAATGAGTATCTAGCATAATTTTTTTATATTATTTCCTTGTACGTCAAGAAACATAGCCAGTATGGATAAAATGGAACATAGGGTAAAATGCATTTTTTGCTTGTTAAAGTGTTCATTTGGTGAAGTTCTATCAGCCCTGAAATTTTCAGATGAATCTTAAATAACCCATTTATGGGTTGCTGCCACTAAATTGGTAATTTTAAGGAAATTTTGCAGTTTTGGTTATATTATCTTGAATATTATTATAGATAAAGATAAACTGTAAACAGCAAAATGTTCAGCAAAGTAAGATCTACAAATAAGTTTTATATGACCAAAATTGTCAATTGACCCTTAAGGAGTTATTGCCCTTTAAGGACAATTTTACACAATTTGATTATCATGTTTTCCCAACTTAAAAAATCTTCTCCTCTGAAACTACTGAACCTAATTAAACCAAACTTAAGCACTTTTAAAGCTGAATGATTCTTAGGTTATCTAGAATAAAGTTTATGTTTTATTTTCTGTTTCCTCAGAAAACATGGTTGCCATGGCTAAAAATAGAACATAGGGTAAAATGCAGTTTTTACTTATATCTCAAAACTAAAACATTTAGAGGAAATCAGACAAAAGTTAAAGTATTCATTTGGTCAAGGTTTACCTGCTCTGAAATTATCAGCCAAATCTTAAATATCTGATTTTTAGGATATTGCCCTTGAATTTATGATTTTAAGGAAATTTTGCAGTTTTAGGTTATTATCTTGAATATTATTATAGATGAAGATAAACTGAAAACAGCAAAATGTTCAACAAAGTAAGATCTACAAATAAAATTCATATGACCAAAATTGTCAATTGACCCTTAAGGAGTTATTGCCCTTTAAGGACAATTTTACACAATTTGATTATCATGTTTTCCAACTTAAAAAATCTTCTCCTCTGATACCACTGAACCTAATTAAACCAAACTTGAGCTGAATGATTCTTAGGTTATCTAGAATAAAGTTTGTGTTTTATTTTCTGTTTCCTCAGAAAACATGGTTGCCATGGCTAAAAATAGAACATAGGGTAAAATGCAGTTTTTTACTTATATCTCAAAAACTAAAACATTAAGAGGAAATCAGACAAAAAGTTAAAGTATTCATTTGGTCAAGGTTTACCTGCTCTGAAATTATCAGCCAAATCGGGTATCTGATTTTTTAGGATATTGCCCTTGAATTTATGATTTTAAGGAAATTTTGCAGTTTTAGGTTATTATCTTGAATATTATTATAGATGAAGATAAACTGAAAACAGCAAAATGTTCAGCAAAGTAAGATCTACAAATAAAATTCATATGACCAAAATTGTCAATTGACCCCTTAAGGAGTTATTGCCCTTTAAGGACAATTTTACACAATTTGATTATCATGTTTTCCAACTTAAAAAAATCTTCTCCTCTGATACCACTGAACCTAATTAAACCAAACTTGAGCTGAATGATTCTTAGGTTATCTAGAATAAAGTTTGTGTTTTATTTTCTGTTTCCTCAGAAAACATGGTTGCCATGGCTAAAAATAGAACATAGGGTAAAATGCAGTTTTTACTTATATCTCAAAACTAAAACATTTAGAGGAAATCAGACAAAAAGTTAAAGTATTCATTAGGTCAAGGTCTACCTGCTCTGAAATTATCAGCCAAATCGAGTATCTGATTTTTTAGGATATTGCCCTTGAATTTATGATTTTAAGGAAATTTTGCAGTTTTAGGTTATTATCTTAAATATTATTATAAATAAAGATAACTGTAAACAGCAAAAATGTTCAGCAAAGTAAGATCTACAAATAAAATTTATATGACCAAAATTGTCAATTGACCCCTTTAAGGAGTTATTGCCCTTTAAAGACAATTTTCACAATTTGTTCATCTAGTTTGCTTACTTTAAAAAATCTTCTCCTTTGAAACTGCTGAATCAATTTCAGCCAAACTTGGGCTGAATGAGTATCTAGCATAATTTTTTTATATTATTTCCTTGTACGTCAAGAAACATAGCCAGTATGGATAAAATGGAACATAGGGGTAAAATGCATTTTTTTGCTTTTGAAGAAAATATGACAGATGTAAAGAACATTTAAATGGCATTTTTAAGCCATTCATTAATATATATTGAAAAGCAAAAGTAATCATTGAAAGATTTAAGCAAAAAATTACAGGTGAGCGGTTAAGGCTCTTGAGAGCCTCTTGTTTTATATCTCGTAGCTAATGCCCCTTTAAATTGATGTTTCAGGTTACTTTGTCAAAATACTTTAATTCCAGAATGTGTAATAGTATAGTAATACATAATACCAGAAGTCCATTACTAGACGAAGTGTGCAACCCGCAATATAGTAAGGCGATCACGTTGTCCCTGTACTTCCAACTGTGATTGAAACGGGATTTGAGCGAGATGCTATAAATAGTAACAAAAATCAATGTAGCCTGGGATCCTGGCTCAGTGCTCGACAGTAGAGTATTAGATTGGGTCAGGATGCCAGGCTAAAATCAATGGCCAAATTTTTGTGATGCATTCTGGGTAGAGATAATTTATTCAAAACACCCTATACATTAATTAGCACACAGTTGAATATGATGTTTGACCATCGACGTGTTAATGAATTGAGGGCCTCAGGGAAGATTAGTTTTATAGCTAACTGTGTAACCCTCTTTAAATAAAGATTTATTATTATTATTATTATTATTAATGAATAGCAGATCCTAGATGCGATATTATATCAGTGTCATGAGTCATTATGATGGTTTAAATAAATGATAAAAATGTTTGTATGATTTATCAATTTAAAAACTACAATTATAACGAAGTAAAATTGTCAAACGGAATAACAAAAACCTCACTTCTTAATACAATAAACGTTTGGTTTTAGAGTTAATTGTGAAAAAATTGCCATTAAAAAGTTGGCAAGGAAAAATTAGGTGTCGGAAAATTGTGTATCCATAAACAATACAAGTAACACTGTACCTTTAGGAATGACGGTTTAATAGGAATAAACATTATATTATATTTATTTTAAGAATATATATTACGATTTACAAATTTCTAAAAAATAGGATTTTTTTTTAAGTTACAAGGGATTTCTGTAGATATAACCATTTTTAGCAAAATTAACAAATTGTATCCTCAATTTTGAAAAGAGGGGGAAACAGTGGCGGATCCAGAAATTTTCATAAGTGGGGGCCCACTGACTGCCTAAGAGGGGCCCGCTCCAGTCATGCTTCAGTGATTCCCTTTATAATCAACCAAATTTTTTCCCCAAAAGGGGGAGCCCGGGCCCCATGAAAAACCCTCTAAATCCACCTCTGGGAAATAATTGTATGGCCTTTCTTCAATTTCGAATATCTTCGATGTTGAACTGAGATCTTGACGGTAATACTACCTCGATGATAGTGTGGACGAATAGAGGTTATCACTTCAGTCAGATATTGTTACATTTATCCGCTAAAATACATGTATAAAATGCAGTTCTCAACACGTGCGTTCGACAAATAAATTTTATAGGTTAAAATTGTAGGAAAAGTTGCGATCAGGATCTTTGTAAACAAATGAGTAATAAATATATATTCTTTATGTAAGTATACTTTATACTGAAATAAGATGAAGTCCTATTTCCAAAACCTAGCTGTAGGACAATTTGATTTAATTTGTTCAAATACTTAAATCAATCTCAAGGGTTAAGTTGTGCCGTTAAGAAATAAAGTCAGTAATTCCTGGAATTGTCCGGGTGCAACAGTAAAACCCTTTCTTGCAAGTGTGGGATGTATACATTAATAGCAGCCGCATCAGGTCGGAGGAGGGACTTCAGATCTAGTCAGACATCCTGACCCAGTCTAATACTTCGTCGAGCAGTTAGCCAGGATCCCAGGCTACTTCAAGTGAAATCCAGTACCTCGCGTATTCAGGATGAATGTTACGATCTCTGATGTTAAATTACACTTGAAACAATTCTGTGATGGGATATGCATATTTATATTAATTTCCCACTGAACGTTACGCTATAGCAACATGCGATAAATCATTTTTTTTTAATCCACATGATCTACAGATGCCTTCAGTTTTGTGAGTATAAAACAACAAAAAAGGACTTTTACGCATTGCATCACTGACTCACGTATACCTGGATCTTGTGATAGCGAACGTAATGACGGACAACATGATTGAGAAAAGTATTTCTCTTAATTTAAAAAAAGGTGAAAAAACAAGAGAATTTTGAAATTCGAAATTGTTTCAAGTCATCTGAAGCAACAAATGGTCGGATATTATTGTTTTTCTGTAGAAGCGAGAAAAAAACCCTGTCTTTTGCTTATTCATCACCGTATATAGCTTCCTTGGTGCCGTAAATGACGAGACATAATTCGTCAACACAACGCCGTTCTATTTAAAAAAGGAGACAGTTGTGACTATTATTTTGACAAAAACGACTACATCTTTTAGATAGACGATAGATTTTAAGTCCGACACGGCAGATTTTATTGTTCTCATTTGCCTTTGCGCGATGAAAAACGGTTCCAATGAATTCGTTTATAAAATTTTATATTTTATATCATTTTCTAAATATTGAATTAAAATGAAGAAGTTAACTAACTGGCAATAAGAAACCACCGCACTAAGTCAGCTGACTTCATTTACACCAAACTGATAATTAAACAAACGCTCAAGGAGACTAATTAACAGCTATCTGTTCGATGATAATATTTTTACCCATGATTCCATAGTTATAAAACGAGATTTGGGGGGACCACCAAAGGAGCTTTCCACTGATAAAGGGGACATCGTGATCGCCTTACTATATATAGCACAGGTTGCACACTTTGTCTAGTAATGGACTTCTGATAATACACATATAGTAATATAATAAGAGAGGTAGGGAGGGGGGGATGTCATCCAGAAATCCCAAAAAATAAAGCATTTGTTCCCAGATCCCCAAAAATTAATCATTATTCCCGAGTCCCTTAAGTGTTAATCTTGAATTCCCACAAAAATAAAGACCCAGTCCTGATGTCCTAAAAAAGGTCCTTCCAACCCTCTTAAGTATACATCAACGTTTAAACCCGCTGCATTTGTTTGCACCTGTCCTAAGTCAGGAATCTGATGTTCAGTAGTTGTCGTTTGTTGATGTGGTTCATAAGTGTTTCTCGTTTCGTTTTTATATAGATTAGACCATTGGTTTTCCGTTTGAATGGTTTTACACTAGTAATTTTGGGGCCCTTTATAGCTTACTGTTCAGTGTGAGCCAAGGCTCCGTGTTGAAGACCGTACTTTGACCTATAATGGTTTACTTTTATAAATTTTGACTTGGATGGAGAGTTGTCTCATTGGCACTCATACCACATCTTCTTATATCTATTGAGTAGTGCAAAAATGTTGTTCCTTTTTTTTTTGAACTTACAAAAGAAAAACATGTTGCCCATATTGTGTATACTAAAAATTTTGTTTCAAAAATGTCTGTGTAAGATGAGGTACAAGACTTTCAGTATTATCTACTACATTAGCATGACAATTTTATCAATTTGCATACGGTATTCAATATGTTATCAGAGACATATGTTATCTGGGAACAGTATATTTAACAATATATATGTTCCTGATGTAATGGAGGTCCTATTTAATATCCATTTAAAATACTAATATTGATTTTTGATGTTAAATATATGAAGAGAATAACTGTTATATTTAAATTATCATATTATAAATAATTGATTGAATTTGAATAGAGGATTATTTAAAATCTATTTTTATTTATATGCTATATTAAGTTTTGAGGCCATAGGGCAATTCAACACTTCCTTTAAATGTCTGCATTACTTACTATTTAATGATAGTTTATTATGTGTTATATCTCTTATGTCATCTTATGAGAAGTGGTATATGTTACTTCTTAAATATACACACAATTAAACCATTGATTTTGCCTTTTAACAGTTAATTTTGATTCAAGCGCAACTGATGAGTCTTGTGTAGACCAAAGCATTTGGCACACTAAAATTATTAAACCAGTATACAGTTTTTTCCAACTATAAGGGATTGCGTTGTTTGATGATGAACACATTCAACATTTCACTAGAAAAAACAGTACAATTTGCTTTTAATTTGATTTGCTGTCAGCAGCTCAAAATTCATATTCACAAATTATAGTGATATATCAATGATATTTTACTAGACATTCCTAAAGTCTTGTAAAAGTTCTGGAACATTTGGTCATTATAATTCCTAACTTTTAATGCCTTGATACTCAAACCAAAACATCCCTTTAGGGCCAAGTAATGGCTATTCTTATATCTATTAAATGTTAGGAGCAAAAAAGTTATTTGTTTCCCTTTTTCATTAGGCAATTTTTTCTCTCAGATTTATTCCGCATATTTATTAACCTGATATAATAGTGAGCACAACCTAATATTTCAGTATTGATAGTTTTACTTTTCCTTTCCCTGTAGTATTGGAAGTAAGCTTATTTGTTATGTTTTGTAGATGAGGTTTGATTTCCATCCCATGAGTATTACATCTGTAGGCTGAGTTCACATGTTTCTACTTGTTGTGAGCTATAGAAACATGCTCCAGTCAACATTATCCCTGGGAGAAAGTTAATTGTTTGATTTTACCCCAACAGTTAATTACTATTGATTTACTAAAGCTAATCTGCATGTTTAATTAATGACTTTCATACTTAATGTGAAAAGCTTATCAGTATTGTGATGAAAATTTTATTGATTTATTGGGTTTGCTATATTACTTAATGTATACAATGGGAAAAAAAATATACTTCATATACTGATTTGGCTGAAATTTGTATTATGCTTTTATTCCATGGTTTTCCTTGTTGTATACCATTCATGTTATCACTCAAACTATATTTGTTAACTGTAAACTCTTGGAACTGTATCTTGTAGTTACTAGGATTTACCATGGAAGTAATATTTACTTAAGAATGTTTCATATCTTGACATACACATAGAAGTTGACTTTGAGGGTCAGTAGAGAATAAGTTTGCAGCAAAGGAGAGGACTTCAATTTTCCAGCTGTGAACTTTCCATTAAATGAAACAACATTCTAGACGAAAATGCAAATGAAGCAGAAATCTCTATGGTGATATGGTAATTAATCCAGGACTGGCTTTTACTATCTGTTAGAGAGTAAAGCCAGGGTTTGTTAATAGTTAAGCGGAAGTTTTATCTTTGAATGGATACCATTATGATATGATTGACTGGTATGAAATATCTGTACCACTGATAACCAAGGATATGTTCTATTTGTCATATTTGTGCCACAGATAATCAAAGATATTCTCTCTTTGTCATACCTGTGCCACAGATAACCAAGGATATGCTCAATTTGTCATACCTGTATCACAGATAACCAAGGATATGCTCTATTTGTCATACCTATATCACAGATAACCAAGGATATGTTCTAATTGTCATACCTGTGCCACAGATAACCAAGGATATGCTCTACTTGTCATACCTGTACCACAGAAAACCAAGGATATGCTCTATTTGTCATACCTGTACCACAGATAACCAAGGATATGCTCTATATGTCATACCTGTATCACAGATAACCAAGGATATGCTCTTTTTGTCATACCTGTATCACAGATAACCAAGGATATGCTCTAATTGTCATACCTGTGCCACTTATAACCAAGGCTATGATATATTTGTCATACCTGTACCACAGATAACCAAGGATATGCTCTATTTATCATACTTGTACCACAGATAACCAAGGGTGTTTTCTCTTTGTCATACCAGTACCACAGATAACCAAGGATATGCTATATTTGTTCTTACCTGTGCCACATATAACCAAGGATATGCTCTATAAGTCATAACTGTATCACAGATAACCAAGAATATGCTCTATTTGTTATACCCTTGCCACAGACAACCAAGGATATGATATATTTGTCATACCTCTGCCACAGATAACCAAGGATATGCTCTATTTGTCATACCAGTGCCACAAATAACCAAGGATATGCTCTATTTGTCATACCTGTGCCACAGATAACATTGGATATGCTATATTTTTCTTACTTGTGCCACATATAACCAAGGATATGCTCTATATGTCATACCTGTATCACAGATAACCAAGAATATGCTCTATTTGTCATACTAAGTACCTGTATCACAGATTACCAAGGATATGCTCTAATTGTCATACCTGTGCCACAGATCACCAAGGATATGCTCTATTTGTCATACCTGTACCACAGATAACCAAGGATATGCTATATTTTTCTTACCTATGCCACAGATAACCATGGATATGCTCTATTTGTCATACCTGTGCAACAGATAACCAAGGATATGCTATATTTGTCATACCTGTACCACAGATAACCAAGGCTATGCTATATTTGTCATACCTGTACCACAGATAACCAAGGGTATTCTCTCTTTGTCATACCTGTGCCACAGATAACCAAGGATATGCTATATTTGTACTACCTGTACCACAGATCACCAACGATATGCTGTATTTGTCATACCATTACCACAGATAACCAAGTATATACTCTAATTATTGTACCTGTACCACAGATAACCAAGGATAAACTCTATTTGTCATACCTGTACATAGATAACCAGGGATATGCTCTATTTGTCATACTAAGTACCTGTATCACAGATTACCAAGGATATGCTCTAATTGTCATAACTGTACAGATCACCAAGGATATGCTCTATTTGTCATACCTGTACCACAGATAACCAAGGATATGCTGTATTTGTCATACCTGTACCACAGATAACCAAGGATATGCTATATTTTTCTTACCTATGCCACAGATAACCATGGATATGCTCTATTTGTCATACCTGTGCAACAGATAACCAAGGATATGCTATATTTGTCATACCTGTACCACAGATAACCAAGGCTATGCTATATTTGTCATACCTGTACCACAGATAACCAAGGGTATTCTCTCTTTGTCATACCTGTGCCACAGATAACCAAGGATATGCTATATTTGTACTACCTGTACCACAGATCACCAAAGATATGCTGTATTTGTCATACCAGTACCACAGATAACCAAGTATATACTCTAATTATTGTACCTGTACCACAGATAACCAAGTATAAACTCTATTTGTCATACCTGTACCATAGATAACCAAGGATATACTCTATTTGTCATACCTGTACCATAGATAACCAAGGATATGCTCTATTTGTCATACCTGTGCCACAGATAACCAAGGATATGCTCTATGTGTAATACCTTTACCACAGATAACCAAGGATATGCTTTATTTTTCATACCTTTACCACAGGTAACCAAGGATATGCTCTGTTTGTCATACCAGTACCACTGATAACCAACGATATGCTATATTTGTCTTACAGGTACAACAGATAACCAAGGATATGCTATATTTGTCATACCAGTACCACAGATAACCAAGGGTATTCTCTCTTTGTCATACCTGTGTCACAGATAACCAAGGATATGCTATATTTGTCATACCTGTACCACAGATAACCAAGGATATGCTCTATTTGTCATACCAGTACCACAGATAACCAAGGATATACTCTTATTGTCGTACTTGTACCACATATAACCAAGGATATACTCTATTTGTCATACCTGTACCATAGATAACCAAGGATATGCTCTATTTGTCATACCTGTGCCACATATAACCAAGGATATGCTCTATTTGTCATACCTGTACCAGAGATAAACAATGATATGCTCTATTTGTCTTACCTGTACCACAGATAACCAAGGATATGCTCTAATTGTCATACCTGTATCACAGATAACCAAGGATATGCTAATTTTTCTTAGGTACACACATTTCTGTCCTCCTTTCCTCAATTATGATATTACTGAATGAGACTTTATCACTAGATTTTTTCTTGTCAAGAGCAACATGGCAGGTGCAACTAGTTTTTCGTATGGTACACTCATGGGTTTTTGGTTTGGTTCGTGTAGCTCTATCTTTAGTTTTCTGTGAGATGCTTTGTAGTTGATTTTGTCTATTCATCTATTTTTCTTTGGGCCTGGTATTGTCTGTCTTTCTATGACTTTTGATTATCTTACATTTCTATGTTCACTTTAATGTTTTCATGGTGAATCTGTGGATATATAAACCTACAGTCATTCTGTTGTATCAAGGGGATTATTTCTTATAGTAAAGTTAATTAGATACAACAATGAATTTTATTATATTAGAACACCCACATAAAGACTAAGGTTTCTTTGGAGTTATAATAATAATATACATGTATATAACAATTATCTTCAACTTTGATATGAAGTTAGTTTGACTTAATTGTTTTATTATTTTTATGCTTGACTTCTCTTCAAACTGTCTCTTAACTATCTTATCATGCTTCTTCCCAGTTTGAAAATTGTGAAATGTGGACAGTTAGCTGAAATATCAATTATTTTTAGATCACCAGTGACCCTGTGGACCATTAAAGTGGTTGCCATTACTTGATGTCCATTGTTGTTTATGTTGTCATCGCCTTCTGTTGTTGTAATTTTTGTCGAGCCTGCAAAATTTATTTTGCGAAAGCGAGACATAGCAATTCCTAGATTTCGTCGTCGGCAGCCTTAACATTTAGGTTCAGTCTGTGGTTAAAGTTTTTTTGAACATCAATAAGTTTTGTCAAACCTACATGGAATTAGATGAAATTTGGACAGAAGCTTGTTTAAGACCAAAATACAGTATCTAGAGCAAAATTTTGAAAATATTTAATTTCATTTTTCCGTATTTTACTAATAAATAGACTTAGTTTTTTTACATTTAACAAATAGATACAGTCTTGGGTTAAAGTTTGTTACACATCAAATACTTTGTCAAACCTTCATAGAATTTTATGAAACTTTTGTATGTTTAAGAGATAATGTCTGAAGCACACTTTTGAAAATATATTTTCATTATTTTTCTAATAGATGGACTTTTTTTACAGTTAACATTTACTGACAGTCTGGGATTTAATTTTTTGACATGATAAGTTTGTTAACCTTCATGGATTGTTATGAAACAATTGGACAGAAGATAATCTTTAAAACCAAGAAATAGCATCTAAAGTGAAAGTTTGAATCTTTTTTACCATTCTGTATTTTACTGATAAACGGACTCACTTTTTAAGTCAACATTACATTTTTACACTGAGAGCAGCAACCGTAGGCGAGACACAGGGTTCCGGGGAACCCTTACAAATTTTTAAATCCTTCACCTCTGAAATTGCTGGACAAATTTCAACCAAACTTGGGCTGAATGATGCATGGAGTATAAACTTGGTCTTTTTTTGTTTCAGCCAATCAACCAACATGGCCTCCATTGCTAGATATAGAGTCTACAGTGAAATGCAATTCATTGTAGAATTTCTGAAAAACCATAATAGATAGAAAAATCTAAAGGGGCAAAAATATTAGAATGTCAAGATCAATGCACTATCCATTTTCTATAAAAGTCATCATACAACTTCTTAAATGCTTTTTTTTAACCAAATTATTATCAAGAAAACTATGATAGATTAGCAGAAACACTAAACAGAAAAAATGATTAGCAAATTAGCAATACAGAATCTACAAAAATGCTGATGTCTGAAATGATAAATTGGCTACTTATAACAGTAATTGCCCATAAATAACAATTTTTGACTAATTTTAGCATTTTGTCTTTTATTAGATAGACAGAAACCGTAAACAGCAAAAATGATTAACAATACAAGATTTACAAAAATGTAAGGTTGAATGAAACTATCAAATGTTTCCGTATATCAGTTAAATCCCTTAAAGGTTGATTTTTTACCAAGTTAAGTGTTTTTGCCTTTAGACTTCTTTTTTTAAATAGATAACAAAAAGGATTGTTGAGGGAAGATATAGAAATTCATGACATGACTGAAATGGTCAGTTAACTTAACTTATTGGATTTATTTCCCCTTAATGATGATTTTATTGAACTTTAATTATGATTTTTATGAGCTTAAATTATGATTTTATTTTCTCTTTTTTTCTTGAAAAAATAAACAAGCTAGTTGAGATCATTTCAGCAGTATCAAATATTGTGATGAATGCTTAGTGGAATGCAATTTGATATGGGGAGGAGTGTGTGGGATGAGGGCTCAGAAATATTTTTATATCATTATTTTTACTTAAAAATGGTGCATGGTGAGTAAAACATGTGTTTAGCAGCCCTTAGTTTAAAGTAGTAGCCATCTTTTTTGTTATGCCATTACATTGATCAGGGTGTTTCTATTGGATGAATAAACGTCTTACTCTGATCTCCATACCACCTCTGATCAACTTTTAAGCTTCTGTCTTATATCGCTGTGGAGTTTTAAGCTGATTGGTTTTGACCAGAATTTAATTTGATATTACAAGCAGTGATACATGATGAATTTATCCTGGGCACATGATTTCAGAAAAAAATCAAGAATATTTGTTAAGATATACTTGATGAATAACACAAACATGTATGGAAACCATAATTAAAACTAGTCCATGAAATGTTGAAAACAAATGTGGACATTTTCATAATAGATATATTTTTTTTTAAATCTAGACAAAGTCAGAAATGATTTTTTTCTGCTACAAAATAGAATTCCACCTTTTCCAATTTAGATTTTACCATTATTTAGTCTTTATTTGATAGTAAATTGGTTTAATGTAAAACCATTTCTGTTCTTTTAACTGGTTGGCAAAATTATATCTGCTAAGAGTGATTTACAGCTTGTCATATGGCAAAGACACTTGACTTCAAGAAGTCTGTTGTTTTTTGTTTTGTTTTGATTGCTGTCTTATTGGCCTTTATCCCTCATCTTTTATCTTCATATTTTACTGAAGGTGAATAGTAAGGATAACATATGGTTGAGTTTTTGAGTTTTCAGCGTCTTTTTTTGTTGTTGTTTTTTTGGCCATGTTGTCTTATTTTGATTGCACCCCAATGGGTTTTGATTGTCCCCTTGGTTCTTATCTTCTCCCTCTTTGTTTGTCCCCTTGGTTCTTATCTTCTCCCTCTTTGTTTGTCCCCTTGGTTCTTATCTTCTCCCTCTTTGTTTGTCCCCTTGGTTCTTATCTTCTCCCTCTTTGTTTGTCCCCTTGGTTCTTATCTTCTCCCTCTTTGATTGTCCCCTTGGTTCTTATCTTCTCCCTCTTTGATTGTCTCCTTGGTTCTTATCTTCTCCCTCTTTGTTAGTCCCCTTGGTTCTTATCTTCTCCCTCTTTGTTTGTCCCCTTGGTTCTTATCTTCTCCCTCTTTGTTTGTAGGCCATTACAGGTACTGTTAAATACACTTAATTCAGGTGCAAGTGTAACAAACTGCTTAATTCAGGTGCAAGTGTAACAAACTGCTTAATTTCACAATTGATCTTTAAAAAAGACCAACATTACATTTTGATAGATGTGATTAGTTGGTAAATAAAGTTGTATAAATCTATAAAATATGTTTTAAAATATACTGAAAGCAGACCCAACTTAATTATTCTTCGTACATTGAATTGGATTGAGTTCAGTTCAGAGTGAAATAACAGTTTTATCAGACGTAGAATTGATCTTTTTGAAAATAGGTTAAAAATTTAATATTGATGATGCAAACATTAATTACAGACTGCAATCCATTTTCTATATATTCATCTTTTATATGGATATAAGGGTTTATTTTCAGTTTTCCTCAGAGCTGTTTGTGGCTTTTATTTAAGATATTTCTGAAGAGTTAAATGATTTATGTACTTTTTCTATTTGAATTAAAACATATTCCATCACACTAAGAAAGTTTTACCAAGAAGTTTTTTTTAGTTTGTATATAGTTTTCTGAGACAAATTCAACTTACAGCAGGTGATTTTACTTACTCTTGAGTATTTTATTGTTAGGCACACTAAGTCATCATTTCACAGATGTAGTTGGACCGATATTTAACTTCCAGCGAATAATCTTTCAGTAATATTTATAAAGAGAACCTTGCTTTGTACTAGATGGACATGCAGAGTCAATTTAGTATTGTCCTAGCTAGCTCAACAATGTGTAAATTACGTTTTAACATTTCCTTGTGCCTGTATGTATATCTTTTAATCTCAAAATCACAGAAATAAGGTGACATATATCAGGTACAGTGTTTAATGAAGTGAAGAGAGCATTGTCATTTTGAAGAGTTATATCCCTTGCCAAAAAAAAAAACAACTTCAGCAGTTTTGAGACAGATGCAAAAAAGTTGATATTCTAAGACATTTTTCTAATATTGTTAGTGTTCAAGCTGCAGTACAAATGTATGTTTCAGACAATGCTGAATTAAGTCTGTTTTTCCATGACTGTCTTTGTATGTCTGTTAACTTTCATTGTCTTTTTTTAACCCTCTTATTTAAACTCTCTTGTTGTGCGTTCAAGCTGAAAATCAGGATAATGAAATCCTTTTGGAATCTTTACAGTAGAAAATCCTTGAACAAATTAAGTGTTGTTATCACAAACTTTTCATGATCATCTTCACATACAAAATAAGAAAGTCAGCTTAAATGGTCTTTCATCATAATCCTTTACATTGGAAGAGTAGCAAAGTATAGTATTGATTTGAGGTTGAATAAGGTCACAAAATTGATATTTTATAGCCAATCAGCCACTTTAAATCTAAACATTGGCCATATTAAGACAGTTCATTGATTGTTAAATGATGTAATTATTTCTACAGTCATTTGTCAAAATATACGAGACATAGGACAATTTTTATAAAGAAATCTTCTTGTGTTGGAAAAAGAATGTTGTCTTTTAGTTAGCTTTAGGTGGATTAAATCTTAATGATTTATAAGATACCGGGACATATCTTCACAACAAAGCACCAGACATAATGAAATTATCTCCAGAAGCAATCAGAAAATGTCTATCGAAGAAAATGATTTATTAAAGTGATATGGTCTTGTTGGCTATACTCATTTTATAGAATCCCTCAAAAATGTTTAAGAATTGAATTTAATCTATGAATAAGGATCTATATCAGGTACATAATAAACAAGGTACCTAACTTGACTTCTTCTATAAAACCTTAACCTGTTATCAACAATTCAGGCACTAAATATGTTTATTAGCATAAATCTGCTATCCACCTTATAGTCAATAAATCTCAATAAGACAGTTCATTGATTGTTAAATGATGTAATTATTTCTACAGTCATTTGTCAAAATATACGAGACATAGGACAATTTTATATAGAAATCTTCTTGTGTTGGAAAGAATGTTGTCTTTAGTTAGCTTTAGGTGGATTAAATCTTAATGATTTATAAGATACCGGGACATATCTTCACAACAAAGCACCAGACATAATGAAATTATCTCCAGAAGCAATCAGAAAATGTCTATCGAAGAAAATGATTTATTAAAGTGATATGGTCTTGTTGGCTATACTCATTTTATAGAATCCCTCAAAAATGTTTAAGAATTGAATTTAATCTATGAATAAGGATCTATATCAGGTACATAATAAACAAGGTACCTAACTTGACTTCTTCTATAAAACCTTAACCTGTTATCAACAATTCAGGCACTAAATATGTTTATTAGCATAAATCTGCTATCCACCTTATAGTCAATAAATCTCAATAAAAGTTTAAAACTGAACCAAAACCCTCAAAAATTGAAATATTATATACATCCATAGCATGAAAGACCAATCATTGCTAGGTGGACCAGGATATGACAAATGTGTTGTCATAATTTTGGCTTGCTGCGATATGGCCTTTTGTGCTGATGCTGCATAAAACAATCACGAATCATTATCAACCTGGTGAATCACAATTTTGGTAAATTTTTGTTCTATTCAAGTAACTTTGAAAACAGCATGTTTTATTATGTAGTTATTATAAATAGATATATAAGATACTGTGCTTATTGTAGTTTAAGGTCAACACATGAACAGAATGTATCATATTAAGTTGAATTCTAAAATTTCTTATTCTTCTGCCTATAAATACCAGTAGTAAAATAGTTCACATACAGCAATAACACACTCTTAGTCAATTTCTATGGTTCACATACAGTAATAACACACTCTTAGTCAATTTCTTTGGTTCACATACAGTAATAACACAGTCTTAGTCAATTTCTATGGTTCACATACAGTAATAACACACTCTTAGTCAATTTCTTTGGTTCACATACAGTAATAACACAGTCTTAGTCAATTTCTATGGTTCACATACAGTAATAACACACTCTTAGTCAATTTCTTTGGTCAGATGACCTTCCTTTTCTAATATTTAAATACAAATCATTATGTTGGCCTCAAGTTAATTCTTTAAGAAATATCTTTTTATTTCAACTTAAATTTACAGACAAAATATATCATTTGTTTCATGCCAATACCAAAGTACTAAAACAGTTTGAGGTTAGCATGATTTCCACAAAGTTCAAGGCCTACATGAGAATCAACACTACAAGATGCTTCACAACATATTAGTTCTTACAGGCATTGGTTAAATATTAGTTATAAGTTTTATTGTACAAATGGCACCAATTTTCTACATACAAACAGTCTATAACATTTATAGACTTATATAGATTATTCCTACAGGGGTTGAACATGAAAATACCATTAAGCTTTCCTGGAGTTATATTTCTCTTAGGAATACAATTTGTGATTTTCTTGTTTGATACTTAAGTTGTTATGCATATCATTCTATAAAGCTTTCATTTTGTTAAACATTAGATGTAAAGTGATGTTTTATTGTGAATGGCTGATTAAACATTTGTTTGACTTGATTTAGTCAATAGAAGGCTAACTTTGACATTTCCTTGCAGTCAGTAATAGACAATAAAGCAGTATACACAATTATATTGATCAATATTAATTAAGATAACAATTAAGTCTTACTTGTGTTTGATGAAACCTTAGGTTTAAGCAATTGTCTCATAGGCCTTTGCTTCAATCCGTCCTACAGATATTTCCAAATGAGGATCCAGGATTTTGAAAAGGGGCTCACCTAGGCAATGTTAGGAGTTGGACTTTTGAATCTCCACTGTTGAAACAAAATGGTATTTTGAAGTTGGCATAATGCATGCATACTAAGATTCTAAGAATTTAGGTTTATAATACCTATAGTTAATCGAAGACTTCATGACAAAATGTTTATTTTAAAAATTGCTTTTCACTGTTAATATTATTCTGTCTGATTTCCCACAAGTCTGCAGTTTAAAATATAAACAGAATAACAAATCCAAACATTTTAATGATTGAAAGCACATAGAAAAGTGAAATGAATTATGAATAAGATAATATTATATACATCCATAGCATGAAAGACCAATCATTGCTAGGTGGACCAGGATATGACAAATGTGTTGTCATAATTTTGGCTTGCTGCGATATGGCCTTTTGTGCTGATGCTGCATAAAACAATCACGAATCATTATCAACCTGGTGAATCACAATTTTGGTAAATTTTGGTCTATTCAAGTAACTTTGAAAACAGCATGTTTTATTATGTAGTTATTATAAATAGATATATAAGATACTATGCTTATTGTAGTTTAAGGTCAACACATGAACAGAATGTATCATATTAAGTTGAATTCTAAAATTTCTTATTCTTCTGCCTATAAATACCAGTAGTAAAATGGTTCACATACAGCAATAACACACTCTTAATCAATTTCTATGGTTCACATACAGTAATAACACACTCTTAGTGAATTTCTTTGGTTCACATACAGTAATAACACAGTCTTAGTCAATTTCTATGGTTCACATACAGTAATAACACACTCTTAGTCAATTTCTTTGGTCATATGACCTTTCTTTTCTAATATTTAAATACAAATCATTAAGTTGGCCTCAAGTTAATTCTTTAAGAAATATCTTTTATTTCAACTTAAATTTACAGACAAAATATATCATTTGTTTCATGCCAATACCAAAGTACTAAAACAGTTTGAGGTTAGCATGATTTCCACAAAGTTCAAGGCCTACATGAGAATCAACACTACAAGATGCTTCACAACATATTAGTTCTTACAGGCATTGGTTAAATATTAGTTAGAAGTTTTATTGTACAAATGGCACTAATTTTCTACATACAAACAGTCTATAACATTTATAGACTTATATAGATTATTCCTACAGGGTTGAACATGAAAATACCATTAAGCTTTCCTGGAGTTATATTTCTCTTAGGAATACAATTTGTGATTTTCTTGTTTGAAACTTAAGTTGTTATGCATATCATTCTATAAAGCTTTCATTTTGTTAAACATTAGATGTAAAGTGATGTTTTATTGTGAATGGCTGATTAAACATTTGTTTGACTTGATTTAGTCAATAGAAGGCTAACTTTGACATTTCCTTGCAGTCAGTAATAGACAATAAAGCAGTATACACAATTATATTGATCAATATTAATTAAGATAACAATTAAGTCTTACTTGTGTTTGATGAAACCTTAGGTTTAAGCAATTGTCTCATAGGCCTTTGCTTCAATCCGTCCTACAGATATTTCCAAATGAGGATCCAGGATTTTGAAAAAGGGGGCTCACCTAGGCAATGTTAGGAGTTGGACTTTTGAATCTCCACTGTTGAAACAAAACGGTATTTTGAAGTTGGCATAATGCATGCATACTAAGATTCTAAGAATTTAGGTTTTATAATACCTATAGTTAATCGAAAGACTTCATGACAAAATGTTTATTTTAAAAAATTGCTTTTCACTGTTAATATTATTCTGTCTGATTTCCCACAAGTCTGCAGTTTAAAATATAAACAGAATAACAAATCAAACATTTTAATGATTGAAAGCACATAGAAAAGTGAAATGAATTATGAATAAGATCTTATTATTCTTTAGGTCTATTATTGTTGGAACCACAATGGGGCTTTCATGAATACAAATTAAATTGGGAAAAAATGAAGTGTGTAAAAAAAATCACCCATAATATCATAGAAATTTATCATGTAACATCATCAGCAGAACAATTCAGTCTATAAAAATCTTCTAATATCATAGAAATTTATCATGTGCACTTCAGCAAAACAATGAAATCTGAAGAAGAAAAGAAGTTCATATTATCATAGAAATTATGGTGCCTGTGCTATAAAACTACCTATAACACAATAATATTTATCATCATGTCATTAATACTTTGTAGATTTCATTATAGTTGAGGATTAAAGGTATATTTATAGGTTCTGATGAGAATTTTGTTTCATAAAGTGAGTTGATATTATAAGATAGCGGAAATTGTCTTCCATATATGATAGTATCTTGTTGAGATAGTCATAATTGATTTGTCAGTGAATATAACATTAGATGAATTGTGCAAATTATAGGCAGTTGCAGAATGTGTTTTCTGTCTTGTAAGTGAAAACAAGTAAATTCACAGAATTTAGTGAAGTTATGAATGACATCCAGGCATTTAAACTTCCCAGGATTTCTTTTAGAAAGATGAAAAAAGTGTCTGCTAGAAAAAAAAATTTCAGCAGAAAATAAATTTTTAGTATGAATTACACAGACATAAAAGGAATGATCAGACACTTTAATCACCTAAACCAAAAACCTTGATAGTCAATCATGCTCTAACACCTTGATAGTCAATCATGCTCTAACACCTTGATAGTCAATCATGCTCTAACACCTTGATAGTCAATCATGCTCTTACTCCTTGATAGTCAATCATGCTCTTACACCTTGATAGTCAATCATGCTCTAACATCTTGATAGTCAATCATGCTCTAACACCTTGATTGACTTCAATCATGCTCTTACACCTTGATAGTCAATCATGCTCTAACATCTTGATAGTCAATCATGCTCTAACACCTTGATTGACTTCAATCATGCTCTTACACCTTGATAGTCAGTCATGCTCTAACACCTTGATAGTCAATCATGCTCTTACTCCTTGGTAGTCAATCATGCTCTTACACCTTGATGGTCAATCATGCTCTAACACCTTGTAGTCAATCATGCTCTAACACCTTGATTGACTTCAATCATGCTCTTACACCTTGATAGTCAATCATGCTCTAACACCTTGATAGTCAATCATGCTCTAACACCTTGATAGTCAATCATGCTCTAACACCTTGATAGTCAATCATGCTCTTACACCTTGATAGTCAATCATGCTCTTACACCTTGATAGTCAATCATGCTCTAACACCTTGATAGTCAATCATGCTCTTACTCCTTGATAGTCAATCATGCTCTTACACCTTGATAGTCAATCATGCTCTAACACCTTGGTAGTCAATCATGCTCTAACACCTTGATTGACTTCAATCATGCTCTTACACCTTGATAGTCAATCATGCTCTAACACCTTGATAGTCAATCATGCTCTAACACCTTGATAGTCAATCATGCTCTTACACCTTGATAGTCAATCATGCTCTTACACCTTGATAGTCAATCATGCTCTAACACCTTGATAGTCAATCATGCTCTAACACCTTGATAGTCAATCATGCTCTTACACCTTGATAGTCAATCATGCTCTAATACCTTGATAGTCAATCATGCTCTTACACCTTGATAGTCAATCATGCTCTAATACCTTGATGGTCAATCATGCTCTAACACCTTGATAGTCAATCATGCTCTTACACCTTGATAGTCAATCATGCTCTTACACCTTGATAGTCAATCATGCTCTAACACCTTGATAGTCAATCATGCTCTAACACCTTGATTGACTTCAATCATGCTCTTACACCTTGATAGTCAATCATGCTCTAACACCTTGATAGTCAATCATGCTCTTACACCTTGATAGTCAATCATGCTCTAACACCTTGATAGTCAATCATGTTCTAACACCTTGATAGTCAATCATGCTCTAACACCTTGATAGTCAATCATGCTCTTACACCTTGATAGTCAATCATGCTCTTACACCTTGATAGTCAATCATGCTCTAACACCTTGATAGTCAATGCTCTTACACCTTGATAGTCAATCATGCTCTTACACCTTCGTGGTCTTAAACATGAAACAAGCTGTTCTCATATACCTTTACTTTGAAACAAAGATACAGTATGCCATGATACATGACTAACACATAAAAAAACTTCCATGAATACATTTAAGTTATCATGCAAACCAAAACTAACTAACAAATTACCTTATGCTTTTAACCAAAAAAAAACAATAATACTGCTACATGCCTATAGAAAACCAGTTGATCAAATTGAAGACAAGTTACAAATAATAACATGAAACAATGCTATGCCTTTCCAACTCAATAGAAGACCTTGATCAATTTCTATAAAAAAAAACCAATTCAACAACATGTTTATAATCACAATAATAAATTGATGAATGAGAACAGGAATTGGAAATGTTTTATTGATGGATAGTACTGTTTATTTGACCGATCTTTATTGAGAAATCAGTTTTTGTGATATTCAATCTTTATTGGTATTTTTATGCTGTTGCAATATTATCATTGACATCATGATGCCATTAAATGTAATGGAATATCTGATATTATCATGCTTTACCATTAAATGTAATGGAATATCCTGTATTTATCATGCTATACTGTGAAATAAGATCAAAGTGATAGGATAACTATATTTGGTATATGGGATAATAACATGGTCTGCATGTCCATAAGACAGGGTTCACCTGAACTCAACCTTATTTCATTGATCAGTGGTCAAGGTTAAGTTTTCATGTTCAATAGATATAAGAAGATGTGGTATGAGTGCCAATGAGACAACTCTCCATCCAAGTCAAAATTTATAAAAGTAAACCATTATAGGTCAAAGTACGGTCTTCAACACGGAGCCTTGGCTCACACCGAACAGTAAGCTATAAAGGGCCCCAAAAATTACTAGTGTAAAACCATTCAAACGGGAAAACCAACGGTCTAACTATATAAAAAACAAGAAACGAGAAACACTTATGAACCACACCAACAAACGACAACTACTGAACATCAGATTCCTGACTTAGGACAGATGCAAACAAATGCAGCGGGTTTAAACGTTTTAATGGTACCAAACCTTCACCCTTTTTCTGAAACAATAGTATAACATCACAACATAGAAAGACACACTATAAAATATCAACTGAAATAGCTTAACTCAATCAAAGGACATATTAACACCAGTGAACATACACTGAACAAATAAATAAATTTGACCTATGATACAATGTAAATATCTCAGATACTATAAGCAGTAGGTCAACTATGTTTGGTGTATGAAGTGAATATAAGGTGTACATGTCTGCCTGGCAGGTTTCATCTTACCTTCACCTCATTTTTATGGTTCATTGATCAATGTTCAATTTTTGTGGTTTGGTCTGTTTTTCAGATACTATAAGCAATATAGGTCAACTCTATTTGGTGTATAGAATAATTGTAAGGTGTAAGTGTCTGTCTGGCAGTTTTCACCAGACCTTGACTTCTTTTTTATGGTTCATTGGTCAATGTTATGTGTTCATGGTTAAGTCAGTTTTTTTCTGATACTATAAGAAATAGGCTAACTATATTTGTTGTATGGAATGATTACAGGCGAGACATTTCAGGGTGTGCACTCTTGTTAGCAGAAAGTCATGTGATTATTTAGGTCTGTACATAAGACTCAAAGTTTTAGTTTGAAATGTTTTCAATCAAACCCTGTGTATTACAAACCCTACATCAGTACATGCCAGTACTTGATTGACACATGCTCTGTTTGAAGCTTATGTGACTCCCTCAAGTTTTGTTTTATATTTTGATTCGTATACTGCAAATTCACAAATTTGTATGTGTATTTATTTTTTGTGAATCCTTGTCCTTTGTCAAAAATGCCAAATCTAATAAATGTAATTTCAAAATTTTTATGAAGGAAAATCACTACTGAATTAAATAATAAGAGGTATTTATTATTGTAATCTTAAAACTTTCCCACTTTTTGCATTACCAGGTAATCAAAACTGTGCAATAATTTTTGAATTCAGAATATTTTATATGGATTTATGAGATTCAAACATGGTAAACTACTGTTACCTTTAATTTGAAACCTAGAAAGCAGATAATTTTAATTAAATTGTATTGGGTTTTTATGTAGATGATACATCTATGATGTGAAACACATATCCTATCTATTATGAAAGCTGGTATCGAGTATGGTAATCAATTGCTATTTTGTTTTTATAATTGATGTTATCTACTATCACAAGTAGGAAATAAACCAATAAAAGTTTTTTATATGTATATGTATTTTCATTAAATCAATTTAATTCAATTTAGATATTCTATTTATAATTTATGACGGATTGTCTTTTGTTAATGTCCAGTGGCAAATATTTCTGGCATATTTAGAATTAGAACACATTATGAATAATTAATCAATTTTGGTGGTATGAGGGTGTGAAATTATGACTGCCACTAGAAAGATGGATATATTGGGTAGTGGCTAAATTTCTGCCATATAGGTCATCTATGGGTCCCTGAAAGAGTAATTGCAATAGCTCTTTTACAGCTCACAACAGAAGCATCAGATTAAATGTCCCTATTCTGACGTGACATATTTGAAGTTGCTTGAATTGTTAGCTTGTAAATAACAATATTTTTGTATGGCCAATTTATGTTTTTCATCACTTGATAAAATTCATACATTATTCTAAAGAATCTTAGCATATGCTCACTCAAGAAAGTAATTGTACAATGAAACTGGTTAGAGGATTAGTTTGTCTTTACACTGAGCTTTATAAAAGTGTAGAATTTTGTTTGGCTGCTACCTCTTGGCATATACTTGACTTGTTCTTTTTATTTTCATGGGTTTAACCATATTAACTATATTTCTCAAGTTTCAAGTATGATTGTCAGGTAAAGTTTTAAGCATTTAGTTTAAGACTATGAAACAAAACTGACGATTAACCATTATAATTAAGGTAACAGGATTCTTAAATCATAACAATTAATCCCTTGGATGTTAATTGACAGCATTTGATTGATTAACATATTGGTAATGTACCTTATTTGTGTGTTATTGACAGAGCAATATAAACATTCAGTGATATTTACCAACAGCTTCATTATATGAGGAATAAATCCTTAAACTTTTCAGCTTATTGAATACAGGAATACATTTAAATTAGCAAAACATAATATTGAATTGGTAAAGTAACATATAACAATTAGCAACATCCTAGGATCCAATTGTATTCAACAAAGCACCATCCACATAGCTACAGATATAAAGCTTTTAGAAAAATACCATTACAGATTTTAATAATAGTTCCTGGAGTTTGATTTATGATTTTAGTTTTATCTTCAATCTTCTTCCATATTGCCTAGTCATAATCATATTAAATAGAATAATAGATCATTAGAGTAGGAAGCAATTCACAAAATACATCTGTATATAGTAGTATAGTGACATTGTAAATAATGGACATTAAATGTAGGTTACACAATTCTATTAACAAATGTAATTCTCAAATTAGGTTTTTCTTGGATTGATTGAATTGTAAATTTCTGTGATACATATTGTTGTAAATAGAATTACAAAAGTTTCTCTTTTGGAAATCATGAATGAAAAATTGAAGTGTAGTCCGACCTGTTATCTCATTAGTTCATTTTTTTTTATGTGCCTTCAAAGTTCACTTTAAGTTATGAACATTTGATCATTATGGAAGGCCATAAGATGACAATGAATTATCTATGACACAGTTTCAAAAAATTATTATTTGATATGAATAAACCAAACTAATGTAGGTTATAAGTTAATGAGACAGCAGCCCATCAGTACAAATAACAAGAGGCATTTGGTGTCGGTTGATATAAGATACCAAGGAGAACATGTTACTTATACATTTGATATGTACTTTACAACTGTACATTTTTTTTACAGGAGTATGCCACTACACAAAGATTGTTGACTCAGAAGATTCTGCTTTCTATGATGAGGTTTGTCAATCTAATTTGTTAAAAGGATAACTATTTAAAGATATTTTCCCCTATAAAAAGTTTAAAGACAATCTGAAAAATCTAGAAAAAGTATATTTGTTCAGATCTGTATGCCACACTTTGTATTCCCTTGTTCTCCTAAACCAATGGCTGTGTCGTTTCACTGAAATCTTTAGAGAATCTTTAGTACATAGTCGTATAAGATCACTTCTATTTCTCCATAGCAAAACAGTCTCTACATAAATGGGAAGATATCTTGTGTCTGCAACTCCTCCTAAACTAGTCTGCATTTCAATGAAACATTTGCTGCAATTCTTACAATTTAGTGTTATTGTGATCCTCGTGTGAATTTTCTTATTATCCTAGAAATAATTTGTATGGGTTCACCTATCAAAACATGGACTTATCTAGTCAATTTTGAATTGAGGTAAGCAGTTACTGCTTAACATATGGCACCCATTATGTCACTCATGCATTCAGTGATGTCATTAACCATTAAAGCGGGATAAGATTGTGGCTTCTTCAATTTGAACGTAGAAACAGATGTTCCATAAGGGTCAAAGCATACTGACATCCACTAAACTTTTGAAGAGATGACTTTTAACTTTACCATTATGATTCCTTGGATTTTTTTATTTTCCTTTTAAGTAACAACCCCTCTATTTATGAAATCATGATAGTAAACAGTAGTCTCGGAATATTGTAATAACTGAGGAATTAATCTGCTTATGTTGATGCTGCTGGATTGTCAGAACATAAAATGAAAGTTGATGTTGAGAAAAATTAAACATGTTTGTGGGCACCCAACCCTCCCCTAACCTGGGACAGTGGTGTTACAGCACATGAAGTCTACCTCATACAAATGAAGAAACTAGTTGAAAATCATGTCTACTAAACCTAATAAGTAACTAATGGAGTACTTTTAACTTGGTTTTATCGAGCCTGTGACTTTTGTCGCAGAAAGCTCGACAGGGATATTGATCTGGCGGCGACAGCGGTGCGATGGTGTTAACTAACTTCTTAAAAGCTTAATATTTTAGAAGGTAGAAGACCTGGATGCTTCATATTTGTTTATAGATGCCTTATGATATGAAGTTTCCATCTGTCATATGTCCATTGTCCTTGACCTCATTTTCATGGTTCAGTGACTACTTGAAAAAAAAGATTTTTTGTAATGTTAATTTCTCTCTTATTATGAGTAATAGGATAACTATATTTGGTATGTGCATACCTTGCAAGGTCCTCATGCCTATTAGACAGTTTTCACTTGACCTCCACCTATTTCAATGAACAGTGAACAAGGTTAAGTTTTCATGGTCAAGTCCATATCTCAGATACTATAAGCAATAGGTCTACTATAATTGGTGTATGTAATGATTGTAAGTTGTACATGTCTAACTGGCAGGTGTCATCTGACCTTGACCTCATTTTCATGGTTCATTGGACAATGTTTAGTTTCTGTGGTTTGGTCTATTTCCCAGATACTATAAGCAATGGGGCCACTATATGTGGTTCAGTGGTAATAGTTTAGTTTTTGTTTTTTGGTCTTTTTCTCTAATACTGTATATATTTGGTGTATGGAAATATTTTACAATGTACATGTCAATCTGGCAGGTTTTATTTGACCTTGACCTCATTTTCTGCAAGGGAGGTACCTTATATATACATTGTACAAGTGGTAACTTATGTAAGCATTATTTAGTTTTTGTCTCACCTTGACCGAGTCAAAAAGCGAGACATAGGTATGCTGTTTCTGGCGTTGGCGTCTGCGGTGCAACAATGTATTAGTTTGTGATTAGGTCTAGTTTAAGGTGAACCACTAGTGGTTGGTCAATGATATTTGGTATGCAGTTGTATTAGCAATGGTACATCTCATTTCCACAAAGATTATTTGGCCATGCCCCCTCAGTCATGGTCTATTGACTTTGAAACTTTTGCTTAGTTTACATGTATTAGTTTGTGATTAAGTCACTTTATGGGGAACCACTAGTGGTAAGTCAGTGATATTTGGTATGCAGTTGTATAAGCATTGGCATATCTCATTTCCATGGAGATTATTTAGCTCTGCCCCCTCATTCATGGTCTATTGGCTTGAAAACTTTTGCTTAGTGTACATGTATTAGTTTGTGATTAGGTCAGTTCAAGGGGAACCACTAGTGGTAAGTTTATGATATTTTGTTTGCAGTTGTATAAGCATTGGCATATCTCATTTCCATGGAGAATATTTGGTCCCGCCCTGCAGTCATGGTCTATTGACTTTGAAACTTTTGCTTAGTTTACATGTATTAGTTTGTTATTAGGTCAGTTCAAGAGGAACCATTAGTAGTAGGCCAATGTTAATTGGTGTGCAATTGTATAAGCATTAGCACATCTCATTTTCATGGAGAATATTTGGTCCCGCCCCCTCAGTCATGGCCTATTGACTTTGAAACTTTTGCTTAGTTTACATGTATTAGTTTGTGATTAGGTCAGTTCAAGGGGAACAACTAGTGGTAAATCAATGATATTTGGTATGCAGTTGTATAAGCATTGGCATATCTTATTTCCATGAAGAATATTTGGTCCCGCCCCTGCAGTCATGGTCTATTGACTTTGAAACTTTTGCTTAGTTTACATGTATTAGTTTGTGATTAGGTCAGTTTAAGATGAACCACTTATGTTAAGTCAATGATATTTGGTATGCAAATTTATTGGCATTTGCAAGTCTCGTTTCCATGGAGATTATATAGCCCCACCCCCTCATCATGGTTCATTGACTTTGAAAGTTTTACATAGTATACAAGTCATTGTTTGTGTTTAGGTTTGTTGAAAGGGAACGACTTTTGATAAGTCTATGGTATTTGGTATGCAGTTGTATTAGCATTTGCACATCTCATTTCCATGGAGATTGTTTTGCCATGTACCTTCAGTCATGGTTCATTGACTTTGAATATTTACATAACTTGCATGTTAAAGTATTGCTATTTTAATTTCAACATATCTCTGTGTTGACAGTTTATTTTAACAAAAAATGTTTCTCTATTTTATACTTATCTAGGTATTTGAGTGGCCGGTGGCACGTCCGATTGAAAAAGATGAATTTATCGATATTCAGATCCTTAATTATAATAAATATCTCAGCAATAGGTAAGTCTATGTAATTAATGTAATATGCATATATATATAAATCTAGGTAATTCTCATGATTTTTCTGAAATAGAAAATTAAGGAATTGGAAATTTTTTGTAGAATGTTCTATTTTTACACTAGAATTGATGATTATTAGGTGGCAATTTTAGAGCCTATAGAGTCTGTAAGTAGACAAGACTATCCACACTTAAAGATAGACAAATTTAAAGATGAATTGTCTGTTTGAAATCCTGGAAAAATGTCTAATATACTGATATACTAAAATATTACATGTTGCCTTTTTCAGACTTCTTTGTTAATTATGGTTTTGGGGATCTCTTTTTGTTTTTTTGCCCATTTATTAATTCAGCATTGGTTATCAAATATAAGTTCTTCTTTGTTGTATTCATCCACAACTTTTACCACACTCTTTTAGGTTATTTAAAGCACCTTATAAAGTGTGGACAGTCTGTTGAAGACAGGCCAGTGATTCTGAAGCTGCTGTCTGTTGTTGATTCCTACATCTTCTTTTTGTCGAGCCTTCGACTTTTGTCGAAAAAGCGAGACATAGCGATCCTACATTCCGTCGTCGTCGGCGGCGGCATCCACAAATATTCACTCTGTGGTTAAAGTTTTGAAATTTTGATAACTTTCTTAAACTATCCTGGATTTCTACCAAACTTGGACAGAAGCTTGTTTATGATCATAAGATAATATCCAAAAGTAAGTTTTGTAAAAAAAAATTCCATTTTTTCCGTATTTTACTTATAAATGGACTTAGTTTTTCTGCCAGTTAACATTACATTCACTCTGTGGTTAAAGTTTTTAGAATTTTAATAACTTTCTTAAACTGTCCTGGATTTCTACCAAACATGGAAAGAAGCTTGTTTATGATCATAAGATAGTATCCAGAAGTAAATTTTGTGAAAAAAAATCATTTTTTCAGTATTTTACTTATAAATGGACTTAGTTTTTCTGCCAGTTAATATTCATGACATTACATTCACTCTGTGGTTAAAGTTTTTAAAATTTTAACAACTTTCTTAAACCATCTTGGATTTGTACCAAACTCTGACAGAAGCTTGTTTATGATTAAAAGCTAGTATCTAGAAGCAAATTTTGTTAAAATTTTGTTTCATTTTTTCTGTATTTTACTTATAAATGGACTTAGTTTTTCTTCCAGTTAACATTACATACAGTCTGCAGTTTAAGTTTTTAAAACATTTATTAGATTCATAAACTATCCTGGATTTTTACCAAACTTGGACAGAAGCTACTTACAATCAAAAGATAGTATAGAGAGGAATATTTTTATTTATTTTTTTCCTCATTTTTGTTGAGCCTGCGATTAACAGCAAAGGTAGGTGAGACACTGGGTTCCGCGGAACCCTTACAAATTTTTTTCATATTAGTGAAAAAGAGGAGAAAATACCAAATGGATATTCAATCTCATAAGTTGAAAACAAACTGACAATGTCATGAGGAAAAAAAAAATGAAAAACCACAAAAAGGCAAACAACAGTACCCAAAACACAACATAGAAAACTAAAGACTAAGCAACACGAACCCCACCAAAACCAGAATAAGGTTACTTTAACAATTGAATGAGATCCTGTACCTTTTCGTACAAGTAAGGCATTGTCTCATGTACACCATTACATTATCACACATTTTATGACAATTCTCTGCTATATATATCCCTGTTTCTATTAGATAGATACATTAAACACTGACAATTACATTATTTCTCCAATATGGTGATGACAGTCAGTGGTCATTGCACTATTGATGGTCATCATTCATTCAACTATTGACTTCTATTCTGTACCATTTTACCAGTAAATATCTATGATTTTATCCAAGAATGTTTATGTCAGTGGTTGTAACTGTCTTTTTATGCTTTGATATGTCTTTAGAATGGCTTATGGCATCACACATTAATGTTTAGATTCTGGTATTTTTGTCAGTGGTTGTAACTGCGTCACATATTAATGTTAAGATTCTGGTGTTTTTGTCAGTGGTTGTAACTGCGTCACATATTAATGTTTAGATTCTGGTGTTTTTGTCAGTGGTTGTAACTGCATCACATATTAATGTTAAGATTCTGGTGTTTTTGTCAGTGGTTGTAACTGCGTCACATATTAATGTTTAGATTCAGGTGTTTTTGTCAGTTGTTGTAACTGTGTCACATATTAATGTTTAGATTCTGGTGTTTTTGTCAGTTATTGTAACTGTGTCACACATTAATGTTTAGATTCTGATGTTTTGTCAGTGGTTGTGACTGTGTCACACATTAATGTTAAGATTCTGGTGTTTTTGTCAGTTGTTGTAACTGTGTCACACATTAATGTTAAGATTCTAGTGTTTTTGTCAGTGGTTGTAACTGCAACACATATTAATGTTAAGATTCTGGTGTTTTTGTCAGTTATTGTAACTGCGTCACATATTAATGTTTAGATTCTGGTGTTTTTGTCAGTGGTTGTAACTGCGTCACACATTAATGTTAAGATTCTGGTGTTTTTGTCAGTTATTGTTACTGCATCACATATTAATGTTTAGATTCTGGTGTTTTTGTCAGTTATTGTAACTGCGTCACATATTAATGTTTAGATTCTGGTATTTTTGTCAGTGGTTGTAACTGCGTCACATATTAATGTTTAGATTCTGGTGTTTTTGTCAGTTGTTGTAACTGCGTCACATATTAATGTTAAGATTCTGGTGTTTTTGTCAGTGGTTGTAACTGCATCACACATTAATGTTAAGATTCTGGTGTTTTTGTCAGTTGTTGTAACTGTGATTCTGGTGTTTTTGTCAGTTGTTGTAACTGTGTCACACATTAATGTGGTTTTAACTGCATCACATCTTGATGTTAAGATTCTGGTGTTTTTGTCAGTTGTTGTAACTGCATCACATATTAATGTTTAGATTCTGGTGTTTTTGTCAGTTGTTGTAACTGTGGTTCTGGTGTTTTTGTCAGTGGTTGTAACTGCGTCACATATTAATGTTTAGATTCTGGTGTTTTGTCAGTTGTTGTAACTGCGTCACACATTAATGTTAAGATTCTGGTGTTTTTGTCAGTTATTGTAACTGCGTCACATATTAATGTTAATAGATTCTGGTATTTTTGTCAGTGGTTGTAACTGCGTCACATATTAATGTTTAGATTCTGGTGTTTTTGTCAGTGGTTGTAACTGTGTCACATATTAATGTTAAGATTCTGGTGTTTTTGTCAGTGGTTGTAACTGCATCACACATTAATGTTAAGATTCTGGTGTTTTTGTCAGTTGTTGTAACTGTGATTCTGGTGTTTTTGTCAGTTGTTGTAACTGTGTCACACATTAATGTGGTTGTAACTGCGTCACATGTTAATGTTAAGATTCTGGTGTTTTTGTCAGTGGTTGTAACTGCGTCACATATTAATGTTTAGATTCTGGTGTTTTTGTCAGTTGTTGTAACTGTAGTTCTGGTGTTTTTGTCAGTTGTTGTAACTGCGTCACATATGAATGTTAAGATTCAGGTGTTTTTGTCAGTTGTTGTAACTGTGTCACACATTAATGTGGTTGTAACTGCGTCACATATTAATGTTTAGATTCTGGTATTTTTGTCAGTGGTTGTAACTGCGTCACATATTAATGTTTAGATTCTGGTGTTTTTGTAAGTTGTTGTAACTGCGTCACATATTAATGTTTAGATTCTGGTGTTTTTGTCAGTGGTTGTAACTGTGTCACATATTAATGTTTAGATTCTGGTGTTTTTGTCAGTTGTAGTAACTGAATCACATATTTATGTTTAGATTCCGGTAGATTTTTCTATTATCACTTAACTTGCATTGTTTGGTTGCTCTTTCATTTAAGTTTCCGACTGTTTCCTTTTATGGATATTTTCAAAGTTACTTCACAACTGAGCTATGGTAAGGGTTAGATAGTCTGGTCAAATGTAGGAAATATTCTACCATCATGACCACTAAAATTAATTTTTATTTGAAAACCATTTTTGTTTATTTTAGATATTTTAAGAATAACCATTTTGCAACTTGTTTTTTTAGTGGGCTGCCTTTATAGAATATAAGCACTTTTTAAAGAAACTTTCCAATGTAAGGATTCTAAGCAAAACCAAACTGTCCACCACATTAATAGAATAAACAGAATGATATAAATTCTAGCTAAACTTTATGAAGGAGTTAATTCATATCTGTTAACAAAATTGTTTCTATAATATAATCACTTATGTTACATACTATGCTAAAATTTGTCATGTATAGATTTAGAAAATAGTAAGAAACTAAGGTCACAATTCCCTTAGACAAAGTTGACATAAGATGAATTTTGCTATTTTATGTTCTTTTTGTTCATGTATTTACACATCCCTGGCTTTCAGATGTTTAGGTTTGACCTTTTCTGATGAAGGTAAATCCAGAAAAGCACTTTGGATGCACAAATTTATAAAGCTATTTTCATATGTTTTGAACCCAGGGGGAAACGGCCTTGAAATTATAAATCATTCTTGATCAGATCTCTAATAAAATGACAGAAATCTTGTCCAAGTTGTTTAACATGAAAGAGAATTTAATTCCAACAGGATAGTTCATTCAATGTCATTAATCCTTGACGTTGTGTTTGTGTCATGTTCAATGGAAGTTGCTTTGAATATACCATGTTCCCAATGGGACATAAGCTCATTCACTTATACTAGTGTCAATTTCAGTGAAATTAACCTCTTTATATTTTCCCTGACAAAGTTTCACATAACCTTATTCTGTACTACATGCATGTAAACGAGAAAGATCAAATTTGATATTTTTCTGGTGGATGAATTGAGCAATAAATAATCTAGTGATTGGTTCTTATTTCCTTTGCATCCATTGATTGGACAATATTATTACATAGTCATCACCAATAATTGTCAACTGTTTATCACACCTGCTGTACTTTTACTGCTCATTTATTATTTGTTTTGTCCTTTTAATTTTGTTGTGATGTTTTTACCAATTATGAGATGCATTGTAAATGATATGATAATGAATTGCATTCAAGAATGAATTAGATTTCCGTAACTGAATGGCTTGTCTGCTTTATTTCACAGAACCAGCAATGAAGACACTGATTATATTACACTATATACAAGAAATGGTGTATAATACAGTGCAAATGGTGCTATTTAAAACTTCCTCTGGGATCTCATTTTTTGCTGAAATTGCTATTTTTCTGTGTAAGATACACAAAAGAAGAAATAGATAAAGCATATATAGCATTATCATATGTATTTATGAATGTTTGATGTCATCCTTTACTTTTCTAGACTAATAGGTACCTTTAGGATGATCCTACAAGAACTGATTGAAGTGGGTACAGTAAAGATCTCCGACAATCTACTTGATGGAAACAATGTTGTGATGAAGGTAAACATTCCCATTCTGTTTTGGTTCTTCAGAACCCAAATTTAATATGATAGACATATTGCACAAATATTGCTGTAGAAATGTTATACTGCACAAGCTTGCAAGTGCAATCAATATTCTATGATAGCTTTGTTTTTGTTGTACAGGGAATATAAGGTTGCTGTACAATATATAGATTATTTTATAGTATTGTTCTGATTACTGATAGAACTGGTTTCTATATTTTAATATCTCTTTCAACCAATCATTGTTATATAGTAAGTCCGAAGTCTTTGGAAGAAAATTTAGCACAGTTTGCATACAGTTATTCATTCTTCTCTGGGAGAGTCAGATTTAGCACTGTTTGCATTCAGTTATTCATTCTTCTCTGGGCGAGTCAGATTTAGCACTGTTTGCATTCAGTTATTCATTCTTCTCGTGGAGAGTCAGATTTAGCACTGTTTGCATTCAGTTATTCATTCTTCTCTGGGAGAGTCAGATATAACCGTCAAAAGTTATCATTTTTTGTCGAGCCTGCGACTTTTGTCGCAGAAAGCTCGACATAGGGATAGTGATCCGGCGGCAGCGGCGGCGACGTTAGCTAACTTCTTAAAAGCTTTATATTTTAGAAGGTGGAAGATCTGGATGCTTCATACTTTGTATATGGATGCCTCATGTTATGAAGTTTCCGTCAGTCACATGTCCAATGTCCTTGACCTCATTTTCATGATTCAGTGACTACTTGAAAAAAAAGTTAAGATTTTTTGTAATGTTAAATTCTCTCTTATTATAAGTAATAGGATAACTATATTTGGTATGTGCGTACCTTGCAAGGTCCTCATGCCCATCAGACAGTTTTCACTTGACCTCGACCTCATTTCATGGATCAGTGAACAAGGTTAAGTTTTGGTGGTCAAGTCCATATCTCAGATACTATAAGCAATAGGTCTAGTATATTAGGTGTATGGAAGGACTGTAAGGTGTACATGTCCAACTGGCAGGTGTCATCTGACCTTGACCTTATTTTCATGGTTCAGTGGTTATAGTTAAGTTTTGTGTTTTGGTCTGTTTTCTTATACAGTATGCAATAGGTCTACTATATTTGGTGTATGGAATGATTGTAAGGTGTACATGTCTAGCTGGCAGGTGTCATCTGACCTTGACCTCATTTTCATGGTTCAGTGGTCAAAGTTAAGTTTTGAGTTTTGGTCTTTTTTCTAATACTATATGCAATAGTTCAACTATATTTGGTGTATGGAAATATTTTATGATCTATATGTCAGTTACGCAGGTTTTATTTGACCTTGACCTCATTTTCAAGGTTCATTGCTCAGTGTTAAGTTTTTGTGTTTTGGTCTGTTTTTCTTAAACTATAAGCAATAGGTCAACTATATTTGTTGTATGGAAGAATTGTTAGCTGTACATGCCTGCCTAGCATGGTTCATCTGACCTTGACCTCATTTTCATGGTTCATTGGTCAATGTTTAGTTTACTTGGTTAATGTTAAGTTTATGTGACAGTTGTAATAAAGCTTTATATTTAGGACTTTCAACATAATATCAATGATTAGTAAAGAAGGCGAGACATTTCAGCGTGTGCACTCTTGTTTATAGAAAGGGGAGTGAAAAGAAAAATAAGGTCACTTTACCCTATATTTTACACATGTAAAGTTTTGTATTATGGTCTAAGTAACTACTGTGGATTCATTATTATTCGTTGGATACCAATTTTCGTGGGTTTCGTGGGTACAGGTGACCACAAATTCAAATGTTCAACGAATTACAAATTTTCTATAGGCTTTGTATGCAGAGATTGGCAAAACCATGAAATCAAATATCCACGAAAATGCAAGTTTTCCTCAATCCACGAAAATTGATACCCACGAAAATAAATAAATCCCAGTACAAGTCATTTTGGGAATTCTATTTTGTCAGGGTTATGTCTTTATTGATAATGTTGTTCCATTCCAATATACGTCACTACAATTTACACATGACTTTGGTCAAGATATGCTTAATCTCAGATCTATAGTAGCAACTACAAGTCATGTGACAAAAATAATTACCAATAAATGTTCTCTTAGATGAAAGGTTGATACAAAAATGAGGCCACCTTTACCTACATTTCATACATGAATGATTTTGGTTGATCTAGATCCAATATAATATGATAAAATAATTATATTTCTTTTATTTTTGTTGAACACATATTAATGTTGATTCTTGTTTTTATTATGGTATAGAATATCAAGATTACAGTACTGACCAATTAAGTTCATAAACAATGCAATACTGTAATTCTTTGCTAGATTACATTTAATTGTCCCATGTGTCCATTTAAAACTAAAATGTATATCGGCAACTTCTAAGATTAAAATCGTTCTCAGATCCTAATTACTATCTTTATTTCTTTAAACTTTATTCAAATAAATTTGTTGCATGGGAATATTGATAGCTTACATTGCATCATGGTGATTCTAAAGCATACTTATGTCAGGAAAATGCGCTTTCAATCGCATAATATTGACAGACTTGAGTGCCATTTATTTTAATTAAAACCTGCTAACAGAAAATTAATATTCTTATTCAAATTAAAAGAATGCTACTTCATGTTGTTTCGACATTGATGAGAATTTTAGAATAATCAATGAAAAATAATTTTAAGGTTGAATAAGTAATTGTTACTTAAAGTATTGCAGAAAACGTAAGATTTGATTCTATAAGAAATGTACTGCTGTTGACATCCTAGGAAACATGTAATTAGATGTATGGTTCCATGTGAAACTTTCATATCATGGCAATCTGTATTTGAAATTGATCAACCGTAATTAGACTTAATTGGTATCTACCATATATAGGTTTAACCAACTCTGCAATGTCAGTTTCAAGTTGTATGGAAATCTCTTTAATTCAATAACTGTTGGAATGAATTTCAAATGATGCTGAGATAAATGTGTAGAACTTTTTCATTAAGTATTCTTTAACGACAATTTTGTTTTTAAATTATGTTTCAACATTTTGTCCTAAGAAAATTTTCAACTTATTGTCCTGCATAATGTTTTTTATATGGGCCATGTTATTTTGTGGGAAGAGTACACTTTAGGAGTTCGTGTAAAAGATGTTTATGAAATAGTAATTTTACCAGTCACCATAATCAGAAATATCCTTAATTTAAGACTCCTTCATAGGTTTTCCTAAAAATTAATCCTAAAGATGAAGCTTCATGATACATCACACAACCAAGTTGCAAAGAGTTTAATGTTTTGACTCTCCAGTTAGTCTGTCAGTTTGTCCATCAACATTTGTTAGCACGAAGCTAGCACCTTCATTTTATTATCAGATCTTATTCAAATTTGGATTAAGGTTTCCACTCTTCATAACAGAATAGAATCATACCTAAAAGTAATCAGAAAAAATGATTCCGGCAGTTCAATATGAGCTCCTCCCTATTATGGGGATGTGAGGTATTTGAGCATGCTCAAAAGATGTTATTTCATTAAAAATATCCTTTTAATCAAATTTCAGATTTTAATCTTCTTTGTTTTGTTTTGTTTTGTTTCTTTTTCTGGAGGAGGGTAACTTAACACTATTTACCTAAAATTATTACTCTTTTAATTTAAACAGATACACTGAAGTGTTGTAAACTTTTATAAATGAAATTTAATGTCATTGAAACGTTTGCCTCTTTCAAGTTGATGTAATATTGTATGACATATATACCCACATGTATTATTCATATTGTAACAGAATTTTCAAAAATCTTATTTTAGTTTATACTGCAACATTAAACAAATCTCCAAAAGTTATCATATTAAAACTGATGAACCTAGACAGAGCTAAAATATTTTAATGAAAATTATGTTTTGATTGGTATATATATGACTATTGAAACATTGAGAGAAATGGAAACAAGATCAAACCCGATTGTTTGTTTGATGAACTCAGATGTTGTATTTCTTAATTAGTATTTTTTCTCATAGATAAATTCCATATCTGGTAACAAACAAGCACTCTGAAGTCGTCTCAAGTGTCAATCAGTTATTTTTTCCAGAATACTTCTAAAGAGTTAGGAATGACCAACAGGCAGAATTCAATAAAGGAAGAATACATTTAACAATAATACCTTTTTTAGCAGTCATCATGATTAGAATTCCTCAAATTTGAAGGTCATTTTCAAAGACTCCTTCATATAAAATAAGGAGATACAGTATGATTGCCAATGAGACAAATATCCATCAGAGACAAAGATGAAAATGTAAGAAACTATAGGTCATTGTACAGCCTTCAGCAATGATGAAAACCCATACCATAATAAGCTTTAAATGGACCCAGCATTACAAAATGTAAAAATAATCAAAAGAGAAAACCAATAACCTGATTTATGCTAAAAACAATAAAACAAATATAACAGACAGCAACCAACTACTGCCACTGAATTACAGGCTCATGACTTGAGCACTCAAATCAAATCCAATAACCTGGGACAGTGGTGAAACAGCACAACAGAAGAACAAAGTGTAAAAATCAGATGGGAAGGGCTTGACTCATCAGATCAGCACAATGTACAACAACTTGCCAAAATAAAAACACAAAGTAAATTCAAGATACTTGTAGTTTGGCTATTGTATATTTTTAAACCTATATATGACATGAATACAGTTTGTAGTTTATCTATTGTATATTTTTAAACCTATATATGACATGAATACAGTTTGTATCACCTCTATTTGTTTATTTTGTTAACTTGTGTTGTTGGTTTGCTGTGTCACTGATGTTTACACCAATCTCCATCAGTTCTCTATATTCAGGATTGACTGTGTATGGAACTTACCAAAATTCTAGACATGAAGTTACTGAGAATTCCTTACTTTTAAATTATTAAATGAGTTATATACGAAAGAAATAGACATAAGAAAGTCTGTGATAGAATTCATGTTGTTTGTTATAATATTCCATTCTGTTGCATGTGTGATGGATTTTAAAGATTAATTTTAATTGGTCTAGTCAATCAATGGAAATTTAGTTCTATCCTTTGTGTATGTTTAAAAGAATAATTGTGGTATTGAAGTCAATATTGTATTGTTTCTATGAGACCTTAAGGTGACATAACCACATAAAAGACAAAAGATTTACATATTATCTTTATGTTAGATGTTAAGAAACATGCAATAAAAGCATTAGAGATGAGCTGTTTACCTCAGGACATTATAATGTATAAAAACGTCACAATATCTATTTTCACTAGAATTGTCAGAAATGACAGACTCTTGGGATACATTGATAGATCCCAGTCTCTTAGTATTGTCTAGTTTCTTTCAAACCTTATTTAATTATTTATATATTTTTACAGTTATGTCTCAGGATAGATAGAAAATCAAGATTTCTATGAAAAAAGATCAATTATATACACCAAATTTTTCTGCTGTCCAAACTTTTGTAGTTCTTATTTGTTCTGGAGAAAGTTTTTCCTGGCTGTCTCATGAAATGGTATGATTATTGTTCATTCAGTTGAATCAACATATCCTCCTACACTTTATATAAATATACCGTGATATTCATTAGTCTGTCATTTTCTTGATCCTATCATGAACTCATATCTTGCTCCTTTGAAATTGTTAGTCTGTAACCTTCAAATAATTAACTTTTTTTAAAGTGTTTAGTTACATGTACAAAAAATTAGTAAAAGTCATTTTTTTTGTCAAAATGACTACGTGGGAACTTATAGACTGTATGATTCACTTCAGTTTTGCCTATGCTTATTTTAACAACAATTGTTTTATTGTTAGCTTCTGTAATAGCGTGAATAGAATTGATTGTGTGCAAGAAAACACTTGGTTTACATAACAATAGTATACAATAGTATACAAGTGTTTCTGACAGGTTTTCAGGTTATTTTAGAATCCTTTCAGCATGGTTATATGCATCTGTTTGAATTAAGTGATCAGACTGAATATATGCCATATATGTCAGGAAGAAATATTCAATTAGCTTACAACAGTCTTGTTTTTGTAAAAGGGTTCAGCATAGCACAGTTAAAAAGAAAATGTCATGATATAACAATATACAGAAAATGTTTTTAAATGTTACATCTGTGTTCAAAGTATGCAAACATGGTGTCCTTTAGTAGTAAACTTGTACGTCATTTGGTTTCCAGTGGAGAGTCATCTCATTGACAATCACACCACATCTTCTTATTTTATATCAAAAGTATAACATACCTTAAACATTTTATTGCTGAACCTGTGTTGGATGTCGGGAAGTGAGAGATAGCTATCTTACATTTTGTTGTCTGTGGCATTGTCAACATTTAGGTTCAGTCTGTGGTTAAAGTTTTTAGACATCAATAAATTTGTCAAACCGTCATGAAATTTTATGAAACATTGGACAATGGTTTTTTATGATCAATAGACACTATCCAGAGCAAAATGTTGAAAATATTTTTTTCACATTTTTCTGTATTTAACTGATAAATGGATTTAGTTCTTTACAGTTAACATTAAGATACAGTATAAAGTTAAAGTTTTTCAGGCATCTATAATTTTGTCAAATTTTTGTGGATTTTTTTTTTTAAATTGGACAGATGCTTCTTCGTGATCAGCAAACAGTATATCCAGAGCAAAATTTTGAAAATATTTTTCTTTTCCTTTTTCCTTCTTGACTGATAAATTGACTTTCATGTCGGGGCTTTATATAGCCTACTACATGGTATGGTTTTTTCTCATTGTTGAAATCTGTATGGTTGCCTATAATTGCTTACATCCACTTCATTTGAACTATGGTGGATAGTTGTCTCATTGGCAATCATTAGTTTGTTTGCTGCTAACAATTAGATATAATCTAAGGTTAAAGTTTTTCAGACATCCATAACTTTGTCAAACCTTCATGTAATTTTTCTAAAGTTGAAGTTTCTAAGCTTTTTCATGATCAAAAGACTATCCAGAGCAACAGTGTGGACATATTTTTTCAGTTTCTATATTTTACTGATTAATGGGATTTTGCAGTTAACATTTAATATAGATTCAGTCAGGGGTTAAATTTTTTAAGACATATATATATATTAACTTTGTCAAATCTTCATGGAATTTACAAAATTTGGACAGAAGGTTCTTCATGATCAAGAAATTAGAAGTAGCATCCAGAGAAGGAAAGTTTATTCTCCCCCCCTTCTCCGCATATTTTAATACATAGTGTAAAGTATGTTGACTATATGTCTGAAACTAACTTTATTTTATTATAATCTTCTAATTGTATCCATGAAAATTTATCTAACTTAATGCTTTCACTGGCAAAACCCATAAAGCAAATTTTGCAATTAAAAATGTCCAATAACTAATTAACACGAATAGATTAAACTTTTAAAAAGTTAACACATTTATTATATTTAATATATTTATGAGTGGGAGTTACAAAATTAAATATCAGCAGCTAATAAAATTATTTGACTTTTTCATATATGAATCTGCAGCTACCTTTAGTCATGCATATAAAAATATAAAATTTCTGAATTTAAAATTTGATTAAGCATTTATATTTCTGTCATGGAGTTGTTGAAATTTTCGTAATTAAATTTTCTCATCTTCATTAGATTTGAAAATTAACGAAATAATACCATTAAGATATTGTTACTTTGATTGGTATGTCAGATTGTATGTGAATTATTTAACAGTACGAGACCTCATTACCATGAAACACACATTTTCTTAAGTTACAATTAGATTTACTTCAACAGTTTCTACAGAATGACTGCTGTGACATTTTCAACAGTTATTGAGTGTTTTAATGTGGGTGATAGACTGCCAGAAATGCTGACAAGGAAGAAAAATACTTAAATTATTTGCAGAAACTGAATTACCTTGTATTAAAACAATTGAATTTATACACCTAGAACTTTCAAGTTTTATCATATAGCTAATAATGCCTCTATGAACAATGTAATTTTGGATTTACGTCACTCTTAATTTTGGGAATTTCACGTCAATTAATATATTATACTGTTTATAAATGTTTGATGAAGTAGTATTAATAATGTATAATGTTTGTCACATTAGTAGCAACTTCATTGGTCTCCTGCTAAAAAAATAGTGTTCTATGTGTGAAGAACTAATATTGTGAATCAATTAGCCAGTTAAGTTTGTGATGCAAGAAGCTTGTAGTCAATAATACCTTATATAAATTATTTACAAAGTTACTGTTATTTTTCTTTGATAATTCTAATGTTTTACTACAGAACCTAGGGTGCGCTCGGTTGGTGATTTCTGAACAGGTTCTGTCTGTTCCGAAACCAGATGCCAATCGAACGATTTGGAACCGGATGTATCTCACTGGTGGTTAACTCGGCCTAAAACAAACTTGGCCTATAGCAAATTCGGACCATAACAAACTAGGCCTACCATTATTATAAAATTATTATGAAAAAAATAAAGAGAACAACGTGGCCTATGCATTGTAAATTATGTTGTTAATTTGTTTTTTTGCTTACGTCAATGATATTGGGTATGCAAATGTATATGGAGATTATATAACCCCCACCCCCTAATTATGGTTCATTGACTTTGAAACTTTTACATAGTTTACAAGTTAATGTTTGTGTTTAGGTTTGTTTAAAGGGAAAGACTTATGAAAAGTCAATGGTATTTGGTTTGCAGTTGTTTTAGCATTGGCACATCTCATTTCAATGGAGATTGTTTTACATGTTAAAGTATTCCTATTTTAATTTCAACATTTGCATTATCAAAATAACATATAGGTGAGACATATCTCTGTGTTAACAGTTTATTATTTCACTGAAAGCTAAAGATTATTCTATCTTTACCTTTCAGTTCCCTTCTCCGCCATTTTGAATTCTGTCTGCACCTAATATTTTTTCGGCACACTTGGAACATGTTCAGAACACAGTTCTGTCTTGTTTTATTGAACTTCCGGTTGAATCAGTCCATTCCGATCATCTGGAACTCGCCAACCGAGCGCACCCCTAGTAAATAAGATGCTGCTTACTCTTGTTCTAATATCTGAATCTTAACTGGTTTACATTAGATCAATCAGAACAATGAATTAGAATTGCTATGTGACCACCATGAAATATCATTTTGATAAGCACTTGGGTTCTATCCTGCATGACATAGTGTATCTTGTATGTGATGATCAATTGATTATTGGTTTTTAGAATATAGTCGCTTTCAGCACTATTGGCTATATTGTGGCTGGCAGTTTTTATTGGTGGAGGAAGCCGGAGTTCCAGGAAAAAAACGACAACCTTCAGTAGGAAAATAGGAATTCTTGTCAATTAAAATTGGAGTTGAACGCACATGCCATTTGCAGGGTTAAAAAACTCACAACCTCAAAGTTGACAGGAAAGTGAAACACTAGATGAAAAACTTATAGATCATTCGGCCACTGAGGCCCCCTGTATCGGATGAACTGTTGCACTCTCCTGAGCAATTATTTGATATCTGTCTGTTGTCATACTGCTATGGACAGAATTCACCAGATACTATGGGAAAATGAGAAGTTCGAGATAAATGTTGTTTCAATGTGAAGATTGAAAAAGTCGCATCACATGACATTTTTTGATGCATCTACCTTGTTTTTCACACAGGCAAATTTAAGCAAAAGGAAGAATTTGAACTTCTGTACCTGAGTTGCATGTTTTGTGATAATTACCCTCGAGGAGGCACATATTGATTGTTTATGTCTATGATATGAGCAAAAATCTGCTGTAAATAGTTCATTTTACATCCAGCATTAATGGACCAAACCTTTCATGTTGGCAAGTTTCCTGATGTTTAATCTATAGATCTATTTTACGCTTTTACTCTTATGACTGTTAGATTATTTAAAAGTGTTTTGCTTCAAAATGTAAATAAATCAATGAATAAGAAATGTTTCTTTACTCCTGGGATATTTATTAAAACACTGTACCGAATAACAACACAGGTTAAAACTATATAAAGCACAAATTGATATATGTACACCAGGAAGGTAGCTGAGACAAAAACTGACTGGACTCATTGCATTCTATGCAATCAAACGGAAAGGCTTCTTGAATGGTCCTGTGCTTTTTATGTATAACAAGATAAAGTTGTCTTGTTTAAACTATACTTTATGCAGTTATCTAACTAGTTTTGAACATTAAGCACAAAACTAAATAAAAGTAAACACTAGAATTAATCTATTCATATTTACCAAGTGTAATTTAACAGAATTTTCACAAATACTATGTGTTTACACCAGAGACAACTCTTATACAAAGTGTTGGATTTTTACTAACAGCCTTCACATAAACTTTAGTATAAGCCTATACTAGAAGCCTTTACTAAAACTTAAGTATAGGCCTACACTAGAAGCCTTCACATAAACTTTCGTATAAGCCTACACTACAAGCCTTCACATAAACTTTCATATAAGCCTACACTAGAAGCCTTCACATAAACTTTTGTATAAGCATGCACTAGAAGACTTCACATAAACTTTTGTATAAGCCTGCACTAGAAGCCTTCACATAAACCTTTGTATAAGCCTGCACCAGGAGCTTTCACATAAACTTTAGTATAAGCCTACACTATAAGCCTTCACTTAAACTTAAGTTTAAACCTATGCTAGAAGCCTTCACATAAAGTTTAGTATAAGCCTACACTAGAAGCGTTCACATAAACTTCAGCACAAAAATGTATAAGCCTACACTATAAGCCATCACATAAACTTTAGTATAAGCCTACACTCAAAGCCATCACATAAACTTTAGTATAAGCCTACACTCAAAGCCTTCACATAAACTTTATTTATAAGCCTACACTATAAGCCTTCACATAAACTTAAGTATAAACATACACTAGAAGCCTTTGCATAAACGTTAGTACAAAAAATGTATAAGCCTACACTATAAGCCTTCACATAAACTTGAGAATAAGCAAGCTAGAAGCCTTCACACAAAATTTAGTATAAGCCTACACTAGAAGCCTTCACATAACATTTAGTATAAGCCTACACTAGAAGCCTTCACATAAAATTTAGTATAAGCCTACACTAGAAGCCTTCACATAAAATTTAGTATAAGCCTACACTATAAGCCTTCACATAAACTTGAGAATAAGCTTACGCTAGAAGCCTTCACATAAACTTAGTAACTACTAAGCCTTCACATAAACTTAAGTAAGCCTATACTAGAAGCCTTCACATAAACTATCATATAAGCCTACACTAGAAGCCTTCACATAAACTTTAGTATAAGCCTACACTCAAAGCCTTCACATAAACTGAAGTATAAGCCTACACTAATAGCCTTCACGTAAAATTTATTATAAGCCTACACTAGAAGCCTTCACATAAACTTAAGTATAAACCTACACTAGAAGCCTTCACATAAAATTTATTATAAGCCTACACTAGAAGCCTTTACTTAAACTTAAGTATAAACCTACACTAGAAGCCTTCACATAAAATTTATTATAAGCCTACACTAGAAGCCTTCACATAAACTTTATTATAAGCCTACACTAGAAGCCTTCACATAAACCTAAATACATGTATAGATTTACACTAGAATCCATTCAAACATATTTAAGTATAATTTTACACTGGCATCCATTCACTTATACAAAGTATAAATTGGAAGTCATAAATACATAGGTATGTACATGATTTCACACTTGACAGCATGAAGAGGATTTCACTCATGATAGTTTGGAAGTTATTTCATTCTCTGCTATATGTTTGGTGTTTCACACTTGGCAAATGTGAAGCAATTTCACACTTGACAGTTGAGGAGTGATTTTACATTTGATTGTATGGTAGTATTTCATAGTTTAAAGTATGGGAGTGATTTCACAATGGATAGTATGGGAGTTGTTTCACCCTTGACAGTTTAGGAATGATTTCACAGTTGACAGTATTGGAGTGATTTTACACTTGCCAGTATGGGAGTTTTCACACTTGACAGTCTTGGAGTGATTTCTCACTTGACAGTATGGAAGTGATTTTTCATTTGCCAGTCTCACTGTGGGGCGATTTCACTTTTGTTAAGAATGAAGAGATTTCCACATTTGCCAGTATAAAGGATTTCACACTAAGCTATTTAAAAAGATATTTTTGAACACTGACTACAAATAGAAAACAAAGAAAATTTGTCATTTTGACACTTGTATTAGCTTAGTGGAATTTTAAAATTAATCATTAATTTTATTATTTGTAAAGTTGTTTCTTTATGATTGATTTATTTCAAAAATCATTTCTTGTGGAAACATAAGAAAGTAATATAAAAAAAAAAACGTCATTTCAAGGTTCTATTTTCAGAAGTAAACTTACTTGATTTATAGAATATTTCCGTCAGTTATAATGTTATTGAATTGACACATTTCCATGAAAACTCCATATTTCAAAATTATTGGTTTTTAGCTCTAATTCAACTCTGCTGAATGTCAGTTTGTATTTTATTGGTATGAATAAATTTTCTGTGATACTTTCATATAGTTTAAACTTACCCTTGGGACTTGACATTTTATTTGTGTGCAAACAGACTTGAGTAATGTTTTTTTCCTTTCAAAGAAAGGTTAAATTGTATATCCAGATTTGTTATAGCTGACAGTTTGAGTAAAATGTTAAAGCTTGAAGGTCCACTTGTATGTATATCCTCAATGATTTTAAGGCCAACACAATAACATAACTAACTAATTGGCTTTCAAGAAAGTAAGACACAAAACCTAAGCATAATTCATGTCCTACTTGTTGCAGTTTTGTAATGTCATGAGAAAGGTGTAATATGTTGACAAATACAATAGACATTGCAATTTTAATTGTGACGTCACGCACATGCACCCCATGTTCTATTGGAATTAGAACATGGTTTATTTTTAAAGGGAAAGAAGAGAATAATTATAAAATTTATATTTATAAATGTATATGGATACCGATATTGAGAGGAGAAGGGAAGAAGAAAAAGGAAACTTTGTATCTATCTCTCATTCCAATAACAACGATCTATTCAGTTAAATGATACCAGACTAGAAGTAAGACCATTATCTCTGATCATATAATTTGGTTGGAAATATGATTTGTAAATGTCATCATTACTTTTAATTCCCAAGAAGGATAATTTTTCTTATTCCCTTTAGTACATAAAAACACAAAACTTTTCCTGCCTTTGACATTTACCAAGATTATCTAGTAAGCTGATTTACTTATTCCAAGTAACAATGACAATTCTCTCAACATTATTTTATAATGCAAGTACTGCCTTATCAAGGAATTGGAAAATGGTATTTAATGGGAAAATATTGTTTATGAAGCTTGTATGTTAGTATGATATTACATAATTCCATGTATCTTGAAAATGCAAAGGTATGTTCAATTTTTTCTTGAATAGTAATACACATGTGTTTTATTTCATGTAGTATTACATAAAGACAGTTTTGCACTTTATTTATTTGTGATTCTTACATTTCAGACAACAGTGACCTTTGAACTTACATATAATGCACCAGATGGGTCAGTTGGTATGTGGCAAAGAGGTGGCTTTGAGAAACTAAAAACTGATGAATTACGGCAGCCTTTATCTGAAGATGAACTGAACCTTTTGAATATAAAACGTAGTCGTAGTGGAGATCGTAGTCAGAGTGATGGCAGTGACACTATTTCTATTGCATCAACTAAGTCCTCCATTAGGGGTCAAAGTTGAGTCTGGCTTCTTCCAAAGGTGGAGGCAGATCTCCAAGACAGTAAGATTTTATTTGTTTTTTTTCCAGCATTATTTTTAGGACAACGTTTATTGTGAAGATGAGCATAGCCATACATTTATATGTATATTCTTGAAACTGGTCAAATTTGTTACAGGAGTGATTTAGAAACAGGTAGCTGCAGCAATCAAAACTAATATGGTATGGTAGTCTTTGGGGTAGTAAAGGGCATATGAATATCAACCGCATATAACTTGAAGTTTCATCGTGGATTTTTCTTGTTGAAGTTTTGAAAGGTTGATTGACTGCTTGATTGTTGTTTTCTTTTAATAAGAATGTATGTCTTATACATGTTAAAGTCATATGAAACTTCAAATTCAAAAAAAGTTGAATATGTTTTATTTACTTGAATGGCTAAGTTTTACTATAAAACATGTGTACATGGACTTTCATTTCAAAGAAAAACCTTAATTTTCTCCAAATCTTCAGAAATATACAGCTTTTGAAAATTGTCTTCCCATACTCTTATTTGCCGACAGATTTTGTGTATGCAATGACTTTAACCATGACCCCACTCATTAGAAATTGACAACTGCACAGTGCAAGTGCAAGTAAAAAACTGTGATGAAAGAAAAGGTATACAAACATAGAAGCTAGGGAAATAGGATTAATTGATTCTGAAAGAAAAATTTTAATTCACCAAATCATGTAACAACTGTTATGACAAAGTTTAATTTACAAATGGGAACGCATTGCAAATGTAAAAATTAACAAATAAACAAAGCTCTATTCATGCTATCATCTCACTTATTTTTCACGTGTTCCATGATTCTGTGTTGATTGTTTTTCAAGGTTGCTATCTATCAGTAAACTTCATCATCAAAACCCTAGAGTTAAATTGCAGCTAAAGTTTTCTATCAGCAATCACTGAATGAGATATTTTTTGCAGATAATATGCTATGGATTCATAATAAATGTAAAATAGTGTGCATAGAGGACTTAGTTTAGTACATATGCATGCGTTGGTTCTATAATTTTCTTTGTGTTATAATTACAAGAATCTCGTTTAATATGACTTTAAATTGTACATGCAAGGTTCAAAACTTAAATGAAAACTTCATCTGATTTTAAAATTAGTTATAAGGAAAACATCAATGAGAAAGCAACCAAACAACAAAAGTAAATTTATTGGAAATAGAAACATTTTGTCTTCAAGTTCAGATTTGATCAAAAATTACAATTTGGATATCACCATACAGCTTTCTACTTTGAGTAGGTGCCCACGCTGATTAGCAAGCTCTGAACATAGTTTAGATTTGCTGATAATGTAATATTTCATAAACATGAATGGTTCTCCTCATTTGATTCGTTTGTCCCAGAAGTTTTTTCATTAAACATTAATTTCAACAAAATCATTAGATATAAAAAAAATTACTGCACTTTACTGTAATATAAAAGTACTTGTAATTGTACCATTGGGTACAAATTTTTATAGATTTGGTTGATAATCAATGCCATTTATTTCAGTACTCTAGAAATGCTGATATCATTGTTAGTTTTGTGCAAATAGCCTGATACCGCAAAATCAACAAACCACTAAAATCTTCTGAAAAAAACCCAGGAAAAGTTTAATTCACAGAGTAATTTTACAGTAATATCATGTCTTCATATTGGGACATAGACGACATTGTAATTACACATTATCAGACTCTAAACTTGCACATGATGCTTCATCTCATTGTCTGGACGCTAATTTCTGTTGCACATTTATTACAAGTTCGTTAGTAGTTAATTACAACTTCATACCAAATTCATTTATTAACACCTTTTGAGACAGAGTTTAAATACTTTGTACCCTTTTCACGTCTTTCTCACAAATTTATGAAGCAAGGAGGTTTTCATTATTATTGTTATGATGCCATTCATAGATATAAGAAGATGTGGTATGAGTGCCAATGAGACAACTCTCCATCCAAGTCACAATTTGTAAAAGTAAACCATTATAGGTCAAAGTATGGCCTTCAACACGGAGCCTTGGCTCACACCGAACAGCAAGCTATAAAGGGCCCCAAAAATGACTAGTGTTAAACCATTCAAACAGGAAAACCAACTGTCTAATCTATATAAAAAACGAGAAACACTTATGAACCACATCAACAAACGACAACCACTAAACATCAGGTTCCTGACTTAGGACAGGTGCAAACAAATGCAGTGGGTTTAAATGTTTTAAAAGGCGCCAACCTTCACCCTAACCTGAAACAATAGTGTAACATCACAACATAGAATTACACACTATAAAATATCAATTGCAATGGCTGTACTCAATCAAAAGACATATTAACAAAAACAAGTGAACATACACTGAATGAATAAATTTGATCTATGACACAATGCAAATACAAAATTAATAAAACAAGGGGGTCAGATGTAAAACTATATTAGAAAGACAACCATAACCTTGGACAAAATGCTGCCAAATAAAATAAGGTACACAGGTAAATAAAAATGCCATTTTCAGCAACACATTACATTGTGTTAGAAGTTATACTTCATAAATATAACTTTCATTCAGATGAGAAAATTGAGCATTAATAACTTGTGCATTACATAACACAGACTTCATTGATCTTTAGAAAGATATTTATTCTGTTCCAGAATAATTATCCCAATTTTGACAATTTTTTCTTTTGTAACATTTGAAAACTATTGATTTTTTGCTTTAAGTTATATAACATGACATTATTGATGTGTCTTTAGAGGAGTTTTGTCACTCTGAAGTCGTTATAGTAATTGCTATAGTAATTTGACTTTCTGTCATTTTTGAAGTATTTTTCCTTGTATTTTAGAAGAGGGATACTTATGGTTGTTATTTTCTCTGGCAAACTATCAATTTGTAGGAAAATGCTGTATAGTAATGAACAATTTCAGTTTTTAAAGGAAACATTTTGATCATACTTTCTCCTTACTCTGGTGATGTAATCTCTTTTCTATAGAAAGATGATTGGACATTTGTCATTGGCCAGAGTATCTTAAGCAATAGAAATGACAAGATTATTAAAGTTAACATTTTTAATTCATTGAGATTTTACATAAGAACATTTTACAATAACAGTTATATATATAGTGTGGTCATTAATGTGACACAAAAGATATTGTGTATGAAATCATGACACAAAATCACTTCACACTTTACAAAACAAACAAAAATCAGATGTCTTATTGCTGTTCTTCATCTCAAAGTCTCAGTGAGTCCTTTACATAAGTCAAAGTATAATCTAATGTAATTTAGCTTTCAAATAACTTCACAAAACAGATAGCATCAGTTTACATGAAACTTAACAAAGTTCATAACCAATTTAGTAAGTTCCTATCTGCACATATATAAAGTAACTCATCTAGCTTTTTATACAACCACAAAAAATTTGCATTCGTATATTGCTATCACTTCGTCGTCGGTGGCGTCATCGTCTGAAGACAATAACTTTAGTCTAAGTGTATGGATCTCTATGAAATTTAATTAAAAGGTTCAATACCACAAAAGGAAGGTTGGGATTGTTTTTGGGGGTGATGGTCCCAACTGTTTAGGAATGAGGGCCCAAAAAGGGGCCCAAAACAAGCATTTTTTTAGTTTCAGGACAATAACTTGTGTATAAGTATTTTGATTGCTCTGAAATTGTACCACAAGGTTCAATACCACAAGTAGAAGGTTGGGATTTATTTTGGGGGTATTTCCCCAATTCGTTCAGGAATTAGGGGCCAAAAAGGGGCCAAAACAAGCATTTTTCAAGTTTTCAGACAATGACTTGTGTTTAAGTGTATGGATGCCACATTATACAAAAAGAAAATTTCTTTAAATATTATTTTTGGAGGTGGGGGGGGTAAAAAAAACAATTATTTTGCTAATTCTTTGTATATAGTCTGAAAACAGATTTACTAAGTATTGCGCAACAGCACAGTGTATTGCACAACAGCAAGAAATCTTCAATAAAATATAAATTCAAATCATATAACCAATTTCAAGTTCTTTGACTACATTTATTCTGTGTCAGAAACCTATAATGTGTCAAATATTTAATTACAATCCAAATTCAGACCTGTATCAAGCTTGAATATTGTGTCTATTTTTGCCTCAACTGTTCAGGGTTGGACCTCTGCGGTCCTATCCAGCTACACTTGGCATCCAGCTGCGCTCGACGAAGCACATTTATTTAAAATCATTAAAAAGTTTATTCTATCTAGTTCCAAAATGGCTATTGATTAGCTTGATAAAACTTAAAATGTTTTTTTAGGGGTGGTTTTTTCCATAATTTTGTATTGGTTTCTGTTTGTTAAAAAAAAATTGGCAAATAATGATTTTTTTAATTGTCTTTTGGTTTCAGTTCCTAATTTATTATTATGGTACTCTGATCTATAAATGTATATACCCAGTTTGTTTCAGTTCCTAATTTATTATTATGGTACTCTGATCTATAAATGTATATACCCAGTTTGTTTCAGTTCCTAATTTATTATTATGGTGCTCTGATCTATAAATGTATATACCCAGTTTGTTTCAGTTCCTAATTAATTATTATGGTGCTCTGATCTATAAATGTATATACCCAGTTTGTTTCAGTTCCTAATTTATTATTATGGTGCTCTGATCTATAATGTATATACCCAGTTTGTTTCAGTTCCTAATTTATTATTATGGTGCTCTGATCTATAAATGTATATACCCAGTTTGTTTCAGTTCCTAATTTATTATTATGGTGCTCTGATCTATAAATGTATTTACTCAGTAGGTGTTTTTGTTTCTTGTTTGTTCAAACAAATGTCTTTCAATTAAGAAGTACTCACCTGCTGAATAAATTTTTACATTTAGTTGATCTATATGTCCTATTATAGCACCCAAGGTATAAGAAAAGATATTTTCTCTTAGACTCTTATAATGAATATTTGTGTTTAAGAGCACATACTTTTAATATAAACAAATACAGTCATTTAAGTCTGTTCTTGGTACCTGTAAGCAGCTTTCTTTAATTCAGTATCATACAGTATTAGTATTGCTTTTCATGTTTCCAGCTTTGATATACCTATCATCAATGAGATCTATTATGGTATGCCATTGATGGTCCGTCTGTACATGTCCCCTTCAATTTTCATTGACTGATTTTCATTTAATTTTAAAATTTTCAATGAAATTTTAGATAAAGTTTATTTTAAGTATAAATAGTAAATGTTTTGCCATGTTACAAAATTTCTTGAAAATGATCTTCGAAATATGATTTTACCAGTTGATTCATGGAGTATGCAATGTAAATGATTGAATATAAAAAAAAGGAGATATGGTCTGATTGCCAATGACACTACTATCAACCAGAGACCAAAGGACTATAAAGCACTGCACAACCTTCAACAATGATCAGAACGCATACTGTATAGTTTTCTAAAAAAACATGACAATATGTGAAATAATTCAAAAGAGAACACCAAAGGCCTGATTTATCCTAAAACAAACATCAAATAAAGTAGACATCCACCAACAGCAACCACTGAATACAGACTTCTAACTTGAGACAGGCACAAAAGAATGTATCTGGGTTAAATATATTTGTGAGCACTCAACCCTCCCCTTCCCTGGGACAGTCGTGTAAATACGAGAAAAACTATAAAAAAAAAATCAGTTGGTAAAAGTCTGACTCATCAGATTGGCACTAAGTACACACAACAAACTATTGAAAAACTAAAACAAGTTACAGATCTGAGAGCTAGTACTCCAAGTAAATGGATGTTAATTCAAAGCAAATTCGAACTAATAAATATACCATGTATTCCCAGACTTAAATTTCGATCAGTACACTTTAAATGGATTTACTGTAAAGATGTCATATACAATCTGATCAAATCATTGATGGCCTTGTGCAATGCCAAAATATAAGTATCAACAGAATATAGGACCAAAATTGTTCATTACAGTATAGTCAAACATACTTAGTTATGATTAAATTATTACAAACAAATTCAATGTTAGTACAGATGAAGACTTACTACAGCGTTAAATTGATAACCTTTCAGATTAATTTTTTGTCTCGCCTTGACAGAGTCAAAAAGCGAGACATAGGTATGCTGTTTCCGGCGGTGACGGCGGGGGCATCAACAATGTATTAGTTTGTGATCAGGTCTAGTTTATGGTGAACCACTAGCGGTAGGTCAATGATATTTGGTATGCAGTTGTATAAGCATTGGCATATCTTATTACCATGGAGATTATTTGGCCCCGCCCCCTCAGTTATGGTCTATTGACTTTGAAATTTTGCTAAGTTTAAATGTATTAGTCTGTGATTAGGTCAGTTTATGGGGAACCACTAGAGGTAAGTTAATGATGATTGGTATGCAATTGTATAAGTGTTGGCATATCTCATTTCCATGGAGATTATATGGTCCAGCTTCCTCAGTCATGGTCTATTGACTTTGAAACTTTTGCTTAGTTTTCATGTATTAGTTTGTGATTAGGTCAGTTTATGGGGAACCTCTAGTGGTAGATCAATGATATTTGGTATGCAGATGTATTAGCATTGGCACATCTCATTTCCATGGAGATTATTTGGCCCCACCCCCTCAGTTATGGTCTATTGACTTTGAAATTTTATTTAGTTTACAGGTATTAGTTTGTGTTTAGGTTTGTTTAAAGGGAACTACTTATGATAAGTCAGTGGTATTTGGTATGCAGTTGTATTAGCGTTGGCACATCTCATTTCCATGGATATTGTTTAGCCATGTACCTTCAGTCATGGTTCATTGACTTCTAATATTTACAAAACTTATATGTTAAAGTGTTGCTATTTTAATTTCAACATTTGCATTATCGAAATTACAAAAAGGTGACACATATCTCTGTATTAACAGTTTATTTAAAAGAATGAAAAGTTTACATGGATCTAATCTAAATTTACCAGCTCTATAAACAACATCACCGTAAAAATCAGGATGTGATATCCCATTTGTAAGATTTCTACAGTATAGCCAAACAAATCTTTGTATCTATAAAGAATTTAGTAAAGGTTTTACGTAATTTTTGGTAATGAAATCCCTGACTGACTGCTTTACAAATTGTACAAAGATTATGTACATTGAAATCTAAAATGTTACAACAGACAGGGGCATAGTAAACAAGTTGGGAATATGCAAACAGTAGGAAGGGGCTAAATGAACATTACCGTCCAAAAAAGAAAATTAATAATAGGAAACAAAAATCGTCTCTTGTATAGTAAATTTCAGTATAGAGTTTCCTGTGTGAAATATCAAATCTAGAAAAGGAAATTATTGTTGCTTTTATTAGATTTATTTAAAATCAGTTCCTTTGTGTAAATTTCTAGGGTTTAATTGGAGAATTCTGGATTATTTTAAGCTAAAATAGGCATGTTTTTAAAACGATTTATCTTCATTTACTGGCTGTAATGTGTACAATGTGCTATAGTCAATCAGCCTTTATAGATCAATTTGTTAAACTTTTTACTACTTGGCAATGTTTATTATGCAACATCTAAAACATTAAGATTGAATTTGTGGAAAGTATTGAGAGGATCTTCTTAAATGTTTTGTTCTATTTTAATACATTGAATGCCAAAAAAAATTACTTGATTTCTTACATTATTGAAATTAATATTCTTCTTCACTCAGTGACATTGTAGAAAACATCTCAAGGGGATTGTTTTAAACATTTATGAATAAATGAAGATTTTGACTATAATTCAATGAAACAGCAACCCAACAATGCATTGTGACATCTTTCAATGAAGCAAAGACATCAAATAGATGATCATACACTGGATGGTAGTGAATTATTTTGACCTTAATTTCACCTGTTTTATAGGGGCCTCGGTGGCTGAGCGGTCTAGGTAGTTGAACTATTGTATCACTAGCCTGTCAACACTGAGGTTGTGTGTTCAAATCAGGCAGGTGCTCTCGACTCCAATCTTTAAAATGGACTAGGATTGTCAGTTTTCCTACTGAAGGTTGTGGTTCTCTCGGGGCACTCGTGCTTCCTCCACCAATAAAATTGACCACCACGAAATAGCACAATAGTGCTGAAAGTGGCGTTAAACACCAATCAATCACCTGTTTTATTGATTAAAATCAACAGTATTAAACATATGAAAAGTAATAATAGAACAAATATTTTCTATAACTCAGTTTCAGCATGATTTAGAATTTGATAGGGCTAGAACATTACTCAAACAGAACTTTTGGGGAATTTAAGGTGAAGTTAAGTTTTTTCATGTAGAGCAATTTTGATTCCAACTGGTGAAAATTTGTTCTCTTTTTCGACAATTCTTTATAGGCAAGACATATGTATTAATTTACTTGAAAGGCAGAATTAACCATTTGAAAATAACCTCAATATCTTATCCCTTCTTTCACTTGAAATAACAAGAACTATATTGAAATATAGATAAAGGTATAAGACAACAAGCTAGGTTAAGCAATCAGGGTGAGGATGAGGTGAGGTCTGTTCTTCAGTAACTATAAATTGCAGGTTAGCAATATTTGGTATGTGGACTTGTAACAAAGAATAAATGTTTGTATGTCTGACATGTCTTATTGTCTTGACCTTAATTTCCAGCAACAGTGATCAGAATGAAAGATCAGAATGAAATCTGTTTCCAAGTAACTGATAACTTGATACATTTTGTATGTAGATTTGTTGCAAGAAGTATATGTCTGTCTGACATATGTCATATGGCCTTTACCTCAAAATCATACTATAGTGGTAAGGGTACTGGTAAGTTTTCAGTAGTAAGTCATGACCTCAGAAACTGTACATGATATAAGTCAACAATATTTGGTATGTGGTTTGGAGGGAACAATATGTTTCATTTGGCCTTGACCTTAATTTCATGCTTAAGTGGTCAGATTAAGTTTTCAGCATGTGCCTCAGTAACTATAAATGATAGGTAAACAATATTTGGTATTTGGATTGTTTGCAGGAAGCTAATGCCCTCCTGACATACGTCATTTGGGATTGAGCTGACCTCAATTTTACACTACAGTTTAAGAATAAGGTCTCAGTTACTTTTAATGTTATGTCAACAACTTCTCCATTAAATGTTATAAACTATGACTAACAATTGTGTGCTGTTTTAATCTCATTATTAGATTTACATGTTCTTCTTAACTCTTCCTTAATCAGAAGTCATAAGATGACACTGATTAATTTAGGTTTTTTCATTTAAAATCATTTACTTTTGCAGTTCAAAGGTATTTAAGTCAGCAGTGCAGATGATGATGACCGTGAACAGACGACCCTCAGGAATCTTAGATGATAAACAGTCTTTACTGGAACCTGAACCTGAACTGGAAGGTATTTATCAATCATTTATTAACAAGTTTTCTGACACTTCTTCTTATGTTGAGACAAAAAATGTACACACAAATCTACGTTAACTTAAATTACACGAAACAAAGCTGTTTCACCAGAGGTATAATGATTTCAACACCTATCAATTTTTTAAGATCTTCATAAAATTGAAAATGAACTGACCAATGAAAATGTGTTAACATATGAATGTATTTCCCTGTAGTTTTTGACTTACCTGCGATAAAAGTTGCAGAATGCAAGACATAGGGATTACAATCCGACAGCAGTGATGGCGTAAACTATTTGTATAAAGCTTTATATTTCAGGAGCTAGAAGACCTGGATGCTTTATATCTTGTATGCAAATACCTTATGTTAAGAAGTTTCCGTCTGTCATATTTCCATTGTCCTTGACCTCATTTTCATGGTTCAGTGACTGCTTGAAAAAAAATCACTGTTGTTTTTTTTTTTTTTTAAGTGAAATACTCTCTTATTGTCTGGAAAGTCGCAGTATGCAAACATAGGAAGTACTTTCCAGCGGCAGCTGCATGAACTATTGGTATGAAGCTTTATTTTTCATAAGTTTGAAGACCTGGATGCTTTATACCTTGTATGCAGATAACTTATGTTACAAAGTTTCTGTATGTCATATGTCCATTATCCTTGACCACATTTTCATTGTTCATTGGTCAATGTTAAGTTTTTGTGTTTTGGTCTGTTTTTCAATTACCATATGCTATAGGTCAAATATATTTGGTGTATGAAATAATTGAAAGGTGCACATGTCTGATTGACAGTTTACAAGATTTATCTAACCTTTACCTCATTGTCATGCATCTTTAAAAATGTCAAGTTATTGTGATACTTGTAGTAAAACCTTCAACATAAAATCAATGGTCAGTAAAGCAGACCAGACATTTCAGCCTGTGCACAGCTATGAGTAATAGGATAACTATATTTGGTATATGGGTTCCTTGCAAGATTTTCAAGTCCGTCAGGTAAGGTTGACCTGACCTCGACCTCATTTCATGGATCAGTGATCCAGGTTAAAGTTATGTGGTCAAGTCCGTATCTTTGATACTATAAGCAGTAGGTCAACTATATTTGGTGTATGGAATGATTGTAAGGTGTACATGTCCGATTGGCATGTTTCATCTGACCATGACCTCATTTTCATGGTTCATTGGACAATGTTTAGTTTCTGTGGTTTGGTCTATTTCTCAGATACTATAAGCAATAGGGCCACTATATTTGGTGTATGGAATGATTGTTAGGTGTACATGTCCAACTGGCAGGTTTCATTTGTCCTTGACCTCATTTTCATGGTTCATGGGATAATTATGTTTAGTTTTTTTTGTGGTTTTGTCTATTTCTCAGATACCAATAGGTCATTTGGTGTAAGGAATATTTGTAAGGTGTTTGTGTCTGTCTGGGAGGGTTCATATAACCTTGACCTAATTTTCATCGTTTATCGGTCAATGTTAAGATTTTGTGTTTTGGTCTGTTTCTCAGGTACTACAAATGAATAAGCAATAAGAACACTATATTTGGTGTATAGAATGATTGTAAGGTGTACATGTCTGTCTGGCATGGTTCATCTGACCTTGACCTCATTTTCATACAATATTGATAATGTTAAGTTTATGTGATACTTGTAGTAAAACCTTCATATTACTTTCAACATAAATTCAATCATAAATAAAGCAGGTGAGACATTTCAGCATGTACACTCTTGTTTTATAAATGAACTCATCATGATTATGTCTGCTAGAACAAAAAAACATGTAAGGTTCACTGACCAAGGTAGTTTTATGAGGCTTTTACTCTAGTTTAAACTTTCACCAAATGTATATTTACTTCAACCGCCTTTCTGAGTATTTACTTTAAGATTGTCAAAAAGGTGAGATTGGAAATGATTGAACTAGTTGTGGTTATAATGATAAGTGAGACAATTTAGTTTCTTTTCCTTAAAATTTTTACAAATATCTTTTCCTACATATTTCAGACACAAGTTTGGATGCTAAGGCAGCAGAGATGGCATCATTACTGGGTCGAAGGTCAGACATGGATGATGACAACGCAAGTGATGGTCGTGCATCAACAATAACTACACCAATTTCACAGAGAAGGTACCAATTTATTTTGAATATACAACTTTATGTATATCTTGATAAGTGCAAGTAAAATAAGTATGACAAAACCACATGGTCAAATAATGCTGCAAAATTTGATATTGAATTGAGCTTTAAATAATCAAAACTAAAAGATGATTTTGATTGGTTAACTGTTTGGATTTAAATCTTACCTTAACACAAAATGACTCTATCAGAGTGATAAGATCAGAAAAATTAAATAGGAAATGTAAAAAGTAAAAATCTCATAAGAAAGTTAAAATACTTGGGGGTTGGAATTTGGAAAAAAACAAATAAAAGCCTCAAATGTCTGGAAAAGTCCTAATAATTGATAAACAGGATAGTTACTATTCTGGAACATTTCCATATTCTATTTTACTATGTCTGTAAAGCAGGAGAGGATGAACATGTTCCAGATCTTGAAAAAAAGTCTAAATTACGATGTTTCAACAGTGCTCAATCTATGTATTGTGCATCAAATGTTAAAAACAAACTAATATTATAACAAACAAATGTATGTTCAGAATATGATAAATATCTTTATTTCATTGTAGAAACAGAGGAAAATCCCCAAATATTGAACCACCATCTTTAAAAGCTCAGGACTTTCAGGTATTTATTTCCAAATAGTGAATAATCTCATGTTTCTTATTTTAGACATGCTTAGAAGTGGCTACTCACTATCGCCATTTTTTATTTTCTTTGCTCTCAGAATCTTTTATTAGAACATCATTTCAAATTAAATATAAAATATCTGAAGGTCTTCCAGAACATTGCTACAAAATTATCTATCTTGTTAGCTTATTTTATAATTAAAATTGCAAATTATGATGAGAACATCACAGATTACAGACTGTCTCTATGTCCTTATGTAAATTTTCTCCTTACAAAATTTTGGTGTAATCCCCAGATTCCCAGGCCAAGTCCAGCAAAAAATACAAAATTGGTTGTTAACTGTTTTGGAGTCCTATTAATATGATCAGATGTCTTTCTCTGTACTATGGGGTAACAGGTTGATAATTCCTGCTCAGCCAGTGTTAAACAAAACAGTATTTGTTCATTTCATGATAAGATCTTCTTGTCCTAAATACAGTTTGAAAATTTCTGTTTGAATGTTTAGCATCCATTAATCTTAAGTTTTTATAGTTGATAACTTCGGTCTCAGTAACTCCTATGAAAGCATATTTCAAGTTGATGAAACTGTATTTTAGGTCTGTGTAACAGTTATAGAAGCCCGACAGTTAGCTGGTGTAAATATGGATCCAGTCGTTTGTGTTCAAGTAGGAAATGAGAAAAAATACACAAGTGTCAAAGAATCTACAAACTGTCCTTATTACAACGAGGTAAGAATAGATTTTCGCCCTAACGTTCTCAGTAACAAAATTTTGAAAACTAGAATAAGTTTTCTGATAACTGATTTACACAGTTCAGATGAAGTATAGAATTCAAGGCATTTGTTAAATTACAAAGATTAAGAATCATTGCAAATTTATATCCAGTCCTATAGAAAGAAAAATATATGTTGATTGATAAACAGAAAAGAACGTAAAATAGAAAAATTTAGTTTGTGACAACTCTTGTAGGGGGTAAATATAGTTCTGACATCTTTCTAACAACCCAAGGTAGACAATATAATACTTATATTTGAGGTAATAATTTTTTTAATTTTTTTGACTATTATAAAAATGTTCTACTTTTCTTATTGCAGTATTTTGTATTTGACTTTCACATGGCTCCTGCAATGTTATTTGATAAAATCATCACTCTGACAGTAAGTACTACTAGAATTAGATATAAATAGTTTGATTTACAGATATTAAATCTTTCTGCTGATTTAATCCTCTTACAAATGGACATGTGGGTATATTTCACGTGCTGTAAGTTTTATAAGGATAATTGAAAAAAACAAAGAATTGTATGGTACTCATATTCAAGGTTGATGTGGATTTAGGTTATAGTAGAAATAAAATGGAAAATACTGTTGATCTAGTTTATATTGAATTGATTTAATAATCACATCTCATATAACTATCCTGGATTTTGATTTGGTTGGTAGCTAGTATATTTTTCATGCATTCTTTTATTTAGATGAATTTTTGGTCATATTTCACTAATCCCAAGGTTAATACACAAGGATATCCATTTTACCCTAGGAGTTTATGTCTGTCTCATTTGCTCTAGCTTTCAATTGAAGTTTTTGGATTAGGTCTGAATGTTAGAAGTTACACTGATTTGATGAAAATATTTTGTAAGTGTATTCAATATATGTACATGATCATATACAATTAACAGTTTATTTATACTTGGCTTCGGTTTGAGAGTTTATTGTTCATCAAATGATGTAAGATATTGCAGAAGGCAAGACCATTTAGTGTCTTAACAAACACTTTCTGTATGAATAATTCATATGCTGAAATTTGGAGATCTGAAAGAATTTCTTAGACATTTGAATCTTCTTGTTGGTGTTAGATTTCAGAGGAATATATAAATTAGATGAAAATTTTTACTTTATTATCACTCTCATTAAAATAAATATAGGAGCAAACAAGCAATGTTTGGAGTTTGATAACACATTTATGTGTAAAACAGCTACTAACATTAGAAGCTTACTTTTTTCCTCACTTGGTGTCTGTTGTCCATCGTCGTCCTTTAACATTTACAAAAATCTTCTCCTCTGAATCTACTGGGCAAAATTAACCAAACTTAGACACAATCATCATTAAGGTGTCTAGTTAAAAAATGTGTCCCATGACCCCGCCTGTCAACCAACATGGCCGACATGTCTTAAAATAGAACACAGGGGTAAAATGCATATTTTGTCTATTATCTTGAAAACAACTATGAAAAGAGAAAATCTGACAGAGGCGAAATTGTTCAGATTGATGAGATCTACATATTGTCCTAAATATCAAAACTGTCAGAGGACTTCTTATAGGAGTTATTGCCCTTAAAGGACAAATTTTACCATTTTTTTTTTTTCAATTTTGCCTATTATCTTAAAAACTATGATAGAGAGAGAGAAACTTTAAATGCAAAAATGATCAGTAAGACAGGATCTACAAATAAGGTTGCATTGCTGAAATCATCCAACGACCCCTAATTGGATTTATTGCCCTTTAGTGACGATTTTTACCCAATTTTTTAGGTTTTTGTCTAATATCTTAAAAAAAAAAATAATAGATAGATGGAAACTTAAATAGGAAAAAACTAATCAGCAGGACAAGATCTACAAATAAGTCCACATGTTTGAACCTTATTACAGTTTTTGCTCTTTAATGACTATTTTTACCCAGTGGTAAATTTTTTATACGTCCGTCAAAATTTTGACGGGACGTATTATGGTATACAAATGTCCGGCGTCCGTCCGTCTGTCCGTCTGTCTGTCTGGCGTAAACATGTCGCACCGTAACTTGAGAATGACTTATCCAAATTTCATGAAACTTAACATAGTTGTTTCTTATGATGATCAAACGATCTGTATACTTTTTGGTGAAAATAAGATTAAAACTTTTTGAGTTACGGGACTTAGTAACTAAAACAGGTGTGTGTTTTTTTTCATATGTCGCGCTGTATCTCAAAAACAATTTATGATTATTGCTTAAAACTTTACACACTTCTTAGTTATATTAATCTTAAGATCTGTATACTTTTTGGTGATGATTCAAAATTTTATTTTAGAGATATTGAGTATTTTGTTAAAAAGGGGAGGGTTTTTCACATGTCGCGTCGTATCTCAAAAACAGTTTATGATTATTGCTTAAAACTTTACACACTTCTTAGTTATATTAACCTTAAGATCTGTATACTTTTTGGTGATGATTCAAAATTTTATTTTTGAGTTATTGAGTATTTTGTAAAAAAAGGGAGGGTTTTCACATGTCGCTGTATCTCAAAACAATTTATGATTATTGCTTAAAATTTTACACACTTCTTAGTTATATTAATCTAAAGATCTGTATACTTTTTGGTTTTGATTCAAAATTTTATTTTAGGGATATTGAGTTTTTTGTAAAAAAAAAAGGGGGGTTTTCGCATGTCACGCCGTATGTCAGAAACTATTTATGCTAATTGCATAAAAATTTGCACACAAGACGACAGGCGTATCATGCGCTCATGGCGCAGCTGTTTATTGCCTATTATGTTGAAAACTATAGACCTTTAAACAGAAAAATTATCAGTAAGACAAGATCTACAAGTAAGTCAACATAGCCGAAATCGTCTGAGGACTCCTTATCCGAGTTATTGCCCTTTGATTATGATTTTTACAATTTTTTTCCCATCTAGCCTTATATCTTAAAAACTATAATAGATAGATAAAACCTTAAGGATGTTCGCTTGTCATGTTTTGGTTTCGGAATCCTCTGATTTTATCCATTAAATGAATGCCTTAAAAAATTTTCCCCACTAACCCCCATTTTTCTTTTTATAAATCTTTTATATGTATAGTTATAAGCCATCTGTAAAGGTCTTATAAAATCTTTGTTACTTTTTAATAGTTTTTGAGAACTTAAACTTGTCAATGATAAAGCTATGAAAAATCAAGAGAGAACATTTTCCCGACAAAATTTCAATGGCTAATATCTCGAAAACAAGCACACGGACCTATATTTTTTGTTTGCTCTTTTGGTTCCTTTATTAATACCCTAACAATATATACTAGTGTTATGAAAAGCTTGTTATTTTGAAACTGAGTAGCTAACTTCCTTAAAGAAGCAATATTGATCAGCAAGACAAGATCTACTATTAATTCAGATGGCGGAAATCGTCAAATGACTCCTTATTGGAGTTACTGCTCTTTAAAGACAATTTTAACCAATTGTTTCTGTTTTTGCCTAATATCTTAAACACTGTAATAGATAGGTAAAAACTTTTAATAGCAAAAATAATCAGTAAGATAAGATCTACTAAAAATTTCTGTTGAAATCGTTAGTAGACTCTTGATAGGAGTGATTGAATGATGAATTTTTTTGGCCCTTTTCTATGTTTTGTGCAAAAACTAAAGAAGATAGGGAGAAACTGAAACAGAAAAAATGATCAGCAATACAAGATCAACAAAAAGAGATTTTTGTCATGAATTCTGGTCTAATCAACAGTGTTGGAGAGGGTCCATTGTTGAAGATGTACATAGACCTAGGTGAGCGACACAGGCTCTTTAGAGCGTCTAGTTCAATATATCTTTTAACATTTTTCCTGACACATTATTGTCGTAGCAATTTCTATTTTTGTATCCCTATATTTAATGTATTAATTTCATTACTGTTCAAAAATAAATAACAATCATTGATCAATGATTATGAAACTATCAAACAATTTTATAATTAATTCATCTGATGTAATTAAGTCAACAACATTACTAGTACTGTATTGTTATACTTCAAACATTATGTTTTCCCGTAGGCGTAATTGAGATTATACAATTTGCAGAAAATAGTTGAAAAATGAAATTATAATGGTTTTTCCTAATGGATATTAATCGATTTGTAATTAAAACTAAGCTGTAAATATTTCCATATTACACAACTTAAGTATAATATTTAATGAAAATGTATTTTTATTAAGTGATTTAAGGTAAAATCATTATCATATAAGGTTTTGATCAAATTTCCATGTGATTTACTGTAAATAGAAGTTCCAAAGTATAAATCCCAAGTTGGGTAAAGGGAGATAACTCTGATCTTTTGAGTGCTCAGAGAAATTTGATGACATTTTTACCAAATCACTACTTTCATTTTCAACATTAAATTTTTCCCACATTTTAATTAAAGGAGACGTGACACGATTTTCTTTTTTTTTTTTTTTTTTTTTTTATTAAATTAATAAATATTAGTCTTAAAACATGTTTTGTACAATTTTGCTTGTCAAAATCTGATCAATCAGCATTTTTCTGGTCAAAGAATCCAGCGCTTGTCAAAACGAATGATTTTTTGTCTCGCCTTGACAGAGTCAAAAAGCGAGACATAGGTATGCTGTTTCCGGCATCGGCAGCGGCGTCAACAATGTATTAGTTTGTGATTAGGTCTAGTTTATGGTGAACCACTAGTGGTAGGTCAGTGATATTTGGTATGCAGTTGTATAAGCATTGACACATCTCATTGCCATTGAGATAATTTGGCCCCGCCCCCTCAGTCATGGTCTATTGACTTGGAAACTTTGCTTAGTTTACAGGTATTAGTTTGTGATTAGGTCAGTTTCTGGGGAACCACTAGTGGTAGGTCAATGATATTTGGTATGCAGTTGTATAAGCATTGGCATATCTCATTTCCATGGAGATTATTTAGCCACGCCCCCTCTGTCATGGTCTATTGACTTTGAAACTTTTGCTTAGTTTACATGTATTAGTTTGTGATTAGGTCAGTTTATGATGTACCACTAATGTTAAGTCATTGATATTTGGTAATGCATTTGCAAGTTTCATTTCTACGGAGATTATATAACTCCTCATTATGGTTCATTGACTTTGAAACTTTTGCATAGTTTACAAGTTAATGTTTGTGTTTAGGTTTGTTTAAAGGGAACGACTTATGAAAAGTCAATGGTATTTGGTATGCAGTTGTATTAGCATTGGCACATCTGATTTCCATGGAGATTGCTTAGCCCTGTACCTTCAGTTATGGTTCATTGACTTTAAATATTTGCATAACTTACATGTTACAGTATTGCTATTTTAATTTCAACATTTGCATTATCAAAATAACAAATAGGCGAGACATATCTCTGTGTTAACAGTCTATAATTAGATAACGATCACAAGTGGTTACAAGCTGGGTAAATGTCCATCCAGACCCTTATAAATCTAACTTCAAATTTAAGGAATTACACAAAGTAACTTTTTCCATCCCTCTTTTCCAAATATCATTTAGCAATCAATTTGTTTATTGCTACCAGCAAAACACTTGAGTCCATGAGCAGGAAAATGTTTACATGTAACATACTTCAGTCTTCGAGAACATGAGTTGTGTATTAGCTGTACTTGGCTTTGATCTAGCTAACAGTATTTGTGCGTTGTCTCTATTGTTTTAACGTTAGTGGTTTCTTTACTTTGTACCAATCTTTTTAGTTAGACTGGTTTTTATAGTTCTTATGTACTGCTGTAAGACCACTGTCACACGTTTGGGGGGGGGGGGTAAGCACTTATAAACATATACCACCGACACATCTTGAATGTGCCTGCCTTACTAAATTAGGAGCATATAGATCAGTGGTTGTCGTTGCTTCATGTCTGTCAAATTTTTTCTGCGGAAATTATTTTGTTATAAATAAGTAAGTTTTCTCGTTAAAATTATTTCACATTTTTATGTTCAGAACTTTTATAGCCGAATATACGGTATGGGGTTTCTCATTGTTGGAGGCCATACGGTTAACAACACTTTCTTCATTTATTATAAAGTTTCCATTTTAAAAAGAAATGTTTTTCATCATCTGAATCTTTACCAACTAAATAGTTGTCAATAATTATATTTGATGTTCAATATAAGAATGTAAAGACTTATGATTCACATTCACGTATCATTTCCTTGTTTGCTTTTTATGCTTTTTGCCTAACAATTTCTTATGAAGTTATAGACTTGCAAGCATACAGGAATATCACTTTTCATCCCAAGAAGTCAATTAAAAAATGCATTTGTAATATAAACCTTTTTATATCTGCATATTCTTAAAAGCAATAAAGATAAGATCTATATATACAGGTTGTCTGTTAGTTATCAACACTGGTAAGGGTATTTAATTGGTGGTGCATAGGATATTGTATGGTTGTACTACAAGTATCCATTAAACATATGATCAGGTAGTTGTACCTGTATTACTGTAACAATAATATATTCCAATCTCACCTGTGCCCTCGGCAAAACCAACATCCAGGATGTACACAAAGAGCTTATGAAGTAATATTGCGTAATAACTATATGTCTTATCAATTCTCCATGTGGCGTGACACCTGAAGCTTGCAACTTCAAACTAGACCTGAAATTGCGAAACTCAATCACCTGTACCGTACACCTGTGACCTATGATGAACTCATGGCATGGCACCCGAGACCCCAACTCTGGATTCCTTATGAAAGTGGGCAGAAAGAAGTGTAGTTTGGGCCTGTTAAAAAGTCCCATCTTTACACCTTCTTAGTCTGCCTGTCATTTGAAAAACAGAAAATATCATGTCAATATTCTTTTTAATTATATTGTTGAATCCATCGGCATCACACATAATCATTGTTTATCACTGTCATGCATTTTTGTTGGATAATAATTGAAACTAAATTTGTGCTGTACCCATATGTCAATATGAATGAATGTTACCACTGACATAGTAGCCTCGTTCTGAGTGACTTCCGGGATGGAAATATGCATATTTGACAGGTTGATAAATTGTTGCATTAAAATACATATTTTACCAAATATTTGACACTTATATTGCTATCGATGTATTTTTGGGGAAAGATAAATATAAATAAACATTTTGAAACACAAATTGAAAATTGTGTCATGTCTCCTTTAATTCAATATATATGCAACTGATAGGACCACTCAAAGAGTAAACTTTTCAAGAAAACAGTAGTCAGAATACTCTGGAAGAAATACCCCATATAATAATTGGGAACTATATTCATAGATCACGAACGAAGGGAGTTAATTGTGGTCTGAAGCCTATAACCTCTAGTTCTTCCCGTAAAACTTTCTTTACTGGATTGAACTGGTTTGTGTGTAGTCTTAAGCGCTATGAGCAACCTCATTTTAATGCTCCAGTGGTCAAGTAAATTTTCCAGGATTACCTCTCCCAAGTGACTTTACATGATAGGCCTCTAAAAAAATGATATGTGAATGGGTAATGAATAGATTATATCTGTCGTAATTTTATGCTCCAGTGATCAAATAAGATGACTTAAATTATTGTTACATCCTCACCCCTTGCTGGATAATTATTTCATTGGCAGTCATACCAAATCTCCTTATTTTTATATTTTCAGGAATAGGTCTGTTCCTAGTGAATCTGTCCCTGTCTGACTCCATCTATCATTAATTTAAAGAATCATTCAAATAATTTGTTATACAGTATTTAGCTGGATTTAAGGGCAACAGATAATTTGTCTCATCCAATGTTTCATCCTGAGGCTGGCAGTCAAAGTTCAATAGATTTATTATTATGCCCTGTGTTTTATTTGCAAAAATGAAAGTAGAGCTGTACAACATTTCTTTACATTCTTGGACAGATTATACCATTGCGATCACAAGGTTTAATTAGGTGGTTGACCTATTCGAGCAATTGCAGCATATTGTGGAAGGTTCCCAGTCTTGTTTTGATCATTGGCATTTATGTTTTGATCAGTTGAATTAATGACTGTGATCAGTTGGTTCCTAAGATATAAAAGCCGTTGATTTGTACAAAGTTTGTAGTCTATTCAAGGCACATTTTTATGCCCCCGCCATAGCGGAGGGGGCATTAAGTTTTACCCTTGTCCGTCTGTATGTACGTACCGTACATCGGTACATCCCAAAATTGGTTTCCGTTCTCTAACTTGAGTTTGCCTCAACAAAATGTTATGAAACTTATACACAATGCTTATAACCACAAAACACAGATCAAGTTTGAATTTTGGTGGTGTCACTTTAACCATTCTAGAGTTATGGCCCTTTATAAATGGAAAAATTGCGAAATTTTTAGTTTCCATTCTATAACTTAAGTTTGCCTCAACCAAATGTTATGAAACTTATACACAATGCTAATTATCACAAATCATGGATCAAGTTTGAAATTGGTGGAGTCACTTTAACAGTTCTTGAGTTATGTCCCTTTATAAATGGAAAAATTGCAAAATTTGTAGTTTCCATTCTCTAACTTAAGTTTGCCTCAACCAAATGTTATGAAACTTATACACAATGCTAATTACCGCAAAATACAGATCAAGTTTGAATTTTGGTGGAGTCACTCTAACCATTCTCGAGTTATGCCCCTTTATAAATGGGAAAAAAAATGCAAAATTTTTAGTTTCCGTTCTCTAACTTAAGTTGCCTCAACCAAATGTTATGAAACTTATACACAATGCTTATTACCACAAAACACAGATCAAGTTGAATTTTGATGGCGTCACTTTAACCATTATCGAGTTATGCCCTTTATAAATCGAAAAATTGCAAAATTTTTAGTTTCCGTTCTGTAACTCAAGTTTGCCCCAACCAAACTTTATGAAATCTATACACAATACTTATTACCACAAAACTCAGATCAAGTACAAATTTGGGTAGGGTCACTTTTATTTTCTTGAGTTATGTCCCTTTATAATGTTGTATGCAAGTGGGGGCATCATTTGTGTCCATAGGAACACATTCTCCATTTATTTATGGGATCTGATTTGTCCAAGTCATAGATTATTTTTAAGAGTAAAGTCTGATTCGACATGAAGCATAGATGGATATTTTGTATGTTTTAAACCTGGGAATACAATAAAAAAAACCTTCAATATGCATTTATTTAGATTTATATCTTTAAAAAAAATACATGTTGTGAAATGAAATATATATATTTTGTTTTAGGTATTGCATTCTCGTAATATTTTGCGAAAGGGTACCAATATAGGATCATTCAAGATGGATCTTGGCAATATATATGCTACATCTGGTAGATTTCATTACAATTATTATCCTTGTCTAATTGGTTTGTTTTCTAATAACTTAAATAAACCAATGTCATTTAACAATACAAATGCATGTCTCTACCTTTTCCTACCAAGTTTTTTATTAACCTGAAGTGTTTTACAATTAATACATACCTTCCATTATTCCTCTTTTGAGTTGACTGTTTACGGTGAAGTAAGAATTAGATTCAAAATTGAATATTCGTAATGTCGCTTCATAGTAATAATAAGTGACTTATTTTATAAAATGGGTTAGATAAAAAAAAATATAAAACAATAAAATGGCATTGTTTTATATCATGTTATTGTGTTTACAGAATTTTTTTGTGTATTGCTTTTATTGTATGCTTCTAGTTTGGGTTTCATGTTGAGAAACTCAGGCTACCATATAAATATATATTGTATACAGAGGAATAAATTGCTGGTATTATCTATATGCTTTGACTGTATATCATTATTCTATACAGATGAGGTTCATGAATTTCTTGTCTTATACACGGCTTTGGTATCACATAAGTTCTGGTTTAGGGAATATCTTGTGTGAGTGATAAAGTTACTACATGTACTATAAAGTGTTGATTACTTAGAATAAGTCAACACTTACAAAGTCATATTCTACATTATAGTTTTACTCAGATCAAATTTGGAAAAATTATATTTTACACTCATTGGAAGATAACAGCAGTTTCAAAATATTCAGGAATGAAAATTTATAGTACTGAATCATAAAAATATAAATTTGAATATACTTGAATAATCCTTGAAATGCCACATGTAGAAAATGACATTATGAGTTAAAATATAATATAGGTTTGATTTTCAGGTAGCAGGATGATAATCTGTTATATTAACTGTATATCTTATATCAGGTATGTCAGTCTGGTCGACTTCTACGCAGTAATAAACCATTAGGAATGTATAAATTGGATGTAGCCACCGTCTATGCAAGCCAAGGTCTGTACTGTGCATATAGTCCGTGTGAAACTAGTCCAAATAGTTGTTGTCTGTTTTACTTATCTTTTTATACTTTTCTTTAGTAGCACTTAATGGTACAATAACAACATTATTGTTTTCATTTTCGCTTTTTAGAATTTGTTATGATTTAACAATAATTATTTCCAGTGTCTTTTAATAATTTTAACTTTAAATAAGTTCTTCTTAAAAGTAAGGAAAGTATACATACTTGGATAGTATTTTCAATTTTTGTGAAATTTTGTAAACATTTACAACTCTTGGAATTGAAAATAGAGACAAATGATATATGTAGCATTTATACTTACAGAGATACATCACATTTTAAGATTTTGTTATGTAAAGAAGGCATATAGAAAAACCTGTAAACATGCATCTTTTCACATTAATTTGCAATTTCTTGAAAACCTGTCCATAGAAATTTGTTTCATGTTGATAGGTTTTTGCTCTGAAATTTTCTGTTTGATTTATATAAGATTAATATGGGGTCATAGAGTAAATTTATATTAGTAGAAATCAGTAATTCTCAATTTGGAAAAAAAACATTGAAAGGACAATTAAAAGAGTTTATATACACTAGTGGATCTATTTCCCAAGTTTTTTAATTAGTTATAGTGCAAATATACATTTCTTAATGCATTAAAATCGAATTAAAATAATCCAAAATAATTGGTTAATTATGTACAGGTTGTCTTCAACATTTGCATGTTTTCTTTCATCAGTTTGTTGCTTTAGTTTGTTGATGTCGGTTTTATTCATAGAATGAACTGGACTGGTGAATTTTTAACATGAAAACCATAGATACTGAATAATGGTATCTAGATAAAGCATAGACATGTTTCCTACCCATAAGACTAAAATATAGATCTTAAATGAATTCATTTTTTAGCCCATTGTTATACTTGCTTATATTTTACCAACTTAAAGTTATATATACCACCAATTTATTTGTTCTAAAAACAAATAGGGAAGGTAGAAAAACTCTTAACACAATTATTTTTTTTTTATTTTGGTCTAAGTCTGTGTCTCTCTTATCAAATGTACTTGCAATCTGTACAACTAGAACAAAAAGTGGTCTTGATATAGAAATGTAAAAACATTAACCTGGCATCAGTCTGCAAGAGGCCTTTGGTGATTACTAATCCAACCCAATTCATGTGTTTGGCAATGGCAGTCAAAATTATTTACCACATCTCCAGATTCATCCACATTTTAAACCTACAAATTAATATACTGTTCACTTGTTTCATTCCTGAATATGTATAAAGTTAATGCCACTTTAAGAACACAATAATCTAATCCAGAAAAACATACCCAATTACGTTACCAACAAACCAGGATTCCTAATCAAGCCAATCCACTAAACATGACTCACCTGGCACCTCCACATTATAGCCAAATCCCAACAGAGCAGAGTAGAATAAATCATGGCCTTATACAAGTGCCAATGTACCACAACAGCAGAATACAGACTGTACCTGCAAATGGCCAAAGCAAACAGTATCAATACTAGCATGATACAAAATGCATATTTATACAGATAACAATATAGGATAGCTCCCCAACCTGTACCGCAAACTACATATTACCACCAAGGATATAGTCAACAACAGACAAATAGAAAGGAGCAAAGTCAAAGAAACAACAATAAAAGATTCCAATACCAAAGAACAAGCAAGCCAGTAATAGTTAAACAAAGTCAGGCAGAAGAAATTGAAAGACAAAATCAATTACAAGACAAAACAAAACAGGCTGATAATAACAATGCAGACAAAGAACCAACAGAAGAAGCTAGAATGAACATCAATCTAACTGCTTTAAATACTACAAAGAATGATGAAAATAAAACGCATAGAGAAGTAAACCATCAAGTAGAAGTCAAGTCCAGAAATGGTCCTATCACAGCAGCTTCTAGCGGGATGCCCCACTGGAAGCAGACTGCCATCAGAAGTTCCCCTCTCAAAGGGGGGCCAATGTTGGTAGTCCCAAGCATCTAAAGGGACTAGTTCAAGCTGACAATCTAGAAACCAAAGAAGATGGGAATAAAAAGAAACCAAATAATTTTTTAGCCAGTGGCCAGTCAAACAAGATAAAAGGGAGGAGATCATTATAAGTACACTCAATGTACAAAATGTGAAATCAAACGCTCTCTATATATCAAAAACTTGCTAAGGGATGTACATGTGTTATGCTTCAAGAACATTGGCTCTTCAATGTGGAAAAGAAAATCATCGGTGAAATTACTGGAAATAGCGGCTATAAAGCTAAAAGCGTTGATGATAATGACGACCCTGATTGCAACATATCAATGAAAAGAGGATATGGTGGAGTAGTTATAGTCTGAAAAAAAGACATTAATGAAAATATAAAGGAACTGATAGACAGTGGAAATGGAAATTTTTTTACAAGCCATACATAATCAACAAGGAGATAAACCAATATGTCTAATAAATGTATATATGCCATCAGGTAACAAACCTGCGGATATAGAATACAAAGACACTTTGGCTCAAATTGATGAAATGATAGAGAAATACAAAGATACACACCAAATCATAGTCTGTGGAGACATGAATGGGTCACTTTACAGAAGCTCTACCCCTCATGATAAAATTCTACAGACTTTCTGCAAGGGAAAATGTATAGGAAATACTGAGAAATGCCCACTAAAAGAAACTTTTGATCACCAGAATGGTAAATCTAAAGAACACATTGATTATTTCCTCTTCAAAAGTAACTCGGAAATCTCAAATAAATTCAAACAAATTAATGTCCTTGATACTGACCCACAGAATACCTCAGACCATGTACCTGTTATTCTGACACTGAATTGCCAACTGAAAAAACTATGGGAAAAAGCATCAACTATTATACCAAAACCTAAATGGGCTGACTGTGACCACCAAATCTACAAGGAAATCATCAATAAAGATCTACCAAACCTCATGCAGAAATCAAAAGGAATCATTGAGCAAGATATAAGAAATCTAGAAAAATTGGTCCATAAAGCCAGAGAAGCGGCAATCCTAAAGTATAGATGAAAAATCAAAATTAAATCCAAGGGAAAGGCCATATGGAACGAACATATAGAAAAGGCATCAAAACAATAAAAAAAAGCATATAAAGTATGGAGGCAAAATGGAGCACCTCAAGAAAGACGTAACAAGCTCAAAATCAAAATGACAGCTGGGAAAAGAATACTTAGAAAAGCACAAAGACAAGCTTTATGCCTCTCTGAGAGAATCGACAGCTGAAAAAATTATGAAAGCTTCAAATGCAGACACAAAACTTTTCTACAGGCTTATCAACATGCAAAGAAAAACCCCACTTTCTAATACCAAGATACTGAAACTGAATGATAAGACAGCAGAAGATGGACCAGGCATAATGAACATTTGGTAAGAACACTTCCAACAATTAGTTACACCAACATTAGAACAAAACTTTGACATTGAAAAGGTAGAACTTGCAGAAATACAAAACAATATCAGAGAAAGCATAGAAAGGGAAAAAGGTCAAGGCATTGATCATGTCATTGTAAAGGAGGTAAATATGGCCATAGAAAAACTTAAAGCAGGAAAAGCACCAGATGAGGACAGAATTTTGGCAGAACACTACAAATATGGGATGGATGAGTTAACTCCCTTTATAGTGCATGTGCTAAATATAATTATAACATATTTGAACATACCAATCTTCCTAAAGACAGGGATTCTTACACCAATCCTAAAGAAAAAAAAAGACAAAACAATACCATCTAGCTATAGAGGAATAACTGTAACTAAAACCTTTGCAAAAATACTACAAAGTATACTGAAGGATAGAGTTGACTCTGTTTTTTTTTTTAAATAACATACAGAACTCCCTGCAAAGAGGTTTTACAGAGTGAGTGTCATCACTATGTGCAGCATTCTTCACTTCAGAAGCAATTGAAGAAATTAAGAAATTAAGAAAGATGCTGATGATCTTAATTACTCTTGATGCAGAAAAAGCATTTGACAAACTGAACCATGAAATCCTATTAAATAAGCTGTACCATTATGGAATAAAAGGAAAACTCTGGATACTGCTGAGAAACTGGTATAAAGGCATGAGCATTAAGGTGAAATGGGAAGGACAATGTACAGAAGATGTTATGGTGCTACAAGGAATACAACAAGGCGCAAAATTATCTACAACCCTATATAAATGCTACAACAATGTCATACTGGATAGCATTTTAAAAAGTGGACTTGGAGCAAGTATTGGTGATATACAAGTCCCTGTACCTACATGTGCCGATGACATTGCTGTCCTGGCAAATAGTGCTGCAGATGCACAAGGAATACTAGACATAGTACAGCACCACACAAGAAGAGATCTAGTAAAAATCAATCTAATTTAATCCGAAGCTGTTTTCTACAATGCTAAAGGCTTACACTCATCAACATTGCAATTTGAACATGATGACATCAATATAACCCATGAAACCAAACACCTAAGTATCAAAAGAAATGAACAAAACCAGGCAAATATCTCAGAAAGAATAAGAACTGGCAGGGCAACAATATACAGCCTTCTGGGAGCTTGTTTACATGGCAGAAGGGGATTTTCACCCATGGTAGCATACAAGCTATGGAGAACATATGCAGTACAAAGAAGTATCTACAGACTTCAGGTGATGAATTTACCTGCAAAAAAAAGGATTTGCTAGAATTGGCAGAGAGGAAAATTCTCCGACAAATACAAGGGCTTCCAAATAATACAGCAAATGTCTAAACCCTGGTAGGAGCAGAACCTATTGCCATCACCTTAGACAAAAATCTACTTACCTTTTTCATGAATATTGTTAGAAATTCAGGAAGCATAGAATGTGAAATTCTGCGCCGACAAATAGCATTTTCAGAACACAGAGGAAAAGACTTTATCACAGAGTGGAAAAAACTCTATCAAAATACAATCTGAAATCAAGTAGTTACTATAAAGAAAAGCCACTTAAGAAAACCTAATGGAAAAAGCTAATAGGAATAAAGATCCAGGAAAACGGGAAAAATGAAAAAATGGAAAAAACATCGCTTAAATACAAAGTGATACAGGACAATCCATTAAAAGAAGCTCACAGTATATGGAAAAGTGTAAAAAAACAATACGTAAGTTATAAAGGCAGGAGAAATAAAAGCAAGACTAAGTACCCAAATGTACATATTCCAAGCCAAAAATAGCTATTATAATAATAATAACAAGGACATAAACTGTTATTCAACTGTGTATGAAAACAGAAGCCTTGGCTAGAAATATGTGCTATGAGATGCACATGCTGCACACAAAAAGGATAAAAGCTTGATCACAAGTACAGTATAAGTGATAATTTAAAATAAAATAGTTCCCTATTTTTACCTTTTACTAGTATTTTATGATAATTTAAGACTTAGATATAGCTTCATTAAAGTTTTTAAGATAATATATATTAAGTACCTTTAAAGACTAATGACGATGTCTATAAAATAGGAATTTTTAAATTGTGATGGAAAAGTTAAGTATATACATTGGAACTGTTCAAAACCCTAACCCATTTACATAACACCCTATTAAAATAATCTTTTATTTTAAATTCTGATGTAAGAATAGCACCTTTCAAATAACCAATAGAATTAAATTTTAAAACTATTTTGAACTTTTAAATTCTATTTGTAAATATATCCAGTTCTTACTAAACTTTTTCTTACTCCTCAGCACATGTTTTTATAATATAACTATTATGATTAATTAATTTTATGTTTTAAAACTGTAATGACTATCATTTGAATTAATAATGATATTGCCCTTATTCCTTTATCTGTACATAGGTTTTATATGTTCCCTTATGTTTTAATGTGTTTATAGTTGCTACAATTATACCCTATGGGTAGTGCTCCACAATTAATGGAGGAACATACAAGAAACTGAACTGAACTGCTGCCCAACCTCTATCCTCCCATCTGTTTGTCCATAGAAGATATATAAACCCATTTATACATCTATAGTTCGTCCGTGTGTCCATCCATTCTCCCAACCATCTAATAAAATTTTTGTGGCATTTTTTTCAGGAACTACATATCAGAGCCTCATGAATTTGGTAGCAAGCTTCATGTGACCATATTTTACACTTTGATGCATTTTACATTCATAGCTTATCAGCTTCATGTTTACCAAATACTTGTATATTCTTACACATGATGAACATGAATTAAAATAATCAGTGCATTTTTCTAAGTAACTATGAAACAGAGCTTCTGAAAATTTGGTATCAAACCTTGTGTTTGTGCATGCTATAACATGATTGTACATATTTACATTCATCTTTCATCAACTTCCTGTTAAACAAATAATTATATTTATTTATCTTTGAAATATTTTTATTTACATTGTTACAATATTCATAATTTTATTCCGACTATTATTTATTAAGAGGTATGTGTCTGCATGATACATAGAGTTAATAGTTAGCCATTAGTGTTTTATACATTGATTAGACTTGACGATTGGTCATGTTAAGATGTCTGCTATAATTCTGTCATCAGACACAATACATTAGAATGTTTTTATCGCATAGAGATGAATTACAACCAATAATGCCCTGATGCATTAAAAATATGTAAAAGAAATACCATTTCCTTTTTTTCTCCATTAATGTTCTTTGTTATTTGTAGAATATTATTTTCAATAGTCATATTAATTTTACCGTAATTATATAATTCATTTGATTAATATGTTATTGTGCGGCATAGGTAATTAAATTAAATATTTTTTTCTGAAAATTCAAGGATAATACATGCTGAGGTTTTTAGCATATTCTATATGTATTTTGAATTATAGATCACCAGTTTTACCATAAGTGGGCCATGTTAACTGACCCAGATGACATCAATGGTGGTTTGAAAGGATACCTCAAATGTGATATTGCTGTAATTGGCAAAGGAGATTCCATAAAGGTAAGCAACCTCACACTGCGATGAAATAAAGAGAAAAAACCAAATATGGTACCATTTTCTTTGGTAAAGAAAGGTGTATGCCCTTATTGTATATATAGCTTAAGATAAAAAAATATAATGAAATATTATACTAATAGAACCAGAGGCTTATATATTTACATTGATTAGGCCTTCATACATGCACCTTTTGATATCTTATTTGGTTACAAGTGAATTTTCGTACTGGATGAAATATCCAAATTTAAATATATTTAATTTAGAAATAGATATTAAAATTATCTAGATATTATGCAATGTCATTTGATAATACAGAGAATAATTTGTATATTTCAAAGGCACCAAATTACATTTGTAGCAATTTTGAGCAGTGAAAAAATAACAATAAGACATAATTGGCCAAAAAAACCTTGAACATTGTTAATTACATCACTAGTTACACTAATTGGTATATGGCCTTGCAAATGCTCTTGTAATTTAAGTTTTTTCCTGGTGAAGAAACAACTTTAAACAAAATCTTAACATCAAAGATTGATCTGTTTGAAAAGGAGTCTAAAGTAGTCAGGAAAGGTTATACCATTTATTTTGGGTTAGTAAAAATGAAATATCAAAAGCTTAATCAAATCTATTTCTGATAGCAGAACCCTTATGAAAATATCTCTTGATAAAAGCAACCAAAAATTACCTAGCACCTATAACATAAAATAGAATGTGTCTATTGATTCAAAGGTGTCTCCAACATATCAAAGACTTTATGTTGTTTTTAACAGGTGCCTCCAAAGACAGACAAAGATGAGGATGATATTGAAGGGTAATTATCTGGCATTCATAACACATTATCAGCTTCATCAACATCTACTGTATTTTAGATATTTGTTGGCAGCGTCAATAATTTTTTAAGTTTTCTGCTTAATTCAGTTTGATAGGAAGTTGCATTACTATCAGTACATATCAGTTTGATGACTATTTTGAGGCCCTGCCCCCAAAGGCATGGTTCAGTGACTCATTTACCAGTAACAAGAATTTTCAATGTTAAGTTTTCTGCTTAAATTAGTTTGATAGCAACTAATTGTGATAGATCAATGATATCTATAAAGTTGCATTACTATCAGTACATCTCAGTTTGACAATCATGTTTACACGATACCCTCTAGGTCATGGTCCAGCAACCTTGAACTAATTAGCAATGTTGCTGTCCATCATATTGTCTTTTTCTGAATTTTCTGCCAACAGGCAAGACATTTGTTTAAATGTGTAAGTACCTCTGCTGATATACTATTAGTCTTCCCAGGTACCATTCACCTGGAAGCCAACAAAAATGATTGAAAGGATATATTTTCATTTTGTAAATTTTGTAATTATACTAACTAAACTTAGATTGCAACTCTCTCAGGCAAAGTTATTAACATGATCATTTTTGCTATTTTGGTTTTGATGTTCATACAATATCTTGAGCAGATTTGATATTCTTAAATCAATATGTTTTATGCTTATTTTTCCACAATATGTCGGTTTCACTGCTGGTGGACTGTTAGTCCCCAAGGGAGCCAGCCCCAGAATATAGCCAATGTTCGGTATTCACATGATTGTGAAATGATACATCTTTTGGGGGTAGATATTGCATGGAATGCAATTAAAAACTCTCATGTCACTGCTTTGATAGCTATATCTTACAATCCTCATCTCCCCCTTTGAAAGTTCAAACAACATAGTTCAGTGAGGTGGACTTTCTCAAGGTCAAATCCATGCCCATGACAAGCAATTAACTAATAATGTATATTCAGAAATTCAAGTTATAAAATGATGTGTATAACCATACTTGTCAAAAAAAACCTACTTTTATTAAAAATTACATATCATGGATATGGGAAAATATATGTTTTAAAAAAAAAATTACAATTATAGACAAAGGAAGATAACTTCAATTCAAAAATTTGCATGAATGTATTTTATTGCAACTCAATTGCTGAATGTTTTTGTGTACAGAAATCTGTTGTTACCAGATGGTGTGTCCTCCGACAGATCACGTGCCAAATATGTGATACGTATACACAAAGCTCAGGGCCTACCTAAGATGAACACAGGAATTGTAGCCAATGTTAAGAAAGCCTTTACTGGTGAAAGTAAAGATCTGGTGGATCCTTATGTTAAAGTGTCCTTTGCTGGTCATGTGGTATGTTAAAAATTAAAATAATTTTTATGAAAATAATTCAATTCAAAACACTACATTATTTGGTGTTATTAATAGGTCAAAATGAGGTTATTAGTTTTATCTACTGATTGTTTCACATTTTGCTATCTTAGGGACTTGTACAACTTACTATATATTATGGATTATTGCTCATTGTTGAAGGCCATACAGTTATCAGTAGTTGTTTGCATCCCTGTCCTTTAGTCCTTGGTGAATAGTTGTCTCATTGGCAATCATACCAAATCTCCTTGGTGGATAGTTGTCTGTTTGGCAATCATACTAAACCTCCTTGGTGGATAGCTGTCTCATTGGCAATCATACTAAATCTCATTGGTGGATAGTTGTCTGTTTGTCAATGATACTAAATCTCCTTGGTGGATAGTTGTCTATTTGGCAATCATACTAAATCTCCTTGGTGGATAGTTGTCTCATTGGCAATCATACTAAATCTCCTTGGTGGATAGTTGTCTGATTGGCAATCATACCAAATCTCCTTGGTGAATAGTTGTCTGATTGGCAATCATACCAAATCTCCTTGGTGGATAGTTGTCTCATTGGCAATCATACTAAATCTTCTTGGTGGATAGTTGTCTCATTGGCAATCATGCTAAATCTCCTTGGTGGATAGTTGTCTCATTGGCAATCATACTGAATCTCCTTAATTTTATACTATTATGAAAAAAAGAAATTATGAAGGTTTTTTATCCTCAATGAAAAAAAGCAAAGATCCCATATTATTTTTAATTCCTCTCATCCATTTGCCCATTTGTCTGTTAAAGGGTAGAACTTAGCCTACAGTGTTAAAGGTAAGAAGTTTTCATTTTACAGATGACTATTGTTTAATTTGTGGTATAAGTACCTGAGATTAGTGGTTACTCTGATAACTTTCTATTTTATGCTATATTGGTTTGTATTGAAATTAATGTCCAAGTTCAATTGCAGATTCTAAGTGATCCATATTTCCGACTGAAGTTGAATTTCACTTCAAGAACGTTTACCGGTAATTATTATGTAAGGTATATCAATATACAGATAACTCCAGGAGATCTGTTATGATTGCCAATGAGGAAAGTATTCACCCGAGACCAAAGGATGAGAGATATATATAGAATAATGGCATATTTGTTTTTGATACTGAGGTTATCAGAAAAAATATCAAGGACGAGCTGATATTTAAGCTAATGAAGTCAGTATCAAAATATAAAATGTCATTATTCTTTTTATTGGCAATTTTGTCTTAATAATATGCTTTTGGTTAAGAATATGAAATATCATAAAATGGTTAATAATACTATTTTTACACATACACAACATTGATCGGTTGTATGAATGAAGTCCCATGCATTTCATTGATAATTGACGGATGTACATGAAGGTGTGACGTTGCTACACTGTTGCGTGACGTCATTGCCTTATATTTTCGAGTATCAGGTCTTGTCTATGATATAGAAAAATATGAGGCAGGCAGATCAAAGAGAAAATGTACAAATTGCTTATAAAAACAACTACTGAATGGCCTTTAACAATAATAAAACATATGCAGTAAAGTAAGCTGTCAAGGGCCCTAATCAAGCATATTTGAGAAGGAGGCTAACTTTGTAATTGTTATAGCCTGTGTTTTGTATTGCAGGGTAAAACAGATGTACAGAAAGGGTCGTATGAACCTATATGGAACCAGCAGATAGTATTCACAGAAATGTTTCCACCATTGTGTCGTAGACTCAAAATACAGCTACGTGATAAAAATAAAGTCAATGATGATATTATAGGAACACACTTTTTAGATCTAGCCAAAATATCCAATGAGGGAGACAAAGGTATTACTTATAGATGATATGCATGTTATAAGATCCATGCAAAATGTAACTTTCAAATGAAAAGACAATCAATCAAGCCATCTTCAGGTTATATGCATGAAAATATGTTCTGAATATTTTTGTAAGATTAGCACTGAGAAGTTCAACATTATCTCTCCTTTGCTTATTGCACTGAAAGACCCTTTTAAATCTCATATGACCTAAAAGGCCACAGTCAACTGCTCTTATGACTGAGTGCCCCTGATTTGTCACCTGTCATCATGACTTAGTGCCCCTGATTTGTCATCGGTAAGCTTATTCATTTTTATGGTTTACCCTTGTACATCCGTACATCCAGAAATTGGTTTCTGTTCTCTAACTTTAGTTTGCCTCAACCAAATGTTATGAAGTTTATACACAATGCTTATTACCAGCGAACACAGATCAAGACTGAAATTGGTGTCACTTACATCGTTCTTGAGTTATGTCCCTTTATAAATGGAAAAATTGCTTAATGTATTGTTTCCGCACTCTAACTTACTTTGCTTCTTCAAAATGTTATTAAACTTATACACAATGCTTAACAGAAATTTGTTTTACAGAAAACAGCAGTAAGTGTAATTGGTGTGGCTTATCTCCATAGATTTAACAATATTAATATTTTGTCAGTCTGTTACACATTTTGAAAATAACACAGTCAATTTTTTTAAATGATCTTGTACAAAGAAATAATAAGTATCAAATAGTCAAAACAGAAAAATAATCAATAATGTGCACTTAACTTACTATTTAAAGAAATACAGGCTTTTCAGTATTTTTTAGTGTATGCGGTTGTGTGTGCTTCTTTTCCCCCGTACACTTTATTGATTTAAAAAATACATAAACAAATGCCAACTTCCTCTTTTAACAATGATAATTTTATCTGATGTTTGCAATAACCTACCAACAAGGATCCAATAACTAGAAATAGGACATCATTTCCTATGTTGATAATTTAAGTATATTACATAGCATTTTTTAGACCAAATGTCAGTGATTTGGTCCAAAGACAGTCTAATTCCCACACTTAACTTAACCTTACCAATTGGATTCTTATGTTGGTAAAAGGATTCTCTTGTGGTCCCATTTCTTAACCTAGTCTTTTGGTTTCAAATATTGATATAGTCGTCCCCTCTCCAAACCTAGCCTGTTGGAATTTTAAAAAATTGTGAAGTGATTCTGTAGTGGTCTGCTTTCTAGACCTTGCCTATTTTATCTAAAGTTAACCCATTGTCTGTTGTGATCCCATTCAAAATTTAGCCTGTTGGATTAAATATTGGTAATGGATGGTCCTCTTTTACTATACCAGTGAAAAGTTATGGTTAGACTTCTATATAAAGGACTTGTACAGGCTTCTTGAAGCTTAAGATGTTAATTCATACGTTTATGTAACAATTGATATAATGTGTAATAATATGTTAAACATTATATTGGATATTATGACAACACAATATAATTGCATGTGTAATTAAATAGTTCAGATAAAAAACAATATTTCTGCTTTATTTGTAGGTTTTCTGCCAACTTTTGGGCCTTGTTGGATAAATTTGTATGGGTCAACAAGAGACTACAGTTTATTAGACGAACACACCCACCTAAATGATGGACTTGGTGAAGGCGTATCTTACAGAGGCAGAATATTGGTTTCCATGAAAACAGAAATTTTAGAGAACTCTGACTCTTCCTGTCCTGCCTCTGTAGAATTAGAAACTGCATTACCTGTGCCTGAGGTAGATCACACCTACTTGTCATAATGTTCATGTTTTTGGACAAATTTGACTATGTAGCTTAATTTGAACTTAAAGTAGAATAAGTGCTTTATTCTTATCAAAATTTTGGATGTTTAAATATGATTCTACTGGTAGTTTACGAAATTGTTGTGTCAGTGAAAAAAAGTTTCTTTTATTTATTGATGTAAAAACATGATCAATACAAATCAGCATGCAGTTTACCAGATTCTAGTTCACTCATTAATGGGAGACAACTGCAATGTATTTTACTATAGTGATAACTTACAAACAAAAGTATGCTATGTTATCTTTCTGAAAGAATACAAAATGATGGAAAACAGTGGAAACAAAATTGTTTACTAAATTGCTTAATACTTCCATTAAATAAATCAACAAGAAGCTTGAGGTTGAAATTATTCTTGATTAAAAACTTGTCAGGGAAATATCGGATCACAAGTTCTTTTAGTTTTGAATTAACACAAAATTATTTGTTTTTATAGAATGCAGTTGGGAAACCAGAAGAGTTTTTCCTATTTGGATGTGTTATGGAGTCGACCATGATAGACAAGAAATATGCAGATAAACCAGTTCACTTTGAAATTAGTATTGGTAAGTCATTGTTAAACTAAGGTAAACTATAAACTGAATTTCACATGGAAATTGTATTCCTCAGGTGTATAAGTATCAACTTTAAACTTGAACATGCCAAAATACCTCATTCACTTTATATATATGAAAATAAGAAAATGTGGTATGTTTGCCAATGAGACAACTCTCCACCAGAGACCAAATGACATAGAAGTTAACAACTATAGGTCACTGTATGGCCTTCTACAACAACTATAGGTCACTGTATGGCCTTCTACAACAACAATAGGTCACTGTATGGCCTTCTACAACAACAATAGGTCACTGTATGGCCTTCTACAACAACAATAGGTCACTGTATGGCCTTCTACAACAACTATAGGTCACTGTATGGCCTTCTACAACAACAATATGTCACTGGCTTCTACAACAACTATAGGTCACCTATGGCCTTACAACAACAATAGGTCACTGTATGGCCTTCTACAACAACAATAGGTCACTGTATGGCTTCTACAACAACTATAGGTCACTGTATGGCCTTCTACAACAAAAGGTCACTGTATGGCCTTCTACAACAATAATAGGTCACTGTATGGCCTTCTACATTGAGCCAAAACCAATACTGCATATTAAGCTATAAAAGGCCCCGAAATGACAAATGGATAACAAACGAGACAACTAACTGCCTGATTTATGTACATGTAGCTTACTTTGCAGTATTGGTTTTGGTTCATTGTAGAAGGCCTTACAATGACCTATAGTTGTTAACTTCTATGTCATTTGGTCTCTGGTGGAGAGTTGTATCATTGGCAATCATAACACATTTGCTTAGTAGTTTTTTGTATTTAGTGGCTGAGTGGTCTATATTGTTCTGTACTCAGTGACTAGTGCCCTAGTTAGTTCTACATGTACTCTCTTACTGAGTGGCCTAGTTAGTTCTACATGTACTCTCTTACTGAGCTGCATAGTTAGTTCTACATGTACTCTCTTACTGAGCTGCATAGTTAGTTCTACATGTACTCTCTTACTGAGCGGCTTAGTTAGTTCTACATGTACTCTCTTACTGAGTGGCCTAGATAGTTATACATGTACTCTCTTACTGAGCGGCATAGTTAGTTCTACATGTACTCTCTTACAGAGTGGCCTAGTTAGTTCTACATGTACTCTCTTACTGAGCTGCCTAGTTAGTTCTACATGTACTCTCTTACTGAGCTGCCTAGTTAGTTCTACATGTACTCTCTTACTGAGTGGCCTAGTTAGTTCTACATGTACTCTGTGACTTACTGATTGGTATAGTTATTTCTACCTGTATATAGTAGCTTACAGGTATAGGTAGGTTTGCCTGCTCTCATTGGCTAAGTGGTTTATGTATTTTGACCTGTATATAGTGGCTGAGTGATCTACCTGTTCTTATTGGCTTAGTGATGTAGGCATTTATACCTATTCATAGGGGGCTTACTAGTCCAGTTAGTTTTACCTGTACCCATTGGCTAAGTGGTCTACGCATTTCTACATGTATATAGTGACTGACTGGTCTATTTATTGGATAACTTCTACCTGTACCTAGTGGCTGAGAGGTGTAATTAGTCTACATGCACATTTTGTTACCACAATAAGATTCATACAATCTACCATCAAATGAGTTCTTTAATTTCTTGTCAGTGATTTACCTAGGGCATTTCCATTAAGAAAACTGATTACTTTAAACAGATATCATGTTTAAAAGTAATGTTATTATGATGTACTTTTTACAGGAAATGCAGGTAATACATTAGATGGTTATAACCCACCAACGAAGAAAAAACGCAGCGACAGTAGTAGTGAGGAAACTGAGTCGGATGAGTCAGCCGATGAAGATCAACCATTAGTATCCACCACTGTTTCTTCTGAACAACCAAAATGGCAGAGTACAACGCCACCATTACGGCCAATTTCTAGAGACAAATTTTATTACAATTTGCCATATTATGAGGACAAGCCATGTATTTATGTAAAGCACGTTTTAGAAGATCATAGGAGGAGAATGTATAACACTAACATTATAGACAAAATAGCGGAGAAACTGGTGTGTACTTACTGTGTGATTTTACAGACCTAATTAAGATACAATATTAGTTTTACCTGTGAATAAGGGCAACATTATTAACTTTATTTGTATAACTCTTATTACTGTTCAAGAAATTTTCATATTTTCAAGCTTAGATATATCATACTGTCTCTGTGTGGTCCTTTATTGTTTATAAATTAACACAGTTTTAAATCCTGTCAGAAAAAATATTATGTGGATTAAATATGCAGAAAAAATCATGTTCCATGAATTATTGTTCTAAGTTATATAATTCACTGTATGTTAAATTTGATAGCTTAATCAATATTTGATTTGTTGATACCATTCCATGTGACATTGAACAAAACTTCATATTCCCCTCTGAACATCGGGACTCCCTCGTGCGACGTTACTCGCTGTTAATGTAAGTAACAATTTGAACAACTTTAAATTGCGATAGTAAAGTCACTATCCTGTTCAAAATTATTTCAGACGTAAAATCAAAACAAAAATAATAGATAATTATCTTTTGACTAGTACTGTTTGTCAGTGTTTTGAATTATGTTGTGTTTAGTTGTGAAAAAAAGCGGTTAAGAAAAATGTATGTAAATTAATGTTTTATGTTCCAGTACTTAGTAGAAAAAAGTATAGGCAGTGAAAAAACATTCATTTCCCTTGACTTAGAGAGATATGAAGATTTCTTCACCCTCGAAAAGTCATATTTCCCTCGAGCGAGTCCCTCGGGAAATATGAATTTTTCTTGGTGAACAAATCTTAATATATCCCTCACGCATTGGAAATAAATGTATAATAGACTTTGTAGAAACAATGATTGGTACACTTTGTGCTTGTTTTAAAAAAAAAAGAAATTAAAATAGATATCATGTCAATGTGACAGAAACCCAATGACTCAAATGGCCATATTTTAGTCAATATACAAACTTTTCATAAATATTTCTTAAAAATTAAACACAATCTTTAAAACATTGATGAATTTGACTTACTATTGCATTAAGGTTCAGATCTAAGCAGCTAGAAATAAAGGAGGAAAACATTCTTCCATTAGATATGGGATAATAACAAAAGCCTATTTATAAACTGAGTTACTTTAAAACTATTCAAAATTAAAAGTACTAACTAAGCGATATGCATAAGGGGATTAGCATTAGCTGTTGTTTGTGACTGTACAATTTTATATATATATATATATATTATTGTTTTAATAGGAGGATGGCATTCATGATTTCAACCACATGTTAACTGAGGAACAACCTTTTCCAGAAAAACGATTAAGGGGTGTATTTGAAGAATTAGGATCAGGTTGTTCTAAGTTTGTTTCCATAGTTAGAAGTACTAATGCTGGTTCAGGAGCTGGAAAAACTAAACTCGACAAAGAAAGACAGAAATTATTGTTACGAGAAATAGTATGTGTTATTTATTCTCATCAGTGTTACCAATAAAACCATTCACATGTTATTCATATTCTTGCATGATTTAATTTTAATTTTATCTAGAGCTGGTTAGATAATTTACAAATACAATGTGGTGAGAGTAGTGTTGATTTGACAGCAGAAAATGCATTAAAGTTTTAACTAAAATCCTTGCTCTGGGTCTGTTATTGGTTTTTGTCTCGCCTGCGATGAAAGTCACAGAAAGCAAGACATAGAGATTGCTTTTCTGGCGACGGCTGCAGTGACGGTTTGATAGGAACTACTTGCAATAGATCAATGATATTTTCTATCAGTACATATCAGTTTGACAACTATTTTAAGGCCCTGCCTCCTAGGTCAAGGTCCAGTGACTTTCAATCAACTAACAATTTTCAATGATAAGTTTTATGATTAAGTTAGTTTGATAGGAACTACTTACAATAGACAATATTTTCTATAAAGTTACATTGCTGTTTGTACATCTCAGTTTGTCAACCATTTCGAGGCCCTTCCCACTAGTTGGTCCAGCGACTTTGAATTAGTTAGCAATGTTACTGTCCATCACATCATCTTTTTCTGAATTTTATGCCGACAGGAGAGACTTATCTCTGTGTCCACCGTTTATTGTCTTTCCAATTGTAATTGTTTTCTCTTAAAATTTCATTTCTCTCAACCAGAGGGATCAAATAACAGTAATAAAATCAATTCTAGTTTCACTGTGTAAAACATCCATTTTGAGGGATTGGTGTTCTAATGGTGTTTGCTTAAAATCCAGTGGCAAATATTTCATGCATATTCAGGATTAGAACAAATTAACAATAAATCTAATAGGTACAAAATGGGTTGACTGAGACTGAGGGTTGAAAAGTAGGACTGCTAATGAAAAATCTGGACACATTGGATAGAAACATTGCTTTTGCCTTTCAACAGGCCACCTCATAAAGTTGTAGAGAGCTTTGCACTTTCCCTACATGACGCATCAGATTTAATATCCACATTCCAATTACAGTAGATACATATTTGTACATCCTGTAAATCCAAAAGGGGGAGTGGTATCACTCAGGCAGAGACACAGGGACCTATTTCTTTGTCCTTGGTACCATTGAGGACAAAAAGATTTAAAGTGAGGTTCAATAAGCTCTCTTATTTAGTTAGCAGGTGAAACATATCAGCTTGTCTTCTCTTGTTTTTTGTATAAGCTCTCTTATTTAGTTAGCAGGTGAAACATATCAGCTTGTCTTCTCTTGTTTTTTGTATAAGCTCTCTTATTTAGTTAGCAGGTGAAACATATCAGCTTGTCTTCTCTTGTTTTTTGTATAAGCTCTCTTATTTAGTTAGCAGGTGAAACATATCAGCTATGTCTTATTTAGTTAGCAGGTGAAACATATCAGCTTGTCTTCTCTTGTTTTTGTATAAGCTCTCTTATTTTTGTATAAGCTCTCTTATTTAGTTAGCAGGTGAAACATATCAGCTTGTCTTCTCTTGTTTTTTGTATAAGCTCTCTTATTTAGTTAGCAGGTGAAACATATCAGCTTGTCTTCTCTTGTTTTTTGTATAAGCTCTCTTATTTAGTTAGCAGGTGAAACATATCAGCTTGTCTTCTCTTGTTTTTTGTAACTTCAGATTTGTTCAAAATGAAAAGAAATACATTGTTTTACTTAAATTTTTTTAGATAGACAGTGTCTCAAATAGAAACATTAAAACCACAAAATATTATCAATAAATCAGTATCAAACATAGTTATTAGATTGAAATTCTGTTTCAGGACCAGTTGTCCACTATGGCCAGAACAATGAAAGCTACAACGACAAAAAGTAACATGAAAGATAAACTACGCTATGCAAACCAGTTCTTACAGAAACTGAAAAATATATCTCAGGAGGTTTGTATTCTAGGTTGTATGATGAGTGTGTGAGAGAGTAATGAGTGAAGATAGCAAGGTTTTTTTATAGGAAGAGCTGTGTTGTGAAAGGGTATTAGAGAAATGAATTAAGTATTGTGTATGAATGAACAATGGTAGCAAAAGACATGGTTGCATATTGAATTCCAGTCAAGAATCTGATAACATGGATTCTAACAAGCAACCCTAGATTAAATGTACATGTACAGCATTTTCTTTCCTAGAATTTTTTTTAAGTTTTAAAAGCCAGGCTTGCTGAGCATTTTTAAATTGTAGTTGTTTTTTTCACAAATGTTTACATTTATTTTAGGTGATCATCATAAAAAAAAAATAGGCAAGAGTTACCAAAGGGTGAATCAAAACTCACTTGATAGAAAATTTTAATACAGCAATAAAATTTAATGTAAATAATCATAAATTAAGTTTCAACCAATGAATAGCTGATAATAAACTAATCGCACTTGGTTTATTAGAAAAAAATAAGTAGTTGATCAGAAATTTATAATAGACATGTAAATATATATTTTGTATGCATTTCAGTTAGACAATTTCTTTTATTTATTTCAGCCCCAACATGCCCTCCCTGATGTATTTATATGGATGATCAGTGGAAACAAAAGATTGGCGTACCAGCGATTGCATGCTAAGGATCTTATTTACTCCATTGTTGATGAAGAGAGGGGAAAAGATTGTTCCAAAGTTCAGACATTATTCTTACGGGTATGGGAGAATATGGTTTACACTACACAATGGTTTTCAGAAAGGAATGTCTTTCAAAATACAGTCGAACCTTGTTGTGTCGAAGTCAAAGGGACTGGACCAAAGTATTCAACTCATCCGAGGTCGAGTGTGTCGTCATAAATTTTGAATGCATGAAATACGGCATGATATTTGTGTAAACTAGTCTACAATGAACAGTGTGCCTTTTTTTTTTCGATATGACACTTTATGATTGTGTATTCAATCTCCATGTTTGGTCCTTCGTAATAATCAAACACACAAGTACAGATACAAATCATGCACAAATAACATCAATGGTCTACACAAATATTTACAAAGGTCAGTCACTATAAATTATGAAATCACTCACGGCACGAAATAAGTTCTGAACGGTCTCTGATGAGGTCGTCTGCTTTACATTAAATTATCATGAATTTATTATAATTGTCCTAATCCTTTTATTTATTGTAATTAATGAGTTTTAAATCTAAGGATTCATTTAATCTCGAATTGGGTCATTTAAATTCGTTTCCTTTTTATCTCAGGTGAAAAATGTTCAACACACTAACATTCCGCTTGAACGATCAACAAAGGTGTTAATTAGCGGTCACCATAAACATGTCATTTTAACTGTTATACAAACAAGTATGTTTACTCAGCTTTAATCTCTTTTGAAAATGATTAGGTGACATAAGAAATACATCCGATTTGAATTTTTATCATTAGGTCTGCATCTTTCGAAAATTCTTACTTTTGAAGTACGAGACATCGGGGTCAATTTACATTAATTTTACTTCGACGGGACTATAAAAATTACTTGATTTAACCGAGTATTTGAATCAACCGAGTTCGACTCATCAGAGGTAATCATGCATTGATCAAACGGAATTTTACCGGGACCGAGAAATTACTTCACTCATCTGAGTTTTCGACACAACCGAGTTCGACACAATGAGGTTCGACTGTATATAGACAAACAGAAATGTCCAAATTCAGTTCCATAAATACAGGCAGTAATGGCTTTATACAAGACTTTCCAGAATGAAATGAAATAAAGATGTACCGGTATGACACAAAAGAACATCAGACCTGCCAACTATCCCTATTTATGGGGGTATGGGGAATATCCCCTATGAGAGGTCTTGACCTGAATTTTGAAGAACCTCAAAACAGGCATTTAAATGAGTTAAAAGGGTATTAAGCACATACATACTCATTCAACCAATATAGTAATAGATTAAAAACACTTATGACAATATAAGAGGGGCATTATGTCCTCCTTCATTTAAAATCACCCATGGAGATTTTGAAAAGTTGGCAGGTATGGAACATTAGGAATTGATTAAAAACAACTGACTTTTGACAAAATAATTGTTGTAAGAGTACAAAAAAAGAAATGAGTGAGAACTTGATAAATTGTGACAACTGCAAACAGATGGAAAAAAATTATAAGACTGGGAATGTAGGATTCGTAACAAAAATGGACACTTTTTTTTACTAATAAGACAGAGGCCTCAATGGCTGAGTGGTCTAAGTAGTCTAACTACTATATCCCTAACCTGACAACACTCTGACTGAAGATCGTGGTTCTTTCAAGGTACTCTGGCTTCCTCCATCAATGAAAACAGACCACCACGAAATTGCACATTAGAGCTTAAAGTGGCGTTAAACACCAATCAATCAATCAATTTGTACTAAAAGGCAACTTCATGGTTGTTACAGCCATATTGAATAGGGGCAGATTTTTTTAATGGAGGTGGAAATAGTACGAAAGTACGGGAAAACCTGTGCATGTTTCCAAGCATCTGTTCTGTTTCAATGATGTTTTTCAAAGCATTTTCACCTCCATTATGAAAATCTGCCCCCTATTTAATATGGCTGCAATAAAAGAGGGACGAAAGATACCAGAGAGACAGTCAAACTCATAGATCGAAATCAAACTGACAACGCCATGGCCAAAAATAAAAAGACAAACAGACAAATAATAGTATAGATGACACAACATAGAAACCAAAGACTAAGCAACACGAACCCCACCAAAAACAATAACTGTGAATGGGTCTATTAGACAGTAGCTTTTCACGAGTTTCCAAACCAACCTTGTAACACTGAAGTATAATTATCAAAACATCATTAGGGATACAAGTGTTCCACTTACTCCTCAACATTCTGGTGGTTCCTTCTATAGAGACCAGTAAATTACCAATAAATAAACTAATTTTAAATTTTGTTAATTTTCAGTTACCAGGAAAGAAGGCTACCAGTGTAGCAGGTTGGGTTATACAGGCCAAAGTACAAGTGTATTTATGGTTAGGACTGACAAAACATAAAAAGGACTTTCTTACTGGTCTTCCTGGTGGATATGATCAAAACTCACTTATGCAAATAGCTAATAAACCTCATGGTGTTCCTCCTCCATTTATACACTTTACAGGTGAGATATTAATTAATGGTAAGGTGTTTCCTGTCATATTTTTATTTTATTTCTTGAATAAGAATATCCAACATGAGTAAAACCACAAAGAAATCAAACAATCATTTATGTATGAAAATTTATCAGAAATTACCTCAAGGTAAAGCAATTTAATATTCCTTAATTTTTTTTTCATTTTCTATAGCATATCTCAGGTGATATATAAATGGACATCAGCATGTTTTTTTGTTAATTTATACACTCACAATGGTGATTTAAAATAGATATCACTGTGTTTCCCAGCATTCATATTCATAAATACCGAACAGAATCATTGAAATATTTGCTATCAGTAAAACCTAAGCTATTGTTTACTGCAGAGAGACAAACATTCCAAGTAAGAGCCCACATGTACCAGGCTAGAAGTCTGATAGGTTCTGATGCCTCAGGACTGTCGGATCCATTTGCAAGAGTTGTCTTTAACAACCAGAGTGTGGCTACACAAGTGATTGAGGAGACACTGAGTCCAACCTGGGATGAAATGTTAATTATTAATGAGGTGGAGATGTATGGATTGATGCAGGAAATAGCCAAATATCCACCAACCATTATAATAGAACTGTTTGATCAAGATAAAGTGGTGAGTATTGAATGTAGTAAGACCTTCCCACATGTTTTCTGTTATAGACACGAAATTTCAACATATTTATTTAAATATTAAAACTGTCAATTAAGAAATGAGAAAATCAAAAATTCAAAATGATTTGAAAACAGTAAAATGTTATGCTTCAAAGTTGTGCTAGAACTTTATGCTTTTCTGAAAATCTGATGATTTGCTTTGTCATTAAGGCCCCATAAATATAAGAACATTTAACTTCCTAAGTAATCACATATTTTAGCTAAGTAAATCAGATGACTATGACCAACTATCCTATTGTTATGGCCCTGCAACAAAGTTGTCGGGGCCATATAGTTTTACCCTTGTCCATCATTCCGTCATTCCATCATTCCGTCATTCTGTCATTCTGTCATTCCGTCATTCCGTCATTCCGCAACAAACCATTATACAGAGTTTTTTTCTAAATGCCTTCAGATATTGGGCTGATTTTTGGTATGTGAGTTAACCATGATGAGTTACAGATTAAGTTTAAGTTTTGTTCCGCTCTGCTAATTTTTGCCGAAATTACAGGCTTTGGACTTAGATTAATTGTTGAAAATCACAGTTTTATGCATTTTTTCTAAACGCCTTCAGATATTGGACTGATTTTTGGTATGTGAGTTAACCATGATGAGTTACAGATCAAGTTTAAGTTTCGTTCCGCTCCGCTAATTTTTGCCGAAATTACGGACTTTGGACTTTGATTAATTGTTGAAAATCACAGTTATACAGACTTTTTTTCTAAATGCCTTCAGATATTGGGCTGATTTTTGGTATGTGAGTTAACCATGATGAGTTACAGATCAAGTTTAAGTTTAGTTCTGCTCCGCTAATTTTTGCCGAAATTAAGGGTTTTAGACTTTGAAAATTATTGAAAATCACAGTTATACAGACTTTTTTTCTATACGCCTTCAGATTTTGCGCTGTTTTTTGAAATGTGAGACTACCATGATGAGTTACAGATCAAGTTTATGTTTTGTTCTGCTATGCTGATTTTCATGTCGTTTTAACACATCTTGTAAGATCTGCAGTACATCCACTTCCTGTTTGCTGATAGTTTGAAATTTAATTACTCATTGATCAATGAAATTTTTCATCAAACTAGTATTGGTCTTGAGAGCTGGATACTATCCATGCATGTTTGTGTCCACGTGTGTTGTTGAAATTGCAGATTTTTCAACTTTTTGAGACGGGGCCATTCGTGTCCTTTCGACACATCTAGTTTTTTAGTTTTTGTCGAGCCTTCGACTTTAGTCAAAAAGCGAGACATAGCGATCCTACATTCCGTCGGCGGCGTCGTCGTCGGCGGCGTCCACAAATATTCACTCTGTGGTTAAAGTTTTTGAAATTTTAATAACTTTCTTAAACTATCCTGGATTTGTACCAAACTTGGACAGAAGCTTGTTGATGATCATAAGATAGTATCCAGAAATAAATTTTGTAAAATAAAATTCCTGTTTTTCCATATTTTACTTGTAAATGGACTTAGTTTTTCTGCCAGGAAACATTACGTTCACTCTGTGGTTAAAGTTTTAAAATTTTAATAACTTTCTTAAACTATCCTGGATTTGTACCAAACTTGGACAGAAGCTTGTTTATGATCATAAGATAGTATCCAGAAGTAAATTTTGTAAAAATAAAATTCCTGTTTTTCCGTATTTTACTTGTAAATGGACTTAGTTTTTCTGCCAGGAAACATTACATTCACTCTGTGGTTAAAGTTTTTAAAATTTTAATAACTTTCTTAAACTATCCTGGATTTGTACCAAACTTGGACAGAAGCTTGTTTATGATCATTAGATAGTATCCAGAAGTAAATTTATTAAAAACATTTCATTTTTTCCATATTTTACTTATAAATGGACTTAGTTTTTCTGCCAGGAAACAATACATTCACTCTGTGGTTACAGTTTTTAAAATTTTAATAACTTTATTAAACTGTCCTGGATTTGTACCAAACTTGGACAGAAGCTTGTTTATGATCAAAAGCTAGTATCTAGAAGGAAATTTTGTAAAAATTTTGTAGATATAAGAAGATGTGGTATGAGTGCCAATGAGACAACTCTCCATCCAAGTCAAAATTTATAAATGTAAACCAATGTACCTGTTTATCCGTATTTTACTTATAAATGGACTTAGTTTTTCTTCCAGTTAACATTAAATACAGTCTGCAGTTAAAGTTTTTAAAACATTTATTAGATTCATAAACTATCTTGGATTTATACCAAATTTTGACAGAAGCTACTTACAATCAAAAGATAGTATCTAAAGGAATATTTTTATTGATTTTTTTCCTCATTTTTGTTGAGCCTGCGATTAACAGCAAAAGTAGGCGAGACACTGGGTTCCGCGGAACCCTTACGAATTTTTCTTTAACAGTGGTCAGAGAGTTGACTATCAAATCAGTGTGCCTTTAACATAAAGAAAAAGCTTAATTTATAAATTACTTCAAATCAGATTTAAATTTCCATGTAAAAAGTGAACTGATTGCATACTTCCTTCTTGTCAGTCTTTTACAGTTGCAAGAAACTGGTAGTGACAGAAATGATATTTTTCTTGGTATATCAGTAGTCCATGTAAGCAAGTTTTCAAATGCAACAGGTTCTTAAAACATTAATCATTACATTTATAGTTATTAACATGCCAGGAAATAATTATGATAAACTTTTATCTGTTCTTACTTTAGACTTTAAATTTGTGTTGCAGGGGAAATCAGAATTTATTGGCCGAGCAGTGGCCAGACCTATTGTAAAGATGAGCTCTGAAAGCTATGATGGACCTAAATTCCCTCCACGCTTAGAATGGTGGGATATCTACAGAGGACCTGACAAAGCAGGAGAACTTTTAGCTGCTTTTGAAATACTCCAGGTATTTTTTTATTCATATACAGAAAGGATGTTTTTTTCATACTAACAGGATTGGATAATACACTGATTTCACGGAATGGCATGAATAAATTCCAGTTTGTCAAGTAAATTGAATTGGATGTGTTTAGAAATTAATTTTAAGTTGAATTCACAGGAAGAATTCAGACTTCCAGTGTTGTGGTATGTGTCTGTAGAAATCCCAAGTTGATGTTGTTCTTGTGCATTAGAAAGTAGAGAATGCTTGAATATTTGAAACTGGAGTGATTATTTTTTAACTGTGTTATTATTCCAATTCCGTTTAAATCTTAAAAAATATTGCATTTTACTTAGAATTTATTTAAAGAAAAGAAAGAAATATTGTTTTTTTCATTTTTTGTGTAACTTGACAGATATTTTTATAATAAATGTGAGTTTCACTTTGAACCACAAATATATTCAGATAGATAAGATATAAAACAATCTTAATAAATTTGTATTTCCCTGTGCATGATGCACTGTGAATGAATAAGTTATCAATAATGCATGTTTTGTAAAATAGTTTTGGTTTTCTGCTCACATACACCATGACCAATATGTTAATTGATAAAAGTATTTCATTAAAAATACCAGTGATAATTTATATATTCATACCTTCAAATTTCAATACATTGTGTAATTTGATATCCTTACTGTTTGCATTCAAAAGGTTTTGTCTTTTCCCAATGCTAACAATTTCAATCGCCTAAAATGAATTACCAGTTGATCAGTTTGCAGAGGTGAATTCAAATTGCAATTTGGTAAAACATTTTAGCAATTGGCATTGTAAAAGGACAAAGATTTTTGAATATGTGCTATAAATAAATTTAGTATTTCACTGTAGGTTTCTTTGATTTTTTAAAGTAATTTTTAATAAATCTTTCCGTTTATATTTTGTTTTTAAAATTTCATGTTGATGACTTTGACCTTTCATTGGAGAATTTGAATTTATTTAAATAGTCCATTGTAAATATCTTATTGACAGTTTACTATCAAAGCAATTTTTTCAACATGCTATAAGTAATGTATATTGTTAATGCCTATTTATCCTGATGTTGTATAGTTCCCATTTGACGAGAAAGAGTTGATGAGAGCCTGTCATACACCACTCTACGCCAGAAAAGTAGTATCGCTGGTATAATTTCAAATGCTTTCTATGTTGTTGATTTTAGATTTTCCTTTCTCAAGTAATTTGTTCTAGTCATTTTGAAATCCTTTGCCTTTTTCATAGACTTATTATGATGATTTGTTTGTAAGAATGACGTGCCATATCTTCACGATTAAACAACAGTTTGACAAAAACACTTACAGGATCATACAGCAATATTACAAAATAAAGCTTCAAGACCTAATGGTTTAGTTTGAATAGGTTTCACTGTAATTATAGTTTGAATAAGGTCTATACCAACATATTATTGTTCAATACTACAATGAGTGGGACTAGAAAAATTATGTATTTTTCACTTTCTAAACACTTAGGGTATTTTAGTAATATTTAAGTTTGTGTGGTCTGTACACACTGGCATTTTGCTCACCTGAGGAATGTGGACTGTAAACATTGATATTTGTTGATCTGAAGCTGTTCTCAACAATACCTTAAATCATTCTTTTTCTTCCAACCTAGTTCTTTGAGACCAATATGATTTTATTGGTCTTATTTTATTATTGAAATATAATTGGAATATTAAGTTTGCCACAATTTTTACTTCTCATTGTCTTATAATTAGAAATTTTGTTTAATGTTAAAAATCTAAATATAGTAACCATGATGCATAATATTTGTACCAGCTTTTGATGCATTTGCACAAATTCATTTTACAGGTAAACACAGGTAAAGTTACTCCAAAACTGGTAAATTATACTTATTTATTTAAGTATTTACAAGTTACCCTGTAGTCCCCTGCTCAGCAACAAGGAGATGTAAATAGGGTTTCAAGCAGGATAAGTCCATTTCATTATTCAGATATACTAAATCCTGGAAATATATACAGATTAAAATCTAAACACCTAGCAAATCTGAAGAGTAAAAGTACCGATTTTACATGTTGGTACATGCTGAATATTTGCAGCCCACTGTTTTGAGAAAATGAATTATGTCAATTACTTCATTCGGAATTGTTTCATCAAATACTATCTTTCTCACTTCTACATACAACTGCTGATGTATCAAGCCTTCGTAGTTTGATTCCAAATTGATAACTATCGACATATTTAGTATGAATTATCTTTATATTTACCTGTGTTACCTATAAAATGATTGTATGCAATTGTACTAAAAATCTGAGCGCAAATGTAAAAATTTATTCCCCTAATGCGCGCAAATATAATACGCCCAGTAACCAAACCTATTGTTTTACATTGTTAATTGTGTATTTACCAATAAATTTACTAAACCCTACATGATAAAGTTATTATGAGAGTATATTGTTTTGCCCTACTATTTTCACTTTCTTGTCACCAGGATAGCTCTTTTATTTTTTATCAGATCCTCTTTAAATTTGCATGAAGGTTTCTGTTTATCAAAACCTCAGATGAATTTGATAATCTGAAAAATCTGCAATGGGGAGGCATACTTTTAAATGTCACTTTTTATCAGATTTTCTTCAAAGGAGAAGGTATTATATGGTCAAATTGTAGGCTTATGATTTCTAAAATTGAATGGATCATAAATCGATCAGTTAACGTCCACCAGATGTTCATAAGACATAAGTTTTTCAGTTAGCAGTATTCATATTTTTCTCTTGTGTCTGACCTGTATACTGTAGAGCTCTTTCTGCAAAACTACAAAATCTGCCAAAATACACTCATTTTGGGGCCTTGTCAGTAATATTTAGATTTTGGCGAAGGCTTTATCCAAATATTGAGATATTTTGCTGCAAAATATAGCTTTTATAGCTTACTAAATGGTTTGGGTTTTGCTGATTGTGGAGATTCATATTGTCACCTACAGTTGTTTTAATCTTTGTCTTTTGGTCTCTGGTGGATAGTTGTCTCATTGTGGAATGTCATATTGTCACCTATAGTTGTTTTTATGTCTTTTGGTCTCTGTTGGATATCTGTCTCATTGGCAATCATACTAAATCCCCCTATTTTTATATAACATGGAAAAGATAGAAGAATATTAATGTCTCTTATCATACCTCCTCCTTTGTATGTAGGTTTCCACTCAAACCTTTGATGAGTTGATAATAAAAAAAAAATCTGAGAAGTAGCCATTTTTTGTGAGAGGGACTTGTAAAAATATGAATTCTTGTTGCCAGGATATGACCTAAGATATAATGCATTTTAGATTTAAAGGTATTGCAATGATGTGTTAATTTATTTTGTTGGAAACTTTTGACTCAATGTAAAACTTGATTTCTCCATTGTGTTTTTCCTTTTTTATATGTGTTTATTCAGGTCACTGTTATGGATAGAAATGCATGCCACAAAAATTCGTCTTGAACACTTTTTTCCAAAAGTTAAAAAACACTTTATGTATGTTTAACATTTAGATTTTTGAATTTTCAAAGAATGTTAGAAAAAAATATTTCTTTGCATAAAGAAATTATTGAACCATAGAAAGCAAGGAAATAATTTAAATGTAACAAAAATAATTATCTTTAGGATGGGAAAATTTTTATCTAACACAGGTTTTTCATCACAGGATGTTGTACTATGGATATATGATTTACCAATAGGTAAAAATGTATAATTATTGATGAATTGTGTATGTTTACAGTTATCTCCCTTTGGTGATATGAAAGGTGGAGAAGATTTACCTCCCTTAGAAATGCCAGAACAAGGAGATAAAGATCGTGGCCCTGTTATGCCTGTACCTAAAGGCATAAGACCAATACTTAGTAAACACAGAATCGAGGTAAAAAAAATACTATAAATGATACATATAAGTTTTTTGATAAAATTTAATTGAAACTATAGAGGGTTTTAATAATTAATTCTGTTTCATGGTTGATTTAACAAGTACTTGTTAACTATCCTAGCATCATTTTTTTTCAGGCATAGTGATATTGTGGAATACTAAAAGTGAAAAATGATCCTCATAAAATGATTGACACACTTTCTATATTTAGTTTATATGTGTCATTGGGTCTCATTAATGTGCACCCAACCTTTATTTGGTAATAATTATTATCTACAACACATCATTTGGTAGTATGTACATGTAGATTGAAACAAAGCCCCACAAACACCAAAAAAGAACATTCTGTATAAATTTTTTTTATAGTTGAATTAAACTACAAAAGTATACAGAAATAAAGAGCATAATAAGATCTGTTAAATTATAGACATATGAGATTATCCAACATTTGAATTCAGGTTTTATTCTGGGGAGTAAGAGATCTTAAGAGAGTCCAGTTATCAACAGTGGATAGACCAAGAATAGACATCGAGTGTGCTGGGTCCATTAAACAGTCATCTGTTATACAACATACCAAGAAAAATCCAAACTTCAGTGTACTAGTTAAATCATTTGATGTGGTAAGTCTGAGTGTATGTGCAGAGAACTTTTAAGTGTACTGGTTAAATCATTTGATGTGGTAAATCTGGTTTGTATGTGCAGAGAACTTTTCAGTGTACTGGTTAAATCATTTGATGTGGTAAGTCTGGTTTGTATGTGCAGAGAACCTTTCGGTGTACTGGTTAAATCATTTGATGTGGTTAGTCTGGTTTGTATGTGCAGAGAACCTTTCGTTGTACTGGTTAAATCATTTGATGTGGTAAGTCTGGTTTGTATGTGCAGAGAACCTTTCAGTATGCTGGTTAAATCATTTGATGTGGTAAGTCTGGTTTGTATGTCCAGAGAACCTTTCAGTATGCTGATTAAATCATTTGATGTGGTAAGTCTGGTTTGTATGTGCAGAGAACTTTTCAGTGTACTGGTTAAATCATTTGATGTGGTAAGTCTGGTTTGTATGTGCAGAGAACTTTTCAGTGTACTGGTTAAATCATTTGATGTTGTAAATCTGGTTTTTATGTGCAGAGAACTTTTAAGTGTACTGGTTAAATCATTTGATGTGGTAAGTCTGGTTTGTATGTGCAGAGAACTTTTCAGTGTACTGGTTAAATCATTTGATGTTGTAAATCTGGTTTTTATGCGCAGAGAACTTTTCAGTGTACTTGTTAAATCATTTGATGTGGTAAGTCTGGTTTGTATGTGCAGAGAACCTTTCGGTGTACTGGTTAAATCAATTGATGTGGTAAGTCTGGTTTGTATGTGCAGAGAACTTTTCAGTATGCTGGTTAAATCATTTGATGTGGTAAGTCTGGTTTGTATGTGCAGAGAACTTTTCAGTATGCTGGTTAAATCATTTAATGTGGTAAGTCTGGTTTGTATGTGCCGAGTACCAGAAATGTCTTAATAAGTACTTCAATTACACATGCTATCATAAAAAATCTAAAGAAAAAGAAATGTAAATATCATAAAAAATAAATTTAAGCTTTCCAGAATGATAAAATAGTTCTTGTTTCACATTTCACCTTTCAACTGTTCTAATAACATCTGTGTAGTAAGTAAGAGTACCAGTAGAGAAACCAAGAAATCAGAGAGGGGGCTTACATAGACTCAATAATGGAAAGACAAACAAAAACTGAGAGGGTGCTTACATACCCTTGAGAGTGGAGAGACCAAGAACACAGAGAGGGGATCTTGCATACACTGAAGAGTGGAGAGATCAAGAACACAAAAGGGGTCTTGAATACGCTTAATAATGGATAGACCAAGAACACAGAAAGGGGTCTTGCATACGCTTAAGAGAGGAGAGACCAAGAACACAGAGAGGGGAGTCTTGCATAAGCTTAATAGTGAATAGACCAAGAACACAGAGAGGGGGTTTGCATACACTTAAGAGTGGGGAGACCAAGAACACAGAGAGGGGGTCTTGCATACATTTAAGAGTGGAGAGACCAAGAACACAGAAAGGGGTCTTGCATATGCTTAAGAGAGGACAGACCAAAAACACAGAGAGGGGGTCTTGAATACACTTAAGAGTGAAGAGACCAAGAACACAGAAAGAGGGCTTACATACACTTTAGAGTGGAGAGACCAAGAACAAAGAAAGAGGGGCTTACATAAACTCAGCTTTGTGCATTATTTAATATAATTATTTGAATACAATATTGTTGAAACTAAACAATGTAAGCATTAGAAGGTAAGATAATGGTAAAACAACAGCCTTGAACAATTCAGTACAAGAAGTTCAGTTCCTAGATATTATGTGAAATTGCTAGAAATAAGCAATGCTTCGTATGGTTTTTCATTTACTGTGAAGCCATGATATGGTATTTAAATAATAATTAAATTTTATTTCAGGAGTTGCCAGAAAATGAAAATTACTGTCCACCAATTACAATTAGATGTATAGACTGCCGTAACTTTGGACGATATGTTCTTGTTGGAACACATGTAATTAACTCAATACACAAGTTCATGTACGTTCCTACTACAAAGAAAGCAAAGGCAGCACTACAAAAGTTATTCCCTGGTGAGTAGAGATAGTTGTTGACTTCATAGATAGATGGCTTATATTGTAGATATTCTGTCTGGCATATATATATGACCTTATTTTCTTGGTTAGCGACTGACTTAAGTCAACATGACATCCCCTTCATAGTGATGAAGATTATAACACAATGTTGACTGCGGGACCCCAATTTTTACATTTTTACCTATAATTATGTCTGTTTGTTTTGCTCACACATTTTTGTCAATATAAATGGAATTATTTGCTACTGTCATCCAAGTGAGAGGTTTAGCTAGCTATATAACCAGGTTTAATCCACAATTTTTTCTACATAAGGAAATTCCTGTACCAAGTCAGGAATATGACAGTTGTTTTCCATTTGTTTGATTTGTTTGAGATTGATTTTGCCATTTGATAAAGGACTTTCCGTTTTAAATTTTCCTTGGAGTTCTGTATTTTTGTTATTTTATTTTTCATTTGAACTCTGGTGGATAGTTGTCTCATTGGCAATCATACCACATTTCCTTATCTTTATATGAATATTCTTGTTTCTCTTTGAATATCAGTTGAAAGTTAAATAGTTGATAAATAGAAGCATTGAAAAGCTTAGACAATCTTCTGACAGAAGTCACCAGTTCTTAACCTCTTTTTTATGGTTCAATGATCAACATTAAGGTTTCATGCTTAAATCAATGATTAACATTAAGTTGTCATGCCTAAATCAATGATTAACATTAAGTTTTCATGAATGAATTTAATTAGGTCATTTTACAGTGTACATTTCCACCAGACGGTGTTCACCTGACATTGTTCTTATTCTCAATGTTCACAATGGCCAACATTAATGTTTGGCGCTTAGGTTATTTGCTCAGTTACTATGAGTAATAATTGAAATATTGTTTCTCCATAGAAAAATCCCAAGAAGTATATGTCTTTGTGACATGGGTCTCCTGGTCTTGACCTCATTTTCATGGAACATTTATCAACAGAAGTTACTGCTTAGGTTATTGTCTAAACAATGATTACTTGTATAAATGGGTAAACTAAATTTAGACTGTATAGTCATTGTACAATGTACATGTCCATCTAACAGGATTGACCTGGCCTTGATTGCAATTGAATGGCTCATAGATGACGGTTGATATTTCTTGATACATACAATAATACTTTGATATCAAGACTTTCAACATATTATTCTGTCATGTCAGGAGAAACATTTCAGAGTTTCCACTCTTGTTTCTATCTGATGAAAAAAAAATTATATTAATTAAAAATTACTTGTTGGTTTATTTACAGGAAAAGACCCTGATGCTCCAAAAGTTATTGGACCTCAAGTTTCAGTAAAGGTTGATGATGTAGCCATTACTATGCCAGATGAAAGATTCCCTCTCATCAACAAAAACAGACCACTTGCAATTAATGTGGTAAAAAAATTCTTCTTTGTTCAATTTTTTTTTATTTAACTGTAACTAACATGTATCATGAGTATTGTATTTACAAAAAATAAAATCAAGACAAAATTGTTTGTCTACTACTGTAGAGTTGATTCTTAATGTCCTAACTCTTTCTTCAAAATAAATGACTTTGATGTCTCCTTCATTATTTGGTTTTAGACACTAAAAATGTTAACATAAATAGTTACAGAAATGAAATGCAATGTTCTGGAATATTTCAAGTTTACAATTCTCTATAGAAACTGCATGTTACAAATGTTTGGGGATTCAGCCCATTAGAATCCATTGGAAAATCCTGCTGTCTGATAGCTGATGTAAAATGAATTCTGAAATCATTTATTATATTTGTAAATACTTACAGGCAGACCAGAAGAAACAAAAAACAGCAGAAAACAAACGAAAGAAAAATCCCTGCCCGAGGATGAGGATGACCTTGACCTTGATAATTTAGATTGGTGGAGTAAATACTTTGCTTCTGTTGATACATTGATACAGGTAATATTTTATCTTTCAGCTTATTCTGACAATGACCTTGACCATGTGATTTTGACCTTTATAACTTTAATATCAAGGAACAGAATTTTAAATGTAAAAAAGATGATTATTTAGCATTGATTTTAAGAAAAACAAATAAAAATTGTCAGAAGGAAATATTTTTGATGGCTAGTGTGAAATGATACAGAACGATAATAGATATATAAAGATAAACATTATTTAATCTATAGTTACATTACATTGTGTAGCCCTTTAGCACAGTATAGTTATCTCCCCTGGCTGTAGTTTGCTATGTGTAGTATTATCACTATCTCCAAACCTTTGGATGGCCATTGTTCAGTATGCTTTAAGTGCTAGAATTTCAAAATATTTTTTAATGAAGCATGGTCATTCTTTTCTAATATACGTGAAAAAAAGTGTGAAAGAAAGTGTCACTTATGTCTTATCAGGGGGTTTAGTGAGAAAAAAAGGACTAAAAATGTAAAAGTAACTGATATTCTGCATCATGCATTTTTGCATATTTTGTCAAATTATATGACCAGAAGTAAGGTCTCAGATCTTTGAAAACATTTTCTTAATTAGTATCCTAGTTTCACTTTTGTATCCACACATATAGTTTCCTTCATTCAGGGTTTGGAGATGTGTATTGTCAGGTCACTACTTCCTGTTTAATGAACAGGGACCCAGGTGATCCTTGTTTACAGACAGCTTTAGTGTGTTCTGTTGCTGATTCCCAAAGCATCACCAACCATTGAGTAACTTATAATCATTCCATTAACATAACAGCATGTTAGGATACATTGTAGCTAGAGCTTTGTGACTTCCCTTTATGTTAATTCACAGGATCCCAATTTGACACCTGATGAGGTAAATTATCATTGCACCATGGTATCTCACATTCTTTCTTTTATCAATATCATTGAGTCCAGTTACTTCAAAGTAATCAACAAGTACTTGACCCAATGGACCAAAAGGCCACTGTGGGCTATTACCTTCACTAAGCATCTTGTATATGTCACTTCATCCATTCTTTAGCTTTTGAAAAATGATTTCTCTGTAATCGCTAGAACAATTGTAATCAAGTTTTATCACAATTATTCATAATGCTTATATATAAGTCTGATGTTCCCACAAATATGTCAACATGGCCATCTTAAAACAAACAATATAAAAGTGTAAATCAACAAAAAATTGAATTAAAAGATCCAGAAAAATTGCTTTTAAAGATTAATAGCTACTAAATGTTTGGACATTCTAAAGATAAATCCCTTTTTAAAAATAATAGTTGATGCCTCTAAACTGCAATTGAACATGATTGAAAAAATAGAAAGAAAAAAATCCCAGAAAAATCAGAAAAATCTTGAAAAGGGCTAATGGTATGATACTTTGAATTCGTTTTATTTTCTATGACACCAGTATTTGTGGATTGCAGAAAGATTGTATTTTTGTAGATACTTGATTTTTTGGTTTTTCCAAAGTTTGCATTCACACCTATAAAAAATTTGTACCACTTATTTTTATGGCTCACCTATATCTATGAAATTGTTGAAAATTGGTAGCTCATGAATAATGAGGAATCCACAGTATGTCAAGTCATCCTCTTTCAGAAACAATGAGGAATCCACAGTATGTCAAGTCATCCTCTTTCAGAAACAATGAGGAATCCACAGTATGTCAAGTCATCCTCTTTCAGAAATAATGAGGAATCCACAGTATGTCAAGTCATCCTCTTTCAGAAACAATGAGGAATCCACAGTATGTCAAGTCATCCTCTTTCAGAAACAATGAGGAATCCACAGTATGTCAAGTCATCCTCTTTCAGAAACAATGAGGAATCCACAGTATGTCAAGTCATCCTCTTTCAGAAACAATGAGGAATCCACAGTATGTCAAGTCATCCTCTTTCAGAAACAATGAGGAATCCACAGTATGTCAAGTCATCCTCTTTCAGAAACAATGAGGAATCCACAGTATGTCAAGTCATCCTCTTTCAGAAACAATGAGGAATCCACAGTATGTCAAGTCATCCTCTTTCAGAAACAATGAGGAATCCACAGTATGTCAAGTCATCCTCTTTCAGAAACAATGAGGAATCCACAGTATGTCAAGTCATCCTCTTTCAGAAACAATGAGGAATCCACAGTATGTCAAGTCATCCTCTTTCAGAAATAATGAGGAATCCACAGTATGTCAAGTCATCCTCTTTCAGAAACAATGAGGAATCCACAGTATGTCAAGTCATCCTCTTTCAGAAACAATGAGGAATCCACAGTATGTCAAGTCATCCTCTTTCAGAAACAATGAGGAATCCACAGTATGTCAAGTCATCCTCTTTCAGAAATAATGAGGAATCCACAGTATGTCAAGTCATCCTCTTTCAGAAACAATGAGGAATCCACAGTATGTCAAGTCATCCTCTTTCAGAAACAAAATTGGTAGCTCATGAATAATGAGGAATCCACAGTATGTCAAGTCATCCTCTTTCAGAAACAAAATTGATGAATACAAATGAACATAAAATAGCTATAACTGTTAAAACATGAACCACTATTCCTAAAATAAAAATGTGATAAAAAAAAAACAGAAAAATCATGCAAAAGAATAAAATGCCACCAAACTTGTCATTCATTTTTATCACTTAGAGGAATTATTGATGTTTATGTCAACTGCTATCAAGAATGTTCATTCCAATTCTAGAATATTTGATAAAAAAAATTATTGAAACCTTTTTTTTTGAGGCAAAATGGGACCCTTAACAAACCACCCCATTTAGAAACCTTTTGAAGTATTTTTATGGCACACCCCTTTTTTAAAATAATTTTGTAACATTAAAGATGAAGATGCATTGGATGGTCTTTTGTTTTGTTTTACAATGTGTTTAATAAAATTACTTATCAGAACTGGACTCAATGAGGACTAATGGATCAGTCTTTTATTACAGTCTGAAGCTTTCCATGTACACAAATTTTATTTGCATAGCATTGTTTATGTTGTAAATCTGTGTGAAATTGGGTAAACAAATTTTTAGTTGCATGATAAAATTGCATGCATTGTATCGGTCAGAGAATTGCAGGCATTGTATCAGTCAGAGAACCATTTATTTAAACCTGCTTTTTTTCCTATTGTTAATTTTTAAGTTCTCTCAAAATTAGATCTGCAAATATAGAAAATCTGTTAACCTATACAAAATACAAATCATTTAGGCCTTTTTTATTCTTTGAGGTGTATGAACATTTCTTCCTTCAATTTTCTTAAATGTACATTATAAAATAACTAAAATATGGAACATTTGTACCCTTGATTCAGTTATTCAGGTTAGGTGATATGAAACAAAATTTTGTTCCAGATCATTATATAGTTTAGTGTAAACATGGTTTTAACCTTAAAACTTAAAACTTTTTGAATATGAACAAATGATTTAAAACTACCCATATTCATTTTGTTTTACCCTTAAAGTCAAGCTACATACAGTAAATGGGCTATGTCACAGATTTTGTTAAAATTTTGCATACATTGTTGAACTATAACTGAAAATAAAAAATAAACATTTAATAATGGAGTCACAAACTTTGTTTTTAGAGTACACATCAATCGATGAAGTGTTCTAGGTGAAAAAATACCACAAAAAGTTGAAATAAGCATAACATCATCGCATTGTAAATCGTAAAACATCGAATTTTGATGCATTTCACTACCAACTAGATAACAGATTGTTTAATACCCTAAAAACGAAGTAGGTGACCTGATGATTATTTTTCATCATTAAAACAGAAATTTATGTATCAACAACATATTGTTTTTCAAGAAAAATCTATGTACTTAAAATTGGAGATTTGGTGATTTTAAGACAGATTTAAGATCATTTTTTGCTTATTTTACGTGCTTTCTATACAACTGTTCACCTATTTTGAAAGAATTCAATCAGTTATATTTCAGACAATAACAGAGATAAATACATTCTTTTTTCGATTTACAGTTATATTTCAACAAGCCAAAGTTGTACACAAAATTTTAACAAAATCTGGAACAAAGCATTTACTGGTCCTTGACCTTAAGCAAACTTGTTATTCCTTATAAGATATTTCAGTACTAGTATATTATTTTTTAGTATTATGTCCCTGTCTCCCTCAAATGTATCTTGAAATGTCTTCTTTCATAGCTCTTCAAGATGACTCCAGTCTGGTATATGTGGCTGATTGCTTTCTTATGTCCCTTTTTTCAACTTTCTATTTGAATAGCATGCAATGTTTTACTTCAAATAAAGAGTATAAGAAAAAGACATGTAATTAACTTAAATCTAACAGTTAGTATCCTTCTCATGACCGAAATATTTTAATTATACAAATGTACTAAATTATTTTTCAGAAGTCTTGTATCTGTGGCTCTATATATACAATATTTGACAGTGTAAGAAGATATAAAATTTATTTGACAAGCTTTAGAAACAGAGAAAAATGTGTGGTTCGCTGTGCTTTTAACCTGTTTCGTAGCAAGTACAAATTAATTTCATATTTTCCTACACTGTATGAATATTGTTTTTATCCTGCAATTTTTCATTGAACTTAAATGTCTATTTTTTTGCCCATCCAAATCATTGAATTTGCATTTAAATGAAATCGACATGACTTAAAACGTAGACCACGTTGAGGGACCCAAATTGAACTGTTATGTAAACAGTAATTTGAACATAACCATTTGCTCACACAGAAGCAAGATGCCTGGAGACTATAATCGTACACTATACATTTATCTCTTCATATAATCTGTCAACGGGTATTTGTACAGTAGAAGGTCAATTGCAGGATAATTTTAAATTTCTAAATTTATCTTATATCTATGTTAACAATATTATTAGCTCAGCTGGCCCAAAGGGCCAATTAGAAACAAACATGGCCACAGTCATCTTAAAGAATTTTGTCCAATTATCCCGCCTGCCATGGCCAACATAGCTAAAAATAGATCATAGGGGTAATATGCAATTTTTGTCTATTTTCTTGCTCAAACTGCATAGATAAAATCTGACTTAGACAAAAATGTTCAAAATGTTGAGATCAACCTACTGTCCATTTACATCAAAAGTGTCAGAAGACTTCTATAAGTTATTGAAATTCAATGACAAATTTCAGCAATTGTTTCCTTCATTTTTAGCTATTATCTTTTAAAACTATCATTGAAAAGAGAAAAAATTTAAATTGCAAAAATGATCAGTAAGACAAGATCTACAAATGAGATGAAATTGTTAGTCAACTCCTTATAGAAGTTATTGCCCTTTACAGATGATTTTTTATCATTTTGTTCTGCGTTTGGCTATTATCTTGAAAACTTTTATAGATAGATAGAAACTTAAAAAATTAAAAATGATCACAGACAAGCCAAGATCTGCAAATAGGTCGGCATAGATGAAATTGTCAGTTGTCTTCCTATAGGAGTTATTGCCCATAAATGACGGTATTTACCCTTTTTGTGTTTTGGGCAAAAACTATTGGAGATAGAGGGAAAAAATTATCAGCAAAACTAAATCCAGAAAAAAGAGAATATAATCATGAACTATACTGACCGACTTTAGAACTGCAACACTAGATTATTCTTTTTAAATTTTTGAATGAATGTGTCGCTGTCAAAAGCAATGACTGCCTGTAACAAACGCCAAAATGATTATCAGAAAGGTCAACCAATTCTGTTCGACATATTTTGGGTTCTGTTTTACACCTCCTGATTTGCCTTGGTTCCATCCATTACAATGGGTTTTGTCAATTATGCGGTTGAAACTTTAGGGCTTTAAATGTTTTTCTTCAGTCGATTCTTTGGAAGTTCAGTTTATGGGAAACATTTATGGCATGAATCTGACATTGGGGTCGTAAACATGTTTCGCAAATGATGTTGCGTAATCAAATTCTATTGACGTTGCATTGTCACTACATGTTGATCTGGTCATTGATGGTCAGCCACAAATCCTGTCTACCTGTATCGTTGTCGGAAGGAAGTAAGACAAGTTTCCAAAGTCAAACTGTATGGTTGCAGCACGTTCACGTTTTCCTGTTCGCAGTATTCTTATGGGCTGATTCAGTTTTTTATTCCTTAGTCTTGGCAATATGGAGATGCAACATTTTTTAACTGATTTAAGAGTGGCCAAGGATAAAAAGAACTGTTTCGCGAAGCTAAAAATACTGAAAAAAATCTTTTATGGGTTCCAAATTTCGCTTTAAGAAATTCGTGCGACTTCAAAAATCCGGTATGTTCAATAACCACAGGTAAGTCAGATGTTGATTTTTTCTAAAGAGAAAGAAGTATGGTAAGCATGAATAGTAGATGTATGAGAATCAAACATGATTTGGTAAAAAAAATCAACAAAATGAGTGTTGCGTTTTTAAAGTCAGTCAGTATATATGCTAGTCTACAATATTGGAGACTGTCCATTGTTGAAGATGCACATAGACCTAGATTAGCGACACAGGCTCTTTAAAGCCTCTAAGATACGATAACTTATCAAGAGCTTCTACCTTCTAGTTTCTTCAGTTTGATTTAATACCATATTTTTATTCAAAGCTTCATTGACCATGGAAGTAATATAATACTTACATGATTAGGCATAACAGGTTTGTTGATCACTGACTAGTAGAGTTGAATATATTAAAATATTCTGCTAAGATCATATGCAATTAATATTGTCAACATTTAAAAAGATGAAGCAACCAACTATCTTGCTAATTGCTAATCTTAGAAAACTTACATTTATACTTTTTCTTATGTGTGAGCTACATATAGTCAAAATAATAATATAGCTTACTTTTAGCATCCACTGCACTTGCTTTACGGTAGATATATTTTTAGATAAAAAGAAAAGTAAACTTCTCGATTTTGACATTTGCTGTTTTTATTATACCTTTGCTCAACAGAGTATATAGGACCAATGAAATCGCTGGTCACCATTGTTCATTGTATGCACATGAAAACTTTTCCTTCTCAAAACTCACCATTGTTCATTGTATGCTCATGAAATTTTGTCCTTCTCAAAACTCACCATTGTTCATTGTATGCTCATGAAAATTTGTCCTACTCAAAACTCACCATTGTTCATTGTATGCTCATGAAAATTTGTCCTTCTCAAAACTCACCATTGTTCATTGTATGCTCATGAAAATTTGTCCTTCTCAAAACTCACCATTGTTCATTGTATGCTCATGAAAATTTGTCCTACTCAAAACTCACCATTGTTCATTGTATGCTCATGAAAATTTGTCCTACTCAAAACTCACCATTGTTCATTGTATGCTCATGAAAATTTGTCCTACTCAAAACTTTGTATCACCAATTAATTTATTTTTTGTCCTGTTCTTTTATTATGTATTTTACAACATTGGGGAAATAAAATGTTTGAATAGAATTTATGATAAAAATAATGTCAAATGACCTACATATTATGATTCACTTGCTTTAGCTCTTTGATACTAAGTGACCTTCAATGAGGTAACTTGGAAGCATCAAACACAAGTAACTCACCTTGACCTACATTTCATGTTTCTTTGAGTCCTATTTGTCTAATGCTATATGACCCATGTAACTAGGTATTTGTATATATCTATTGGTTAGAGACAATTTGGAATAAATGTACCATCAAATGTAATCATTATCAACTAAATTTTCCTTTTCTAAATATAGTGAAACCTATGATTATGAATTAAATTAATAGATTTTATTAACAGGAAGTGATATTGGTTTTATAAAGACAAAAATATTTTGAATATATTAGCTGAACTTGAAAATATGTATACTATGATTGGTTTCAGCTAGCAAAAAAAATGGTATTCCTTGAGTGTAATTTGCAATAGTAACAAAAATACAGTTTCAGACATTGATCTGTCTTGTGATACATTTTTTTATGCAAGAGATGAATTTGAGATAACATGTGATTACAGGAACATGATAAAAACAAAAGGAATGATATCATTGACCCAGTTGACCTTGACAATCAGACAGATATACCAATGAACAATAATCAGGGAACAACTCCATATGGCTCTATACCTAATGGTGACAGTAAAAATGAAGGTTTGTATCCATTTGAGGTCAAGGATAAGTAAAACGGGGAACAACTCCATATGGCTATATACCTAATGGTGACAGTAAAATTAAGGTTTGTATCCATTTGAGGTCAAGGTTATGCAAAACAGGGAACAACTCCATGTGGCTCTATACCTAATGGTGACCGTAAAATGAAGGTTTGTATTTATTTGAGGTCAAGGATAAGTAAAACAGGAACAACTCCATATGGCTCTATACCTAATGGTGACAGTAAAAATGAAGGTTTGTATCCATTTGAGGTCAAGGATAAGTAAAACGGGGAACAACTCCATATGGCTATATACCTAATGGTGACAGTAAAAATGAAGGTTTGTATCTATTTGAGGTCAAGGATAAGTAAAACAGGGAACAACTCCATATGGCTATATACCTAATGGTGACAATAAAAATGAAGGTTTGTATCCATTTGAGGTCAAGGATAAGTAAAACAGGGAACAACTCCATATGTCTCTATACCTAATGGTGACAGTAAAAATGAAGGTTTGTGAGGTCAAGGATAAGTAAAATAGGGAACAACTCCATATGGCTCTATACCTAATGATGCCAGTAAAATGAAGGTTTTATCCATTTGAGGTCAAGGATATGTAAAACAGGAACAACTCCATTTGGCTCTATACCTAATGGTGACAGTAAAATTAAGGTTTGTATCCATTTGAGGTCAAGGTTATGCAAAACAGGGAACAACTCCATGTGGCTCTATACCTAATGGTGACAGTAAAATGAAGGTTTGTATTTATTTGAGGTCAAGGATAAGTAAAACAGGGAACATCTCCATATGGCTCTATACCTAATGGTGACAGTAAAAATGAAGGTTTGTATCCATTTGAGGTCAAGGATAAGTAAAACGGGGAACAACTCCATATGGCTCTATACCTAATGGTGACAGTAAAAATGAAGGTTTGTATCCATTTGAGGTCAAGGATAAGTAAAACGGGAACAACTCCATATGTCTCTATACCTAATGGTGACAGTAAAAATGAAGGTTTGTGAGGTCAAGGATAAGTAAAATAGGGAACAACTCCATATGGCTCTATACCTAATGATGACAGTAAAAATGAAGGTTTTTATCCATTTGAGGTCAAGGATATGTAAAACAGGGAACACTCAACAGTTTCATATTGAGATATATCTTATATCTACAACAAGGTTTAAAGTTGAAGGAATGCTTATGGACAGCAGCTGTAGCATTTTATACCAAGCTGTATATATTAAAAGGTAGAAATCTAGATACTTAATATCTTATATACAGATGCAATATGTTCTGAAATTTACATCTTGCATATGTCAATTGTCCATGATGGCATTATCATGGTTCATATTTGTTTATCACATAATTTTTTTCATTTGTTATGAACAATAAGACAATTTATATTTAATATATAGAATCATTGCACCATAACGGTAAGTATTGCCTAGTTTATGCTAAAAGGCACCCAAAGAATGGGGTTAACTAAACATGCATGTGAGCCCTAAACCCTACTCTTACTGAAACAGTGGTGCAAGAGCAAAACTTTAACTGTTAAAATCAGTTGAATAGGCTTGACTCATCAAATCAATCAGCACAAAGTACAAAAACAGCTAACAACTGGCCTTGGATCCTGGCCCTAATTTCTGCTTTGTGTTGGTAAGGCCAAGCATGGAATATTTCATTTGACCGCCTTTCAGAGCTGAAAAGGACTGAATGTTACTTTGCAAGTGTATGTTACATAAACTATAAAAAAATCAATGGAGTTGTAAATGAACAGTTGATTAATGTTTATAACTTTTGTCAAAAAATATTACATATGCACAAGATCTAGTTATTGCAATATTTTTTTAATTGTAATTTTACTTCCATTCTTAATCTGAAAGGGTCTATTCATGATCTTTTAGACGATCCAGATTATAACCCAAAAGAAGCAAAGAAGATGGAAGCCACCTTAAAAAAGATGGAGAAACAAGACGAGAAAAGAACATTAAAAGGCACAGCGAAAGCAGTCACTCTTGCCTCAAAAATGTCGCCTAAAGCTCAACGCAAGAAAGATAAAGCCAAAAACACAACATCTCAGTTAAAGGTATCAGCGCCTCTTCATACTAAATGTTTTGCTTTTTATAACTTTTAAAAAATTTTCCTTTAAGTTATCTACCTATTGACCAGAACAAAACTATCTGTGTCAGAATGTTGTTGTGCTTAGTCACTTCTACTCATAAGATTCACCATGAGTGCTGATGTTGTAAATTTATATAGATGTTTTTAACTTTTACTTCAATGATGAGTCTTTTAAAGAATATAGCTTTTTACATGACCATTGGCCACTTAATAAATTATCTGACCAGATTATAAAGTTTGTTACATTTTGAGTACTTGTGGACACTGAAATACTTGTCATATTTTGATGTTATTTGTATGACTATTGTGTCAAGTATTATATTGTATGCACTTGCTAGAGAAATTATTCTCTGTGTTGTAGATTGTTTTTATAGTGCATTTTAAAAATGTCATAAGGACATATTTGATAAAAATGGCCATTTTTGGTTAAATAAAACGTGATCAAAGCCTTACTTAAAATGATATTTATTTCACTTACATCAACAGCTTGGTATACTTTATTACAAAAAATCTTTTTTGAGTAAGGCTGTTAGTCATATCTTAATATAAAAAGAAATACCTGAATTCCTGTAAGTAGAGTAATGCTAATTGTTTCTCTTAATATGAATGGTTTGATGGTCTAAAGAAAATATGTTAGAAAACACAGCATTACTAATATCTATCAGACTTAGGACTTTTTCACATCTGGAGGATACTTTTTGAAAGATATTTTGATATTTGAATTCAACTTTACAAAATTTGCCTGATCATACCTTCTTCTTTTTTTAGTATTTTTTCTGTTGTAATTTTTAGTTCTTTTAGTGATTGTTTGTTCAGTGTTGTACATAGATGTTGTAAATTTTTGTGTTTTAGTCTATATCATCTAATGTTGGCATGTTTATCAACAAAGCATTTGATATGGGTGAACAAGAGGCTGAGGAAGAGAAACCACTGACACGAGACAAGGAAATATTTAAGGTAAACAGGTGACAGAGAATATACTTTGGTCAGAGATAACAAAATTAAGTTTAAAACCTTAAGAGATGAGTAGTCAAGGGAGTGTATACATACCAATATGTGTCAAGTTGTCAAAAATTTGCAGGAATCTACAATAATTTGGAAGTCTCCATCTGTAACCAGTCTCTTGACAGTGGGATCACATCTCTTACTGTAGAAAACTTGTACCTTGCATTTTCCTATATTTGTTTTTTTGTCCTGTAAAACTTTTAATGCCCTCTGCGGCTAGGCGAAGGGAGCATTAAATGTTACTCTTGACCTTCCGTCCTTCCGTCCGTTCCATTTTCATTTCCACACTCTAAAGTATTCCTCATCCAAATTTTTAAAAACTCATACACAATGCTAAGAACCACAACACGCAGACAGAGCAATGAGTCATTTACCATTCTAGAGTTATGCCCCTTCCACATTCTCACTTAAGAGTGCCTCATGCAAATTATGAAATTCATACACAATGCTGAGAACCATAGTACCAAGATTGAGTTTAAATTTTAACCTTCTAGAGTTATGCCCCTTTATAACTTGGAAAATTGCCAAGCATGAGTGGGGGCATTTGTGTTCTCAGACACATTCTTCTTTTATTATGCCCCAGTGGTTGCGGAGGGGGTATTAAGTGTTACCCTTGACCATTCTTCTCTCCTTCCGTCTCTCATTTTCGTTTCAGCACTCTCAACTTTAGTTTTCCTCATCCATAATTTATGAAACTCAAACACTATGCTAAGAACCAAAACTCACAGAGTTCTAATTTGGGCATTGAGTCACTTACCGTTCTAGAGTTTATGCCTCACAACTTGGAAAATTGCAATATTTTTGTTTCCCACTCTCACTTAAATTTTCTTAAACTCATACACACTTCTAAGAACCACAACTCACAAACAGACTTCAAATTTGGGCAGTGAGTCACGTACCACTCTAGAGTAATGCAACTTTATAACTTGAAAATTTTTTTTTTCTGCACTCTTACTTAAGTTTGCCTCATGCAAATTTTATGGAACTCATACACAATGCTAAGAGTAAGAACCACAGCACACAGACATAGTTTGAATTTGGGCAGTGATTCACATTCTGTTCTAGAGTTATGCCCCTTTATTACTTGAAAATTGCTATTTTTCTGTTTCCACACTCTCATTTAAGTTTGCCTCTTGCAAATTTTATAAAAACTCATACACAATGCTGCGAACCACAACACGCAGAGTTTAAATTTTGACAGTGTGTCATTAATCGTTCTAGAGTTATGCCCTTTATAACTTGGAAAATTTCAAAGTATGAGCAGGGGCATTTGTGTCCTCAGACACATTCTTCTTTTATTATGCCTCCGCCATTGCAGAAGGGGCTTTGTGTGTTACCTTGACCGTCCTTCTGTCCTGTCCTTCCATCCTTCGGTTCGTCACATTTTTGTAATCTAACTTTAGTTTTCCTCATTCAAACTTTATGAATCTCATACACAATGTTAAGAACCAAAACTCTTCTCACTATAGTAACATTGGGATGAAATTTATCACTTCTCTCTTTTATACTTCAGCACGATTTTCTGTAATGTTTTTATCCTGATGATGGTGCTCTAGGCACTGAAACTTTTCCATTTCATTTACTGCAGCAATCCCTAAAGTGTTGTTCTTATATCAGTCTTCACATTAATTATAAATGTTGCTTTGCAGTTAAATAGTTTTGAATCAGAAGTTCTAGCATGTTAGGCTATGAGAGGTGTAATTTGGACTGAAAGAAATAAAATGAAAAGTAAGGGTTTTTGTAGTCTATTGTCTGCTGCAAATTTGTCTATACAGAATCTTAAGGACTTAGGATGATTTCAAGGCTTGTACACAAGAATGAAAATGTTATCATATCCTTGGTTGAATTTTCCATTGTTCAGGTCATTTTTAACCAATCACAACATTTAAAAGTGGGACAAAATTACTTTGACTGTACTTAATATCCCTTTTTTTTTTTTATAAACATTGGTCAATGTGAACCACTTTAAAAATAAATTATCCTTTCCAAAACATCTATTTATAGAATGATACCAATAGATTTGTAAAAGATCTTTTTGTTTGAAACTAATTGTCTAGTTGCAGAAAAAGCATGGATGTGGTCCATTTACTATTTAGATTGTGACTGAATGCTTTTTTTAACCATTCTGTTGATTGATTGGTGTTTAATGCCAATTCAGCACTATTGTGCTATTTTGTGGCGTTTAATTTTAATTGGTGGAGGAAGCCAGAGTGCCCAGAGAGAAGCACTGACCTTCTGTAGGAAAACTGACAATTCTAGTCAATTAAGATTGGAGTCAAGCACACCTGCCTCTTGAGGGATTTGAACTCACAACCTCAGTGTTGACAGGCTAGTGATACAGTAGTTTGACTATTTAGACCACACGACCACCAAGGCCCCTTTAACCATTAAATATTAGCTAATAGCTGTGTTAAATTTTCAGGCAATTAAACAAATTCTGTTGTTTAAGTTAATGATATAAATTGTGTAATATATGTGCCTAATTTATTATGTTTTATATATTCAGGTTTATCCATTTGAACTAGAAAGTGTGCCGGAATTTAATGGCTTCACAGATTGGCTGCATACTTTTGATTTATATCGTGGTAAAAGTACAGGATTAGCAGAAGATGATGAAAGTCGAGTTGTTGGTAAATTTAAGGTAAATCCATGTTTACCATATTCCAGGTTTTTCTAGGATCTTGGACAAAGTTTTTATGAAAATTAATAGAAGTCTATGTGTTGACTTAAACATAGCATAAGTTCCTCTTTTATTTTTTTTATTTTGTAGAAATCTTTGATTTTATCTGCTATTCTGGATAATTAATGAATAAAAGAACAATTATATAAAAAATAATTAAAAAATGTATTGTTCATAATACTGACATCATTATTTTTTTTCCTCCATAGGGATCACTTAAGATTTACAAGATACCACTGCCAGATGATATAGAGGACACTGCAATAGGGGGAGGTAACCCACAACTAGGTTTGTTCCAGGGATTACCTGGTAATGAACCCATTAAAGTTTTAGTCAGAGTTTATGTTGTAAAGGTAAGCTACTTCTGTTTTTTATGTCTTTTCAGTAAGTACCTTTTTGTACGTTTGCCTAAAGTGATGAGTGTTATTAGGTAATAGAATTTACATAACAGGTAGCATGTCATGAATTATAAAATACTGCAGATTTGACATTTAATCATTTAAAAGACCTTTCTGCTTATCATCTGTGCCGTTAACTAACTACTCAAAAGCTTAATATTTCAGAAGGTAGAAGACCTGGATGCTTTATACTTTGTATATAGATGCCTTATGTTATGAAGTTTCCGTCTGTCATATGTCATTTGTCCTTGACCTCATTTTCATGGTTCAGTGACTACTTGAAAAAAAAGTTCAGATTTTTTGTAATGTTAATTTCTCTCTTTTTATGAGTAATAGGATAACTATATTTTGTATGTGCATACCTTGCACAGTCCTCATGCCTGTCAGACAGTTTTCACTTGACCTCAACCTCATTTCATAGATCAGTGAACAAGGTTAAGTTTTCGTGGTCAAGTCCATTTCTAAGATACTATAAGCAATAGGTCAGCTGTATTTGGTGTATGGAAATATTTTATGATGTTCATGTCAGTCTGGCAGGTTTTATTTGACCTTAACCTCATTTTCACGATTCATTGCTCAATGTTAAGTTTCTGTGTTTTGGTCTGTTTTTCTTAAACTATAAGCAATAGGTAAACTACGTTTGGTGTATGGAATGATTGTAATGTTGATATGTCTGTCTGGCAAGTATCATCTGACCTTGACCTCATTTTCATGGTTCATTGGTCAATGAATAGTTTTCATGATTAAGTTTGTTTCTTAGATACTACATTTGATACGTCAACTATATTTGATCCATGGAATTATTGTAAAGTGTATATGTCTGTCTGGCAGGGTTCATCTGACCTTGACCTCATATTCATGGTTCTTTGGCAATATAAAGTTTTCATTGATTGGTCTGTTTCTTGTATACTAGAAGCAGTAGGTCAACTATATTCAGTGTATGGAATGATTGTAAGGTGTACATGTATTTTTGGCTTGGTTTATCTGACCTTGACCTCATTTTCTTGGATCATGATAAGTTAATGTGATACATGTAGTAAAATTTTATATTTAGGGCTATCAACATAAAATCAATGGTAGTAAAGCAGGCAAGACATTTCAGTGTGTGCACTCTTGTTCAAATAAGTTCTAGCTGCCTTTGCAGGAACACGCAGCTCGTTCTTTGAATCAAAGTTGGCACAAGTTACTATCTAAAATCTTTTATCTTTGACATATTGTCTGACATATTGTCTGAATCTTGGTGTACCTCTTATCTTGCTTTCGCTTGAGTCCATTTAAAGCATCTTTATTCCATTAACAATTTTGTCCGTAAGTGAACCCATACGTGTTTGGGGCATGGGTCTTTTTTAGCTCACCTGGCCCGAAGGGCCAAGTGAGCTTTTCTCATCACTTTGCGTCCATCGTCGTCGTCATTTTTCGTCCGGCGTCGTCTGTTAACTTTTACAAAAATCTTCTCCTCTGAAACTACTGGGTCAAATGTAACCAAACTTGGCCACAATCATCATTGGGGTATTTAGTTTAAAAAAATTTTGCCGTTTTTGGTTATTATCTTGAATATTATTATAGATAGAGATAAACTGTAAACAGCAATAATGTTCAGCAAAGTAAGATCTACAAATAAGTCAACTTGACCAAAATGGTCAGTTGACCCTTAAGGAGTTATTGCCCTTTATAGTCAATTTTAACCATTTTTCGTAAATTTTGTAATCTTTACAAAATCTTCTCCTCTGAAACTACTAAGACAAATTTAACCAAACTTGTCCACAATCATCATTAGGGTATCTAGTTTAAAAAATATGTCCTATGACCCCATGCGAACCAAGATGGCTGACATGGCTAAAAAATAGTACATAGGGTAAAATGCAGTTTTTGGCTCATATCTCTGAAACCAAAGCATTTAGAGCAAATCTGACGAGAATAAAATTGTTCATTAGGTCAAGATCTATCTGCCCTGATATTTTTTAGACCAATCAGGCAACACGTTGTTGGGTTGCTGCCCCTGAATTGGTAATTTTAAGAAAACTTTGCACCTTTTGGTTATTATCTTGAATATTATTATAGATAGAGATAAACTGTAAACAGCAATAATGTACAGCAAAGTAAGATCTACAAATAAGTCAACATGACCAAAACTGTCAATTGACCCTTAAGGAGTTATTGCCCTTTATAATCAATTTTTACAATTTTCATAAATTTTGTAAATTTTGTAAATTTTACAAAATATTTTCCACTGTAACTACTGGGCCAAGTTCATTATAGATAGAGATAATTGTAAGCAGCAAGAATGTTCAGTAAAGTAAGATCTACAAACACATCACCATCACCAAAACACAATTTTGTCATGAATCCATCTGTGTCCTTTGTTTAATATGCACATAGACCAAGGTGAGCAACACAGGCTCTTTAGAGCCTCTAGTTTCTTTTCCCCACGGTGTTTAGATTAGTTTTCTTTATTTCTTCTAATTGTCCCCCGCGCAACATGTTGCCTTGTGAGCGCTTTCATGTGTACAATTCTTGCCAGATTTTTATGGAATTTATATTATGGGTTTATATCATCAATGTCTTGGACAAATTCGAAAATCAATGTCGATCAATTATTTTAAAAAGAGTTATACCCCTTGGAAGTATTAACTATATGGAAAATTGCATTGTTAACGCTCTCATCTGTACAATTCTTGCCAGAATTTTATGAAACTTAAGTCATAGGTTTATATCAGCAATGTCTTTGACACTTTGGAAAATAAGTGCGCATCAAATATTTATCATAGTTATTGCCCTTGTACCTTGGATAGATTAAACATGTGGAATGCGGGGAACACTGGTTTTCTTGCTCCTTTTCATACAATTTTACAATAACAGTAGTTTATATGTGCTGCCCATGTATTCTTATTTTCTACAAACGAATAGAGGGCAGTATGTACATATAAACTACTAACAGGCTATTATTTGAACTTGGAATTATTTTTAATTATGGAATTTGCATTACTTCTTGTGCTTGACATTTTTAATGAATTCCATGTTTATTCTGTATTATAATGTTTTGAGTGGCGCATAACACTTTCCATACAATGTATTTTGTTTAGATAGTGTTGTGCACGGCACAGTACATTCTATTGAAAATGTGCTATATTCTTTGTAATAAAAAGTGTTGTGCGCCGCACAGAACATTAAAATACAGAATAAACATAAAATTTATTAAAAATCTCAAGCACAAGAAATTATGCAAATTCCATAATTAAAAATAATTCCAAGTTCAAGTAATAGCCTGTTTACTGTACTTGTAAAATCTTATAAATAGGAGCATGGACGAATTAAATGACTAAAATAATATGAAATAGTTAAAAAAAAATAATTTACTAAAAACTGAAGCTTAATACCCTATTTTCAGTGGTATCCGTTTAATTTATTCACATTTTATCTATACCTCGGGATGTTTTAGAGCTTGTACCGAGTCTTTTGCTTAAGACCCTATTTTCAGTGATTAATAGGTTAGACATGTCAACTTCTGAAAGGTGAAAATAATAGGAGATAATAAACCTGCTCCGATTCTTGATCTAACTCTGATTTGTAATAGGTCAAACAGCAATTCATTGGAGAAGCATCATTAGGAAGCCATATGCTGCAACTGTGACTACTGTAAATGTGTTATAGAAGAGGGACGAAAGATACCAGAGGGACAGTCAAACTCATAGATCGAAAACAAACTGACAACGCCATGGCCAAAAATAAAAAGACAAACAGACAAACAATAGTACAAATGACACAACATAGAAAACTAAAGACTAAGCAACACGAACCCCACCAAAAACTGGGGGTGATCTCAGTAGTAGTAGTCTCAGGCTGCATGGAGAACATCTAAATGGTCAATAAGTTGCATATAAGGATATTTTTGTTGCAAAATGTTGAAGGAAAGCATTTAAGTACCATTGAAAAAGAGTAGTTGTAGAGTGTCATTAGTTTACATAGGTTGGCAAGAAAATGACATTTTTCAATTATTGCATAATACAGCCTAAACCTTTATGAACCATTCAACTTTATATCAAAATATATGGAAAAATAACAAGTAATACCTGTATAGGTTTTGTTCATATAAAAGAAACAGACCTGTCTGATTAGTATTATTTTCAGACCTGTTTGATGAGTATTATTTTCAAAATCACAAAATTTACTTTCCTTTCTGGCTTTATTTCGTAATGTATTGAGAAATTTAAGTCATCCTCAATACCCGAAAATAAACTAAACAATCTTTACAATATGAAACATTTAAGAGTAAGTAAAATATATAAAATGTATTGTAAAATTTATTGTATAACTATAAGTCGGCCAAGGACAACTGGATTAAAAAAAATAATTTTTGATGTCATGAGTTGTTGGAATTTGATTTTGAGTTAATTCCCCTTGTCCATGGTGTGAATTTCTAAAGTTTAATTGAACACAATGAATATAGAGTTATCTTTCTTGGTATATAATTTGCTTGAATTTGTCTGAATAAAGTACACATGTCATGTATATTTTGTTGTTTTGTTACTTTATATCTGACATATATATAGACTTTCACTTAACATACTATTTATTGTTTTTTTTTTTTAAAGATTTACATCACTGTAAACTATCGTATCGACATTCAATAAAGCTTTCATTGAAATATGACTTAATTTGTTTAAGATACACTCAAATTTTCTCTGTGGATATTTTTGTTCAAACATTGTATTTCTTTATATAGCTAGTTACTGTCTGATTATTATCAACCTTGCAACTTAAATTTAGGTATGAAATTTCAAAAGAAATGATAAAATTCTTATATATATGATCTTTTTTTCTTATTCTTTTTACAAATATTGGTGCTGATACATGTATGCATTTATGGCCCAAGCATATGTTCCAAAAAATATATGTAGTATTTATGGATGAATATAAGTTAATGCTTTCCTACCAACAACTGTCTTGATTGTCCTATCAAATGTACTTTTTTTAGACCGAAGTTTAAAACCTTCCACATACTTTCAAGATGTAGAGCAGCAGCAAAAGTAGTATTCCTTCGATAAATTATTGTTCTGGTAGTATTGTAGAATGGAAATTTCTGAAACTTCCAACACAAACAAATCAGAGCATTTTAATGAATTATAACAGTACTAAGAATGTCAGACTGAGATTATGTAACAAAATATCAAGCTGGAGATATTCCCTTAGTCTATGTTGTATGCCATTTAATGTATAGAATTGTCTCATTTTAACAAGATAGCAACCATATCTGTGGTAAAGTGGTAGCATGCTTACCTCGAATGTGGGAGGTCATCCCTGGCGGATCAAACCATAGACTTAAAATCAAAATTTGTTTTTGCTGTTTCTCTGCTTAAAATGCTGCATTTAGGAGTAAAAGCCAAGACTATACTCAGAGTCAGAATAGTGTGTCCAGGTAGGGTGACATGTCTTCCTGCAGACTGTGAACAAGCATGTTAAAAAATCTGGCTCAGCTCTTTGGTCTAGTAAAGAACACGGTTCATATTCATTTCACATTAATATGTTCCTGATATGCATGTAATGTTTGCCACTGGATATTAAACACCAATTTATCATCATTAAAATGAAAGCTATGTGATGAAGATTGTTTGTCATTACAATGAAAGCTATGTGATGAAGATTGTTTGTCATTACAATGAAGGCTATGTGATGAAGATTGTTTGTCATTACAATGAAAGCTATGTGATGAAGATTGTTTGTCATTACAATGAAAGCTATGTGATGAAGATTGTTTGTCATTACAATGAAAGCTATTTGATGAAGATTGTTTGTCATTACAATGAAAGCTATGTGATGAAGATTGTTTGTCATTAAAATGAAAGCTATGTGATGAAGATTGTTTGTCATCACAATGAAAGCTATGTGATGAAGATTGTTTGTCATTAAAATGAAAGCTATGTGATGAAGATTGTTTGTCATTAAAATGAAAGCTGTGTGATGAAGATTGTTTGTCATTAAAAGGAAAGCTATGTGATGAAGATTGTTTGTCATTAAAAGGAAAGCTATGTGATGAAGATTGTTTGTCATTAAAATGAAAGCTGTTTGATGAAGATTGTTTGTCATTAAAAGGAAAGCTATGTGATGAAGATTGTTTGTCATTAAAAGGAAAGCTATGTGATGAAGATTGTTTGTCATTAAAATGATGCTGTTTGATGAAGTCATTAAAAGGAAAGCTATGTGATGAAGATTGTTTGTCATTAAAAGGAAAGCTATGTGATGAAGATTGTTTGTCATTAAAATGAAAGCTGTTTGATGAAGATTGTTTGTCATTAAAAGGAAATGTGATGAAGATTGTTTGTCATTAAAAGGAAAGCTATGATGAAGATTGTTTGTCATTAAAAGGAAAGCTATGTGATGAAGATTGTTTGTCATTAAAATGAAAGCTGTTTGATGAAGATTGTTTGTCATTAAAAGGAAAGCTATGTGATGAAGATTGTTTGTCATTAAAATGAAAGCTGTTTGATGAAGATTGTTTGTCATTAAAATGAAAGCTATTTGATGAAGATTGTTTGTCAATGAAAGCTATGTGATGAAGATTGTTTGTCAATGAAAGCTATGTGATGAAGATTGTTTGTCAATGAAAGCTATTTGATGAAGATTGTTTGTCATTAAGAGGAAAGCTGTTTGATGAAGATTGTTTGTTAGTTTTGTTAATGGAGTATTTTGGTACAAGGAAAATGTAGTGATTTTAATAAACTTGTTTTGATTGGATTCTTAACGTTTCATAAAATAGAAAATATAGTTGTTTGTTAGACTTTCACTCTCTTTTATGTTTAACTAAGAGCATATCTTTGACAGTCTCTGTTGAATATATTCATGACTCTTTTAGACTTGGGGCCATTTAGAGTTGTACATATTATATTGACTCATTTTTATTGTTGAAGACCATATGTTATGGTATATCATTGGACTGCTGTATCATTGACATATACCCATGTCAATACCTGTTGTGCTCACTGGATTAACCAATAGAATTGAACATAGATTTCTGAGGGGAAAAAAATGTATTGGTCTGAAATTTTTGTTTGACTAAATGTTCTAATTACTGCTTATAGTCATATTTAATACTTTTTTAGCTTTAAATTTTATTTTTTAATTTAAACTATAAATTAAGATTTTCCTTATCTTTCTCCTGTTTTGGTAGATTTGATGTCTTCAGACCATATGTTTAGGATGATAATAAAGATTTAGTTTCTTTGTCTTTGAAAAAAAAACTGAGTATAAAATAAAGGATATGGTGGTACAGATGTACATACAGCTGTATACAACACTGATTTATAATAAATCTCATATTATAGTATCATTTCTCTTCTACAGCTGTAAACTAACATATTAAATTGACAATTTCCTACTATTTGTTTAAAATCTGTCAAATTAAATACTCTATTTAACTATATCAGGTTTTAATTGGCATCATATGAGAAGTTTTAAAAATATTTACATTTGGTACTGTTATTTTTATGGTTATAAAAGACGATTATTTGTGTTTTGGAGGATTAATTTATTGTTTTATGTATTCTATTATTGTGTATTAGGTCTAATGTATTTGATAACATTGTGTTTTATGTATTCTATTATTGTGTATTAGGTCTAATGTATTTGATAACATTGACTTATAAACAGAAAATTTAAACTTATTATATTGAAAAATATATCAAATGATGAAGTATTGTAGAATATTTTATATAATGTGATGGAGAGGAATGGAGAAATTTGTGTGAATATTATACTTACCGGTATTATGTGGTCATTGCTAAAAATATTTTTAATGATGGAGGACCAGATAAAATTTGAATGCTGCGTAGAAGGTTTTTTGTTTATCAGGATTGTTTTAATTTGTAGGCAACAGAACTACATCCAGCTGATATAAATGGAAAAGCTGATCCGTATCTTGTCATCCGACTGGGAAATAATACTGTTAATGATAAGGAAAACTATATCTCCAAACAACTTAATCCTGTGTTTGGCAAGTAAGTACCAAACTTATTTAAGTCTGTGTTTGGCACAAATGTTTATTTCTGTTGTTAATGGTAGCTTGTACTACATGTTAAATATGTTTTTTTTTCAAAACTTTTGGGAAAGGAATTTGGAGATTTTTTGTTTCAGTAATCTAGAAACTCTATTTTTCCAAAAAATATTTGACTATATTGTTTTTTAATTGGTGCTCTTTTTCATCTTTTGTGTGTAAGGTCTAAGTGTAAATATTTAAATAGGATATATTTCTACAGTTAATGGTAGCTTGTACTACATACTGAACCTGCTTTTCATGGACTTTGGGAATGGTATTCAGAGATTTTTTGTTACAGTTATCCAGAAACCATATTTAAAAAAAAATATCACTATAGAATGTAATTTTTTTAACAAATAATGCCAATTTTTTTGTGTTTATGTCTTGGTGCAGAATAAAATCTGCACATACGTTTAAGAGTTTTTTTGTTTCATGAACAAAAATGAATAAGTACATTCACTCTAACTTATCTAAACTTGATATGAAAAAGTAAGAAAGTAAAAAAAAAGTGTTTTTCAACTCATGAACAATTAGGTAATAAAGAAACAATTCTTTTGATTAAAATATTGCTTCTTTTTTTTCATTTTTGCAAAATAAATACCTTGTTTTATTTTATTGTTATATTGTTATTTATTTTCATTTGAACATATTGCATTCACAATTGAAAGAAACCTATAACCTAGCTACATTGGTTCTTCTACTTACTTAGTAATTTTAATTTAATTAATTACATTTACACTATAAAGAACTTTAAACCTATCAAACTATTTCCCATGACTACAAAAATCTGTCCATATGGAAATAATAAATGAACACTTCAACTTGTAAAGTGGGACCTGTTGTGGTCTGATGTGCCTCGTTTCTCATAATTAATTTATAAATTAATTTGTAGTGGACACTGAATATAAGAATGACTATGTATAATTTTAATGAGGCATTTGATTGACAGGTCTCTTTGAAGATAAATATTTTCTTAAGAATTGTTGATTGACAATGGTATTAGTATGTTCAGCCCACTTTTGCACTGTTAAAGATTTCTGCACAAATGTTATAAATACATGAAAACCAAAAAAAAAAAAAAATATAAGGCTTTCCGTAACCTGTATGATTTCATTTTTATCCAGTCTGATTAAAACCAGCCCCAACTATCCACTTGCGTTTGCCACGCAAGTGGATAATGGGGGCTGGTTTTTATCTTATTTTTTATTTTTGCATTTCTTTTATTGAAAATACTTATTTAGCCTCTATAAATTGATTAAGAACTTGCTTAAAGGAGAGTAAGTAATAATTCCAGTATTTTTGTTCAGATGGTATAACTAATCCATTATGAAAAAACTATGCATGGTCATTTTCAAAATTCTATATACACTACTTGGAAATTTGATGCAGAACTACAGCAGCAAGAAAGTAGAAAACATGTCGAAAATTCTTCATCATTTGTCATACTGTATATGCTAAATGTAGCACAAAAAAAAATGTCCAAGTTGTTTTAACAATAATTAATCTACGAGGACATTTGTAAAAGTACCATTATATTCATCCATAAAGCCATCTTTTATTCCTTATTTCCATTTTATTTTAAATAATTACATATTATCTTTACCTATGCTTTATTATACAGAAAATTTATTCGTAAAAGCTCTTATGAATTTTTCAACTAAAACATGCAAAATTTGTATATTTAATGTAAAAGATAATCAGTAAGTATTTTACATTTGGCTTCATCTAATATATATGTGAATTAATAGAAAAAAGTTCACCAATGGATGTTTTACTCATAAATCTTTACTGATTTACAAGAAAGGAAGAATAAGCTTGATATTCACAAAAATATTAGAATCACTAATAAATAATGACCACTTTAGTATTTCTAAATAAACATTTAGCCATATCATTTTATTTATGCAGTGCAGACCAGGGTCCTATACAACTGATACAAATGTTCTGGGAAATTTTAAAATATAAAGTAAATGTCTAGATTTTTTCCAAAATTGTATAATTTTTTCCTTTTTCTCTGATCAAAGAATAACATCATGGTGACTTTCAAAGGGCACTAACAACATTCAACAGATGCTGGGAAATTTTCATAATAAATGAGAAAACTTTAACAATGTTGTTTTAAGAGTTAAATAAATATTGATGTACAGATAGTAAGATGGAGTGGTACAAGTGGTGGTACCCACAGGTGGTGCTTTGTTTATTTCTAGATTCTTTGGTAAATGACTTCATCAGAAAACATAGTGTTGGAATGTTCACTATTTTTTCACCCTGTTGTAGTTTTTTAGACAGTTATATGTAAAAAAAGATTCCTTATTTTTGTTTTCAAAATTTAACATGCATAGCGATTTTCATAAAAATGAAAATTAAAACAACCAGCCTTTTTTTCTCATTTTCAGATTTGCACACAAATGTCACTAGCATCTTTAATCGTTATTGTTAGAATTATGTAAATTTTCCAGTTATTATCTTAAAAAAAGCAGGACATTTAATTTCTACAGTTTAAACTTCCGTTTTTAAATTCATATCTTTTAAGTTTCTTTCTAATATATTTTTTAATATGAGAATGTAATTTATCAGTTACATATTAAATAAACTTCTATATTGCCTAATATTTGTAAAAATTATCAAATATATATATATATATATACCGGTATATGAATATGAATATGTAATATAGGAAATAAAATAGATCAAACCATATATAATTTTTAATTATGGAATATGGATATATTCTGACGTCAATTACAAAATATAATGAATAAAAGAAAAGATAATTGAACTGTTTTGTAAATAATGTAAACTTTGCCTGATTTACATTTTCATTTGTAATGACGTCATAGTTTGTATGACTATGATAATGAATTAATTTATTTGATATGGTAATATCCTGTATTTCATATTATTTACAATTTGTCTTAGGCTTATTTGTTATCAGTTTTCTCAAATGACGGAAATTAAGCATATACGATAGCATTTACATATAAATCCACACTTATTGTTTAAAAATAGAATTAAAATTACTAATTGAAATGAATACTTTTGTCATGAAAATCAGTTTAGTCGCTAGATTTTGATATTGTCATAATTCTTTTAATATTTAAATATTTTTTTATTTTTCATTTTAGTCCTTATAAGATTATACTATCACTGGCATTTTACGAGATTGGTAAACTAATACCTATCTATTGTACTTTTACGAAAATTAATGGATTTTGGTCGCAACAATAGGTCTATTTATCACAATGTTTTATCTTAAATGCACATGAATTAGCATTATTCTAATGCATGTTAATAAAACACAATGAAGAGACAGTTTAATTATTTTCATGTCTATAAACCATGTTGTAAAAAACAATACCAAATTCTTCTGCTTATTCTAAATGTGAACTCAACAATGAAAAAACAACTCCGATAGCAAAATATAACAAAACCACATAACTTTCTGTAAAAGTCGGGGTTCTTCTGTCTTCTCAACTGTAATATTAAATTTAACCTTTTGAAAAAGGTTATGTCTACCATAAGCTCTGCCTTTTATGGTTTACGAAATTTAAAACGGTTATTTAATATTCAAATTTTCAAACTTCTTGGCCAAAAAATGACGGTAGTGACAATGGCGGCAGCGAAGTATAAAACGAGTAATGATCTATGCTGTGTAGATATCAGAGGTCAATATAAAATAAGGATTATATTCTACTAAATCCTGGAGTACACCTGGTAATATCACGCTATATTACGCTCAATTTAACCTAATCTTTATCTTTTCTATCTCCATCATTTAGAAATTAAACTGAATTAAACACAATACTTGAAACTTAAGTATCCTAATATTATTCTATTCTCATATAAATATTTATTTTGGAATTTACATCCTTTTATAGAATTATGTACAATTATATCATTATCATTCTGATTGCAAATTTGAAATCTAAATCAATTAAGTTTGAATTGTTAGCAATTTCATTATTATATATTTAGTATTTTAAGGATTTCTATTAAAACATATCTTGGTATTTTCGTTTTATTTGACCTGTTTTAAAATTTATCGATATATGAATACTTGGATCTCACACCTTTAGAATTCCTTTCAATTTTTTCTTCCAAGATTTGAAAAAAATGCAGGATTGACCAAAACATTAATTTTCCATGCTTTTACGATTTTCAAAGTAATAATCTCAAATAACGGTGAAATATTAAACCATTAAAATAGTTCACATTTTTTTGCTCCTAAATAATTTAAGACAGCAAAAAGAAATATTTCAGATATTTTTGAACATATTCACAATAGAAATGTAAGGTAGATTTTTAACTTTCCTTTTTTTCATGCATGTAAAATGTTACCTAAATGTAAGAATTGAACTGAAGCCTTAATTTGATCTGGTACCTTGATATAACTTGATGTAAGATTATTAGCTCCCAACAATTAAGTACTAATATTCTATATTCTTAAAAAGTGGTTTAAAAATCATCTTTTCCCTTCAACACTTTGGCTTTGTAGTGTATACTCTATCAAAGAGGATTAAAAATCATCCTTGTATATAACATGATACATGATAATCCACCGAGGTTACATATATCAGTATCATAGAAATATTTTTTAGATATACGTTTGAACAAATAATTTTGGTTATGTATGTACCTCATCTGAAATAAAAGTATCAAATCCTATAGACACATTCAATTGATATACATCATGGATAGTGTTTATATGACATAGTTGTAGAGGTTAAATATTTTTTTCCCTTTGTCATTCAGTCATTGATGTTTTTTATCTTTCATCATATTTTTAACACTTGGATACTACCTTCATTTTTAAGTGAATACCTTGCAAATTTAGATTAATTTCTTCTCTTATTGAATATTGGATGATTTAAGTAAGAAGAAAAAAATGAAAATGGGGAACCATATTTGGGGAAGGGACTTATTCTGCATATGGTTTCCACTGGTTATCATCAGATCCTACTGAATTTATACTTTTCAAAAAAAAACAATCAGTCAAAGTTCATGGATAACAAATTGGAGTTACCTTATAGAGTAGGCAGTATACTGGAGTTACCTTATAGAGTAGGTGGTATACTGGAGTTACCTTATAGAGTAGGCGGTATACTGGAGTTACCTTATAGAGTAGGCGGTATATTGAAGTTACCTTATAGAGTAGGCGGTATACTGGAGTTACCTTATAGAGTAGCCGGTATACTGGAGTTACCTTATAGAGTAGGCGGTATACTGGAGTTACCTTATAGAGTAGGCTGTATACTGGAGTTACCTTATAGAGTAGGCGGTATACTGGAGTTACCTTATAGAGTAGGCAGTATACTGGAGTTACCTTTTCAAAAAAAACAATCAGTCAAAGTTCATGGATAACAAACTTTGAAGGAAACCCAAACAAATACCACCTTATTATTATACACCCACCTATAGAGTAGGTGGTATACTGAAGTTACCTTATAGAGTAGGTGGTATACTGGAGTTACCTTATAGAGTAGGGGGTATACTGGAGTTACCTTATAGAGTAGGTGGTATACTGGAGTTACCTTATAGAGTAGGTGGTATACTGGAGTTACCTTGTAGAGTAGGGGGTATACTGGAGTTACCTTATAGAGTAGGCGGTATACTTGAGTTACCTTATAGAGTAGGCGGTATATTGAAGTTACCTTATAGAGTAGGCGGTATACTGGAGTTACCTTATAGAGTAGGCGGTATACTGGAGTTACCTTATAGAGTAGGCGGTATACTGGAGTTACCTTATAGAGTAGGTGGTATACTGGAGTTACCTTATAGAGTAGGCGGTATACTGGAGTTACCTTATAGAGTAGGCAGTATACTGGAGTTACCTTATAGAGTAGGTGGTATACTGGAGTTACCTTAACAGTCTGTTTATTTGTTTATCTAATAGAAAAGAAAGGATATGGGGCATCCATCCATGACACAAAATCAATATATTCACAGCAAAAAACACAAAAAGCGAAGGAATAGCCCTTTTATTGCTGTTCTTCATCTCACAGTCACAGGCCTTCAACACAAAGCAAAAAACCTCTCACCTCACTGCAATTTTATGACGACTCCTAGCACTGGTTTGAGCAGAATTCTTTGCAAACTGATGATCATGCCACAACTGTGAACTGAAGAGCTAAGCCATGGAGTAATATCAATAAAATAAATCTGGCAAAGAAGTCAAACATGTACTGTCATAATTTAGCCCCACAATCACACTGAAGTGTGTAAAAAACAATACAAATATTTATAAAAATAAGGAGATGAGGTATGATTGCCAATGAGACAACTATCCACCAAAGTTCAAATAAAGTGGATGTAAGCAATATAGGCAACCATACGGCCTTCAACAATGAGAAAAACCCATACCGTATAATCGGCTATAAAAGGCCCCTACATGAAAAATATGAAACAATTCAATTTAGAAAACTAAAGGCCTAATTTATAACAAAACAATTAACGAAAAACAAATATGACAGACATGAACCAACGACAACCACTGAACTATAGGCTCCTGATTTGGGACAGGCACATAAAGAATGTGGCGGGGTTGTTTAACATGTTTGTGAGCGCTCAACCCTCCCCATACCTGGGACAGTAATGTAACAGCACAAAATAAGAACAAACTATAAAAATCAGTTGAAAAAGGCTTAACTAATCAGATCGATAAAAATCAGAAAAAACAAACATAAACACAGACCGGACGTGGCAGGGTATTTATTTAGTTTGTTTGTCTGTCTGTCAATACCTTTAGTTACATATTACTCAGCTTCTAAAATAAAGGATTGATTTGAAAATTTCAGTATTGGACTATTTAATGTATAGTTGTACTGTGTGAGGGATTTTCAAGAGGTACCAAGCAGTCATTTCCTGTTTGATGATACTTTGAATTTTTACAATACCCACTGAGTATAGTTTCCTTTAATGTCTAACAATAAGTGGGGGTATAGTTTGAACTACATTACATGCAATTTATTGTAAGTCTTCTGAGTAGTCTAACATTACTTGCCATATTCTCTTCCACTTGAAAGAGAATTTACTCTTATGATCAGGTGGATTATCAGAAAAAAGTAGAAACCTAGCAATAGTTCTTTTGGAAGTTGGACTTCTATCTTTTTATTAATGTAATCAAGCATGAGGTGTGTAAGTTTAGTGGCTTATCTTCTTGTGTAAAATGTATTTTGATTAACTAAGTTTTAGTAACACTCATGGAAAAGATGAGAAGCTTGTAATTCAGATATCCGAAAATAAACAACCTTGAATATGTTATTTTTTTTGACAGTCTTACTATACAAATGATATTTTCAGATGTTTTGAGATGGAATCAACTTTTCCTATGGAATCCTTCCTTACTGTCCAAGTGTACGATTGGGATTTGGTTGGTATGGATGACTTGATTGGTGAGACCAAAATTGACCTTGAAAACAGATATTACAGTCGACATAGGGCCACTTGTGGCATTTCAAATAAATTTGAACTGTAAGTTTCATCTTAGTTTCTGTAATACATTTAATGATTATTTATGGGTTTTTTTTATTTATTGTTTGCAAGATTTTACTTAGTTTGATATGAGATTTAAGAAAGACATAAACAAAATTTAAATATATTTTAATTTATTTTAATATCATGACTCCTGTAACAAATCTGCCTTATATAAACAAGTTGCATGTAAACAGTATATGGTTATTTGATTTTTTCAATGATAGTGCTAGCTTTTCAGTTGGTGAAGATCCCAAGGGTTGACTTGTGTATATATAGATATTGTCATCCCTGGACTTCATCTGTCCACCATTAAGCCCTTTCTTATGTATGGGGTCTTTTTTGACTGTGTGATATGTATACATATGCAGTTTGGTTTGGAACAACAATTTTCATTGGACGTTGACAAATATTTTAAAGGGTTAGATTCCATATTCTATCAGTCTGTAACTAAGGAAAGCCACCCTTTTAAATTCCGAATTGTTTTTTGTATGTAATTTTTCAGAAAAAAAACCAAAAAAATACCGTTTTGTGCCTCAAAATCTTCTTTTTGTCAATATTTAAACCATTCAGAAGTGTATAAAAAGTATAAATACATCCAGTGTTTATGTTTGACATCGTGAGTATACCTATTCCTGTTTAGATGTAACAATTTCACAGACTTTTTCATTAATGGCATTTTAAAGCCAAAATATTTATTAAAATGGAATTTATTTTAATATGTGGCATTAGAATGGAGATAACTGTATTTTAAGCTTGGCCTTTTTAAAACTTGATTTTACTGTAGCAAATATTGGTTAACCTAGCTCTGCTACGTGTTACTAGGTTAACTCAATTTACGACAGTAACCTTGCAGAACCTACTTACCTTATTAATTGTTAATTTGTTCTCATCATGAATATGCATGAAATATTTGCCATTTGATGCAAGAAAGCAACAATTAATTAGTAAAATAGTTGGTTGTGTCTGCCATTTTCCAGACTGCTTTATTTGAATGCCCGTTAATCTAGTTTACATTCATAAATTTTAATCTTGAAACTTGTTATTTTGTTCTTTAATTTCATGTGCTTAAATTTTAGGAGTTTACTTAATGATGTTCTCTCCTCTGTTTCAAAATAACAAGGTTTTTAGTCCCCTACCGGCGAAGTCGAAGGGGACTTTAGGTTTGCACTCTGTCCGTCTGTCCGTCTGTCCATTCGTTAGTCCTGCAAATCAGTTTTCCACACTTCTTTTCTTTGTTCTTGAAGATATTGATTTGATATTTGGTATATAGTTTTATCATGACAAGTTACAGATCAAGTTCAAATTTTGTTCAGGTATGATGATTTAGTCCAGAGATATGGTCCATATCCATATACACAGAGTGCTATGTTATTTAAACCATATTTCTGTAATAAGGGAGATAACTCATTTTTTAAAAGACATTCTTTGGTAAATTGCCTTTTTGAAGAATTTTGTTGCAGGTTTGTTTGTTATTTTGTATAAACTAATTTTCTGAATGGTATGTATACATAATTTTTTTTTATGAAGTGAAATCCATTAATTAGATAATAATCTATTTTTATTAAGGTATATATTTCATTATATTACATGTGTAGATAAAAGTTGTTGACATTTTAAGGATAAGTTACAAATCTTTATTAGTTTGTGACAAATGAAAGAAAAACATTTTTATATTTGATTATAATTTGAAAATAGATATACATTGTATTACATCATATCTAATTTTAGAGGACTATTAATCATATCTAATGTTAGAGTGTTTTCCACACTTTTTTCATCATGCTTGAAGATATTGATTGATAATTGGTATATATAGTTTTATCATGACAAGTTACAGATCAAGTTCGAATTTCTGTTTCGGTCTGATAATTTTGTGCAGAGTTATGGTCCTTGGACTTGAAAAATTCACTCATATAATCAGTTTTACTCACTGTTTTTAATCAAGCATTGAAGATATTGACTTAATGATATTTTCTTTTTGTTTACACCATGACAAGTTATAGAACAAGTTAGCATTTTGTTCCAGTATAATGAATTTTTATCCAGTAGGGGACTATGTATTGCCATGCAATACTCTCAGAATGCTTGTTAAAATACTGTTATAAATTGATAGTATATAAATAAAGGAACTTAAAAAGCAGAAAACAGTGTCCTTGCTTTTGAGATATAAGCAATTAGAATTTGGTGGCAAATGATTTTCTCTAGATTTTTCATAGATTTAACATTGACACCTTTTTTCCTTTCAAAAACTTTGAAAAAATAACATGGATTTTAGAAGATTTTCAAAAATGTTTTTTTAAACTATATGTAATAAAATTATGAAAAGAAAAGTAGAGGTAAGCCGGGAAATTTTTAAAGGCACTACACATATTAAACTAGAGGATTCTGAATATCTGACAAAAAGTCATAAACAAGAGTAAAAAACATCCTTAAACATATCTGTCTTTAAAAAAGGGGTGGATATAGATATTATCAACCATGTAAACTGTGAGTTCTGAGTTTGCCTGTTAGACATACGTAATACGAACTAATGAGTTCTAAATCATATTTTAACACTGAACGTAACTACAGAAAGACTGGAGAGATGGTGATATCATGATCTTGTATTAATTCTATGATTTTGGTGACAATCTCAAATTGAAGATGGTTATTGCAATGGAACATAGGGTAAGGAAATCTATGATAAAGTGTTCATTAAACTGCATATTTAGCTAACTTTAATTATAAATTTTGAATAGATAAACTTTAATATTCCATTAATTGTGAATATTGATTTAGGTTAGAGAGATAAAAAGTGACAGACCAATATCATAAATCTATATTGACTTTTTTTAATCCATATTGTATAAGGGTGTGGTTAATTGATTCCCTAATGACGCTGCGAGGTATACCACTATTATCTATAAGTACATTTTATAGAATTTTACATAAATAAGTGACATTTTAATATTTCCCATTGTTGTTTTTTTATTAATTGATGAAGATATTGTTATTGACTTTCAGACAAACAATTCCTGTGACAAATTATTTATCTTTCCTCCTCAGTCAGTACCCAGCACAAATTGTACAAGAAAATGTGTTTGAATAATTTGGAAGTCGGGATAATCTGAAAAGGCTATTTATTATATAACAGAAATGATAGTAATTTTTTATTGTGTATAGATGTATTGTCTAAGCTTTGATTGTTTTAGTGATTAATGCATTACAAGGATAGCTAACAATGCGGGACAATGCCGCTGGGACAACATGGCGTTTTAGATTGCAGGAGATTTAATTAACTAAATCCATCACCAAGCAATTGTAGTGATTAATATTTTAAAATTTTCAGGAAATAATATTTTCTATAAAATAACAATTGATGGGTCACTATAGGAAACTGTCTGAGCCTGGCTCTGTTTCTATTTACTTAATAATGCTTACATTAGGATATTCCTTTGAAGTGGATTTTTTACAAAGATTTCACCTTATTGATGTCAGGAGTTTGTATTGTACTTTGTGCAAATACTCACAAATGTTCATCCTTTTTTTGTTTGTTCACACAGTTACAGCTATTTGTTGTAGTTACAAAAGATCCCCCACAAACTTCTATAAGTTTCCTGTTGGTATGAAGTTAAACATCATATATAAAGTCTCTAAAGTATTAATAAAAACTCCAATAGTTCGGGAGGTAAGCCTCAGGTTTCAGCCTCATGGCTTTCCTTAGCAAAATCTTTTGTAATGATAACTATGACAAAAAAATACATTGCTTTACAAAAGCCAATGTTATAGACTAGAGATGTGAATGATGTAAAGTTATGTAAAGTTATAAGAAACATGTGTTTGTATGCTAGAACTGTTAATGTTTAGATTCTTTATTTCTTCTTCCCTTTTCTTTTCTCTACCTTTGGCTATTCCTTTACATCCCTTTTGGTAATATTGTTCTTCAATTGTTTAGGTCCTTTACATCCCTTTTGGTTATATTGCTCTTCAATTGTTTAGGTCCCTTTTCATTATATTGCACTTCAATTGTTTAGATCCCTATTGGTTATATTGCTCTTCAATTGTTTAGGTCCCTTTTCGTTATATTGCTCTTCAATTGTTTAGGTCCCTTTTGGTTATATTGCTCTTCAATTGTTTAGATCCCTATTGGTTATATTGCACTTCAATTGTTTAGATCCCTATTGGTTATATTGCTCTTCAATTGTTTAGGTCCCTTTTGGTTATATTGCTCTTCAATTGTTTAGATCCCTATTGGTTATATTGCTCTTCAATTGTTTAGCTCCTTTTGGTTTAATTGCTCTTCAATTGTTTAGGTCCCTTTTGGTTATATTGCACTTCAATTGTTTAGATCCCTATTGGTTATATTGCTCTTCAATTGTTTAGGTCCCTTTTGGTTATATTGCTCTTCAATTGTTTAGCTCCCTTTTGGTTTAATTGCTCTTCAATTGTTTAGGTCCCTTTTGGTTATATTACCCTTCAATTGTTTAGGTTCTTTACATCCTTGGCTAAATGTTTGGTTTTGAGCCTTTCTGATGAAGGTAATTTCAGAAAAGCACTCAAAAGCATAAAATTATTATGGTGTTATTTTCATTTACACTGATCTATATTGTGGCAATTGTTGTTACATCATTTACACTGATCTATATTGTGGCAATTGTTGTTACATCATTTACACTGATAATGTCTATATTGTGGCAATTGTTGTTACATCATTTACACTGATAACGTCTATATTGTGGCAATTGTTGTTACATCATTTACACTGATAACGTCTATATTGTGGCAATTGTTGTTACATCATTTACACTGATAACGTCTATATTGTGGCAATTGTTGTTACATCATTTACACTGATAACGTCTATATTGTGGCAATTGTTACATCATTTACACTGATAACGTCTATATTGTGGCAATTGTTGTTACATCATTTACACTGATAACGTCTATATTGTGGCAATTTTTATTACATCATTTACACTGATCTATAATGTGGCAATTGTTGTTACATCATTTACACTGATCTATAATGTGGCAATTGTTGTTACATCATTTACACTGATAATGTCTATATTGTGGCAATTGTTGTTACATCATTTACACTGATAATGTCTATATTGTGGCAATTGTTGTTACATCATTTACACTGATAATGTCTATATTGTTGCAATTGTTGTTACATCATTTACACTGATAAGGTCTATATTGTGGCAATTGTTGTTACATCATTAACACTGATCTATATTGTGGCAATTGTTGTTACATCATTTACACTGATAACATCTATATTGTGGCAATTGTTGTTACATCATTTACACTGATAACGTCTATATTGTGGCAATTTTTATTACATCATTTACACTGATCTATATTGTGGCAATTGTTGTTACATCATTTACACTGATAACGTCTATATTGTGGCAATTGTTGTTACATCATTTACACTGATAACGTCTATATTGTGGCAATTGTTGTTACATCATTTAACTGATAACGTCTATATTGTGGCAATTGTTGTTACATCATTTACACTGATAATGTCTATATTGTGGCAATTGTTGTTACATCATTTACACTGATCTATATTGTGGCAATTGTTGTTACATCATTTACACTGATAACGTCTTTATTGTGGCAATTGTTATTACATCATTTACACTGATCTATAATGTGGCAATTGTTGTTACATCATTTACACTGATCTATAATGTGGCAGTTGTTGTTACATCATTTACACTGATAATGTCTATATTGTGGCAATTGTTGTTACATCATTTACACTGATAATGTCTATATTGTGGCAATTGTTGTTACATCATTTACACTGATAATGTCTATATTGTTTCAATTGTTGTTACATCATTTACACTGATAAGGTCTATATTGTGGCAATTGTTGTTACATCATTAACACTGATCTATATTGTGGCAATTGTTGTTACATCATTTACACTGATAATGTCTATATTGTGGCAATTGTTGTTACATCATTTACACTGATAACATCTATATTGTGGCAATTGTTGTTACATCATTTACACTGATAATGTTTATATTGTGGCAATTGTTGTTACATCATTTACACTGATAACGTCTATATTGTGGCAATTGTTGTTACATCATTTACACTGATAACGTCTATATTGTGGCAATTGTTGTTACATCATTTACACTGATAACATCTGTAACGTGTAACGGCGATCAATGGATCCGTATCTGAATAAATCAGGATCTCAAGTGTTAAACTCAATTTTGTACCACAACCAGTTGTCCTATTCAAACAATTAACACACCCTTAAATTGATTCACAACGTAAAATATATACACAGCACAATGCACATAAATCAAAATGCAAGGTGAAGTACCTCATTCACAATGCATAAACACAATGTTTCATAATAAACTATATATACACAATGTCACTATGCAATCACTATGCAACATGTATCAGACCGATTTATTTACAATGTCACTAACAGATTACTATGCAACATGCATACGGCCCTTTATTACACAATGTCACCAACAGATTACTTTGCAACATGCATCAAGTAAATATCACACAAAACGTATGAACACAGAATCACATATATACAACTTCTATTTACAACGTCCACCAATATGTTGTATCACCTTGTTAGTCTGCAACTAACCACAATAACACAATGACACAATTACACATGCACAAATCCTTCAATGCACAAGGAATATATATATAAACACAGCTGAACTCACGCACTAACTATCCCTTTTATTTCCCGCACAATGAATATTATCCAAACTGGTACAAGCTTTAACACAGTACACTTTCACTAATACACTTCCACAATATTACAACTTGCAACATCAGCAAATATACACCTTATATTCTCACTAATACAAATCTATGAAGTATCCACACTTCCACATAGTACAACTTGCAACACCAGCAAGTATACACCTTGTATTCTCACTAATACAAATAACTTATTATATATATAAGTTTCACTTTATACATTGTATCACAATCACTATTGCAATATTCACATATAAATCCGAACACTATTTATATATATCCTTTGGAATCACTTAATTCACTCTACTTACCAGTTTGAAAATAATCCCTGATGTTATCACTTCAACGGTCCACATAAAACTGACAAAGTTTCTCTGTCTTGCGCTGGTTTATATACTACCATCTGGATCAGTCCATTAAACTTAAAGGGTGAAAATCAAGATTATACCAACTTTAGGGGTGTTTTAAGTAACAGATGGTGCTCCAACTATGGAAATAATTATATACATATAGAAACACAACTAACAGGAAAAGACAACTGGTATTTTACATCAAAATAAATGAACTATGACCGATTTTCGTTACACATCTATATTGTGGCAATTGTTGTTACATCATTTACACTGATAATGTCTATATTGTGGCAATTGTTGTTACATCATTTACACTGATAATGTCTATATTGTGGCAATTGTTGTTACATCATTTACACTGATCTATATTGTGGCAATTGTTGTTACATCATTTACACTGATAACGTCTTTATTGTGGCAATTGTTATTACATCATTTACACTGATCTATAATGTGGCAATTGTTGTTACATCATTTACACTGATCTATAATGTGGCAATTGTTGTTACATCATTTACACTGATAATGTCTATATTGTGGCAATTGTTACATCATTTACACTGATAATGTCTATATTGTGGCAATTGTTGTTACATCATTTACACTGATAATGTCTATATTGTGGCAATTGTTGTTACATCATTTACACTGATAACGTCTATATTGTGGCAATTGTTGTTACATCATTTACACTGATCTATATTGTGGCAATTGTTGTTACATCATTTACACTGATAACGTCTATATTGTGGCAATTGTTGTTACATCATTTAACTGATAACGTCTATATTGTGGCAATTGTTGTTACATCATTTACACTGATAACGTCTATATTGTGGCAATTGTTGTTACATCATTTACACTGATAACGTCTATATTATGGCAATTGTTGTTACATCATTTACACTGATAACATCTATATTGTGGCAATTGTTGTTACATCATTTCATTAAATAAAGAAGGCCATGATGATGAAGCTTCTGCAAATATTAGTATATAGTCTGATAGCCAAAAAGAGTACCACAACACCAAAAGTTAGTGAAAAAAGAATAATGAATAACAGTATTTTTATGCCAATACTATGAATCTTTATCATACACAATGCTAATTACCACAAAACTCAGATCAGATTTGAATTTTGGTGGTGTCACTTTTACCGTTCTAGAGTAATGCCCCTTTATAAATGGAAAAATTGCTGAATTTTTTGTTTCCATTCTCAAACTTTAGTTCGCCTCAACCAAACATTATGAAACTTATGCACAATGCTGATTACCACAAAACACAGATCAAGTGTGAATTTTGGTGGCGTCACTTTTACTGTTCTAGAGTTATGCCCCTTTACAAATGGAAAAATTGCTGAATTTTTTGTTTCCGTTCTTGAACTTAATTTGCCTCAACCAAATGTTCAACTTATACACAATGCTTATTACCACAAAACACAGATCAAGTTTGTTGGTGGCTTCATCAAGTTTGAATGTTGGTGGCCTCACTTTTACCGTTCTTGAGTTATGTCCCTTTATAATGTTATATGTAAGCAGGGGCATCATCTGTGTCCCATGGACACATTCCCCATTTATTTATTATTCTTTTTAGGAAAATTTTTCACAATTTATTATCCTGGGGCCTTTTATAACTTGGTATATGGTATAGGTTTTGCTCATTGTTAAAGGTTGATCAGTGACCTGAATTGTTTAGATCCTTGTCCTTTGGTTGACAGTTGTTTCTCCACAGCTTCATATTTCTTTGTAAGGTGTAGTGGAATAAAGAGATAGCAAAACCAAAACCTGATATAAAAATAGGAATAACTTCTTGAGTAGTAATAATAAGAATTCATGTCCACAGGACACCATACCCTCTTACACTATCATATTTCCATGTTCAGTGAACTGTGAAATTTACTCAAAACCCTAATTTGGGATATATTTTAAACAGTTCACCTAATATTGAACATGTATACTAAGTTTGGAGTTGTTGGATGTGGCCTAAAACTACCTTAAACATAACTTTAACCTGCCTAAACAAAACTTTAAATTGATACAAGGATGAAAGGATGTATGGATGCACAGACCAGAAAAAATAAAGCCACTCATAACCAAGGCATAAAAAAGTGTCATTGAGCACAACTAACAATAACATTCACTAGTAAGGCTACATAAGTAAAATTATTGTATATATAATCAGGTACATCCCAAATAAAACTTGCACTTTTTTGCCAGTTATGGATATCAATTATAAAGGAAACAGTATTTTTGTTTTTGTGTGCCGGAAATGATTTTTCTCCATTCATTTTAGAAGAGAACATTACAATGTCTATACCCTCAGCTAATTTCCTGTAGCATATTGCCGTACAGTGCTTGCTATCTATGACTCCTGACAACCGTTTGATAGAAAAAATCCATACATCATGTACAACAGGAAGTTCTGCTCGTCTTAATGTGCAATATCTGGAAATAAAAAGATAAATATTGGAATGGTCCTAAACATTCAGCCGTGATTGAAAGGTGCAACATGAAATACGGAAAAAGACAAATATTGGATGTGTATTCATGCAAACTAACTAACCGAAAGGAAATGAATTGTTGTTAATTTAAGATTAATGCCGTTTGACTGTTCTTTCATAGATTTGTTTTGTAATTATCAAGAAAGCCAAGTAAATCACGAAGATGGATTTATCAGTTTCTGATGCTTTTAACTCACCTGAATTAAATTGTTCTATCATCCAGATTAAATACAACAATGTACATGTAAAGCATTTTAACTTTTACTGTCTGTCATAATAAGTTATTGTTTTCTCTACGTTGGTCTCTCGTTTGTCATATTTCATGGTGAAAGAGATACAATATTTATATGGGAATGTAGGCATTTTGTTAAGATTAATTGCATCAGAATCATTTGGCACTGCATTGAAGAAAATTATATGTGATTAATTCGGTTTTCAACAACTAGAATATTAGCTGTTCATTTCTGTATGAGCTATATGCCATATATCTTTGCTTGATCATCTTTTTATAAACATGCTTACATTCATGTCATTTGGACTCTGGTGCATAGTTGTCTCATTGGCAATCATACAATATCTCCTTATTTTTGTAATAGTGATATAATCCCCTGATCTCATAACATCATATCCCGTCTATCTTCTAGTCTCGTAAAATCATAGCCTGGTAATCCCCCATCTCATAATCTGATAGGGGCCACTGTGGCCCAGTGGTCTAAGTAGTTCATCTTCAGTGATCCCTAGCCTGTCAACACTGAGGTTGTGAGATTGATTCCCACAAGTGGCACGTTGTACTTGACTCTGACCTTTGACTAGGAATGCCAGTTTGCCTGCCAAGGTTGTTGTTCTCTCAGTGTACTCAGCTTCCTCCACCAATGCCTGCCAAGGTTGTTGTTCTCTCAGTGTACTCAGCTTCCTCCACCAATGCCTGTCAAGGTTGTTGTTCTCTCAGTGTACTCAGCTTCCTCCACCAATGCCTGCCAAGGTTGTTGTTCTCTCAGTGTACTCAGCTTCCTCCACCAATGCCTGTCAATGTTGTTGTTCTCTCAGTGTACTCAGCTTCCTCCACCAATGCCTGCCAAGGTTGTTGTTCTCTCAGTGTACTCAGCTTCCTCCACCAATGCCTGCCAAGGTTGTTGTTCTCTCAGTGTACTCAGCTTCCTCCACCAATGCCTGTCAAGGTTGTTGTTCTCTCAGTGTACTCAGCTTCCTCCACCAATGCCTGTCAAGGTTGTTGTTCTCTCAGTGTACTCAGCTTCCTCCACCAATGCCTGTCAAGGTTGTTGTTCTCTCAGTGTACTCAGCTTCCTCCACCAATGCCTGCCAAGGTTGTTGTTCTCTCAGTGTACTCAGCTTCCTCCACCAATGCCTGTCAAGGTTGTTGTTCTCTCAGTGTACTCAGCTTCCTCCACCAATGCCTGTCAAGGTTGTTGTTCTCTCAGTGTACCTAGCTTCCTCCAACAACAAAAACTGGCCAACATGATATAGCCATGAGGGCACCACAAATCAATTAATAAATATATTAATAACCTCATAGCCTGATCAATATTCCCATTTTTATGAAATTTGTATCAAATTTATATATCAACAATGTTTTGGCACAATTGGAAAAAATCAGTGCTAACCAACTATTAAAGGAGTTATGCTCCTTGGAAATAAGATTTCGTCACTCTTTTCTACTTTAAGATCTTTTCCATTTCTTTTTGTTTTACAGGACTGGATACAATGCATGGAGAGATCCTTTGAAGCCTACCCAGGCATTAGCCAAGCTATGTAAGGATGGTAAAATAGATGGTCCCCATTACCAGCCAGGGAAAGTGCGAGTGGCTAATCGTATCTTTACACAGCCTATCCTGGCAAACGATGAGGAGGATGGTAAGGATTTTATTATTATACAAATTTGTTTAATTTAGTCATAGGTACTGGACCAGTATTGTTTGACAGAATTTTTACCTATAGAGACTAACAAAGTACAATAAACTTTAACCAACATTTGTTTGAGTGAATTATGTTTTTACATCATGAAACACTGAGACATGTCTGTACTCTTATTGTAAAACATGAAGTGGTTATAACAGAGTATTATGGCTTTTTCTATTAGATTATCTTGACCCAAATGAGTTTCTGATTAATGAATTGGTGCCCTGATTAATGACAGAACTGGTACCAATATGTTTTTAGTCAGGAAATATCCACAGACTGCTGAGGTTTGATTTTTCATACTGTTAATTAGATCAACATTTTGGAATTAGTTTTTTTTTTTCAATTGTGGTTTTATCAGGTTAAATGTTGTTCAGACCTAACAGGATCACATGTAGATTTAACATGATCAGCAGTTGTTTGGAAAATCAATTGTTAATCAAATGTTAAAGATGTTCAAAATTGCCAATAAAAAAAACTTAAACTCCCATTTCTTTATCACTCTGCAGCTTACAAATCTTAAATAGCTCCTTTAAATCAAAATGCATCCAAATATATATAAGTTACACTAAAAATATGCATAAGAATGGAGCATATCTGCTCTTATTCATCTAGGTTTTTTTTATCTAAATCTTAGGATGTTACAACAACATCGCTTTAAAAAAACCTATTTAAGCTGCAATGTAAAGAGGAGATTCTTTTCTGGTATTATAGGAGTTTTAAGCAGTGTTTTAAGGTTTATTTACACATCTTTCTTTGTTATAAATGTTACTAATATTTTGATGTGTCTAGGTTTTGTCATCTGAAATGTCTTATATTTGTGTATAACATTGTTTGATAGCAATGATAGCATAAAGATATATGTAGTATAAACTATAGGTTCAGACAATGAATACTGCACCCCATTGTGAAGGGAAGGATTGTCCAAGTATTTTTTTGTCTTGTCTGTGACGAAAGTTAAAAGTTGCAGAAAGCGAGACAAAGGGATTGCTTTTCTGGCTCCGGCTCCGGCGTCAACAATTGTTCAGTTTTCTGCTTAAGTTAGTTTGATAGGAACTACTTGTGATAGATCATTGATATTTACTATGAAGTTGCACTACTATCAGTACATATCAGTTTGATGACTATTTTGAGGCCTTGCCCCCTAAATCATGGTCCAGTAACTTTGAATTAATTAGCAATTTTCAATGTTCAGTTTTTCTGCTTAAGTCAGCTTGATAAGAACTACTTGTGATAGATCAATGATATTTTGTATAAAGTTGCATTACTATCAGTACATATCAGTTTGATGACTATTTGGAGGCCCTGTCCCCTAGGACATGGTCCAGTGACTTTGAATTAATTTCCAATTTTCTGCTTAAGTTATATTGGTAGGAACTACTTACAATAAACAAAGATATTTTTCTATAAAGTTTCATTACTGTCTGTACATCTCAGTTTGTGGACCATTTTCAGGCCCTGCCCACTAGATCATAGTTCAGTGAGCAATGTTGCTGTCCATCAGATTGTCTGTTTCTTAATTTTATGCCAATAGGCGAAACATATCTTTGTGTCAACAGTTTATTTAATTTAGACTTTTAAAAGAATGGCTAAGTTTGACTAGAGTTTAGGAGTAGGGTCTGAGCTGTCATATTTGAAATTCATAGTCCAACATTTGTTATAATAAGTATGATGTAGGATGTAAAAGTTAGAATAATGATACCAATGAATAAATCATGATTTACAAGATACTATGACACAGCAGAATTTTAAAATGACATGAGGAAGAAATAAATTGTCAGAAGATGAAGTGTTGTATCTTCCTTGTTCATCTTCTTTTCCTTGTTTCTTTAAAAAAAATATAAAGACCAGTTTTAATGACTTGCATAATGCTATTATCATTGACAAATATCCTACTGTGGAACAATACAGATACTCCAATTTCATTTCCAGGAATTAAAAAAAAAAATTCTATATTTAGATTATTATAATAGATAGGAAGTATTGTGAAATTTCAGTTTCTATTTCATTCAGAAATGCCATTAAAGAGTGAAAAAAAAGGACTTATAACTACAAAAGGAAGTAACAAAAAGCACAGAAACCAATTAAATGTTCTTTTTTTTCTTCTTGTCTATTTTTAAATAGACTTCCTTTTTGTCTAGTCTGTGAGGAAAGTCGTGGAAATAAGACAAAAGCGATCCTACATGTTCAGTCTGTGGTTAAAGTTGTTTTTTTTTATATTTTTTTTTTTATAACACCAATAACTTTGCCAAGTCTTCATGGAATATAATGAAATTTTGACATAATCTTCTTCATGATCAAAAATAAAATCTTGTATGCAGAGAAAATTTTGAAACCATTTTTTTTTTCATTTTTCTGTATTTTACTGATCAATGGACTGATCAGCGGAATTAACTTTGCAGTTAATACTAACAGTCTTTATTTTAGACATCAATCACTTTATCAAATCTTTAAAGGGGCATTAGCTATGAGATATGAAAAAAATTAGAATATGATGGGTTTTTTTTTGTTCAATCATGAATAAAAGTGAAATAATGAAATAATAATATAGTTTTACCCTTGTCCGTCATTCTGTCATTCCGTCACCAAACCATTATACAGATTTTTTTCTAAATGCCTTCAGATATTGGGCAAATTTTTGGTATGTGAGTTAACCATGATGAGTTACAGATCAAGTTTAAGTTTCGTTCCACTCTGCTAATTTTTGCCTAAATTACGGGCTTTGGACTTTGATAAATTGTTGAAAATCACAGTTATACAGACTTTTTTTCTAAACGCCTTCAGATATTGGGCTGATTTTTGGTTTGTAAGTTAACCATGATGAGTTACAGATCAAGTTTAAGATTCATTACACTCTGCTAATTTTTGCCGAAATTACGGGCTTTGGACTTTGATAATTTGTTTAAAATCACAGTTATACCGACTTTTTTTCTATACGCCTTCAGATTTTGCGCTGATTTTTGATATGTGAGTCTACCATGATGAGTTACAGATCAAGTTTATGTTTTGTTCCGATATGCTGATTTTCATGTCGTTTCAACACATCATCAGAACATCCACTTCCTGTTTGCTGATAGTTTGAAATTTAACTACTCATTGATCAAGGAAATTTTTCATCAAACTGGTATTGGTCTTGAGAGCTGGATACTATCCATGCATGTTTGTGTCCACATGTGTTGTTAAAATTGCATTTTTTAAAACTTTTTGAGACGGGGCCATTCGTGTCGTTCCGACACATCTAGTTTTAACCTATGATATGAAATCAAACAGACCTACAAAAGTCCAATTGCATGAGGTCGCTATCTATTTATATTTATGTTTATGTTTTTATCGGGTTATGTGACCGTCGGCAGTCTTCGGAGGTCATCTCGCTGGTTAATTAGATGGCGTCTAGACTTAAATACACATGAAATTCTGATATATATTATGGAGTACATGCATTGTTGTTTATTTCAGACTCATTGTAATTTGGATATACGTTTTAGTATGTTATAAATCAAATATGAGAATTTGAGTCAAATCGATGATCATGTATTTGACAGCTAATGCCCCTTTAATAAATGTTATGAAACTTGAACAGAAACTTTTTCACCATCAAGAAATAGCAATTGATAAAAAAAAAATTTTTTTTTTACATCTTTACCTTATTTTACTGATAAATTGGCAGTCAACAATACACTTTTAAACTGACGGTAGCAATCGCAGGTGACACAAGATTCCTTTTAACCCCTACATTTTTTATCTTTGTATAAGTGATGAGTCACTAGTCATACACTACTATGTGATAAGTCATTAGCCATACACTGCTGAGTGATGGACTAGCATTTACAGACTGCTAGGTGATCATCCACTAGTCATACTCTGCTAGGTAAAATTCACTAGTCATACACTGCTAGGTGATCATCCATTAGTCATACACTGCTAGGTGATCATTCATTAGTCATACACTGCTAGGTGATTACCCACTAGTCGTACACTGCTAGGTGATCATCCACTAGTCATACACTGCTAAGTGATCATCCACTAGTCGTACATTGCTAGGTGATCATCCACTAGTCATACACTGCTAGGTGATCATCCACTAGTCATACATTGCTAGGTGATCATTCACTAGGCATACACTGCTAGGTGATCATCCACTTGCTAGGTGACCATCCACTAGTCATACACTGCTAGGTGATCATCCACTAGCCATACACTGCTAGGTGATCATCCACTAGTCATACACTGCTAGGTTAAAGTCACTAGCCATACACTTCTGGGTGATAAGCCACTAGCCATACACTGCTAAGTGTTAAGTCACTAGCCATACACTGCTAGGTGATAAGTCACTAGCCATACACTTCTGGGTGATAAGTCACTAGCCATGCACTGTTAAGTGATACCTCACAAGTCATACACTGCTAGGCGATAAGTCACTAGCAATACACTGCTGGGTTGTAGGTCACTATACATACACTGCTAGGTGATAAGTAATAGGCCATACTCTGCTACATGATAAGTCACTAGCTATACACTGCTGGGTGATAATTCACTAGACATATACTACTGTGTGATAAGTCACTAGACATACACTCCTAGGTGATAAGTTACTAGCCATACACTGATAGGTGATAAGTCACTAGCCATACACTGCTAGGTGATAAGTTACTAGCCATACACATCTGGGTGATAAGTCACTTGCCATATACTGCAGGGTGATAAGTCACTAGCCATACACTTCTGGGTGATAAGTCACTAGCCATGCACTGTTAAGTGATATGTCACAAGTCATACACTGCTAGGTGATAAGTAACAAGCCATACACTGCTAGGTGATAAGTCACAAGCCATACACTGCTAGATGATAAATTAAGTCACTAGCCATACACTGCTAGGTGATGGGCTAACAGTTAGGTGATAAGCCACCATTAGTACACTGCTTGGTGATCATCCACTAGTCATATACTACCAAGTGGTCAACCAGAAGTCATAAACAATTTGGTTGCTGGGTAATAGGCCAACAGATATACACTGGCTGTTGCCAGGACAATTTATATACATTGCTGGGTGATAACCCAACAGCCATACTCAGATGAAAAGCCTTCACTTACATTCTGCTAGGTGATAACCCAACAGCCATACTCAGATGAAAACCTTCACTTACATTCTGCTAGGTGATAAGCCAACAGCCATACTCAGATGAAAAGCCTTCACTTACATTCAGCTAGGTGATAACCCAACATTCATACTCAGATGAAAAACCTTCACTTACATTCTGCTAGGTGATAAGCCAACAGCCATTCTCAGATGAAAAGCCTTCACTTACATTCTGCTAGGTGATAACCCAACAGCCATACTCAGATGAAAAACCTTCACTTACATTCTGCTAGGTGATAACCCAACAGTCATACTCAGATGAAAAACCTTCACTTACATTCTGCTAGGTGATAACCCAACAGTCATACTCAGATGAAAAACCTTCACTTACATTCTGCTAGGTGATAAGCCAACAGCCATACTCAGATGAAAAGCCTTCACTTACATTCAGCTAGGTGATAACCCAACAGTCATACTCAGATGAAAAACCTTCACTTACATTCTGCTAGGTGATAAGCCAACAGCCATACTCAGATGAAAAACCTTCACTTACATTCTGCTAGGTGATAAGCCAACAGCCATACTCAGATGAAAAACCTTCACTTACATTCTGCTAGGTGATAAGCCAACAGCCATACTCAGATGAACAGCCTTCACTTATATTTTGCTAGGTGATAACCCGACAGCCATACTCAGATGAAAAATCTTCACTTACATTCTGCTAGGTGATAAGCCAACAGCCATACTCAGATGAAAAACCTTCACTTACATTCTGCTAGGTGATAACCCAACAGCCATACTCAGATGAAAAACCTTCATTTACATTCTGCTAGGTGATAAGCCAACAGCCATACTCAGATGAAAAAAACCTTCACTTACATTCTGCTAGGTGATAACCCAACAGCCATACTCAGATGAAAAACCTTCACTTACATTCTGCTAGGTGATAAGCCAACAGCCATACTCAGATGAACAGCTTTCACTTATATTTTGCTAGGTGATAACCCAACAGCCATACTCAGATGAAAAGCCTTCACTTACATTCTGCTAGGTGATAACCCAACAGTCATACTCAGATGAACATCCTTCACTTATATTTTGCTAGGTGATAAGCCAAAAGCAATTACTCAATATTTGATTTCTTGGATTCATTATTCTATAATTACATTTAAGGAAATATTGTCATGATTATTATAAAATAGTAATCAATTAACTGTCAGTTGTAAAATGTTATATTGTATTGAATGTTTTTGTTGTAGGGGCAACAAGCCAGGAAGAAAACCTTGCTTTATCAGTATTAAAGCATTGGGAAGAAATACCAAAAGTTGGTTGTAAATTGGTTCCAGAACACATAGAAACCAGGCCACTTTATAACCCTGACAAACCAGGCATTGAACAGGTATTTTGTCGACTGGTCCCAGAGCACATAGAAACAACACCTCATAATACATTTAATTTATACTCCACGCAACAGTTTTGCATAGGGAATAATGTTGTTGACCTATCCATCACTCTGTCAGTCATCACTTTGTTGACATCTAGATAGTTCTTTTTTTTTGCCTTGTTGAACCCTCTTTCAATTTTGGTGAAGATTTCCCCTCATCAGAACTGCAGATGAGTTTGATAATCAGGAAAATAAAAATCTGAAAAGGAGGAAACAGGGGCGAGGCTTGTACTCTTATAGGGTGTTACAGAGGATAAAATGATTAAATTTTTCTGGCAAAATGAATATAAATCTCGGGAGGATAATGCAGTACTTTCATGTTAACATTATAACTGTTGAATGTGATTAAAAAAAAGTGAATTTTATTTGTCACATTGAAGTTATGTTTTTGTCTTGAATGTTGTACATTTTATTATTTATTTAGCTATTTTCTTCATATTAAATAGAATAGAGATGTTGGTAGATATATTAACCATAGATATTCATTGATAAGGACCTACTGTTGATTTCATTGACTACATTTTTTCAGGGTAAAATTGAGATGTTTGTTGATATGTTTCCCATGGATATGCCCCCACCTGGACCCCCTGTTGATATAAGTCCCAGGAAACCAAAAAGGTAATGCTTTCAAATTGCTTTATGTTTTATTTTGATCTGTAAAGCAACAATTTCAGAGATAAAAAGTAACAACTTATAATGTAATTGTCTAAGAGAACAAGGACATTTTAGATAAAATTATGACTACACTTTTGATGACATTTAATATAATGAAGAAAAGATACTGTTTCTGGCACTCCAGAAGGAAGGTTCTTTGTGATTTTAAACATCTGAATATTTCTTTCCATACGAAGATAAAGTATTAAGTTATAGCCATATTAGAAACAGAAAGAAGAAATCCAAAAATTTATTTTGAGCTGAGATATGTTATATTGAACACAGATGATGTTGTATAAGGATGAACAATGTATTAAGGGTACATTTATTGTCAGTTTTGAACTGAGATGTATTATATCAAACACAGATGATGTTGTATAAGGATGAATGATGTATTAAGGGTACATTTATTTTCAGTTTTGAGCTGAGATATGTTATATCAAACACAGGTGATGTTGTATAAGGATGAATGATGTATTAAGGGTACATTTATTTTCAGTTTTGAGCTGAGATGTATAATATGGAATACAGATGATGTTGTATTGGAGGATGATGCATTTTTTACTGGGGAGAAAATGAGTGATATTTATGTGAAGGGTTGGATTAAAGGCCAGGAAGATATGCAGAGTACAGATATTCACTATAGGTTGGTAAAATATAGACCTGAATGGTCTTGCTGACTTAATCATATCTATCTACACATGGATCAGGATAGTCTTTACTTAATCATATCTACCGATACATGGATCAGGGTAGTCTATACTTAATCATATCTACCTACACATGGATCATGGTAGTCTATACTTAATCATATCTACCTACACATGGATCATGGTAGTCTATACTTAATCGTATCTACCTACACATGGATCAGGGTAGTCTTTACTTAATCATATCTACCTACACATGGATCAGGGTAGTCTATACTTAATCATATCTACCTACACATGGATCATGGTAGTCTATACTTAATCATATCTACCTACACATGGATCATGGTAGTCTATACTTAATCGTATCTACCTACACATGGATCATGGTAGTCTATACTTAATCATATCTACCTACACATGGATCAGGGTAGTCTATACTTAATCAGATCTTCCTACACATGGATCATGGTAGTCTATACTTCTTATCATATGATTTGTAGCAATTACTTCTGTCATGTTACTGACTAAGTACTTGTGATTATCCAGGCTGCTGTATTTATGACAATACTTCAGGAATTGAATAAATAGTGCAATCTCAAAATTCATGAATATACAGAAGGCAGTAAGTGTTCAGTTAGTATGAGGGTATAAACAAAAAATGATCAAATGTCTGTTATCATTTGCAAAACTGTATTTTATATGGTGATATTCTCCCACCTTGTTTTTAAGCTACAGGTTGTGCAACATTCTCATATTGTGTGTAACAGTTTGCAATAAAAGCTAGAAAGAAAACAAAATGATAGGATATTGAAGTAAAATATGAAAAAATGCTTTCAAGATAAAATAAAAATTGGTATTTACTGACTCACTATACTTTTATTCTTGTATCATGACAAAATAGATTTTACTGTACATTCTTTAATCAAACTTCATCTCCTTAATTATCTCCCTTTTGATTGTTTGATTGTTGGTTGCTTTAGTTACGTTCAGTGTTGTCACCCTTCTGAACCAAAGTTTTTAAATTTTTAAATCAATCAACAAAAATTTTTATTTGTAAAAAAAAGTTTTGGAAAAATCAAACGTACCGGGGAGGGTTACTTCCTATATTTTTAGTGGTATGAGTGTGCCGCAAAACAGGGTCCTGCAGGTTAGAACAGGGTCCCTTTTTCATGTCCTGCTGGTTAGAACAGGGTCGCTTTTTAATGCCCTGCTGGTGAGAACAGGGTCTTTTTTTAAACAAAGTATTTGTCTAGAACAAGATCGCTTATTAACTGTTTAAGATACAGTCTAGATAGGGTCTAGAACAGCATCTATTTTATACGGTCTAGAACAGGATCATTCCCGGTGCATATTTTAACAACTGTCATCTTTAACAGTTTAACAATATGCCAAACTATCGTATTTCTATTTTGTTTTAACTTGTACCAGGGTATACATTTTCTGAGCGTGTCTAGAACAGAGTATGTTTTTCAATATTTCTGTTTAGAACAGGGTATGTTTTTCAATGTTTTCTGGTTAGAACAGGGTATGATTTGGCAAGTGCTGTTGGCACAGTTATACCCGAAAGGATAGTCAGTAACCCACCCGGGCAAACGTACAGCATATGATTTGTATTTAACTTTGAGAGGTTGTATTGATTTGTTAACTAGAATCCTTTTCTATTGTTATATACTGGCACAGGTTTGAGAGGCTGTGTTGATTTGTTAACTAGAATCCTTTTCTATTGTTATATACTGGCACAGGTTTGAGAGGCTGTATTGATTTGTTAACTAGAATCCTTTTCTATTGTTATATACTGGCACAGGTTTGAGAGGCTGTATTGATTTGTTAACTAGAATCCTTTTCTATTGTTATATATTGGCACAGGTTTGAGAGGCTGTGTTGATCGGTTAACTAGAATCCTTTTCTATTGTTATATACTGGCACAGGTTTGAGAGGCTGTGTTGATCGGTTAACTAGAATCCTTTTCTATTGTTATATACTGGCACAGGTTTGAGAGGCTGTGTTGATCGGTTAACTAGAATCCTTTTCTATTGTTATATACTGGCACAGGTTTGAGAGGCTGTGTTGATCGGTTAACTAGAATCCTTTTCTATTGTTATATACTGGCACAGGTTTGAGAGGTTGTATTGATTTGTTAACTAGAATCCTTTTCTATTGTTATATACTGGCACAGGTTTGAGAGGCTGTATTGATTTGTTAACTAGAATCCTTTTCTATTGTTATATACTGGCACAGGTTTGAGAGGCTGTATTGATTTGTTAACTAGAATCCTTTTCTATTGTTATATACTGGCACAGGTTTGAGAGGTTGTATTGATTTGTTAACTAGAATCCTTTTCTATTGTTATATACTGGCACATGTTTGAGAGGTTGTATTGATTTGTTAACTAGAATCCTTTTCTATTGTTATATACTGGCACAGGTTTGAGAGGCTGTGTTGATCGGTTAACTAGAATCCTTTTCTATTGTTATATACTGGCACATGTTTGAGAGGTTGTATTGATTTGTTAACTAGAATCCTTTTCTATTGTTATATACTGGCACAGGTTTGAGAGGCTGTATTGATTTGTTAACTAGAATCCTTTTCTATTGTTATATACTGGCACAGGTTTGAGAGGCTGTGTTGATTTGTTAACTAGAATCCTTTTCTATTGTTATATACTGGCACAGGTTTGAGAGGTTGTATTGATTTGTTAACTAGAATCCTTTTCTATTGTTATATACTGGCACAGGTTTGAGAGGCTGTGTTGATTTGTTAACTAGAATCCTTTTCTATTGTTATATACTGGCACAGGTTTGAGAGGTTGTATTGATTTGTTAACTAGAATCCTTTTCTATTGTTATATACTGGCACAGGTTTGAGAGGCTGTGTTGATTTGTTAACTAGAATCCTTTTCTATTGTTATATACTGGCACAGGTTTGAGAGGCTGTGTTGATCGGTTAACTAGAATCCTTTTCTATTGTTATATACTGGCACAGGTTTGAGAGGCTGTGTTGATCGTTAACTAGAATCCTTTTCTATTGTTATATACTGGCACAGGTTTGAGAGGCTGTATTGATTTGTTAACTAGAATCCTTTTCTATTGTTATATACTGGCACAGGTTTGAGAGGCTGTGTTGATCGGTTAACTAGAATCCTTTTCTATTGTTATATACTGGCACAGGTTTGAGAGGCTGTATTGATTTGTTAACTAGAATCCTTTTCTATTGTTATATACTGGCACAGGTTTGAGAGGCTGTATTGATTTGTTAACTAGAATCCTTTTCTATTGTTATATACTGGCACATGTTTGAGAGGCTGTATTGATTTGTTAACTAGAATCCTTTTCTATTGTTATATACTGGCACAGGTTTGAGAGGCTGTGTTGATTTGTTAACTAGAATCCTTTTCTATTGTTATATACTGGCACATGTTTGAGAGGTTGTATTGATTTGTTAACTAGAATCCTTTTCTATTGTTATATACTGGCACAGGTTTGAGAGGCTGTGTTGATTTGTTAACTAGAATCCTTTTCTATTGTTATATACTGGCACATGTTTGAGAGGTTGTATTGATTTGTTAACTAGAATCCTTTTCTATTGTTATATACTGGCACAGGTTTGAGAGGCTGTGTTGATCGGTTAACTAGAATCCTTTTCTATTGTTATATACTGGCACAGGTTTGAGAGGCTGTGTTGATTTGTTAACTAGAATCCTTTTCTATTGTTATATACTGGCACAGGTTTGAGAGGCTGTGTTGATTTGTTAACTAGAATCCTTTTCTATTGTTATATACTGGCACAGGTTTGAGAGGTTGTATTGATTTGTTAACTAGAATCCTTTTTATTGTTATATACTGGCACAGGTTTGAGAGGCTGTATTGATTTGTTAACTAGAATCCTTTTCTATTGTTATATACTGGCACAGGTTTGAGAGGCTGTATTGATTTGTTAACTAGAATCCTTTTCTATTGTTATATACTGGCACAGGTTTGAGAGGCTGTATTGATTTGTTAACTAGAATCCTTTTCTATTGTTATATACTGGCACAGGTTTCACTAACCATTATAACTCCCATGTCTGACCTGCTCTGATAAAAAACATATTCATATCTGTAATAAGCTGAATATTCTAAAAAGGTCAAATTTAAGAAGTAAAAGCAAAGTCAATGGTAGGGACGTTTTATTTGCTTCCTGACATGACCTTATTTTACCCTTTCTGTATGATTGTAAATGAACATTAAAACTCAGACTGTCATTAAAAACATTGGGAAAATGTCATTAAATTGTCAGCCAGGTAAAAAATTCTCTTTAGCACAAAATCACCTGGATTAACTTTTGTTGTCCTTAAGTTTTTGATTGTGCCCATGATATTATTGAACAATAAAATTTATTCTGTCTCAAAGCCTGATATAAAAAATACTTTAAATGTTTGTTAATTTGTAGGAAATGCTGTTTATTATTGATAATGTTGTTAATTGATGGAAACTATAATTATTGGGAATTATGTAAATTATGAGTACTAAATCTAAATTATAGAGGTGAAATACTAATCAAATGTTAACTCTACAAAATAATGGATTTTTTTTTCAGATATGTTATTAAAAAACATGGTCTTTTTCTCAATTATTCCTTTTAGATTTAAAGTTTTGAATTATATTTCTATTACCAGTACATTGTTTTTTTTTATTGAGACACACTTCAATATGTTAACTGGTGGTCAACATAAAAACAAGGAGAATTGTGTATGATTACCAATGAAACAAGTATCTACCAAAATTCAAATGAAGTGAATGTAAGCAGATATAGGCAACCGTACGACGTTCAACAATGAGAAAAACACATACTGTATAGACTGGTATAAAAAGCCCTGACATGAAAGATATGAAATAATTCAATTCAGAAAACTAAGGGCCTAATTCATAACTAAACAATTTACAAAAAAAACAAATATGACAGACATGAACCAACGTCAACTGAACTACAGGCTCCTGACTTGGATAGACACATAAAGAATGTGGCTGGGTTAAACATGTTTGTGAGCGCTCACATAACCCACCCCCCTTTCCCCCCTCCCCAACCTCTCCCTAATATGGGACAGTAGGGTTACACCACAACATAAGAACAAACTGTAAAAATCAGTTGATAAGAGTTTAACTCATCAGATCTATACAATGTCTGTTTATGCATGTTCACTTTGTCTGTACATCCATTACTAATGATTTCCACTCAGTACCTTGAGTAATTATTGGAGTAAAAAGATGATGTTATATTGGTTTCTTTCCCCTGTCACTTGAAGGTGTTTAATGAACAAGGTTGGAATCTCTAGTAAAAGACGAGGTCAAAAACATGGTATAAAATTGCAGGAGCCAAGATTCAAGTTTATGAAGGGTTTCTGTTCTATATCAAGAATAATTTTAGAATACTTTGCATGAATGTTTACCACAAATAGAAATGTGTGTTAGAAATATGGTTGGAAGTTTTAGCTTGAAGGTGAAGGTCACATTCCTGTTTTTGTCTCGCCTTGACGGAGTCAAAAAGCGAAACATAGGTATGCTGTTTCCGGAGTCAGCTTAGGTTTAGTTTAAGGTGAATTACTAGTGGTTGGTCAATGATATTTGGTATGCAGTTGTATTAGCACTGGCACATATCATTTCCATGGAGATTATTTGGCCCTGTCCCCTCAGTCATGGTCTATAGACTTTGAAACTTTTGCTTAGTTTTCATGTATTAGTTTGTGATTAGGTCAGTTTATGGGGAACCACTAGTGGTAAGTCAATGATATTTGACATGCAGTTGTATAAGCATTAGCATATCTCATTTCCATGGAGATTATTTGGATCTGCCCCCTCAGTCATGGTTTATTGACTTTAAAACTTTTGCTTAGTTTACATGTATTAGTTTGTGATTAGATCAGTTCAAGGGGAACGACTAGTGGTAAGTCAATGATATTTGGTATGCAGTTGTATAAGCATTGGCATATCTCATTTCCATGGAGAATATTTGGTCCTGCCCCCTCAGTCATGGTCTATTGGCTTTGAAACTTTTGCTTAGTTTACATGTATTAGTTTGTGATTAGATCAGTTTAAGATGAACCGCTAATGTTAAGTCAATGATATTTGGTATGCAAATTTATTGGCATTTGCAAGTCATGTTTCCATGGAGATTATATAGCCCACTCCCTCATCATGGTTCATTGACTTTGAAACTTTTACATAGTTCACAAGTCAATGTTTGTGTTTAGGTATGTTGAAAGGGAACGACTTATGATAAGTCTATGGTATTTGGTATGCAGTTGTATTAGCATTGGGACATCTCATTTCCATGGAGATTGTTTTGCCTTGTACCTTCAGTCATGGTTCTTTGACTTTAAATATTTGCATACCTTACATGTTAAAGTATTGCTATTTTAATTTCAACATTTGCATTATCAAAAGTACAAAAAGGCGACACTTATCTCTGTGTTAACAGTTTATTACTTCAGGAATAGAAATGTTTTTTTAATCATGTATCTTGATTAGCAATGCCCATTTGTATGATTGTTCACCACAATAGAAATAGGTGTCACACATGAATTAAGAATCTGTACCTAAAGGTCAAGTTGAACCCATTTTATAATTTGTGTGTCCTTTTAATCTCACCTAGTCCAAAGGGCCAACTGAGCTTTTCTCATCACTTGGCATCTGTTGTCTTCTGTTGTCGTTGTTGATGTCTGTCCTCGTCCGTTGTCGCATCAGTTAACTTTTACAAAAATCTCCTTTGATACTTCTGGGCCAAATTTAACCAAACTTGGCCACAATCATCATTTGGGTATCTAGTTAAAGAAATGTGTCTGATGGCTCCCTCTGCCAACCAAGATGGCCGACATGGCTAAAAATAGAACATAAGGGTAAAGTGCAAGTTTTCCCTATTATTTTGAAAACAGCTTTAAATAAAGAAAATCTGACAGGGGTAGAAATGTTCATAATTTTGAGCTCTACCTATTGTGCATCTCTGTCAAAACTGTCAGACGACTTCTTATAGGAGTTATAGCCCTTAAAATACAAATTTTACCATTTTTTTTTTTTTTTACATTTTTGCCTAATATCTCGAAAATCATAATAGATAGACAGACACTTCAAATAGCAAAAATGATCAGCAAGACAAGATCCTCAATTAAGTCAAACATGACTAAAATCGTCTGACAACTTCTTATTAGAGTTATTGCCCTTTAATGATGATTTTTACCAATTTTTGTGTTCTTGCCCAATATCTTATTAACTATAATAGATAGATAGAAATTTTAGATAGCAAAAATTATCAGCAAGACAAGATCTACAAATAAGTCAACATGACCGAAATCGTTAGTCTACTGCTTCTTGAAGTTATTGCCCTTTAATGAAGATTTTTCCCATTTTTGCCTATTATCTTGAAAACTGTAATAGATAGAAACTTTGAATAGCACAATTAATCAGCAAGACCAGATCTATGAATAAGCCATAATGGCCGAAATCTTCAGTCGACTTGTTTTTGGAGTTATTGCCCTTTAATGATAATTTTAACATTTTTTTGCATTTTTTGCCTATTAACTTGAAAACTGTAATAGATAAAAAGAACTTTAAAAAGGCAAACATATCAGAAGGATCAGATCTACAAATATGTCAACATGACAGAAATTGTCAGTTAACTCTTTATAGAGTTATTCCCCTTTAATGATGATTTTTTTTTTTCCTAAAAAGTGGCCGTATTTGAAGATGCAGGTGAGTGACACAGCCTCTTTAGACCCTTCTAGTTTAATTTTGTGTACATGTTTGTTAAATAAATTACTTGTCAAAGAGAACAAAAACTCCATTAGAAAGCTAAAAATAATATCCAATGAAGTCAGTCTCCATAACATTATCACAGCACAAACTTTACAGAAATAATCATAATATATTAAAAGTATATATCACTTTTATTATGACTATTTCTGTAAAGTTAGATATTTTTAAGTGTGGTCAGGAATAATTTCCATATGGAGCTATAAGTTCATGAGGCTACCACAAATTATATAAATATAAGGTGTTTGTTACCAAATGAAAGCTTGGCAATTGGTGTTTAGCACTTGACTTCAGTATTTACAGATTTCTGAAGTAATTAGTAAAGTGACAGTACAATTTACCACAGATTGAACATTCTTGTTTATTTTTGTTTTATGGTTGGATGAACATGTCAGAACAATTATTACTTTTGCAGCTTTGGCTGCAAGTACATTATAATCAATCAATACTAATATTAACTGTCCTGTTTTGTATAATGGAGAGGTTTGAATGAATATGTACTTACATTATAAGTCTTTTTGTAATAGTTATATTCATCCGTTGAATATCTTTTGGACTATAATTATAACTATAGTATATAATCATTCATACTCTTTACTAATTCCTAATATCTTTTGGACTATAATTATAACTATAGTATATAACCATCCATACTCTTTACTAATTCCTAATATCTTTTGGACTATAATTATAACTATAGTATATAATCATTCATACTCTTTACTAATTCCTAATATCTTTTGGACTATAATTATAACTATAGTATATAACCATCCATACTCTTTACTAATTCCTAATATCTTTTGGACTATAATTATAACTGTAGTATATAATCATTCATACTCTTTACTAATTCCTAATATCTTTGGACTATACCGGTAATTATAACTATAGTATATAACCATCCATACTCTTTACTAATTCCTAATATCTTTTGGACTATAATTATAACTATAGTATATAACCATCCATACTCTTTACTAATTCCTAATATCTTTTGGACTATAATTATAACTATAGTATATAATCATTCATACTCTTTACTAATTCCTAATATCTTTTGGACTATAATTATAACTATAGTATATAATCATTCATACTCTTTACTTTTTGTTATTGCATAATAATTTTCTGTTTGTTTATTTTAAAATGTTTGTAAATATTGCATACAAGGGAAGAATTCAAAGGGGAACTTGTGACAATTTTAACAAACTGCTATGTCAATTATTGCAAGTAAATGAGGAAGGCATTCTTAAAAATCGACTTCTTTAAATGAATCTGACGCAGTTCAGTTTATATACAAATACCAATTGTAAAGTCAAATAAAAGTTCAGGTAGCATTAGTCATTTTTTAATAAACTTTCATTATTATTTTGTACTGCTTATACAAAAACTTAACTTTGTTCTAACTAAAATCCAAACTTTTCCCATAAAATTTACTTTTATAAAACAATATGTTTTAATTGAGCTTCAGAGGACATTACTCTCTTTATTTCTCAATCAAACAGGGGATAGATTGTATAGGATTATCTCCAATTAAATTTGATGAAAAAGATGATAATTTCTGACTAGTTGAGTAGATTGTTTAAATGGAATACAATGCAATAAGGTCCGTTTTTTAATGGACTTCAAAAGGAGGACTTACAGTCAAGTTACAGTCATTTAAATTTAAATGTGAGAGGAAATCCTGTTATATTAAAGTTAGTTAATAGAATTAGATAATAAATGATGTATGCAAATTTAAAGTTTTCTGATCCTTTTTTATCAATAAATAACAGAATAAAACATCTAATCAAATTTCTTGTATCGAACAGCTGTATAGAACCTCCTAACAGATGAGACATGGTTTAAAGCCTTGTAATCCGTAAGCATTTCCTTGTTTCAAGTTTCCCACTACACAATTAAACTTTTTAACAAAGCTGAGAGAATTACGACTTTAGTCTTTTGATCGGTATTGAAGAGTGTGTTGTAATTAATGCAGATGAATGAATCAAGGTAGCTACAAATATTGCTTCATCAGTTTGGATCATGTTTATACATGAGCAGTGTTAAAACATATGTTTTCTTCTGTTAGACAGATGGTATGGCTACTCTCTGGTAATTCTGCCTTTCTTTCAAGTAATGAAAAAATATACAAACTTGTAGTAAAAATAACAGGAGGAAAATGTCTTCTTCCTGTTACATGGATTCATTATTATAATCCTGCTCCAAAGAGGGTCTACCTCTGTTAATATTGGTTTATATCAAATAAGAAATGAAGTATCCATATGTTGGCAGCAAGGAACCTTATTGTTATGAAAAAAACATTCAACTTGTGTTTCTTCCTTGAGCATAAAGTTTGATAATGTCAGATCAGATTTCTCATTGGTTTGCCACTTAAATTTTATAGACCACTTTTGATTTGTGCACTTTCTTGAGTAAGAAGAAATACAGAATTGTTCAATGACAACCAGTGTAACTCATTCATAAAAAACTACTCAAGATTGGTGTATTTCCATTGCATACTGAGTTTGCTTAAGTTTCACCTGAATGATATTGCTATGTGAAAAAAAAGGTAATATTTAATAACTTCAACAAAGAAAACCTAATACTATAAAATATTCAAAATAAAAGCCCAAAGATGGTGTAGCCTCAACCATGGATAAGTTTTGGTTAGATTTCAGGTTTCAGCTATAGAATGCATCAAGACATGCCTTTCTTTTATATTATCCAAAATATAGGTCCTAATAAAGGTGTGACCTAGATGTTATGGTTCAGTGGTCATAATTTAAGTTTCAGTATTCTGTTGTGATCTATTTATGTGAGATAAAGACTCCCATTCATCAATGAATATGTAAGAATAATAGATGTTTTTAATATAGGTCAAAATAATGGAAATGCTGTTTGATAAGCACTATATCCATTGCAGTATAAAATTAAGGAGATGTGGTATGATTACCAATGCATGACTGAGACAACTAGCCATCAGTATGTTGGGTAAAGAATATTGTATAACACATAATTCAGATGGTCTACCCATGAATCAAGGTCTTGATGATTTAATAACAGGAAAATTGTAAAAGGACTGTTCAAACCAAACATAAATATGACAAAAAAAGTATTACTTATCATTAATGAAATGTTGCTCTATACTTTGATTGTATATATAAATGAACACTAGCCTGTCCTGCTCTTATTGACACTTGACATTTGATGCTCATGTTTAATGCACAATGTTTTCTTATGTTCAATGCTCATGTTTAATGCACAGCATTTTCTTATCTTTTAAAAATGTTATTGGATATCTCATAAAATTTTCAGTATTTTTATTTTTTTAGAATTTATCCTTTTGGATATCTCCCATCTTGTCAACAAAATAAGATTGAATTTCAGTGAAATTGGATCGTCTGAATTCCATGATAGGTTTACAAATCAGATAAACTAGGGATTATTTAATTTGTTTTGTGTAAAATATTTGATTACTTTTCTTTTCAAGTGTGAAAAACTTCCATGTCATTTGTCCTGGCTGACAGTTTGTATAATTGTACATCCTATCATGTCATCAATATACACCCGCACTTAAAAAAAAAATCAAAAATTTTAATTTTAATTTTATAAATATATCTTATTGGACACTTGAAGAAAAGAAATTTATAGATAATATAATTCATCAGAATTGCAAGTTTCACCTTGGCATTTATCTTTTTTTCTGTCTGTTTGAAAAGTTTCATTCAATTTGATCTTTAAAGAATGAATTATCCGAAAGTTACTAAATCAATGATAATTCAACCAACATCTGAAGACGAACAATTGAAAACTGTTTCTTGTTATAAAACCCAATTTCAGCATTTACTGTTAATTTATTATTGAATAGTTCAAATTTTATCAAAAAATTTAAAGGAAAAGATTTGCCCCATTTTGGGGAGTTTTTTAAGAAAATGTTTTACCATACTTTAAAAACAACCATCTTTAACTTAAGTTGTTGGACTTATGATGTGATATTTGCTGAGTAATTCCCTGTAATTTATCGTTTTCATTCATAAATAAGATCTTATCTCCGACACATTAATGATATATTTTCCTATGAATTGCATAATTTCTTTTAATTGTTATTTTTTATCAGATATATTTAATTTCAATTAGATTTCCTGATTAGAAATGTTTCATTTTAGAGAAAGATGGATTGATTAATTTGAATTTTTCTACCAACAGAGCATATACTTGTTCATAGGTGTAAAGGATTGCATGTGATCTAATGATGAATTACAAAATAAATCAGCCAAGCAATAAACAACAAAAAACTTAGCTCATATCAAATTTATATGTACAATTTGTGAAAGGTCACTAGTAATCCATAATTTCATCAGTGTTTGTTCGATTCTGATGAAACTTTATACCTTACTCTTATTCAGCCAGTTGTAAAAACACATGCTGTCCGTGGCCAAACATGGCATAATGTATTGTAACATGTGTTGTGACTCATCTAAAATCATTTAAATCTTGCTGGGAGGCAGTATCCTCATAGAAATAAAAATAAAATTATTCTATAGATAGTTCAAATTATCCAAGAAGGTGTTTATACATGCCCTTTTCACGTAAAAAAATAGGCCAAAATATAGTACCGTTGTTTGGTGTGCATCTGCAATGTTCAGTTAATTTTCATTTAAATCTTCTTTACTGTACAAGATTTTCTTTTTAAGTAAAATGAATCCTGTTAACTTGTTAAATTATTTATTTTTTTCAGATCCCTAACTGGGGAAGGAAACTTTAATTGGAGATTCTTGTACCCCTTTGATTATTTGGTTGCTGAAGAGAAGATTGTCATTTCAAGGAAAGAGTCACTGTTTTCTTGGGATGAAACAGAAACAAAGATCCCACCACGGTTAAATTTACAAGTTTGGGATGCTGACCATTTCTCCGCTGACGATTTTCTCGGTAAGTAATTTTTACTTCATCTCTTTAGAGTAAGTATGACAATGTAAGGTTGTTAAAGAGCATTCATATTTCTAAAAACCAAGAGAATTAATCATCAGTCCTCAAAGTCATAAAAAACCAAGAGAATTAATCATCAGTCCTCAAAGTCATAAAATAGCATGCATTTCAAAGCTTTGGTAAGTAAATGTTCCCATGTCCAGAACAATGGGTTAACCCCTCCCCCTTCTTATAATGAGGCCAATGGGAAATGCACTGACTTGTAAGAATATATTTTCACATTTACCAATATGTAAAATAGATGTGCCTTCCCCCTTCATTCTGGATATGCCACTCCAGAATTGATGTTTTCGACGGTTAATTAACTCCCTCATGACTTAAGCTGTTCTATTTAAGTCCTTTCAGTTATATTGCTCCTATTTATTTGAATATTTGTAACCTTACAAAGTTTAAGCTGTGATATTGTTTTGTTGAAGCCAGTGCAGTTAGTTTGTTTTCCTCTCATTTCATGTCAACAGTAATTTTTATTTTAAGCCAGCTAATAACAAACTGTACTGTTATCAGAGACAGTGACAAAAGAATTAACATATCCACATATAATCTTCATCAGCTTTGTCACATATTAATCTGACTAAAGCTTGTCCTATGAACTTTCTGATCAAGTCATATAGAGCATGATCACATTTTGTTCTACCTTTTTTGAACAAATTACTCAGTTTAATGACTGTTATTTCATGTAATTTAGTATATATTACTATAAGTGTTATAATAGTAGAAATTTCTGGTACATTGTTTTGAGAAAAACCTGTGAAAGTTCAATCTCTCAGATGTAGATATCATACACTTATCATATAACAATCTCTCAGATGTAGATATCATACACTTATCGTATAACAATCTCACTGATGCAGATATCATACATTTATCATCTAACAATCTCTCAGATGTAGATATCATAGAATTGAGAATGGAAACAGGGAATGTTCCAAAGAGACAACAACCCGACCAAAGAGCAGAAAACAGCCCATGGCCATCAATGGGTCTCACTAATGAAGATATCATATAATTATCATAAAAGGTTTCATTAATATTTAGATATATTCAATGAAAAAATGAATACTTAATGAAATATGCAAGAAGGAGGAGGTCGACAAGAAAACATCAACTCTTGGCAAACATTTACTTTTAAGAGCATGTAAAAAAGTCAAAATAGTAGAGGATAACTCTATAATCTTAAAGCCTTATGTAGGTGTTCAAGATATTTGATATCAAGTATTTAATATTGACATGGGTAGTAGATTTAATTTTTTAGTTAGATGGTAAAGTGTAAAAGTGGGGGTTAATCCTTATTGTGAGATTAGAATGTAAATAATATTGTGTCAAATATGATGACGTTATTGTTCTATGATAGCTAAAAGAACTTGAGGCCAATAATAGAGTGTCAATTGGGACGTCATTATTGTTTGTGGCTCTTATTCAGTAATAGTGGATACTGAGACTAGCCACAATATAGCATTTTGAGCTGATGCTGCATAAAGCAATCAGTGGATAATGAGTAACATGTTATAGCATCAAGTGAGATGATGTATATGAACAATTACTAGCTTGACCATAGAGTATGGGTAAAAAGTAAAATAACAAAAATACTGAACTCCAAGGAAAATTCAAAACGGGAAGTCCCTTATCAAATGGCAAAATCAAATCAGTTAGTGTCAAATGAGGTCCTATTCATTATTTTTGCCTCTTGATAGCTGGACCATAGAGAAAAACAGTAAAACAGTCGAGTTAAATTGGTTATTATATATTCTTGGCTATTATAGGGATAGACCCTATGTAAAATAATATAAAATATAATGATTTTGATTTTCTTGGATATTGTTAACTGATACATCCTGAACATAACATCTAGATATCAAAGTTTGTACCCTTTTTTTATTATGAACAAAGATATCAGGAGCAGTGTTATTAGATAAACAAGCTTTGTTATTATAAAATACAAAACATATTTCCAATTTTCAGCTTTGTTCAAGGTTAGGGAGCTACCATTTGATTTTTATGGGGGGCTAGGATGAAAAATTTTGTCCTGCATTTTTTTTTAGTTCTGTCCTGCCTTTTTAATTTTCACTCTATTGGGTCCTGCCTTTTTTTATTAGTTTATCCTGACTTTTTTTTACATAAATTGTCATCCTGCCTTTTTTTATTCAAAGTTGTTCATCCTGCCTTTTTTTTTTTAACTCAAAACTCCTGTCCTGCCTTTTTTTCAAATTTCATCCTAGCCCCCTAAAAATCAAATGGTAACTCCCTTTTCCTGCATTGATAAATAACCTTAAAGAGGGAAATAAATTAGAACATGATATAGCTCCTTTTTCCACAAAAAGGGGCATCCATGATGTCCTAACAATAGAAAGAAAAGACATTTTGGTTGGTTTTTTTTGTGGAAAAAGAAAACATGAAGTTATGGTCACATCAGCTTGAAATTTAGAACACATGTATCATGATGTAAAATTTTATGCCACATTATGCTTTTGACCCAAATTCCAGGGTTCACTGAAACAGGATAGGGTGAAACCAGTATACTTCTAAGGTTCACGTTTTTTGTTATGGTAATTTGCCATTAAGTTGTAGTCACATCAACTTGAAACTTAATTCACATGTTCGTTAAATGATGTGAAATTTTAAATTATATGCAAAATAATGGTTTTGACTGATTTCAAAGTCCACTGACATGAAAATGTTAAAGTGTGAGCTGGTCATTTTGTCTTTTGGATGCATAGTCTTGTTTCTGCTATGCTTGCAGATATAATATGATGTTTGGTTAGTTGGTATTATGGCCATTTTTCATTTGTTATCATGTAATGATCAGTTACATATAGAGTATACATTTTGTTCAAGATTAATTATGGTGGAATACATTTCCTGAACTGCACCTTCCATATTATGTACAGAAACGAAATGACAAATTAATAGTTATCCAATGCAAAACAATGACAACTTTGTATCTTATATATCAGTGACACAGAGTCAATATTCGCCTTTATTGTAAAAAAATCATCAGCCCTTACTTTTCATTTAGGGACTTGGGTTTCAAGTGGGAGCATTGCTGTTGTCCTCTTATAAAACACAGAAAATATATATATTATTTCATTATCTAAAAGTTTTATTTATTGAACAAAATACTCCTGAAATAAATGTCAGTAGATAAATAATGTGTACAAAAATCATTAGAATGACCATGCAGTATTTATTATTTACCAGTAAACAAAATGAAGTAGAATTATTGATAAAATGGTGAAACAGCTGCAGGTAATGCAGAACTATTGTTTTATTTTACTTTAAAAATATGAAGTAAAAAAATTGATTTAAATGTTTAAAACAGTCAAAATCATTAGTATTCTCTAATTGTTCTGATAACCTGTATTTGCAAATAACCTGCATATCTATATTCATATTTTGTATGTAGATATTAGTTTACATGCAGGTTGATGCTAAATTATTGTGAAATTTTTAGTTATTTTGTTTTTAATATCCAGCAAACTTTTGGATAATGGTTGCATCTAGTTGTTCTTTCTTCAAGTTCAGGATAATTGAAAATTTTGATTGACACCTTAACCCATGCATTGAAGCATTCACAAAAGATGACTTTTCACTTTGATCTATCCTTGTCCAAGTAGACTAGATAGTTTCAAAAGTACTGATGTATTTGTCCTGTTGCAGTGACATTGGTCACATGAAAACATGACCAATTGATCTACAGACATGTGGTATAGGGAGCTGTCTACCAATATAACTACCGTACTATCTATAAAATTTTATCTTGTTTAATCCTGTCTAACAATCCAACAGAATTATTCATAGTACTCCTCTTTGTAAACTCAATTCATATTCAATGAAGTTTGTGAAATGTATTTTCTCCTAGCAAGCTTCGATTCCTACCAAGAAAACCAAAAGAGGCAATTTTTTGCTTTTAGGTTGGTGGATTTACGGTTTTTGTTTCTTTTTTTCAGGGGACTTAACACTTGATCTTAACCGTTTTCCACGTGGAGCAAAGTCGGCCAAATTATGTACCTTAGATATGTTGAAAACCGATGGGTCTGTCCCACAGATGTCACTGTTCAAACAGAAGCGTGTTAAAGCATGGTGGCCATTTGTTGTGAAGAATGATGACGGAGAGTATGAATTGACAGTAAGTATGGAAGACCATATCTGTCATGATAAAAAGTATGGGGGTCAGCAACTGTTATAACTATTTAAATCTTTTGCTACCATAATTCTGTCAAAGGTCTGATTTTTATGATGTTACTTACAAAAGAGTTTTGTAGATATTTAATCCATACCACACACCAACTTAAAACAAAATTCATGGATGGCTGTTATAGTTACAAAAATATAAGTCTGTTTAGACTCACTCTCTGAAATAATAGGAGAGATAGATGTCTATTTTCTTTTTATTTCATTTTCTTGTTTCACTTTTGAGCATTTGTTTTGTGGTAATGTAATGTTTAAAATGAAGGTTGAGAAAAAAAATTGTGGTAAAAATAATTATTGTACCTAGTTTTTATAATTTTGGCTCTAATATTCATTACATATAGAAGGATTTTACCATTTGTTAAGAAAAATTAAGAAATATAAAATGAAAGATGCAAAGTATTGTTGAACTTTGATACAATTAAATTAAAATTTTAATGTGTTTCTTAATTAGAATATTAGATTGATAATACTGTTGATTTTGATATTGAGACAGTGCAAAATGTGTATACTAACTATTTTTCTGCTGATCCAGACATTTCAAGGTTTTGATGGTCTATATTTCCAAAGCCTTGGAATTTTTTTAAAATAAGCACTGTATTTGTGTACAATGTAAAAAAAATGTCCTATTTTCATTTAATATAATATTAATTAAATGGTTTGACTTTGTAATTTGAGTCCATCTCATTTGATCTCTCTTTTCCTTGATAATTTCATTTGAAAACTTCTGGCAGTGACATGGTAAATTTAATCAAGAAGAATTTTCACAAAGTAATGACATTTCCCAGCTTTACAATCTTCCTCATACAAATAACTAATATTCTTCTTCAAAATAATTTCTCTTTTCTCTTTAAAATGACAGGCAATGTTTTCTTGGGCATTATAGAAACTCATTACAACACAGACAGAACTCATCAGAATTATTAACCTTCAGGCTGAGGCACCTGAATGCAGGTGTTTGTTTTCACCTGTAATTTGCTGATTATTAATAACTATACATTGTGTATTAGAGTCAAGTTTTCCAATGTTAAACTGGCTATCACTTAGATTTTTTCTTTTTTGAAATTCAAGAAGAAAATTTGTATTTTCTTTGTCTGCGGATAAATAATAAGAGAAAATAAAGAATTGTTTCTGTACATGTATTTATGTAGTCTGTTTGCTTTAATCTTTGGACTTGGTAATGATTAGGGTAATATATAACCTTATATTAAATGGATAACGAAAATGTCGGACATACTTCTGAAGAAATAAATGGGGGGGAAATTGGTAGACTTTACATTAGGTGAAGGGAGAAGAAAAAAAAGAAATTGGTAGATAAATGCCAGAAGGTCAAGAAATTGTTTTATAAAACCATTTATAGCAGAAAATATTTTGACAAAGAAACTGTTTATCATGTAAGTTGAATTAGTGTGTGGAAATATCAAATAGAATGAAAGAAATGATATGATAGAAAAAAGTAAATAAATGTAATATTATATTGCATTTCTGTGTGAAAATTCAGTGGTTACATTTTGAACGTAAACACTGGAAAGGTTAGCTTTATGCTCAGGGATACTTGCAACCCATCTCAATAAATCTGGAAATCAACATTTTAATTCCAGACTCACAATATTTGCAAAACTACTATGCCCATAATGTTATGGGGAAATTTTCAAATAGTGGCTTCTGGACACACTAAATTAAAATGTTATGTATTTTTGATTTAAAGCATATATTATAGGGAAAAGTTGAAGCTGAGTTACATCTGATGAGTGGAGAGGAAGCTGAAAAACACCCAGCAGGTGCAGGAAGGAATGAACCAGACCCACTAGAAAAACCAAAGTATGTATAATGCTTAAGATAGAGATAATCACAGTATGTATAATGCTTAAGATAGAGATAATCACAGTATGTATAATGCTTTTAAAGATAGAGATAATCACAGTATGTATCACAGTAATGCTTAAGATAGAGATAATCACAGTAATGCTTAAGATAGAGATAATCACAGTAATGCTTAAGATAGAGATAATCACAGTATGCATTATGCTTAAGATAGAGATAATCACAGTATGCATTATGCTTAATCAGATAATGCTTAAGATAATCACAGTATGCATTATGCTTAAGATAGAGATAATCACAGTTTTAAACAAAATAGATATAAGAAGATGTGGTATGACAATGAGACAAGTATCACATTATGCTTATGCTTAAGATAGAGATAATCACAGTATGCATTATGCTTAAGATAGAGATAATCACAGTAATGCTTAAGATAAAGATAATCACTGTATGCATTATGCTTAAGATAGAGATAATCACAGTTTTAAACAAAATAGATATAAGAAGATGTGGTATGAGTGCCAATGAGACAACTCTCCATCCAAGTCAAAATTTATAAAAGTAAACCATTATAGGTCAAAATACGGTCTTCAACATGGAGCCTTGGCTCACACCGAACAGCAAGCTATAAAGGGCCCCAAAAATTACAGAAAATTAAAGAAACAGACCCAGTGGTTAAAACAAAGCATGTATGATGTGAAGGGGAATGGTCAGGTAAATACAGTTTATATGTGTAGAATACAAAGATTGTATGTGTAAAATGTGACCATATTTTACCTAATAACCATCACTGCTTACATTAGATCGCCTTCGTAGTTTAAAAAAAGCAATTTAGGTCAATCATTTATTGATAATTAAAAATATAAAATGCCTTTTGCAGAAAAAAAGGAAAATTGAAATTAGATATGATAGCCTTCATTTTTATATTTTTACTTTTTTTTGAATACTTACTTATGAATTGATATTCTGGTGATTATATTATTGTTTTTCATGTAATTGGTTCATTTAAATATGATAGTGAACAATTTTGAAACTAATTAAATAAAACATGCTGGAATAACATGGTCCTGTTACATTCCATTATAATAATACTATTTGTGGTGAAAATCCATTTGCTAGGAACTTGAGAGGCTTGGTGGTTGTTATCTTTGCATGAGAATGCTGACGCTTAACTTTATTATATAAATTGACATTTTATTTTTCAGTCGACCAGATTCTTCATTTATGTGGTTTCTAAATCCCTTCAAATCTCTCAAGTACATCTTATGGCACAACTATAAGTGGATGATACTGAAGCTGTTACTGGTAACTCTTCTGATTGCTTTACTGGTTCTATTCTTCTATGCTATGCCAGGTTACACAGTCAAAAGGATGTTTGGAGCCTGATTAGAACTTCAGTGACAAAGAGTCAAAATAAAGTTTTTATACATATTTGTAATGATGGTGTTTATTGCAAGTTGTACTACCGCACATACAATTTTGTATAAATATTTTGTATTGTTATTATTTATTGTAAATACACATTCCAAACTATCTGTGATTAACAGGAGTTTTATTGGTAGACAAAGACTTCTGTTCTTTTTTTTACTTTGTTTGTCGGATAAAATAATGATGATTCAAATGTAAAAAATAGAAAATGCCCAGATCTAATGGAAGGAAATATTTATGTAAGTTAAATATGTGTTCAGTTTAGATATACACAAAAAGAAAGCTGTTTGATGTTTAATTATGATTATGATGTGGATACACTGTCACATTTTTTATGTTTTAAGTATTGCTAATATCTTTTTATATCTATTATATATAATTATTGCTATGAAATATATTTGTTATGTGTATGTTGTAAAGGACTGCAAATTATGCAGTCGAAAAATTAGAGATACAAAGTACTAGAAAAGATGATCTTTAATTGTACTTGGATATGGTATCACCTATTTATATTTGTAGTGAAAAGTCTAGATATTTACCTAACTGAAGCATGAGACTATAAATATCCTGACATAGTAATGTTAATAAACAATCTTAAGCATTATAATTTTACCAAAATGGTTATAAAAAATGCTGATGAGCTTAGTAGCAGTTTTTTTTTTCAGTTCAATGAATTTTGTGTAAACCAAACTCTGCAAAAGTAGAAACCATGTTTAATTTAAATTATTGTAACAGAGCATGCAATAAATATACCTTTGTTATTCAACCTGTATTTATCAAACACCTGACTGTAAGGCCTTAAGTTATAATCACTTGTATTACCACTAGGCCTAAACAAAAATAGTCACTTTTCAGGTCACCTTGTAAATGGTTATAATTACTCATTGGGTCACCGGGACTAAGATTATCATCACTCACCAGGTCCAAGTATATAACTATTTGTTATATCACCAGGTTCAAGATTATAAATATTCATTATATAACGAGGCCCAAGGATATAATCATAGTGTACTCTTATGGTAACCGTGCCTAAAGTCATAATCATCCTTAAGGTCACCAGGTCTAAGGTTATAGTAGTGCTGAAGTAACCAGGCCTAAAGTTACAGAAGTCATGAAGTAACCAGACCTAAGGTAATAATCATTTTAAGGCTACCAAAGCTCAGGTTAAAGTCATCTATAAGGCACATGACCTAAGGTTATAATCACCCATAAGGTCACCAGGCCTAAGGTTGTAATCACTTGATCAAGTCACTCATAAGTGACCATGACTAGGGATATCAACACTCATGAGGTCAGCAGGCTTTAATATATCAATTATCAAGTTATCAGACCTAACATGAAAATCTTTCATCAATTCACCAGCCCTAAGGTTGTCATCACTCATAAGGTCACTGGCATAAGGATATAACCACTCATAAGGTCACAAGACCTAAAGTTATAATCAATCATTAAGTCACCAGACTTAAAAGTTTAATCACCAAACCTAAGGTTATAATTTCTTATAGATCACCAGGCCTTAAGTTTAACCACCAAGCCCAAAAATAAAATCACTTGTCAAGTCACAGACTTAAGGTTTAATCACCAGATCTAAGGACATAATCACTAATGGATCATGAGGTCTAAGGTTACAATTTTTTTTTGGAGATAAATGGTAAAGCAAACAGTGTAAGGTTCCATTAGGCAAACCAAAATAATGATATTTCCAGTTATCTAGCCTATCCTATTATTCCAGTTGAAATAAGAACAAAGTGGGAAAATATTTTAAAATATTGGTTGAATAGCATTATCCATAGTCTGCATTGAAACTAGAAATCCATGTACTGGATACTTTTTCTGGACCTTAATAGTTTCCCATTATTGCTGCATGTTTTAGTGGAGATGAATTCATAACACAATAATCTTTCTTGTAGAATTATGTATATAATTAGTCTAATCTTATGTATTGTTATGATAATAGTCCCTTCTATTGAGATCAGGTCAGAGAGTTAAACATTGTATTAATATCATAAAGTTAGTACTTAATCTTTTTGAAGCAGATATTTTCAACCTTCTTTGTTGCATCTGGTCATATGTATTTTGAATTCAGCTGCTGAAATCAAAACAGTTAAAGAAGGAAGGGTAAAATTTACTGGTAAAGTTAAATCAGGATAGTTGATAATGGGATTAAATTTACTGGTAAAGTTAAATCAGGATAGTTGATAATGGGATTAAATTTACTGGTAAAATTAAATCAGGATAGTTGATAATGGGATTAAATTTACTGGTAAAGTCAGATTATAACAGTTGATAATGGGATTAAATTTACTGGTATGGTCATATTCAGTGTTATATGAAAAGTTTTTATTGAAGTTTTAACACATTTGACCAGTTGCATGAAGAAAACTTAAAAGGTTGTAGTTTCTCTGTATATACTTGTTAAATCTATTGTTATATTCGTGCAATAATGTGATATTTTGTAACACTTTTGTACAGGTTGCACTTTTTGTTGATTTTTTCATGTTTATGTACAACTTTTATTGTCATGAGATTTTTGCCTGTACATGCTGGCAACAGTTTGTCATAATTTTTTTTCCTGTCCTTGATGAAAACAGTTGGTATCAGGTTTTTTTTCTTGTCATGCTGGCAAAAGATTGGTATCAGTTTTTGATTGTCAATCAGTATCAGTTTTGATTGTCAATCCTGGCAACAGAGTGGTATCAGTTTTTTGCCTTGTATCAGTTTTGATGTCAATTCTGGCAACAGTGGTATCAGTTTTATTCATAGTGGTAAGTTTTGATTTCAATCCTGGCAACAGAGTGGTATCAGTTTTGATTGTCAATCCTGCAACTGGCAACAGCCATTGGCAACAGATTTTGTTTATCCCTTTTCTTGCAGACAACAGATTGGTTAAAGTTTTTGCATTTTATAGAGCAATGGCCTAAAATGATTGAGATTATACCACCACAACTGGTGATGCACAAATTTGTGACATGTATGTTAAATTGTTGTATATACTGAGACAAATAAAGAAGTGTTTGGTATGAAGAAATAAAATCAATAAGGGAAATAAAATCAAGTTTTGAGTAAAAAAAGGCAGGATCTCAAGAATGTTTAAACTAATAAAAAAAGGCAGGACCGAATAGAGTGAAAAATAAAAAGGCAGGAAAGATAACAACTAGTTCTAGCCCCCATAAAAATCAAATTTTATCAAGAATGTTTGGAGTTTTGTCATTTTATAAAGGACTTACTCATTCTTTGAATGATTAGAGCAAAACAGCTAGAACTTTACTTTATCAAATTCATAACTTTAAATTAAATGTATTAGCCATGTTTTATGTGAAAGAACAAAAATGCACACAAAATTACAATGTCAGACAGTGACAGCAATATTATACTTTTTGTAACCTCTTTGTTTGTACTGAATACTTTATGGTTGTGTGATGGCAATGAGATTTTCTTACTTAATAGATACATTTTTACTATAGCTATCATTGTCTCAATAATTAGTATAACACTTTATCATCATTTTAACTTAATTTGAATTTGTATGGTCATTGCAAGTAATCATGTTTTTTACCACATTCAAGTCCAAAATTTCAATAGCAATAGATACATGCTTATAGGACATCTAACCATGTGTATGAAATCCTCTTATGAAGCTTTATTTGATAAAATGATAAAAATAATCTGTTATGAATTAGATTTATTCACTTGGTTGGCAAATTCTATTTCATAAAAAAATAAACAATAACTGTGTCCTTTTCTGCCTCCTTAGAGTCACTTGAAGTGATACTCAAAACAATCATTTTTTTCTCAGTAGTTTTATATCTTGGATGAAACTTGTATTTACACAAGTGCTTAGAATGTCCATGAAAGATTGTATAGCCAAATATTGAATACATTTGTGAGCCAAAGGCAAGCTAGTCATAAAAAGAAAAGCTCTTATATTGTTGTGCTGAATTTTTATAAATTATAATGTAAAAAAAATGTGCACTTGGTAATGAATTGATGGTTTATAGAAAAAATATTCAGGATATCTACTTCAAGTATGAGAAATTCCACTTATCCCCCAGTGAAATAAGAATAAAGACAAGGAATTTTTATCTCAACTGGTAAAAATACAACTTTTGGGGTACATAAGAACTTCTGAATTGTATAAAAATTATTTTTCAAACTTCATAGAAATAAATGTTGATTGAAGGTTTAAATTCTTATGTCACAACTGTGGTGGCAAGCAAATAGCCATGTTTTGTCATTTACTAATGGTAGACTGCCTGCTATGACCTTCAAGTGACTATTGCCTAATGTCAACTATAATTTAGGTGGCAATTTGCCTCTACTGGCATTTTGGAATACATTAAATTACTTTTTTTAAGCCCCTGCTGTCTGTCCCATTTTCGTTTCAGCACTCAAACTTTAGTTTGCCTCATGCAAATTTTATGAAACTCATACACAACGCTAAGAACCACAACAGGCAGACAGAGTTCAAATTTGGGTTGTAAGTCAATTAACGTTCCAGATTCCCCTTTTTAACTTGGAAAATTGCAAAGCTTGAGCGGGGGCATTCGTATCCTCAGACACATTCACCTTTTTTTTTAAATAAGATTTGTTTTTAACTTGGTCTGATTCTCAATAACCCATATGATAAAGGAAATATCTTGAATGACGATGAATGATTGATCAGACCAGAGATATTTGTTTTCTATGTATCATTTTATCATAAAAGGGGGAAAAGGCAGTCATTTTGAAGAAATAGATTTTTTTAATTGAATTGTTTTAGTGAACCATATGAACTTAAATTCAGCACAACATTAATTTGAGTGTGTATTGAGCCCTGAAAGTGTTCTATCATAATTATCTGTTGTTCTTGTTGTTCTTTAATAAAGAAAACCATTCCATACTTTTTATTTTATTATGATTATACTGTTGTATAGAAAGTATCTATACTTATATTATAATGTCATTTTAGATTTGTTAAATCTTCAGTATTACATAAACATAGTACTGGCTCTTTTTTTTAAAAAGGACAAGTTGTTTACGTCTGCAAGGGACTGTCAACAAATGTTCAATTCAAATCTTTTTATGCTGCCTCCTTGGGCACAACAATATTTCTTTGACTGTAACAGTATTGTTTTTTATGAATAAAGCAATATGTGGGATATATGTCAATGAGACAGCAACCTGACAATTAAAACAAACAAAGAAACGACACCAAGAGAGCACTAGTCTTCATCAACAGACTGGTGTCAATATCATCCAGATTCTATTAAGTTGTGAATAAATTAAACAAACTCAAAGATAATCACCAAACTTAAAAGATAAATGCTAAGGGTGGGTGGTTGAGCTCTCATAACCATGTTTAATCCCACCACATTCTATATGTGCCTGTCCCAATCAGGAGCCTGTAAATCAGTGGTTCATATTGTTTGCTGTCAGTCATATGTGTTTTTCCTTTATTTTTTTGTCATAATCAGGCCACTGGTTTTTCCTTTGAATCTTTTCGCGTTTTGTCATTTCAGTGGCTTTTTCAGCTGACTAGACAGTATGGGTTTTACAGCTGACTATACAGTATGGGTTTTACAGCTGACTATACAGTATGGGTTTTACAGCTGACTATACAGTAAGGGTTTTACAGCTGACTATACAGTATGGGTTTTACAGCTGACTATACAGCATGGGTTTTGCATATTGTTGGATAGCCGTCTCATTGGCAAACATACCACATCTTCTTACTTTATATACAGTATTAAGTGTGCACAAGCTGAAATGTCTCTCCTGCTTTACTGATCATGATTGTTGAAAGTATTTAACATAAAGATTTTTTGACAAGTATTACATAAACTTTCATTATCAATGATTTATATACATGAGGTCAAGGTCAGATTAATCCTGCCAGACATGATTTTTGCAAATCATTCCATACACCAAATACAGTTAATCCATTGGTAATTATGAGAAAAGACCAAAGCTTAATGATGACTGATAGACCACGAAAATGAGGTCAAGATCACATGAACACTACATGATGTACACCTTACAATCATTCTATACACCAAATATAGTTGACCTCTTGCTTATAGTGTTCGAGAAACAGACATAACCACAAAAAAAATAAATATGGACCAATGAACCATTAAATGAGGTCAAGGTCAGTTCAAACCTGCCAGACACAACCTGTACACCAAATATAGTTGACCTATTGCTGAGGTAGACCAAACCATGAAAACTTAACATTGACCTATGAAACAAGAAAATATGAAGTCTGCAAGACTGACATGTACATATTACAATCATTGAAAACATGATTATCAGACTTGAATCTTGCTCACTGATGCAAGAAATGAAGTCAAGGTCAGATGAACCCTACCTGATGGACATGAAGACCTTGTAAAGCAGGGGCGTAGCTACGGCAAAATGATGTGTACTCAATGCCAGGGAAGGAAGTCATACGGCGAGGGGTCTGGGGGTCGCTCAAGGCCCCGAGAAGCTCTGGAGTAAATGATGCAAAATCCTACATTATCGCAATTTCCTGAGACTTAAAATGACCTCACAGAAATCTTATTTTAATGAGTAACAAGTCAACTTTTTAAAATAATTAAATTTGAAAAAAAAATTAATTAGAGAAAGTAAACTTCTAATGTGTAGTGGGTAGAACTTGTTTATATATTAGGTACAATTAATATATATAGTGCCACCACCATATATTTTAATTGTTACCTAATCAGTCTCAACCCACTATACATTAGAAAATTCAAATTTCTAAGCCAACACCATCCAACTTAAATGGATTTTTTTTATTGAGAAAATACATAAATAAATGGAATCACATTTCTCTATGTTTTCTTTCTTTTAGCTTTTAATTCTCAAAGTTAATTCTGAAAGTCAATGACCATTTCCTTTCCTTTCTTCTACTGAAGATGTCCAAACCGTGTCTGTTGAAATTGGTTTTTGACGGTATATGTTCAATAGACCAAGCCCAGATAAACGATTGGTTTTCATTGTATTTCTCTAGTCTTCTCATGGTACTGAAAGATCGTTCTGTCGTTGCCGTCGAGACCGGCATACATGCATATACACAAAAATGTTTGCATTCACCTCTAAAGCTAACAAAACCTTTAAACAGACTTATTAAGAAGGGATATAGTTACGATACTGTTGTCAGGTCATTAAAGGTGGCATATTTTGGCATTAATATTGATTCACTTATAGGGTCTTTGCATCGGAAATAAACACATTTATTCTAAAACCAGTTGTTGGCATGATACGGGTTATGTTCTTCTCATATATTTTATGATGGTATGATACTAAACCCCTAACGGGAGGGATTGTGCTTGATATACATATGATGAAGACTTTAATTGAGGTCTGGAGCTGGCATGTCAGTAACTGCTAGTAGTCCTTAATTTATGTATCATTGTCATTTTGTTTAGTTTCTTTTGTTACCTATTCTGACATCGGACTCAGGCTTCTTTTAAACTGAGTTTTAATGTGCATATTGCTGTGTGTTTGTTTTTTCTACATTGGCTAGAGGTATAGGGGGAGGGTTGAGATCTCAAAAAACATGGGTAACCCCGCCGCATTTTTGCGCCTGTCCCAAGTCAGGAATTTCTGGCTTTTGTTAGTCTTGTTTGATTTTTAATTTTAGTTTCTTTTATATATTTCGGAGGTTAGTATGATGTCCATTATTACTGAACTAGTACATTTATTTGTTTAGGGGACAGCTGAAGCACGCCTCCGGGGGCGGGATTTTCTCGCTGTATTGAAGACCCATTGGTGGACTTCGGCTGTTTTCTTCTCTTTGGTCGGGTTGTTGTCTCTTTGACACATTCCCCATTTCCATTCTCAATCTTATTTTTTATATACGTTAAGTATATTAAAGTTTCCCCGAGTATAAATCCTTGTTTATAATATCATAATTTGGAAACCTTTAACTATATATATAAATACGTTTGAAGTCCCGAAATCTACAAGGAAAAGCATCAAATTATTTCCGATTTCTATTTATCAACTTCCAAAACGAGAGTATTTTATTTTTACCAGGCAAGGAGAACAAGCACTTTAAATGAACATGGAGAATAAGCACTTTTAATCTCGAGGCACGTATAGTTAAATCGGAGGAACACATTGAACGAGGCACTCGTCTTGCACGAACGAACTTAAAATAAAAAAGTAAAAACCCATTGATCGTCAAATTAAAAAAAAACGGCGAAGACGTTTTAAGAAAATTACCATTAACAATCTTAAATATATATTAAGTTTGACTGGACTGTTTAAAAAAATCTGTTATGATGACATATGTAAGACTATACATATCTCACAGTATAATCATAAGAATGACTTGTTGCCCAAGAACGTCATATTTTATTTCATCAGTTATTTTGAAATCTTCAGAAAGATGTCAGGGTAAGGAGGCATTGCAGCCGTAACAATTGTGGTCTGACACTCCGAGGACTCAGCTATTTTAATTGTCTGCATCAGCAACACAATCACGATTGAAAAGAGTAGACTAGTTTCCGGAACGAAATATAGTTACAAAGTGACTATTAGCATATTTTCATAATACTTTTTGATTTATTCTATTACTTTAGTTTTATTCTTACTAGATTTGCCATACTTTTATTTTTGTCAAATTTTCGATGTGTACGCAACTGCATTTTTGTGTATGGGTTGCTACACGCCTGCAAAGAACCCATATACCAAATAAAGTCCTATTACTCATAATATGTGAGAGACAAAAACATTATACTGTTATTGTTGCACTTTTTTTTTTTTTTTTTGTAAAATGGGCTGAAACATGAAAATGAGGTCAAGGACAATGAAAATATGACGGACTGCAAATGGCTAAGAAGACAACTCTAAAATGACTTTAAAAGGTCACAAAAACAAAAGTGCAAACTAAAAAAACAACATTATGGTATCTGAGAAAGAATGATCATATATACTGAAAGTAAGCTCAAGTACTATACTTAACCTGAGTTTGTTCAAATTTATATAAAATTCTAACATGACGTTCTTCTTTCGCTTTGGAAACAATGCCATGTTCTAATTCCAATAAAACATGGGCTGCACGTAATTAACGTCACAATTGAAAAGGCGACATCAGTTGTATTTTGAACAATGTCGAAGATCAAAACGGACATTTGTGTTGGTGTTGCTTGTTGAGAAATTAAATAAAATCATTCTTAAAGTAAGTTCAAATGTATCTGTTCATTTTTTATCGTTAAACTGTTGATTTTCTATAACGTTTTTTGGTTCAGCAAATCAAAATGGCTGCCTTTCAAGCATGTATTATAGGTCCGCTTAGAAGTACAAAAGTTCAAAAATTTTCTATTAGAATCGAAATAATTCTTTCATGCCATGCTCTATAAAAACAAGGAGATTTGGTGTGAATGCAAATAAGACAACTTTCCGCAGAGAACAAATGACGAAAATTTAAGCTAGTATAGGTCATGGTACAGCCTTCAAAAATGAGAAAACCTGTACTGTATAGTCAGCTATAAAAAGTCGGACATGAAAAATTAGAAACAATTCAAACTAGAAAACTAAGAGCCTAATGTATAACAATCCATTGACCTAGTTAGTATCAGAACAGCTGTAATGTTCTTATCACAGTATACTTTTTTTTTAATCAGAGTGAGGCTGATACAGATTGTCAATCTTTTATGATAGACAGAAATCACAACTGACTTTTTTTCTTTTTGCAGTTTTTTTTTGTGGATTATTTCATGGTGAATTATAATACCTAACAAAGAGATGAAAATACCAAGAAAAATATTAAAAGAATGGATAAGGTTTAGTTTTGTTGCTGTACTACTGATGTTTACTATATATTTCCTTCCATGCATATTAACTTTAAGATGATTTTTAGTTTTACATGTCCATCTGGCAAGGTTTATCTGACCTGAACTTCATTTTCATGGTTCTTTGGTGATAACTGTATTTTATGTATAGAATTATCGTAAGGTGTACATGTCAGTCTATCAGGGTACATCGACTCTGACCTCAATTTCTTGGATTATTGATGTAATTAAGTTTAAATGATATCTTAGTAAGACTTAAGTCAGGATCAGAGGCAATGGGCCAAAACTCCCCGACCCCTCTTTAAGTCAACTTTTTGGTTTTTTTAGTACATTTTTCTTATCTTTAATTGTCTTTATTTTGCCTGCTGGACCAAATTACCTCTTTTTTAAATTCTGGACCATAAGGACTTTCAACAAAATTTCCTTTATGATTGGTAAAGCAGGTGATATATATCACTATTGTTAAAATTATAACAAGAATGTGCACACTTTGTCCTACTAGGCATAACTCCATTCATAACTCCAAGTATCATCAAACATGAAGTAGGTGTCTGACAGATCCTAAAAACAATTACACATTACAAGTCATAACTGTCAAGCTTCAGAACAGGTATGAAGTCATTCTTTCAGAATTACTGGAAAAATGTGTGACAAAATATAAAGTTAATTCATCATAAGGGTGCCTAACAAATCTGCAAAGTGTTCATAAGTTACAACTCATCACTGTCAGGTTGCTGACCAATTATGAGGTTATTCTGTTTAGTTCTACTGAAGAAATGATTGACCAAAATATCAAGTTCATTTTTTTTTAAATTCAGACTATTGGCAAACATAAGAGTCGATATCTGACAGATCCAGATAGTGCTCACATGTTTCTACTCATCAGTCTAGCTATGACCAAACATAAGAGTCGATATCTGACAGATCCAGATAGTGCTCACATGTTTCTACTCATCAGTCTAGCTATGACCAAACATGGAATTCATTCTTTAAGCAGTTCCTGAGGAAACTGATGAAAATATTTATTGGACAGACAGACAAGGTGAATGAAATATAGCCCCCACTCCTAAAGTACGGCATAACATCAGATGGTGTCTAGTTGCATGAGAATGTGTAAAAAGTTTGAGGAATAGAGCTGAGGTTGTGGGCTGAAATCATCACAATTGTCATATTTCCTACATCTTAAAATCTGTGTTGATATTCAAGAAAAGATTTAGATATGAATTAGATGTTTTATCTTTCATGTTAATCATCATTAAAAATACATCTAGTTAGTACTCATTTAAATGAGATTTGTCAAGATGGCATTTCTACTTATCATACAACCTTTACTTAATAAAAAATATAAATTGAGTTGCATAATTTATATCCACTGGAATACTGAGTGTCACTGCAAGTTGTCAATCAAAATATGTAGCATTTTACATGTTTATATCTTTGTGTGTACTTTAATTATTATACGAATAGCACGATGTTCTGAAATAAGATTGTAAAAAATTGTCTAATGTTGAACAAAGAGAAACTAATCTGAAGTACATATTTTGTAATTATTTGGTTTTTCAAGGGCAATAACTCTTCAAGGAGTAATCTAATAATTTCAGCTCTATGAAGATTTTTGTTGATCTTGATGCACTGATATTTTTTGCCATATTACCTTTCCTCTTGGTTTGAGATAAGATCCTCCTAAATAATAAAGAAATGCATTTCAGTGGTAACATTTCTTTTTAGAAGTTGTAAGATGTGATGATCATTTTTACAATAATTGTAAGGTGTACATATCTGACTGGCAGGTTCCATCTGACTTTGACCTCAATTTCATGGTTCATTGAACAATGTTTAGTTTTTGTGGTTTTGTCTATTTCTCAGATATCATAAGCAATAGGTGAATTATATTTTATATTTGTTGTATGAAATGATTTTAAAAGATGTACATATCTGTCTCACAGGATTCATATGATAGTGACCTTATTTTCATGGTTCATTGGTCAATGATAAGTTTTCATAATTTTGTCAGTTTATCAGATACTAGCACTAGGTCAACTATATTTTGGGTGGAAAGATTGTAGGATGTTCATGTCTGTCTGGCAGGGTTCTCATGACCTTGACCTAATTTTGGTGTAAAGAGTTTGTGGTTTAATCTGTTTCTTAGTTTCTATTAGTGATGACCACTATATTTTGTGTATGGAATGATTGTAAGGTGTACATGTCTGTCTGGCAGGGTTCATATGACCTTGACCTCATTTTTATAGAACATGGATAATGTTAAGTTTATGTGATACTTGTAGTAAAACATTCATATTACAGATTTTCAAAAATACTTCAATGATAAGTAAAACAGGCGAGACATTTCAGCGTCTGCACTCTTCTTTATATATTAGCCAATAATGATGTTGCCTGTTAATCAACAGCAGCCATATTTCTTGATGAATCAGAACCTCAAACACAATGTTTGAACTAGATACCCTAAGATGCACTCACATAAAGGAAGTATTTAAATCTGTTCAGCTGGTTCAGAGAGGATGTTTGAACTAGTTAATGCCAACAATGGACATTTGTTACACCACTATCCCAGGTTACTGTTTTAGACATCTCTTATTGTGTTATTATAGTGAACATGCTCAAGTACAGAAATCCTCTATTGTTTTGTTATTAGTGTACATCAGCCCTGCTGTTATAGAAACAGTCCATGTACATTTGCTGGTTGTCTCCTGTACAGCAATCCTCCTTTTTAAAATTGTCTGTTTTTAGATCTCTCTTATTTTGATACTGTGGATTCATTTATTTTTGTGGGTACCAATTTTCTTGGACTGAGGAAAAATTGTAATTTTGGTGGATATTTGATTTAGTGGTTTTGCAAAAGTTTGGATACAGCCTATAGAAAATTTATTCCTGGTTGAACATTCAAATTTGTGGGTTCCCTATACACACCAAATTAACGAAATATTGATACCCCAAGAATAATAATGAATCCACTGTGTTATTGTTTGTTTGGTGTACAGTAGTCCCTATGTTTCAGACTACTCTTATTGTTTTTTGTTTGTTATCCTGTGTTAGTAGTAGTCCCTCCACGTTTCAGACTACTCTTATTGTTTTTTTGTTCGTTATCCTGTGTTAGTAGTCCCTCCATGTTTCAGACTACTCTTATTGTTTTTTTGTTCGTTATCCTGTGTTAGTAGTCCCTCCATGTTTCAGACTACTCTTATTGTTTTTTGTTCGTTATCCTGTGTTAGTAGTCCCTCCATGTTTCAGACTACTCTTATTGTTTTTTGTTTGTTATCCTGTGTTAGTAGTCCATCCACGTTTCAGACTACTCTTATTGTTTTTTTGTTTGTTATCCTGTGTTAGTAGTCCATCCACGTTTCAGACTACTCTTATTGTTTTTTTGTTTGTTATCCTGTGTTAGTAGTCCATCCACGTTTCAGACTACTCTTATTGTTTTTTTGTTTGTTATCCTGTGTTAGTAGTCCCTCCATGTTTCAGACTACTCTTATTGTTTTTTGTTTGTTATCCTGTGTTAGTAGTCCCTCCATGTTTCAGACTACTCTTATTGTTTTTTTGTTTGTTATCCTGTTAGTAGTCCCTCCATGTTTCAGACTACTCTTATTGTTTTTTGTTTGTTATCCTGTGTTAGTAGTCCCTCCATGTTTCAGACTACTCTTATTGTTTTTTTGTTTGTCATCCTGTGTTAGTAGTCCATCGATGTTTAAGACTACTGGATACCGTGGATTCACCATCATCCATTATTTGTAATTACAAATTTTCGTGGATTTTAAGGGTATAGGTACGAAGTACAATTTTCTATATGCTTCAGTGCAGAATTTGGCAAAACCACAAAATCACAGATCCACAAAAATGCCATTTTTCGTCAATCCATGAAAATTTACGAATCTACAGTACTCTTATTGTGCTGTAATGGTTTATTTGGTAGACCACTCTTATTGTGTTACTATGGTTTGCTTGGTGTACAGTAGTCCCTCTTTCTGTTTTATACCATTCTCATTGTGTTAGTATTGTTTGCTGGGTGTACAGTAGTCCATCTCTATGTTTTAGACCACTCTCATTGTGTTACTATGGTTTGCCTGGTGTACGGTAGTCCCCCTCTGTTTTAGACCACTCATTGTGTTACAATGGTTTATTTGGTGTACAGTAATCCCTCTCCATGTTTTAGACCACTCTCATTGTGTTACTATATTTAGTTTGGTGTACAGTAGTCCCTTCATGTTTGAGACCACTCTTATTGTGTTACTATGGTTTGCTTGGTGTGCAGTAGTCCCTCTCTCTGTTTTAGACTACTCTTAATTGTGTTACTATGGTTTGCTTGGTGTAAAGTAGTCCCTCTTTCTATTTAGACCATTCTCATTGTGTTACTATTGTTTGCTTGGTGTACAGTAGTCCATCCCTATGTTTTAGACTACTCATTGTTGAACTATATATAGCTTGGTGTACACTAGTCCCTCTCCAAGTTTTAGACTATTAATCTTGTTACTATGGTTTGTTTGGTGTACAGTAGTCCATCCCTCTATTTTAGACAACTCATTGTGTTACTATGATTTGCTTTGTGTACAGTAGTCCATCTCCATGTTTTAGGCCACTCTTATTGTGTTTCTATGGTTTGCTTGGTGTACAGTAGTCCGTTTTAGATCACTCTCATTGTGGAACTATATTTTGCTTGGTGAACACTAGCCCCTCTCCATCTTTTAGACCACTCATTTTGTTACTATAGTTTACCTGGTGTACAGTAGTCCCTCTCCATGTTTAAGACAACTCTCATTGTTACTATATTTTCTTTGGTGTACAGTAGTCCTTCATGTGTTAGACCACTCTTATTGTGTTACTATGGTTTGTGTGGTGTACAGAATTCCCTCCCTGTGTTTAGACCACTCTCATTGTGTTACTATGGTTTGTTTAGAGAACTGCTGTTTCTCCATGTTTTAGACCACTCCCATAGTGAAATGATGGTTTCCTAGGATTACAGTAGTCCATCCCCACATTTTAGACCACTCAATGTGAAACTGTGGTTTGTGGTGTACAGAAGTCCCTCCCTCTGTTTAGAGATCTATTGTTGGTTGTCTTGTGTTCAGTAGTACTTATCTATTTTAGACCACTCATATTGTTTTATTCTGGATTAATCGGTGTATAGAAGTGCTAATTTTTTTAGTGTTGGTGGTTTGTTGTACAAGAGTCAATCTCTCTGTTTTAGACCAATCTTATTGTATTATTATTGTTTTATTTGTGTACAGTAGTCCCACCTCTGTTATGAGACCACTCTTATTGCAATGTTTTGGCTTGTTTGTACATCTGTCCTCCTTTTTCATGCAATTCTTTTTGTGGAATTTTTTGCAGTTTGGTGTACAGTTGTCACTTTTAGTTTCAAGACCTCTCATCTTGTGCGATTGTTGCTTATTAAGTGTACAGTAAAACAGTCTTAGCTATATGTTAATAAAACCTTCCTTTTCGTTTATATTTAAATCATTATTTAATATATCTCATGCTGTTTATACCACTCTTGTAAAATAGCCTTAGCAACGCTTAAGTAAAACCTTCCTTTTGTTTATTGTTTAGTATTGGATGATTATATATTGTATAAATCATGCTGTTTACACCACTCTTGTAAAACAGCCCTAGCAACACTTTAATAAAAACCCTTCCATTTGTTTATTTTTTTGTATTGAATGATCATATTTTGTATATGTCATGGTGTTTACATAGATATGTTGATTTTATATCAATAAAAAATCCATATATTGTCATACATCTTTTTTTATTGCATTTTCATTTCATGCTTGACAAATTTTGTCTGTTATGATAGAGTTATCTCCTTTTAATATGATACAATGACCAATGATATTTTACAACATCAGTATCCACTGTGATACTGACACACGCCAATATAAACAATAACAAAACATCAACAATTTACTCAAGATTTTACAACCTGGATGTATTGGCATGAGGGTAGATCTGGGTACCAGTGAAAATAGCCTGTCCCCAGGTAAATAATATATAAATCAAAATATTTCTTATGAATGAGTATTAAATGAAAACAAATGAATGAAAAGGATTTCCCTTGCTGAATGGTATATACAAAAATCTTTGGTTCATTTCTCCTGCAAAATAAAATATGAAATGAACAGAAATGAAGAATGGAAAAGCGATCAATGTTCCATTAATAATTGAGTATCCTGAACAGTAATACGATGCAGGGAATTAAAATTGTAACAGTGCATAAAATTTATAAAACTGACAGTCACATCAAAAACAATATAACATTTAAAATACATTAAAATTTAATACATAAATTGATTTGTTTTTCTTTCAAATACCTTTTTCCCATTGATTCATAAATTATAAATTGTGTAATAATCACATAAAATCCATCTGTGTTCCGTAAATGTTGCATAAAACACTAAAGGTAAATTGATTTTAATGTATTTCATATTATAATCATTTAAAAGGTTTTTTTTTTTTTTTTTATCAAACATTTAATAATAGAATGTAGATGTTCATTTCCATTCAAAACTCTTTCAAAATGAATAAACAGTTAACATAAAAATCTTGATTAATATACTATTTTTCTTATTTTATCAATAAAATCATCCTAAAATTTGTATAATTATTAAGATTGTTTTCTTATATATTACATCTGTTTATTGTATCCTCTTTCCTTGCAATAATAAAACAGAAATTATAGCCTTTTATGATAGAGCTGTTTTTTTTCAATACAAGGCTATACAGCAAATGCAAATATTTTAATTGGTTGTTCTTTTTTGTGATTTCATGCATGAACCTTTTGTGCTAGGGTTAAGTTTGTGCATCAACAGTAAGTTCGCTATTCACATCAATATTTCTACAAACTATTTGGCGGGGATATTCTACATGCAAAATAAGTGAAAATAACCCAAGCGTGAAATTTTTTTGAGTTTAGTTTACTAATAAATGAAATATTATCATTAAAGTAAGATCTTTATTTTGAATAGAAACTTTTACTTCGTTCAAAAAAGTTTTGGTTATGATTTACACAGAACTTAGTGTACAAATATGGGGGAACTTACCACAGGTCACAATTTAAAATATATGACAATCATTGCCTGGAATAACATATATCACATCCTAACTTGTTTTGCAAAAAAATGGTGGAAAATGACAACAGACATATTCCAACAACCATTTGCAATCCATGGATAATAATGCTTTAGATTAAAAAAAAAAAAAGCCAAAATAGGAACAATTTATAATTCCCACTCATCATTCTGAGTTAGCATATTTTGATTAACTGAAAAAAGCAACAACTCTCTCACAACCATGAGATATAAATACTGGGATTAATTAAAGCCATCATATATAATTTGATTGTAAGGAATGTGACCTATAAGAGTTAAAAAAGTAAAAGAAAGTCCAATACTACCGGTATTTTTTCTGAATTTCTTTCAGATATTTGAAGTTTAACAGTGGCGGATCCAGAAATTTTCATAAGTGGGGGCCCACTGACTGCCTAAGAGGGGGCCCGCTCCGGTTACGCTCCAGTGATTCTCTATATAATCAACCAAATTTTTCCCAGAAAAGGGGGGGGGCTGGGCCCCCTCTAAATCCGCCTCTGTTTAAATGCTATTAGACAGAAAAACTGCATATGCAGTATGAACCTTTACAATCAAGAATGCAATTCTTTCTGCGATCCTATTCCAGAAAAGACTTTTGATTACATAAACTTTGCCAAATAAAGGCGGTATTATCCAATACTACCGGTATTTTTTCTGAATTTCTTTCAGATATTTGAAGTTTAAATGCTATTAGACAGAAAAACTGCTTATGCAGTAGGAACCTTTACAATCAAGAATGCAATTTTTTCTGCGATCCTATTCCAGAAAAGACTTTTGATTACATAAACTTTGCCAAATAAAGGCGGTACTATCTCTGGAATATCCACTCCCCATCCCTTTTAGGTTTTATTTTAAATCATGTAAAAATCAACAAAATTATGCAAGAGCCCCTCTCCCCTTTCCTTTGACATTCTTCCAACTTATATCTGTAGTCGCAAAATATAAAAGAGAATGTGGCTATGTCAGAAACCAATTATATAAAGAAATTGTAATCGCTAATTATTGATTGACAATAGCAGAACTAAATATAGAACACATTCACCTCTGTGACTGTAACTTTCTTTTCCAAATGTAATCAACATAAACAATCCATGTGGCAACCTTGTTTCCTTGTAAGTTCTCATTTATATTTAGATTGTTAAATGACTTTCTAGAAAACTGTTTGTTGATGATATCAAAACTGCACAGGGGAACTCAGGAATAAGTTAAAGCTACTTGAATAAGCTGTTTAACTCAAGTTATTATTTGGTAACAATTTTATATTTTTTATAACGCTATAGTTAAAATTTAAATGGAATTGAGCTTGAACAAGAAAATTGGTTAACACATAAACAGTTTATGCTGTAAAGGGTCACATTCCTTCGTAATAACAGAATATTTTGATTATCTTTACAATTCTCTTAACACTTTGATTGTCATCTGCATACATGTTAAATACATAATAATATACACTGATATGTTCATGCTGTTATCAAGATATAGGGTTGATTTTATGTACAATACAATGTTGTGGGACTTTGGTTTTATCTGAATGCTGAAAAATTTATGGTTGAAGCACCAAAGAATATAAATACTATTACTCTGTACAAAGTGGGTCACAATACCCTAATTTTAGGGAGCTTTAAATTGCATAATGGGCTAATTTCATAAATGACAATATGCTTCTTAAAGCTCATTTTGATATACACTTTACTGACTGACTAAACATACTTGAATATGTACCTTTAATTTACTTGTTAGTGATCTACTAGTATTCTGAATGCTATGTTCTAACATTTAACTTTGAGTTCAATGTATTCTGAATGCTATGTTCTAACATGTAACTTTGAGTTCAATGTATTCTGAATACTATATCTAATAACTAATTGAGAGCACCTTTTTCTGACATATATTCTTTGGTTTTAATAATGAATTAAAATTGCTTAGAATTCAAAGGCTTATTTAGAATGAACTACTGAACTTTCTTCTTATGTATATATATATGAGCAATAATAAGTTTTGGACCATTTAAGTTGTACATGTAATGATAAATATATTGCATTCATTAGAACATAAAAAAACATGAAGCACTTTAAACAGTACATATATCATGGTCACTGTTAACAAAACCTTTGTTATACAAAAATTATCAGGATTAAATGTCATTCTAAGGTCAATCCTGTGACCTTTAACACATGGTCTGCATCAATCTCCAAAAAAGATATATTAAATACCAATTTTACAATATATAATTTTATAAAATCTCTTTACGGACGTAAAAAATATCAACAACGTCAACAACATGAAGCTTTCCTTCCCGTGCACATAAATCTTTGGTTAGTGTCAAGGTTATCTTAACCTCCTATGGTCCAATTGTCAACAATGGCAGTTCATGGCACAACTGTCCCACAATGCAATGCTGACAGGAAACAGTCTATTGCATGATGGGAAATGACATCACACATGGTCTGGAATAGAGGCAAGTTTTTTTTTGATGGCAGAAATTTCTGTCCTTATCACATATCAGAGGTAGTTTAATTCTAATGCATGATTTAAGGCAGCTAGGTCGGAATGGTTTGATATCCTCCAGAATGGAAAATTCATCTGCAAATATAAAATAACATGTACAAAATATATGTATATCAAAATTACTGTATATAAGCTGTTAAAATAGAGATATGTCTAGTCTGTTAAACCTTGTCAAAAACTTTGACAATTGATGACCAGAAGACTCTAGAAACAGTATACCCAAGTCTTGCTTCTGAGATTTAAGTGACTAAAGTTTGAGGCTAGACAAAATTTTGCCCATCAATTCTACTCAAACTAGAGCTAGAGGTAGCTTTGAACTTTCAGTGAGGTGTGAGCTTTCGTTTCCTGATAACCTCATTGTGACTGAGACGAAAAATGAATTAAAAGCACTATGTTATTTGGTTTTGTTCTTTTTCAAATGCATATAGGGTTTTCGTGTCTGGAATCAATGCAGTATACTTCTTTTCCAAATCTTGTACATTTATTATAAGTAGAAAAATATTATATAAACTTTATAAAATATATATAATCATCTGGATCTTGCTGTAGGATCAGTGTTCATAAAAGATATGATTTGGTATGATTTACAACAAGACAACTATCAACCAAATGACATGGATGTAAGCAACATCTTTTTTACTCACTACTGTATGCCTACCAGAGCAATTTTTCTAGATACTGGCCTGTTTTGTTTGTTTAATTGTTAAGTGACTATTGGGTTTCTTTTTTTTTTTTTTTTTTTTTTTTTTTTTTCAAATTTGTCCAAACACATTATCTTCAGGTTGTATTCATTTATATATTTTCAAAAATATTTCAGGGTTGTTGATACACATTACTTACTTGTTTAGATGCTTGTTCTTCATCACGGCCATCACCAACGACAACATATGTACACTTCCTGCCAAATCTTGCAACTATTCTGTCAAAACAACTATCTTTTCCTACAATATATCATGAAACAGGTGTACTTTCATACTTCTAAACTGATTCTTACTCATAAACTATGTTATCATTTTTTATTGACAAGAAATTCAAAGTTTGTGAAGTGCCTATTTTGTACCTATTGCAGGCATTTTTTTCCTAAATATTATAAGATGCATACTATAAAATATTATACAAAACATGCTAATGAGAGACTGTCATGTATGATCTTTTTATAAAAGAATGAAATAAGCTTTTAATACTTGTGGTCTTTGTCTGATTATGATTAAGAACACAAAAATTTCAAACTGTTAAAGTTTGCGAGGTACACATTTTTCTTCAATTTTTTTTTTTTTTTTTTTTTTTTCATTTAAACAATTATTTCTAATACCCAATAATATACATACTTCCTATTGATATGTAACAACAAACAGTTTTTAAGGTATCCAGACAAAAATTAAAATCGAGGTCCAATATTTTTGATTCCAAAAAGAAAATAAATGAAATCTGAGGTTATCAACTATATTTTCAACATGTGTAATGTAAACAATAAAATTCTGCTAAAATTCTCCCAGAAAATGTACTACATGAAAGTTATCCTATTTTTTGCCATCATTCACCTTTTGCTTTTGCTTTTCAAAAATCATATGGTCAAATTTATTTCAGATACTGTAGATTCATTTTTTTTTTCATGGGAACAAATTTTCGTGGATTGAGGAAAACTTGCATTTTCATGGATATTTGATTTCGAGGTTTTGCCAAAGTCTGCATAAATTCCTATAGAAAATTTGTAATTCATTAAACATTGGAATTCGTGGTTCCCGGGTAACCACGAAATCTAAAAAAAATTGGTATCCAACGAATAATAATGAACTGACAGTACCTGAAGTCAGAAGGCTTTAAAATGACATTTACCAATGATTTTCCACAAACAACAAAGATTGGATTCCAATAATAAATTTTAATCTAGTCACTTACCTATTTTTGTAGCACTGTAAACATTTTCTATATTGAACACACCTCCAAGACCATATAATAAAACTTTAGCTAAAGCTGGAACCAGTTGTGTGGTTGTGACTAGTACATTAACACAATTTGACCTGGAAAGTAAAATAATCAGTTAGGGAACCAGTCTGGTACTTGTTCCTAATGATTACCATGACTCTTAACAAGAAATAGCTAATCAGTTAGGGATGTTGTAAAAATAGTAAATAATGAGTTAAGGGATCAGTCATATAGATATGTACTCAGTCTAACTTGCCTTTACAAAAGTTTAGGAAGCAGATATGCAGATATGTACTCAGACTAACTTGCCTTTACAAAAGTTAAGGAAACATAAATGTAGATATGTACTCAGCCTAACTTGCCTTTACAAAAGTTAAGGAAACAGATATGTAGATATGTACTCAGCCTAACTTGCCTTTACAAAAGTTAAGGAAACTGATATGTAGATATGTACTCAGCCTAACTTGCCTTTACAAAAGTTAAGGAAACAGATATGTAGATATGTACTCAGACTAACTTGCCTTTACAAAAGTTAAGAAAACAGATATGTAGATATGTACTCAGCCTAACTTGCCTTTACAAAAGTTAAGAAAACAGATATGTAGATATGTACTCAGACTAACTTGCCTTTACAAAAGTTAAGGAAACAGATATGTAGATATGTACTCAGCCTAACTTGCCTTTACAAAAGTTAAGGAAACAGATATGTAGATATGTACTCAGACTAACTTGCCTTTACAAAAGTTAAGGAAACAGATATGTAGATATGTACTCAGCCTAACTTGCCTTTACAAAAGTTAAGGAAACAGATATGTAGATATGTACTCAGACTAACTTGCCTTTACAAAAGTTAAGGAAACATAAATGTAGATATGTACTCAGACTAACTTGCCTTTACAAAAGTTAAGGAAACTGATATGTAGTCAGGGTGATGTTTCAAACAAGAAGTAACATGAAGAAATCGACTAAAATAACTGAAACAATGGTATCAAACATGTACTCTCAGAATACAAAAATTAAAGCAATGCAAAAAGAAATCCCTAGAATGCATGTTCTTCCGAAGTTATCATTATTCAACACTTTCAAATCAGAACCTGTCACATTTAACACCTTGAACAACAGTCTATAATCCATTCATATTAATGTCAACCTGTTGTCTGAACCTTAAATTTACAGTATGGAAATTTTTTTAAGCTTTTACATTGAATTTACAAATGAAGGCATTTTGATGATCCTACCTTGAATTTATAAATTTGTAGAACTCTAAAGTGCGATGGTACTCTAAAGTGCGATGGTCACGCTAAAGTGCGATGGTCTACGCTAAAGTACGATGGTGTCTCACGCTAAAGTGCGATGATTGCTAATTTGCTAAAGTACGATTGTATAGCACGCTAAAGTGCGATGGAACAATAGGGTAAGGTTCGAGGGCTTAAAACATTCAGTAAAGTGCATGGATGTTCAAAACAAGTCTTTTGCAAAAGCTAGTATGCTAAGGTATAACATATGTAATAGGCTTTATGATTGACCGGTAGGCTAAAGTGATTCTTTCTAAATTTAGAAGACCGACCACGTAATCCTTGCTAAAAGGTAATTTATGTGTCACAAAATACTGTATTTCTTGTTAAATGATTTTTAACAATTTCTTTCGTTTTAATATTTGGATACTTGGTGTAGCTTGCTGCTCACAAAGTCTATCAATAACTTTACAGTCGTCATTGTAAATTACAAATACAAAATCGTTCATTGTCGGAATAAGTAAGTTAGCATTTTTGATACAAGGCTTCAAGCTTAAATGCGAGAAAAATGCGAAATTCGCGAGCTTTCTCCTTTTAACACGACATACGTGTGCATGTCATATTTTCCTACACTGAACAAGCTATGTTTTAGCCGACAATTTATAATTTACGCTTAAAATTTAGAAGACCGACCACGAAATCATTACTAAAAGGTAATTTATGTGTCACAAAATACTGTATTTCTTGTTAAATGATTTTTAACAATTTCTTTCAGATTAAATATTTGGATAATTGGTGTAGCCTGCCGCTCACAAAGTCTATCAATAATCTGACCCCCTTTTACAGTCGTCATTGTAAATTACAAATAAAAATGCGTTCATTGTCGAAATATTAGTAAGTTAACATTTATTGATACAAGGCTTCAAGCTTTAACTTAAATGCGAGAAGAATGCGATATTCAATGAGCTTTCTCCTTTTCATAACTACATGTCATATTTTCCTACACTGAACAAGCTTTCTTTTAGCCGCTAAAAACATGTACCTTTATTTAACCGACGTTACTTTTCAATAAAATCGACTGACAATATTTTAATGGGGACAGCAAAGTAAACTGCAACGTAAACAAATCATATGATTTAAATGTATCCATTCCTTCCAATAGAAGCAGGATACCTATCGTATACTATTTTGTATCTATATAGTAAAATGGTCGACTGCAGGACACAAGTCCTTCTTCCAGCACCCCAAAAAAAAAAACACATTTGCTTTAGCCGACAAAGCACGGTTAGGTCTGAAATTAAGTCATGGACGTTTGATTTAAAAGTTGTTAATCAAATATTTTAATTTATCTTCCCATATTCCGCATATTCATTTTGGTTTGTATAAACGACTGTTAACGTCATAATCCAACTACATTTCTTACGTCTATACTTTCGCGGACCATCGGACTTTAGCGTAAGGAAGCATCGCACTTTAGCGTAGACCATCGCACTTTAGCGTGACCATCGTACTTTAGCGTCCCCATCGCACTTTAGAGTCCTACAAATTTAAGACATTTTTGATGTCCCTACCTTGAATTTATAATCTGTAAGCATTTTAATGCTAGTGTGAGCCAGTTGTCAGTTAAGGTTTCAATATCTTGCCGTACTTGTAACCAATTGTCTCGTTTCTGTTGACCAATTAAGCCTGTAAAACAAAACACCTTTTGAAAGCTTGTACTAATATATCTAGTTAGTTTTTTTTTTAAACATGAGTGTGACATAACTTATATTCATTATCATTATAATCAGAATTGGATTATAAAATTTGTTAAAATAGAATAATAGTAATTTACTTTTGTGAAATTGAACTTTCTACAAGAGAGGGAAAGAGTTTTGGATAACTACAATTCACAAAAATAGGAAAAATCTATCAAAAGCTGATCTTTGAACCCTTCATATCTTTATATGCTAATCTTGTAACCTTTCTTAAGATAAGCATGATAGAGATTCCTTGTATGGCAAGCTTACATTAACATTCATAAAAAGTTTGAATCAACTTTGAATTAGTACTAGGTGTATTAATCAGAATCCCACTTCCTAGAGTAGAATGAGGCAAGGAAATATTAATCTTATTTACCTCCAACATTATTTCTGTAACTATTATATATTTCCTTTATCCTCCTATATCTAAATGCTAATTTCCTCATCCAATCTACACCACCCCTCATCCCGGCTAATACATTAGGGTTAGTTGCTGCTGCATGGAAACCATCTACAGCAAAATTGTATCCACTAGAAAAAAGACAATAAAAGAGTATTGTAAAAATTATGGTTTGTTGTAGTGCTTCAACATACAGTAATGGTGAAAGGGCACAATGATTATTGTTTGCGAAATCATTTGTAGTATATTGACAGGAACTATAGCACAGTATTGATAATAATGGACCTCTGGTTATTATAGGAAAATAAAACATAAAACTGTGAAATGTGGATTGTGTTTCATTAACTGTTTGAAAGCTATTACATAATAAAATGCCTTGGCAAAATATGTACACTATGTCCAGCTTTACAGCTAGTTAAAACAATTATGACTAAGAAATGCAAGAAGAGTCAAGTATAATTTTAAAATTTACTTAATTACTTTTTCTCAAACATTTTCTTAATCAGTATATTACTGATACTACTGTAAAACAATGATAATAAACCTGTTCAAATTCACATCTAAAAGTTTTAAATGAAACCTTCAATCAAATCCAAGGAAGAAAAAAATACACCTTCATCTGTTTTCAAGATTATTTATAATCGTTCATTTTTTCTTGAAATGTCATAAAATTTTAAAAATTAAAGAACAGGTTGAAAGTTTTTTAGTATTATTATGAGTTTAGTATGGACACCTGCCTATGTCGATGATATAATCCATCTCAAAACCAACTTATAAAACAAGATATATTGGGAGGAAAGATCCTTATCTCTTAAAAGTTAACCTCTCAAAGTAGTGTTATCAACATCAAAGACCAAGCTTTTTATGTTTTCTGAAATGTTTTTATCAAAAAGTGTGAAAGAATTAATCATGTTGATTTCGTTAATCAAGCTAAGGAGGGTCATCATGATTTGTAACGATTTATAGCTCAATAAATTTTAACTGGAACCTGACATGTCAAGAAATTACTTTATTCTTATCAAAATTTACATGATGCATAATTTTAGCTGCATCTGCATCTTAAAAACTAGTGATCAAAAGGAATTCCAGAAAACTAAGTCAGAATGAAAGAAATTCTTCCTCTTTTGCCTTCCATAAAAATTAAAGTTCCTTTTTCAGCTTTACTTCTTCCTTTGTTACTAAGAATTGTGAACAGATAGTTACTTAAAAGTTAGAGAAAATAAATTGTGCACCCAAAATACACAGCCATAACAAAATCTTACTTTATAGGCTATAGAAGTTATAAAGAATTGCTTTAAAGTTGTAAACTCATTTTTTTTAAGGTATTATTATAAATTGTTATGATAATCATTTAAAAATAATACATAGACCATTCATACAAGTAACTACTAATAAAAGATGACAAAGTGTAATCATCAGTTTTAAACACTGATTTAACCCTGGAATCTCTTAACCTTTATCATATTTCATAGATTCAAATCATTACCATTATAAAAAAAAAAAAAATTAAAAAAAATAAAACGGAGATATAAACGTCCCAAGGGGCAAATAAAGCTCCATTCAGCAGTAAAATAATTGTGACAGTTCGCCTCTTATTTTAGTATTAGACAATTATACATGGAATAAAAACCAACTTGTTAAATATCAGCCAACAATTTATGGCTTTCTAATGATCTAAATTGGTATTAAAATTTAATGAATTATGGTTTATTGGTTCATAAATGATAACTCATAAATAAAAAGTAAACTTTACAATTGTGAAAATATTCTCCAGATCACCTGACCGTGACTTGGTAGAACTGATGGGTATATGAATCTATCACTTATTCAAATGTATACAATAGGATTCTCCCTGGCATTTCCCATTTAATTCATGTTGTCATGTCAAAAAATTCATCATCTTCGTAATCTATTAATCTATCCAATAACCACAAATAGAAAATGATTTATACGGTAGCGTATCCCATCGAGCCAAACAGACATTTATTGGTATATGATAAACTGATGTCACCAGCATAGAATTATCCATTACAAAAATCAACAGTGTTTTAATACCATGCAAAATACCACGCATTTTGAGAAAGTTTGTTTTCTTATTTCTTGACACAAGTCTATCTTTGTCATGTAAGTCTGAGAATTCTATGGATAAAATTGATATTGACAAAGTTTTTCTTTTTTCAAAAGGAGGTTTATGCAGCAGATGAATTTGATATTGAGATTAAGCTTTAAAAAAATTTCTCAGAACCCTATCTATCAATTTTTAAGAACCCCATCGTTAACTTATCTTAGAAAACTACCTCATACTTACTGTTCAAATAATGATTTTTTTCAAATCATTTTACCTAAGCAGGAAGGAACTGGACAATAAAAAAATTAATTAACTGTAACTTTCAAATTGGGTGACACAAATTTAGATTTGATCAAAGCTTTCCCCTACTGCTATGGTCCCTGTGTAACTATTCCCATCAGACCCTCTATATGTCCATGTTCCCAGTTTGACTTATTATAAACCCTAATGTTGACCTGAATTTACCTCAAATCTTGTCCATTGTCATCAGATGACACATCATCAATGTGGACTTGGTCGCATTCCTGTCAATAGACAAAATACTCAGTCAACCAACAAATAATTATATATTTGACACAGTAAAACATTTTTACTCCTTAAATTCTTTGTTAAAGTGACGATTTTATGTGCTTTAAAGTCCATATATTTTCTGACGGCATATCGCTGACATTATTGTTTAGAGATGACATTGACAGAATCTTTCGAAATAGCAATCTTTCTCTGAATGTGTTTTTTCTACAAATTAATTGAAACTGTTATTTAAAATATGTTACAAATATACTCTATTAAGTTTCAGTTCCACAGGAAATGAAATAAATTCTCAAATATAAAATTGATAACTTGAGTACATGACATTATTTCTAAAGTTACTCAGTAATTTTATCAATAAATAAATTTTAAAAAAATACAAAAATATTTAGCGTTTTTTCCTTTCACTATAGTCTAGATGAAATCTAAAGGGAAAATCAATTTTAACTTCAGGGTTCTAATAAAAAACACAACCATCTTTTTTAACCTAAATAATGAAGAACAAATTAATATTTCCTATTCTTATTTGTAACCAGTTTTGTCATAAAAGATTTCAAATCAGAATAAATTTCCATTTAATTCTACGAATATAACAAGCTTAGGGGTAAATGTTATATTTTTCTCTTTAAGGGGGAATCTGCTCATCCTAATTTCCTCCATACGTTTGGACCTGTAACAATATTTCCTGTACTGACAAAAGACGGAGAATTCCATGGAGCAATTATCTTGGTTAATGTTTACACGTTGTCATTATGACATTACCTAAGGCGAGATTTGCCATAGAATGGAAGGAGGAATTCATTTACATTTTAAGTATGGAACACATTCTAAATATGATAAGCGCCTAAATCAATTACTTTGATGTGAATTTAAATCTTCTCCCTTTTGTGCTGAGTGTCACTAACGCAGACAGTAAAAACATTTCAATATCATTTTTTAACAATTTTATTTTTTGGGGGTATTTTCTATTAAACATATGGAGAGTAAATTGGACAGAAAACTATCAAAGTGTAATAAAAAAGCTGCCACTCTTTAATGTTTATTGATTCACCTAAAAACAGAGCAAGTTATTAAAACTCAATAGTCAGAAATTCAGTTTATTGTGTATCAGGCTGCAGATCACTATAATTTAATAACATTTCTATTATTTTCATGTAATTCTATAGTTTATTATAAATAATTTTTTTCACCTAAGAAATAAAATTTACCATTTGAAGAGCAATGGAAACAAATTAAGAGATTCCAAATATATACTCGGCCTAACAGATGTTTAAAGGCATCAAGCTTGGCCTGAACATCTACAGGTTTTAAAGTTTTCTTAAACATTATAGATATGTTCATCGTAGAAATGAAGTCTAAGTCAGAAATTTATTCCAAATAAGCTACTGATTCAATCATTGTACATGGACTTGGGCATATGTTCCCCAAAGGGATTTCAGAAATATTAATTAATTTCTAGATATTTATCATATATGTCACTGGAAGTGTTCCATATTCCCTGGACAGGGGGTCCATCAATAGGTCAGCTTTATTTAAAATGTTAATTAGCTTGTCTGTAAAATACCAAATAAAATCAGAAGGGATTTCAGCCATCAGTACTAATCACTTAATTCCAATACTTTACATTGGCACCAACACTGATCATGTAAACAACTTTGGACTGCAACCTGCAAGAGGTTCTTTTAAAAAAAAATTGGAAGTGAAAATAGTGCATTAGGATCAAGTTGAATAACCATAAATGAGTTTATGAAAACCAATACCAATATATAGCCATAAATGTTTGTTGTAATTTTCTACCATATAAAAGAAATGATCAGATGTGTACAGCATGTTTTTAAGCACTCTATAAATATATTTATATGATCACGTACCTCTAAATCATTAAAAAATAAATGTGTATCTGCTAAATTAAATATCATTTCTTCCATCCGTAATCCTAACTGTACTGTTTGTTGTGGATCCTGAAAAAAATTAAAAATTCAGCTCTGAAATTTTGTGGCCAAAATCAATTTTCTAATATGTTAAAACACATAATTTACTTCTCATCTTTCATGTAGACTTAGTAAATATAACATCCACATCATTTGAACTATATTTTAGTTTAGTGTGATGTCCATTTTCTCTGAACTAGTACACATTTTTATTTAGGGGCCAGCTGAAGCCTGCAGCTGAGTGCGGGATTTTCTCGCTGTGTTGAAGACCCATTGGAGGCCTTGGGCTGTTTCCTGCTCTTTGGTCGGGTTGTTGTCTCTTTGACACATTCCCCGTTTCCATTCTCAACTTTATTATTATTATATTATAATTATATTGATAATTGTCTCATGGCAATCATATCACATCTCGACATACATAAAAAGGATTCTATTTATTCATGTGTCCTTGGTCTCCTTCAAATTTATACTAACTTAATGACAGGTAAAATTTTCAAACTATATTACAATTGAAGACACAATGGAGGAAAAATTTGAATGAAATGCTGCTTAGAAATTTTAAATACATTTTGTTTATATTTTTTTGACAGCTATTTTCCATTATTTTCCCAATATGTCTCTAATTTAGAATTAGCTACTGTTTGCAGCTTTATCAAATTTGATATCATTGAGTTAATTGTAAACAAACAAGTGTCATAAAGTTCTAAGAGCCACACTACAGCAATGTTTCATATAGTACCATGTCTCTACTCCATAATAACAGCTTTAGCTATTATATTTGAAGGAGCTATACAAATGCTCTTTTCTTTACTGAGAACACTCTTGTCTTGGGGATAAGAAGACATCTTGTGGCGCTCCTTCAGTCGTTGAGTATGACACTAACAATGTCCTGAGAGGCTACATTATCAATATAATTACTAACTGACAGATTTTAATCAATTGTCAATTATTTCTAAACCTAACTTAATTAGTAAAGGCCAACGTTTTTGGACTGTTGTTGTTTTTAGCTTACAGCATAAGTTCTTTTAGTAAAATGAACTGCTATACATGGATATGTATATTTTTATTGTTGATGGATAGTAGTTACGATATAACCCAGTATATCAAAAGGGATATATATATGAAATCTATATCTAAATAAATCTCAGATAGCTCTTTCCTCCTACAGTTTTTGTCATATCTTAATTAAACAATAAAACCTTCAAAAATGAAAGACATAAGAGAAACTTTTGACTTTATATGAGTGATTACATCGAAATACAGAGCACACTTAATTTTTATTATTATTATTATATTTTTTTTAACAACAAAAAGTAACAAGCATATAAACCTTTTCAGTTGGGAGTTTAATTTCATTTTCCAGTATAATATAGTTAATATATTTACATTAATATAATGCAGACACAAAATTGATTTATCATGCAAGAGTGTTCTTCAATTTCACTTCGATTTCTGTTATGAACTGTTGACTTCATACATTTGCTTTCCCTAGATGCTCAACACCCCACCTTTCAGTGAAAAACAAAATCATGTCCCATCCGCTTAATACGAATACATACTGCAGTGCAAGTTTTGTTTCTTATATCAATGAAGATTCAATTTAAAAAAATAATTTTCAAAGTTAAATTTTAAATAATTTATGGAGAACGCCATGTAATAGAAACTGACTCTTTAATTACATGAAGTCAGAGCTTTTAAACGTAATTTGATATTGTTCAATGACATAACATAATAATGGCACTGAATTGGTTAAATACTTTGAACAGTTTATATTTACACAATATAATTAGACCAATTAATGAAAATCTTTTATTCCCCAAAACTTTGATGATAGACTATCAATAAATTAACATCATTTAAACTGATGAAAGTTTATGATAAAATTTTATCATTTATTCTATAAAAGATTTTCTAGGCAATTATTTTTATTGGTGATAACTCTGGCGGACTGGTCTGCCATTTACCATCTATAGAATCCATTTGTGGTTTTGACAATCTGGTTGCTAATCGGTGGACATGTTGTTAACGAAATCTAAAGAGAATTGCAATTTCTGTCAATTTAACAAATAAGTGTCTTTCTATACAGCCATAAACAGAAATTACAGGAGATTTCTGTATGTGAACAAGATGCTATAATTAGATTTTGTACTAAATTTCTGAAAGCTTTCTATCATAGATACAACACTATTTATCTAAAACAAGCAGACAACAAACTTGATAAAAGCGATTAGTACAAGAAATAATTCTGTAATATTTGATTAGAAAATTCTTTTTTTACCACATTGACATAATTGAGCTAATCAAAAAGGGAAATATTATTTAAACGTTTTCTGTTCAAATCATGACTAATAAAAATGTGGAATAGCTTGTTAAATAAAATTAGAAAATATATAAAATGGTACCAATTACTCCAGTTTTTGACATATTTATTGGTTGTAAATGTTTCATGCTGAATCCTAACAATTAAATATTTATTCAATTTAAATACATAACTCATATTTTGGACCACGTTCTCATTTCCACATAAGGATTAATTCAATTTAAGTCATGACACTTTAGAATGATGAAAATTTTGTATAGAATTCCTAAGTTTATTTAATGTTTATATCTATCAATGATCAGTTAAGATGATTAGTGATAATGTATCTACTGATACTTCTAATCAATAGGATTTCTAACATATTTATATATTGGTATAAATTATCATATCAATTTTCAACTAAGTTTACTAAATCCTCGACTAAATCTTCCAAACTTTTAGAACCATTGCTCTCTAATGCAGACATAATTTCAAGTCAAACTGTTTTTTCCAATTTAAGATTATGATATTTCTTAAGAGTTTTTTACATCAACTACAAAGATGTTTAATAACCTTGACTACTGATAAGGGTCCTGTAAGGTCAGAAAACCTAATGAAGACTTCAAAACTAGAATATTGTAAAAAGAGTGCAAACTGGTACCCAGTGAAACAGAATTTACCATTTACAACAAAACAGTTGACCAGATCTATGAGATCTTGCTAACTTTGTTTACACTCATACCCTTTGATTGTTGTTCCTCCACTCTCAGAAAACTTTCAATACCCAATAATATTTATAATTCCTCAACTATCTATCATAACATCAATAGTCACATCAAGATTAGCATGTGATAAAGTGAGAATTGTGAAAATTAACTGAAGAGTTCTACAAAGGGAGATAAGAACATGGAACAGCTGCTGGTTGTCACAAATAATATACAAACAATCTGTAGATAAAACCTTGTTTGTTTTTCCTGAGGAACAAAATTTGTAATTATGACAGATGGCGAAAAGAAAATATTACAATCTTGTACTGAATATTGTTTTTAATCAAGAGATGTGTCTGTCTTCCATCAAAACGTAAATCTCATGTGGTGATCTACCACCATACTTATAACTCAAATTATAATATGAGACAACCCCAAAGATTAGCGGTGAAGGTGTACATATTTAGAATAATGTTTGGCAGAAAGCTACAAGGCGGGAAATAAGTAAATACCTCTCAAATTCAGTAAGTTACATATATTGTATTGAGGAACTGTCCACTGGCAATTCTAGATTGTATAGAGGAGGTATTTCATCCTTGAAATATGATTTAAAATATGACAGATAGAGTGACTAAGAGGGTTATGCCAATCAAACAAAGCACTCCCTTAAAAACACCTCCAACTCCTTAAAACGTGTCACAGTTTTCTGCATAAGATAAGTATCTTCTAGTTCTTCCAATGTGATGGAGAATGAAGACTATTTATCTACACTTTTCAATTACTGACCCATAGTGCACTTAAAACATTGTCATTGTTTTTTAAAACATACTTATGACTTTATGGAATAGTATGCAGTCCATTTTAATCTTACTACAGAGGGAAATAATTGCAGACATTTCAGAAGTTGGTAAATTCTCACTGACTAGTAAATAATGTCATAAAAATATTGTCCTTCTCTTGAAAATGTGTAAATAACGAATCAATAAATTATAATTTGTAGCAGATCTTTACGATAATGGCCTTATTCAAATACATTAACTTTGAAGCAATACAGAGTTGTTGGAATGAAAAACAGAAAGCATTAAAAGTAACAACAAATACATCAAAGGTTCAAGGCATGAACGCCAGACAATAGCCGAGATTAAAAAAGCAAATAAACAATAAAGGTAACAACCTCTAATCCACAATTATTATGGAGATTGAGGTACAAAAAGTCTCATGGGTACTATGTTATTTTCAACAATCGTAGGAAACGGCACTTGTTTAAATATTGAAAGTCATTAAATGATTACGGTAATATTGACAAACATTTTCTCTGCCCATTATTGCTGGAAGGATCAAGCATAATTTGTTAAAATATTTGAGTCATACCTTTTTGGTGTATTTTGTTTAGGAATAAAAGAATGATCATTTTCATCTGGAAATCAATAATTATTGTCATATTGGATAAAAAAAAATCTATAATTGTAAAAATACTAATTCAAGGTCTTACAGAACAAAAAACTAGAACTCTGATCTAATGAAACATATTTAAACATTAAAATGTTTTATGATGTTTCTAATGATAGCAAACACTTTAGAGAAGGAAAACAGCGTGAGTATGTCAAGCAAATATTAAAAACAAAAACCTTCATATGCATCTCTTTTACAACAAAAACATTCACAATGCCTTTGAAAAATAAAAGATACTAAAACCTTTGATCAGGATAGTACAAATTCCCTCTAAACTTTCCAAAGAGTATGAAATTTGTATGGCAGCAATAGACAAAAAAACTCAAACAAGCACCACTGAAGGTATGACTTCTGAAGTCAAACAAAAGCCTAGAGTGATTCAAACTGATACAAAAATATATGTCTATCCAACTATACATGCGAAAAATTTGTTCCAAACAACAACATTGAAGATTTACTGACCTTTCCATATCGTTGTGCATACACTCCTGTTAGTAATGAATGAAATATAATAATTGTCTCGTCTAAATCCCACACAAATACACGTTCTAAATCAGATTCAGGTCCAGGTGAAGGATTTGTTCTTCTGCCTGCTCGACTACCACTTCTTCTCTCTATAATACAAAATATTCTAAATAAGATGCCATTTCGAATATTTCTACATTGAACTATCTCCAAGAAATGCCTGAAAAACTTCAGTTCAAAGTTAAACATTTGCATAAAAATGAAATTTTATTTTACTAAACAATACCCTCTGGTTTGATTGCATGAAGATAAATCTGAAGTCAAATTTACAAAGTTTATTTTATTGTTGATATAAGTTTAGAGACTACTTACTTGTGCTATTTGTAGATGATAATGGAGGTGAAGGACTTGGGATCTGTGAAGAATACTGAGGGTCAGCTGAAAAAAACACACAAATATTAATTCTCAAAAAAATAGAAAAAAGAAAAAAAACATGAATATTGCTGTTTACCCAAAGGAAGTGCAACTATGAATATTAGGTATCAGCTTGTGAAAAGAGAAATGGTAAAAAATGTAAATACATGAATTGAGTTTTAATGACAAATCACAAAAATGTGAATGTGTATTGAGTTTTAATGAAATTACAAAAATGTGAGTACATGTATTGAGTTTTAATGAAATATCAAAAAATGTGAATACATGTATTGAGTTTTAATGAAATATCAAAAATGTGAATACATGTATTGAGTTTTAATGAAATATCAAAAAATGTGAATACATGTATTGAGTTTTAATGAAATATCAAAAATGTAAATACATGTATTGAGTTTTAATGAAATATCAAAAAATGTGAATACATGTATTGAGTTTTAATGAAAAAAAAATTACAAAAAATGTAAATACATATTGAGTTTTAATGAAAAATCACCCCAAAAATGTGAATATGTATTGAGTTTTAATGAAAACTATTGAATTTAGCTTGAAGGCCTCTGTTAACTCAGATATATGTCCCCCTGCTTTGAAACAAAAATTTAAAAAAAATCAAATTTCATGTACTTAATATTGTTGCATATTCCAATTTAAAGGAGAATGACTTGAGCAGTCAGATCGACTTCCCAAGTCCATTATAAACTAGAAATTCAGATTCTACAGATGATTTTTGATCAGATAAAAAAAACCCTCTTAATAATTAGAATTGGGGATAAGTCATACAATAAAAACCTTTTCAAGCTAGTTACACTATATTCATCACATGTCAAATTTTTGTATTAAATATAAAATAAACTTTAATCAGTTTTAAAGTATAGGAAAATCATGTCTGATACTAATACATGTAAAATGGTATTTGTCCTCTGTTTGATATAAACTTTCCATATATTTGTGAGCCAATGAAATGAGAAATATTTTGTATCTTGTATTTAGGTCTGTTTCAATGACCCACTGACATTGTAGATTACATTTCTGCTGTTAACACAATAGAACAACTTGAACTTACATCAGAGGCAAGGAACATAATTCAAATCTCTGGAATTTTTAAAATAGGACATATCATTTAAATCTTAAAATGGAACTATCGTATTGACATTTTCCAGAAAATTGCCTTAAAAATTAATGTTTCAAGGCTTCAGTATCAATAACATAACATGTAGTATTCTAAATTGTTTTCTAGTAAATTTACAGGTTTCTATTATAAAAGTACAGTATCAATTTCATTTCAAAAATCATGGGAGTTTAATGACAAACAAACAACAAATACAAAAAAAATTTAAATAGAGCCAATATTACTACTAGCAGCAATATCAATTCAAAGGAAATAGGTGTACTTACATCTTAAAAAATAAGTTTTACTCTCGTAACAAAAGTCCATACAGAAATTTATCTATTATAAAATGATAATAGTGAACAAATACAACTCTGTTCCATGCAGACATATTTCAACCATAAAATTAAACACATCTAAAATAAGTACATTTACAGTAATAACTAATCCTTTGATAGTATCAAAAACTGACCCCAAAAAATAATTTGCCTCAAAACTTTGCACAAAGTTCATGCATATAAATATGTAGTGTGGCATTGCTGGTCTCTTTCACAGTCACAATACAAGCAAGTCCGACCTGGGGTGAAATTACAAAGAAAAGGGACATCAAAGCAATGTATTGACAATTAGGGGAAAAAGTATAGAGATCTCTAGGGCTATAGTCATGAGGCAGTCAAAAATTGAAATAGGGGGAAAACTGCTAAATTCTAATAAATGATATGCATAGAGATATTTCATAATAAGCTCAAGTATAAAATGATATATCTCTTATCATATTGTATATCATGTAATCATAGTTTTTTTGGAGGCACTGTGGTTTAAACAATGAAAAATGACGGTATAGAGGAAACGCTTTGTTTTAAGCCTGATAAACATAACAATATTCAATGAAGACAAGAGACCTAAACTCTAATTGTATCTACGAACAGACATATCATCAGTAAACATGTCTAGCATATTATATACAGAGCTCACTATTTCCATTTTTTTCAATAGCTAAAACACCCAAACATTATGAGCTGTCTGTACTCAGAATTTATTTCAATATATTTTATTCAAGAAAGACATTTTTGAACAAAAAAGCTTTTAAGAGACTAAAATCTGAGAATTTATTTACACAAATTTTGCATTATTCACAGAGCCCTGACAAGGAAAACTAATTTCCATCCGTTCATCATGACATGAAGCTGCTACTATATTCAATGTGTGACATTTTTTTTTTTAACGCATACCTTTTTGGTATTGATTTTATTATCATTTAAAATGATATCATTGGGGCCACTTCTACCGCTATTTTTTAGTGATTAATTATATACATTTTCCTCTCTATCTTAAGACAGCTACCAAGACACAAAACCAATTACTTCATTGGAATATTTCACATTTCAAAACACTTACGAGATTAAAGAATTAAAAGCCATTAAAAACATTAAAACAAATGAGTTGAAATTTTGTCTGCTATGTGTGATACTAAAAAGGCCACTTGCATAAAGCATCCAAAACAAACTCCAGCTAGGCAACTGGCATGCAGGATTCATTACAGCATCTTAGTTTTCCTCTTGTCCATGTTATCTGACAAAGTCCACTGTTATAATGATGTTTTATTAATTCAAAAATAACTACTTATTATTAAAAATTTGTAAGGGGTTACGCGGAACCCTGTGTATCGCCTGCGATTGCTGCTGTCAGTGTAAAAGTGTAATGTTGACTAAAAAAGTGAGTTCATTCACCAGAGTTTTAAAAAAAATCCAACTTTTTCTTTAGATGCTATTCCATGGTCTTGATGATTAGCTTCTGTCCAAAATTCATAACAATCCACGAAGGTTTATAAATTTATCATGTCAAAAAAGTTTAATCCCAGACTGTCTGTAAATGTTAACTGTTAAAAACTAAGTCCATTTATCAGTAAAATACGGAAAAATAAAAATAAATATTTTCAAAATTTTGCTTTGGATACTGTCTTTTGGTCATAAACAAGCTTCAGTCCAAAATTTCATAAAATCCCATGAAGGTTTGACAAAGTTATTGATGTCTAAAAAAAACTTAAACCACAGACTGAACCTAAATGACACCGCTGATGCCGCAGACGGAATCTAGGATGGCTATGTCTCGCTTTCGCGACATATATGTCAAAGGCTCAACGATAGTTCACTAACATTATCCATGTTGAAAGTTCTTTAAATTCATATGCTCATACTCATGGCATCAGTTCTCCCTTTTCAACTTCTATAGCAAAGTTTAGTTTATTATGATACTTATATGGCAGTTTATTACTGAGTGTGATAGCAGTGTAAGAGAATCCAAAAGAGAAAATGTTAAATAAACAACAAATCTCTTTAGTAGTATGATGGGTAGCTCAACACATTAAATAACGTAGCTATAAGGGGTGGGGATAAAACAGGTTCATAACTTACTTGTGTCAACAGGTCTTTGACCATTTGGTATATTTGGTATATTTCTTACTACTAAAATTGAAATTTCAAGTCATTAAAACACATACACTATATCCCAACAGTTCAATACACAAATATTTAAAACATACTTTTATCTACATTTGAAATGATATCCCCTATGTTTAATTTCAAATCAATTGAAATTTACCGATTTTTTTCATTTCTACACTGATCCAAGGAAGAAGGATTTTAGTATTGATTACTGTGGTTTTATTGGAAACCTGGAGGACAATTCCTCATAGTTATATTGTAGATTTGTATGTTTGGGGGTGTAGGAGGTAAAATCAAATTAATGATGCAAAAATATTTTCTAAAAGAAGAAAAACATTACTGTAAAAAATTTCTCTATTCAACCATTTTTAATTAAAGACAAGGAAATGCTAAGCCATAAGTGGTGTTGGATCTGTAAATTTATGTCACCGTAAAAGTTTCAATAAAAACTGTTTTATGTCATTAATTCACTATAGAGACATTGTCAGAGAATTGGGCATGAAATTTATGTTTGGAAAGCGGACAAAAAGATTTATCATGTGAAAGAATCGAACATCTACGGTGGATACACAAACATAAACAACACGGTCGAATCAGTCAACCAGAGTTTGTTATTGGGCTACATTTTTGCATGTGAAAACTTTACAGTCAGCGATAAATAATGAACGGGGTATACAACTAGACAATACAGGAGAATTAAAGTTTCTCGTCAACAATAATTCATTTAAATTCTGGCAAAATCAACTATTAATGTTAAGTAAATTGAAGGAGAAAAATATTTATTAAGTTTAAGGCCATTCATTGAATGAACATGAACAAAAGAGTGACAATCACAAGTCAAAACAAATCATTCAGTGATTATTGTTATTATCATAAACAAAAATTAACAAAATGTAAGAGTTCAATTGACTTTCCTATTGCAGAAAATCTATACTATATGAAATAGATAATACAAAAGTGCAAAACTCTGAGAAGTATGGTAGAATCTATTTGGAATTCCAAGAGGCCAATAAGGCCATTACTACTAGCTTCCTTAAAATAAGGAAATTACCACTGGTGTCAAAATGAAAAAGCTATTTCCACAACTCTCACAGAGAAAAAATCAATAACCGCTAGACTCCCAGAAAAAGATTATTACCAAAGGTCTTCACATGTGCAATAGTGGACCTATTACACTAGGGAACATGACATAACATATACGATAATGAACCTCTTACACTAGAGAACTTGTTGATATCACATATACACTAATGTACCTTTTACACTAGGGAACTTGACATCACATATACAATAATGGACCACTTACATTAGGGAACTTGACATCACATATACACTAATGGACCACTTACACTAGGGAACTTGACATCACATAAACACTTATGGACCTCTTACACTAGGGAACTTGACATCACATATACACTTGTGGACCTCTTTCACTAGGGAACTTGACATCACTTATTCACTAATGGATCACTTACATTAGGGGACTTGACATCACATATACACTAGTGGACCTCTTACACTAGGGAACTTGACATCACATATACACTAATGGACCACTTACATTAGGGAACTTGACATCACATACACACTAATAGACCTTTTACATTAGGGAACTTGACATCACATATACAATAATGGACCACTTACATTAGGGAACTTGACATCACATACAACACTTGAGGACCTCTTACACTAGGGAACTTGACATCACATAATTATACAATAATGGACCACTGACATTAGGGAACTTGACATCACATATTCACTAGTGGACCACTTACACTAGGGAACTTGACATCACATATTCACTAATGGACCTCTTACAAGAGGGAACTTGACATCACATAGGCATTAGTATACCTTACATACTAAAGGCATGTGAAATCAGATATACACAATGACTCTCTCATACACAGGACCACTGGACATCACATGTACACTTGTCTGAAGATCTTTTACACAAAGAACTTTAAAGTCAAATTCATAATACATTTACAAATTATAAATCTGAGGACTTTTATTCATTGATCATTCAACCTGCCAAAGTCTATGAAACAAAATATATGAAAAATATAAATACTAGAATATCTTACAAAAATAGAAGCAGACACCATTTTTAAAACACTCTTCAGAGTTAAGAGTAGAAAAAAAAATGAAAGGTAGTTAAAAAGCCCAAGGCCACAAAAAGACAATTTTATAAAGAAGATAATTATTATTTAAGATACAGTAACTTATCAAAAGACTTTATCACTTATCTCAAATATTTAAATGAAACTTTATTTTGTCTATTTTTTCAAAGCTTATAAAAATAGAACAGAATAATTCGTGCCAGCTACAGAATACGCCATCGATCAAATTGACATCCACCTATAGAAAACTGGCGATTACACATACATAGCTATTATTAAAAGCCTGTCGTTTCTAATTCATTGTTAGTGTAATTGTCAAAGCCTGTGTCAGTCTTTACAAGCAATGTCAGTAGAAACCAAGCTTCAGTTTAATGACCAGAATCTAACAGTCTAGCATTGTAACTAGGGATGTTATGTAAAATAACAGCATATAACAGACAAGAAAAATATTACATGTAATAAAAACAATTGCAATTATAAAAATAATATTCATTAACATACAATGCCTTATGGGTAGTATTTTCGTCATACTTTGCTGAAAAGCTGGTACCAAATAATTTTATTCAAATGAAGTTAATGCACTGTTTTTATTTTTGAAGGGAAAAAAAGATTACTAATCCAATTTCCTTTAACATCTATTTTTACAACCCATTTCTTCCTAAAAGAATTTGAAAAAAGTAAAATTTTTGTGTAATGACTCTTTCTGTGGTCTGAAAATTCAAATATGACTGAAAGATTTTTTGTTAACTGTTAAATGGCAATATTCAGGGGGGAAAACCAACAATGTTTTGGAAAATGGATTAAGATTTTCAACAATTGATAAAAGCCATTACATTATTTGGTCTTGAATAAATCTTAAATATTTTGCCATATTAAAACCCTCTAAAATCCATGAAAAGTGATTATGAAAAGATATTTGTATATAGAAAAAACAATTTATTTTTGTGGAACCAATTTTTTGTTTTAAGTTTGTTTGTACCAAAGTCATTTAATCAAGATCAAAGCAATATTAGTACCATGATTACTGATTCTTCAGTTACAGGGCTATAATCATTTCATTGACAGTTGAAGCAAAAAAGTTCTTTTTCATGCTAATATTAGTTGTAAAACAAAGACTAAAGTTATGCCAAATATTGTTATTCCTTTTTATACTATACCAAGACTTTTAAATAGGTGTTCCATACAGAAGACTACTACCACGACATGTTCTCTATAACTAACGCTATCAAAATTAGGTGCCACATTATCCAGACTTCCATTATAATAGGTGCTACATAAGCCATAAACAGGTTCTCCAAAGACAAGACTACCTCTAAATTGATGCTTAATAAGTTCTACCAAAGCTTTTGCTGTACTAATGATCCTTTCAAAAGTTAGTTTTTTTGTTAATGATAGCTCTGAGGCAAAAGATAGAAATTAAAATAAAACTGACCTGTTGTTGTTGTGGGGGTATCCATCAAAGTATACACTTGTGAGTTTGACGGTGATGCTGTAGCAGTCGTGCTGTTTGGCAGCTGATAGCTTGGGTAGTATGGATTCGCACCGGGATAATTATAACTGAAGCCATCGATACCCTGAAAAACAAAGAATATCAAACTTTGATATACCAAAATCATCAAAAGAAAGCCAAATATAAGAAAAAATAAAACCCATTATCAAAACCATCGAAACCATGCTGATATGGTATATCTTGTATCATTACAATACAAATATTATATTACCATCAAAATGTTTCGGTTTTTCTCTTGAATTCTATCGCAGATAATTATCTGGTGGACATTACCGATATCGTTCAATACCACATACAATATAACACTGAAATGGTACTTATTACTTAATTAAAAAAAAATATCATCTACAAGAATATCCTTAAAAAAAAAAATCACACAAAATGTAAAGTATAGCTATCTTTAAAGGTCTTATTATGCCTTTTTTTCCTTTTTTCAATTAACAACCACTCTTTCATGTTTACTTTTCATATATGTCTCAAGCCTGAAGGTCAGGGTTGTCAATGGGAATAAATACCAGAAATCCAGAAAAGGACCAAAACAGAACAATCAAATTCCATGGTGATATCTGAAAATCCAGCAGCCAAAAACTGAAGGAATAAATACAAGGCAAATTACAACCTAGTAACCAGAAATTTCGATTCAAAAGAAATGCACAAAATAGCCAAAATAGGGTCCAACCAGAGCAGCCAACACTGAAGCCCTATGAAAAAAACAAAAAAAGAAAAGGCAACACACAACAGTCAAAACTAACAGCTGAACAGAAAAGTCAAAACTAACAGCTAAACAGAACATTCAAAACTAAAAGCTAAATAGAACAGTCAAAACTAACAGCTAAACAGAACAGTCAAAACTAACAGCTAAACAGAACAGTCAAAACTAACAGCTAAACAGAACATTAAAAACCAACAGCTGAACAGAACAGTCTAAGAATGTTTATATGCAACACATCCCATTTTTAGGAATTAGTTTATGCTAGAGAGTTTCTTTTCTAATTCATAAGTATTAGATTCCAACAGTTATTTGTACAAGATCACCTTCAACAGTCATTACTGAGATCCAAAACAGAATAGACAAAACAAAAGGCCTTTAAACATCAATAAAAAGTAAAGGTGAAACAGCCAAGCTTACAGTCTTCAAAGCAAAGTAAAAAGTAAAGGTGAAACAGCCAAGCTTATTTCAAACGGGATAGCACATCCTCATTTTTACGGAAATGTTGTTAACCGTGCCCGGAAATTTAGAAATGATCCTTTTAAACTTATCGCTCCTTTAAATAAACTTATTCTAAAAGGTTACCAATTCAACACTGTAATAAGATCATTGAATATTGTTTTTATTGGTATAAATATTGATTTTGTTATCAGTAAATTAAAAGCAAACTAAATATTACTAGTATGTTATATACATATACACATTCATGGATCTACAATCTGTCGATACCTGTATCTTGGCATTGCACAAGGTCATGTTTTCTCTGACTGTTTATGACGTCTTTACACTAAATCCATTGGATGTTGGATGTGTACGGATTGATAATTTAGTCTTAGATGCATGATTTTTTATTAGTTGTTAGTGGCTTTGAACTAGCTGTCAGATAACTGCGAGTACTCTCAGATCTGTTCCTAGTGTCTTTTGTTGTTGGGATGTACAAGTACCCTGCCACGTCCACTTGTATTTTTGTCCGTCTGATGAGTTAAGCCTTTTTCAACTGATTTTTATAGTTCGTTCTTATGTTGTACTCTTATATCACTGTCCCAGGTTAGGGGAGGTTGGGATCCCGCTAACATGTTTAACCCGCCACATTATGTATGTATGTGCCTGTCCCAAGTCAGGAGCCTGTAATTCAGTGGTTGTCGTTTGTTTATGTGTTACATATTTGTTTTTCGTTCATTTTGTACATAAATAAAGCCGTTAGTTTTCTCGTTTGAATTGTTTTACATTGTCATTTCGGGCCTTTTATAGCTGACTATGCGGTATGGGCTTTGCTCATTGTTGAAGGCCGACGGTGACCTATAGTTGTTAATTTCTGTGTCATTTTGGTCTCTTGTGGACAGTTGTCTCATTGGCAATCATACCACATCTTCTTTTTATAAGCTTACAGTCTTCAAAGCAAAGTAAAAAGTAAAGGTGAAACAGCCAAGCTTACAGTCTTCAAAGCAAAGTAAAAAGTAAAGGTGAAACAGCCAAGCTTACAGTCTTCAAAGCAAAGTAAAAGTAAGGTTAAAGGGGAATAGTAACAAAATGGGGGTCTTCACAGTAAACAGAAGAGTTGAAAATAAGTTAACATATAAAAGGTCACCTTTGTCTGGGAAAAACCATCCTATTTTCTAACTGGCTCCAAACATCAGTACATGTCTATCTATATTTGCACACATTTGTATATAGATATGAGAAGATGTGGTATGAGTGCCAATGAGACAACTCGCCATCCAAGTCAAAATTTATAAATGTAAACCATTATAGGTGAAAGTACGGTCTTCAACACGGAGCCTTGTGTTCTTTTTCAAAATCTGCATTAATTACTTTCCAAAAACTGTTGTCAACCAACGCCTCAATGTCATATAAAACAAGGTCAATGTATACATTTTAAATTATTTTTATGACTTACTAATTTTCTTATGAAATTTTTAATAATTTGAAAATCTGCCTTCAATTCTATTGGTATGTATGAAAGTCAGTTCAGTTCATCAATAATAAATTTATAGATGACAAGAATTTATATTTTATATAACATAACTTCCAAATTTACATATAATCACTTAATCTTTCATTAAATTACTTTAATTTTAATCAGGTTTTAATACACGTCAAAACTCCCAATGTATAACTGTGGAAAATTACACAAAATTACCATTTTATTGCATATAATAAATTTGAAAGATACATAAATTTTATAAATCCATTCAGATGCTCTTAATATCATGAATACTAAATTATTTTCCAGAAAGATTTAAACATCTGATATTTTTATCATTTTAATTTTCCAAATAAATAAGGTAATATAGATTTAATAAAGCGACTATATAAGTCATATTCTTATCGTACTTAATAATCTGCTGAAGAACAGGAAATGATATAAATGTTATTTTCACAAAGTTAATGAAAGTTATAGAATATGCGTCACTTCATAAACAATGAAAACCTAGGGTTTGTCATTTTGAGAAAAAGGCAACATTTATTTTGTGTCAAAATTTTGATTTTGTATGCAGATAAAATTAATTTGTTTTATATGAAGCTTTTAATAAATAAAATATGGTTACTTTCAGTTCAATGTAAAGAAACAATGGTCTGCTAATTTTCAATCTTCCAAATTTTCATACTTCTTCCTGATAAATTCTGTATGTATTATACTTTCATTAAATTATAATGCATTTTTCCTCAATCTTTTCATGCTAATATTAGTTGTAAAACAAAGACTAAAGTTATGCCAAATATTGTTATTCCTTTTTATACTATACCAAGACTTTTAAATAGGTGTTCCATACAGAAGACTACTACCACGACATGTTCTCTATAACTAACGCTATCAAAATTAGGTGCCACATTATCCAGACTTCCATTATAATAGGTGCTACATAAGCCATAAACAGGTTCTCCAAAGACAAGACTACCTCTAAATTGATGCTTAATAAGTTCTACCAAAGCTTTTGCTGTACTAATGATCCTTTCAAAAGTTAGTTTTTTTGTTAATGATAGCTCTGAGGCAAAAGATAGAAATTAAAATAAAACTGACCTGTTGTTGTTGTGGGGGTATCCATCAAAGTATACACTTGTGAGTTTGACGGTGATGCTGTAGCAGTCGTGCTGTTTGGCAGCTGATAGCTTGGGTAGTATGGATTCGCACCGGGATAATTATAACTGAAGCCATCGATACCCTGAAAAACAAAGAATATCAAACTTTGATATACCAAAATCATCAAAAGAAAGCCAAATATAAGAAAAAATAAAACCCATTATCAAAACCATCGAAACCATGCTGATATGGTATATCTTGTATCATTACAATACAAATATTATATTACCATCAAAATGTTTCGGTTTTTTCTCTTGAATTCTATCGCAGATATTATCTGGTGGACATTACCCGATATACGTTCAATACCACATACAATATAACACTGAAATGGTACTTATTACTTAATTAAAAAAAAATATCATCTACAAGAATATCCTTAAAAAAAAAAATCACACAAAATGTAAAGTATAGCTATCTTTAAAGGTCTTATTATGCCTTTTTTTCTTTTTTTCAATTAACAACCACTCTTTCATGTTTACTTTTACATATATGTCTCAAGCCTGAAGGTCAGGGTTGTCAATGGGAATAAATACCAGAAATCCAGAAAAGGACCAAAACAGAACAATCAAATTCCATGGTGATATCTGAAAATCCAGCAGCCAAAAACTGAAGGAATAAATACAAGGCAAATTACAACCTAGTAACCAGAAATTTCGATTCAAAAGAAATGCACAAAATAGCCAAAATAGGGTCCAACCAGAGCAGCCAACACTGAAGCCCTATGAAAAAAACAAAAAAAGAAAAGGCAACACACAACAGTCAAAACTAACAGCTAAACAGAACATTCAAAACTAAAAGCTAAATAGAACAGTCAAAACTAACAGCTAAACAGAACAGTCAAAACTAACAGCTAAACAGAACATTCAAAACTAACAGCTGAACAGAACAGTCAAAACTAACAGCTAAACAGAACATTAAAAACCAACAGCTGAACAGAACAGTCTAAGAATGTTTATATGCAACACATCCCATTTTTAGGAATTAGTTTATGCTAGAGAGTTTCTTTTCTAATTCATAAGTATTAGATTCCAACAGTTATTTGTACAAGATCACCTTCAACAGTCATTACTGAGATCCAAAACAGAATAGACAAAACAAAAGGCCTTTAAACATCAATAAAAAGTAAAGGTGAAACAGCCAAGCTTACAGTCTTCAAAGCAAAGTAAAAAGTAAAGGTGAAACAGCCAAGCTTATTTCAAACGGGATAGCATTCCTCAATTTTACGGAAATGTTGTTAACCGTCGGAAATTTAAAATGATCCTTGTAAACTTATCGCTCCTTTAAATAAACTTATTCTAAAAGGTTACCAATTCAACACTGTAATAAGATCATTGAATATTGTTTTTATTGGTATAAATATTGATTTTGTTATCAGTAAATTAAAAGCAAACTAAATATTACTAGTATGTTATATAATAACATTCATGGATCTACAATCTGTCGATACCTGTATCTTGGCATTGCACAAGGTCATGTTTTTCTGACTGTTTATGCGTCTTTACACTAAATCCATTGGATGTTGGATGTATTATATTCAAAAGTCTTAGATGCATTTTTTATTAGTTGTTAGTGGCTTTGAACTAGCTGTCAGATAACCGTATACTCAGATCTGTTCCTAGTGTACTTTTTTTGTTGGGATGTACAAGTACCCTGCCACGCCACTTGTATTTTTGTCCTCTGAAGAAGAATTTCAACTGATTTTAATGTTCTTTTGCTTTGTACTCTTATATCACTGTCCCAGGTTAGGGGAGGTTGGGATTCCCTAACATGTTTACCAGCATTATGTATGATGACTCCCAAGCAGGAGCCTAATTCAGTGGTTTCTTTGTTTATGTGAATATTTATTTTCCACCTTTTACATAAAAAACCTAGTTTCTCTTTAATTGTTTTACATTCATTTCGGCTTTTATAGCTGATAGCATATGGGCTTTCCATTGTTGAAGCATAGTACCTATAGTTTTAATTTTGTCATTTTGGTTCTTGTGAAAGTGTTCATGGAATCATAACATTCATTTTTAAAGCATAGTTCAAACAAAGTAAAAGAAGTAAAACGCAATTACAGCTCAAACAACGTAAAAGTAAAGGTTAAACACAACTTAATCAACAAAGTAAAATAAGGTTAAAGGAATATAACAACAAGGGCTCGTAAAGAAGATGTTGAAAATAAGTATATAGAAGGTCACCTTTTCTGGAAATTTCTATTTCTAACTGGCTCAAACACAGTAATGTCTATCTATATTTGCACATTTGTATTAGATTAAAAGATGGGCAAACAAGTTTTTAACAGCAATCAAGTAAAATTAAAAGTAACCATTATGGAAAGAGTTAAAGGAACTACTTTCTTTAAAAGATTAATTAGTTTCAAAATGTTAACCAACGTCTATTTCATATAAAAAAGTATGATAAATTTAAATTACTTTAACTAATTTTAAGAAATTGAAAATTTAAAATCTGCTTCAATCATGTAAATGAAAGCACAGTTCTCAAAATAATTTAAACAAGATTTATATTTTATAAACTTATTTCAATTTACATATAATCCTATCTTTATAAATTACTTTAATTTTAAATTTTAAAACTAAAAACTTCCAATTATACTTGAAAAATTACTAAAATTACCATTTTAATCATTAATAAATTTAAAGTTAAAATTTTTAGTAAATCATTAGATGTTTAATAATAATACTAAATTATTTTCAGAAAGATTTAAACATTGATGTTATCATTTTAATTTTCCAATAAATAGGAATATAGATTTAATAAACGACTTTAAGTCAATTCTTTCTACTTAAAATCTGAAAAGAAATATAAATGTTATTTTCAAAGTAATGAAAGTTTAAATAGTTCACTTATAAACAATGAAAACTAGGTTTGCATTTTAGAAAAAGGCAACATTTATTTTGTGTCAAAATTTTTCCTCAACTTTTAAACCTTAATGGGTTAAACTATATTTAGAGTTTTTACTATTTTTCATTATGACTTAACACTGACCTCCAAGATAAAACCCTATTCCTTTGTGACCCCTCACATTTCTAACATTAGTTTTACCTGTATTTTGTTATAACAATATGTGTTCTCATTTCTACCTTAGATTTTTCTGTTATATAATATCAAATGGTAAATATCAAAAGCATACCTAGGTTTTGTGAAAGTGGGAACCTAGGGAGGGTTACATGGTTCAAAACACCTAAATTCTTTCAGGAACTTTGGGAAATTTGTGTAAAACTAGTGAAAATAACTCTGGAACCACCCCACCCTATTTTTCTCGGCATAACCACAAAACATGCCCTCTTTATAAGTGTTACAGCTCAGCCTTTGCTTTTACTAAAATGTGTTTCTGAGTTAATAACAGGACTTGAGTAACCAATAATGAAACGAGAGTTTTATGATTTGATCAGTTGTCTTGGATATAAACTGAACTTTGTGGTGTATATTTGATGATATACTTACCATAGTTGCCAACTGACATGATATTCGCGTGTAATACGCTTTTTCAACGGTTTACACGCGAGATTTTATCACATGGCGTGTACACGCTTTCACCACTTTACACGCAATTACACGCTTTTCGTTGTTTTGATTTTTGGTCGTTAGTGATATCGCGATTCTCGGGTTTTCATTATTACACGATAAATACCGAAAATTTCAAGTAATTGTTTGGTGGCCATTGTTTATTTTTCTATATGGGTGCAATTATAAAACTAGATATCATTGGAATCAGAATTTTCTCTAGTTTATATTGAAATAAAAATATAATGTACTTTTAATATAGTAAAAAGTTCTATCCAGAGAAAAGGGAAAAGTTGCCTAATCATGAACATAAAAACCTGAAATCAGGTCATGTGCATACCCATGTAAACATGATACAGGCACATTTCCATAATCAAAACTGTATGAAATTCATAGGTTTTACCTGGCCTTTAATAAAATCTTGTTTCAGGGACGGTTTCCTGCTTAAAAGAGCTACTGTGGCTGCAAATAAGTTTTCAATTTTCACTGCCAAAAAACAGGATGTTTACAGTGTTGTCTCCCTCAAAACATGTATATTAAATCTAATTTTAAAATTATTTTAATCATTCAACCTGTTAAAATTGAAAGCTAATTAACTAATTTTACAATCAAATACAAAAACATGATACTTTGTACCAATTATATGAATAAAAGGATTTCCTCCATGGTTATTTTTAGTTGGGGAATAACCCCTAGTTTTTATACGAAACTGTTTATAGCACCCTTAGCAAAACTTTGTATCGATATATAAAAATTTCTACTTTTCTGAATCTGTACATTATATCGATTAAAATGATGTCTTACTTTAAGGATTGCGACCACAGATAGTGAAACTACAGCTCATTTTTTATGTCGCATAGTATTGGCATATTGTCCAGTGGCAAATAGTTAAACTGGCATATTCCAAACATTTCCTGTATTACATTTTCATTAATTATACAAAGAAAAAAATCATAAAATTGGGTTTCTTTTGAATAAATAGAATAAAAACTATGGAATAAACATAAATAAAGTTACTTTAAACAGATTTTGTCCCTAGTATTATATGAACTAAGGTGTAGCTGAGTTGAGAAAAATATTGAAATAGTGTATTTCTTAGAACGGTGATCCTTTTAAACTTATCACTCCTTTAAATAAACTTATTCTAAAAGGTTACCAATTCAACACTGTAATAAGATCATTGAATATTGTTTTATTGGTATAAATATTGATTTTGTTATCAGTAAATTAAAAGCAAACTAAATATTACTAGTATGTTATATACATATACACATTCATGGATCTACAATCTGTCGATACCTGTATCTTGGCATTGCACAAGGTCATGTTTTCTCTGACTGTTTATGACGTCTTTACACTAAATCCATTGGATGTTGGATGTGTACGGATTGATAATTTAGTCTTAGATGCATGACTTTTTATTAGTTGTTAGTGGCTTTGAACTAGCTGTCAGATAACTGCGAGTACTCTCAGATCTGTTCCTAGTGTCTTTTGTTGTTGGGATGTACAAGTACCCTGCCACGTCCACTTGTATTTTTGTCCATCTGATGAGTTAAGCCTTTTCAACTGATTTTTATAGTTCGTTCTTATGTTGTACTGTTATATCACTGTCCCAGGTTAGGGGAGGTTGGGATCCCGCTAACATGTTTAACCCGCCACATTATGTATGTATGTGCCTGTCCCAAGTCAGGAGCCTGTAATTCAGTGGTTGTCGTTTGTTTATGTGTTACATATTTGTTTTTCGTTCATTTTTGTACATAAATAAGGCCGTTAGTTTTCTCGTTTGAATTGTTTTACATTGTCATTTCGGGGCCTTTTATAGCTGACTATGCGGTATGGGCTTTGCTCATTGTTGAAGGCCGTACGGTGACCTATAGTTGTTAGTTTCTGTGTCATTTTGGTCTCTTGTGGACAGTTGTCTCATTGGCAATCATACAACATCTTCTTTTTTATAAGCTTACAGTCTTCAAAGCAAAGTAAAAAGTAAGGGTGAAACAGCCAAGCTTACAGTCTTCAAAGCAAAGTAAAAAGTAAGGTTAAAGGGGAATAGTAACAAAATGGGGGTCTTCACAGTAAACAGAAGAGTTGAAAATAAGTTAACATATAAAAGGTCACCTTTGTCTGGGAAAAACCATCCTATTTTCTAACTGGCTCCAAACATCAGTACATGTCTATCTATATTTGCACACATTTGTATATAGATATGAGAAGATGTGGTATGAGTGCCAATGAGACAACTCGCCATCCAAGTCAAAATTTATAAATGTAAACCATTATAGGTGAAAGTACGGTCTTCAACACGGAGCCTTGTGTTCTTTTTCAAAATCTGCATTAATTACTTTCCAAAAACTGTTGTCAACCAACGCCTCAATGTCATATAAAACAAGGTCAATGTATACATTTTTAAATTATTTTTTATGACTTACTAATTTTCTTATGAAATTTTTAATAATTTGAAAATCTGCCTTCAATTCTATTGGTATGTATGAAAGTCAGTTCAGTTCATCAATAATAAATTTATAGATGACAAGAATTTATATTTTATATAACATAACTTCCAAATTTACATATAATCACTTAATCTTTCATTAAATTACTTTAATTTTAATCAGGTTTTTAATACTCGTCAAAAACTCCCAATGTATAACTGTGGAAAATTACACAAAATTACCATTTTTATTGCATATAATAAATTTGAAAGATACATAAATTTTATAAATCCATTCAGATGCTCTTAATATCATGAATACTAAATTATTTTCCAGAAAGATTTAAACATCTGATATTTTTATCATTTTAATTTTCCAAATAAATAAGGTAATATAGATTTAATAAAGCGACTATATAAGTCATATTCTTATCGTACTTAATAATCTGCTGAAGAATAGGAAATAATATAAATGTTATTTTCACAAAGTTAATGAAAGTTATAGAATATGCGTCACTTCATAAACAATGAAAACCTAGGGTTTGTCATTTTGAGAAAAAGGCAACATTTATTTTGTGTCAAAATTTTGATTTTGTATGCAGATAAAATTAATTTGTTTTATATGAAGCTTTTAATAAATAAAATATGGTTACTTTCAGTTCAATGTAAAGAAACAATGGTCTGCTAATTTTCAATCTTCCAAATTTTTCATACTTCTTCCTGATAAATTCTGTATGTATTATACTTTCATTAAGTTATAATGCATTTTTCCTCAACTTTTAAACCTTAATGGGTTAAACTATATTTAGAGTTTTTACTATTTTTCATTATGACTTAACACTGACCTCCAAGATAAAACCCTATTCCTTTGTGACCCCCTCACATTTCTAACATTAGTTTTACCTGTATTTTGTTTTAACAATATGTGTTCTCATTTCTACCTTAGATTTTTCTGTTATATAATATCAAATGGTAAATATCAAAAGCATACCTAGGTTTTGTGAATGTGGGAACCTAGGGGAGGGTTACATGGTTCAAAACACCCTAAATTCTTTCAGGAACTTTGGAAAATTTGTGTAAAACTAGTGAAAATAACTCTGGAACCACCCCCACCCTATTTTTCTCGGCATAACCACAAAACATGCCCTCTTTATAAGTGTTACAGCTCAGCCTTTGTTTTTACTAAAATGTGTTTCTGAGTTAATAACAGGACTTGAGTAACCAATAATGAAACGAGAGTTTTATGATTTGATCAGTTGTCTTGGATATAAACTGAACTTTGTGGTGTATATTTGATGATATACTTACAGATGACTGTTGATATGCAGCTGCCGCTGCTGCTGCTGCTGTTGAGTTGGTTGTAAATGGTACTTGTGGATCTAAAACACAAACAACAAATATTCTAGTCATTGGTATAAAACGGGGAATTTAATAAAACTTTGACACCTCACTTTAGACAAACTAATAATAGTAGCTCAAAAGTAATATGGACTTTTTATATTATTTATATTTACAATAACAATGTACACACATGTTGGCGTATGAATATACAACGTCAGAGTGGGCGTGTCGCCATAAAAATTGACAACATTGAAAATAAAAGTAATACTTTTAACCAATCAGAAGACAGTAAATACGCCAAATTTATTTATTTAATAATAATATTAAAAGTTTCTATATGAACTATTATTTCCAAAAAAAATTAATTCATGTAACCAGATTACCTAAAATAAAATACTCACTGAAGCAATAGGCTGTCTGGTTGTAGCCTGTTTGGTAACTTAAATAAAATACTCAATGAAGCAATAGGCTGTCTGGTTGTAGCCTGTTTGGTAACTTAAATAAAATACTCACTGAAGCAATAGGCTGTCTGGTTGTAGCCTGTTTGGTAACTTAAATAATTCTGTTGGTTTCCTGCCTGAGTCTTTAATTTTACTGTAAATAAATGGGAAGGCATTTCAAGCTTGTTAACAAATTAATTGATCTTCTGAAGATATGTTTTGTTTTTATCAGAACCTTTTTCAAAATTCACGAATAGATAGTAAAACAGAGGCATTCTCACCAGTTTGAATACTCTTTTATAGAGGAAATCATTAAAGGCTATCTAGAAAGTCAAATGTTATTCAAACTGACCACTTGGATACCGGTGGAAAGGAACAAAAATTAACAACAGGCACAAAATGATGACAATGGGTCCTCATCCCAGGACAACAAGAAAACTGTGATACAAAATTCTATGGAAAATAAAACTCAGCATGTGTAAATTGTGATTACTATTCAACCCACAAAAGCTAAACAAATGTCTAGGATGAAGGATCAATATGTACACTGTCCGTCACGACACCAATTTTATCAAGTCACCCCTGGAGTTCATTTTTACCCGTCATAAACAGCTAATCAAATTTTTTACCTGTCCATGTTTCTACTATAAAATCATTCACTGCATTTAACGCTTCACATACTTTCTAAAGTTTAATGATTTTTCAATTAATGAAACTGGAACGCATATTAAAGTTGACAAATCCAAAGAAAACATAAAAAGTTTACTTTTCATAACTCTCCAGAAATTTATTATTTTCTTAACATGCTACAATGGGGGTAGGTTGTGCCAGTGCTTAAATCATTAGTTTCACAGCAAAAATAATTTTATATTAAAACCTACAAAAAATGTAAAATGGATATAAATCAAGCACAAACCAATCAAAGCTACAGATTTTATATGAATGGTAGAAGAATATTTATGTTTCATTTAAGGGGTTTAAAACTCTTAAAAGATCATAAATCAGGCTTTATCCTAAAACACCTGCAAGCTTTTAAATGAATCTGAATTAATATACCAACGATTAACTTACCATCATTATTTATATACAATTCACAGTAGGGTAACATGTTTTTTACCCTCAAACTATTTCTACTAAAGGAAATAGTTATTCACATGATGTTTTTAAAGTCTATATATATCTTCTGACATATTCACCTTCACACTATTCAAATTAGAACATAAATCAATGCTATTGATGCTTCTTAATGATCATGAAATAAAACATTTTGAAATGTTTTGTTCATTTAGAAAAGTGTCCTCTACAAAAATAACTATGATGGAGATAGGTATTATTTAGAAATCTGCCTTTATTATAGACAGATAAAATCTGCCTTTATTATAGACAGATAAAGTAACCTTCCTTCAATGTTAGGTCTTTTTATAAGCATATACAGAAACAGGATCGTTTTTTGCATGGTTGTCAATTTTTACTTTAGCCATAAAAACCTTTTTTATTCCTCTGGCCTTTCTAAAGCATAACAGGTCCAGTTTCTGCATTTTTATTTACTGTGTTTCACAATAGGTACACTTGTAATGGGAACATCCTCTTTTTAGTGATACTAGCATGTATTTTACGTGGGGAAGGGATGCATATTACCATATTTCACACAGAATTCAGTATCAAGTTTTCACTTCAAAATGTGTACTAAATATTCCCTCTTCCAAAACAAAAACAACTTTTTCTTTTATCATTTAAATTTTGAACCAACAAGATCCTTTGATCACAATTATTTACTGATTGTTCTTTTTATTTTCAAATGTACATTCTGTTTAAAATTCATTATCTTCAAATAAAAGAAGGCAATCAATGAAAAATATTCAAACACAATGAAATCAACAGATCTTGGATAAAAAGTAATTCACCGTAATATATTCTATTGTGGTCATGTGACCAAATGGTTATCTATGCAATGCACTATAGTTAACACCACCGCCATCATGATCAGATATGTTTTTAGGGAAACATCTGACCACCATTTTTCTGATGCCTATCGGCAAACCTTAAAATCAATCTACATCACTGAGACAATGCATTATTGTAAGGAAGACAAAATATTACAACATAAAAAATACAACAGATGCTAAAAAGTACATCATTAACGACTGTTAATGTTCAAGTAAAACTAAATTAAGTTTAATGAGGTGGAAAAAACTCTACATTCTTAGGAACACATCCAAAAAAGAAATTTACCAACACACTGATGTGAAAATTAAATAATTCAGTTATTCTCAGGTTAGGTGTTGAAAAACTTTCAATAAATATATATATATTCCACAAATTCTTGATTCTAAATTTAAGTCAGTTTCTTAGGAATAAAAACAGAAAAGTTCAGTTACTTATGAAGAACTATGGGTAATAAAAATAGATATATATAGAACTATGGGTAATAAAAATAGATATATATAGGTAAAAGGTTCAATTTTGTATGAAGTTTTAAAGATTTATGAACGATTCATGGCAGACCTGGGCTCTCAGTCATAAAACTTTACTCACTACTCGGAGTACAAAATTTGTGCTCAAAACACCAAATCCATGATTTTGATTGGTTGATTTCTGAGTCTGAGTACGAAAATCGTGCTCGAAAGTTTTATGACCGCAAGGCCTGAACTTTCAAATGTAAAAGTTACCATGGAATCTTGTTTACAACCCAATCCCATAATATTGTGGTGGACAAAATCAAAATTCTCCATAAGGCAAAACATTCTGACCAGGATATGTGTTTTCGGTCATAGCTATCTGAATATATGCTTACAATCTAGTCTGTAAGCTGATCATAACACCGAAGAATAACATGTTGTGTTTAGGAATGAATTGATAACTGTCTACTTACATTCTGGTGCATAGGCTGCTCCAGCATACTGTGGTGGATAGAATCCTGTGTTAGGGAAAGAATTCTGACCAAGATACGTATTCATGGCTGTTGTTGTGGTTAGTATTTGAACACTGCCGTCAGATGATACAACAATAGGTATGGTAGCACTGAAAAAAATTATAACAGTTTACATATTCACATAGTGCTATAGTACTCTCAACTTTTGAATGCCATATGTTACATCTATCCGTTGAATAATGATGTATAAAATCAAACCTTTGTTAAAAAATATACAATAGTAATATGCTTGACTTTTTTTCTATCAAAGCTTAGCCAATATCAATCAATTATACTTAAGTTTTAACTGATTTCCATATAAATTCACCTTATATAATTTGTACTCTTATAAATAAAATAATTGCTGAGGATAAGTTTATTTATCTTTTTACAGTATTTTGCAACATGAAATGTATATATATTATCCAAAATAATGAATCCTACCTGTTTAAGAAATTAGTTAAATCTGTGGGTGTTAATTCTGCACTCTTGTCTATCTCACTTGTGGCTACTGAAATTTAAAAAAAAAGACATTCAAGCAAGGGATTGACAAAATTCAAAATTATCATACAATACATTTATAATATATTTCCAAATTAGGTCCCCAGGGGGCATATACATGTAACAAATGTGTGGGTTTTTTTCTTTTACAAAACATTATTATATATTATATATACCAATACCTGATTACCTACAGATCACATTAAAAAAAATAATATTAAATACATATTTGTCCATGTCCTGAAACATGGTACCAAATTAAAAACATATTGGTAGGATTATCCAGGAAAAGAATCAGGAGTTTATAGATCATATGTAAATTTTGTTCCCATGTTGCCTTATAGGGCAAGTAGACGACACCAATTTACCTGCTAATGGATCTGTTTGTTCTGATGTGGATGTGTTGGACGGTAACGCTAGTGTAATAGTGGCGGGAGAGTTAGACACAACTGCTGCTGGTTCAGTCTTTACTGGAAGTAAAAAACTGAAACTTATTAATTATTTTTCCAACAGAAAATACTGATCACTTATCTTACCAAAGGATAAGCATGATATTTACAAATAATATTAACACAAACAGCTTTATGTTCAGTGACAAGTATATCACGCTTATTCTTATTCATGTGAATAATATTTAAAACCTGTCGAAGCTTACTGCATGGAAGAGACACAATCGTCTTGTGACAGCCACAGGAAAGTAAAGTGTGTTGGCAGATCTACGATAAAGTTGGCTGATATAATTATCCAAGGACGTCCTGATCAAAGACAATGACCCTTAATTCCTCAACTCGTCCAAGGGCAAAAAAACCTCCCTTTACTTCCTTCTTGACAAGTGGTCACACTTCATAACAACTTGACGGATGTTATAATTACAGGAACCTCTTCACATCATCTTAACAACATTCCCCTAATTATATAATTTGTGTATAATGGAAAGCAAACAGAGTAATTATAACAGAATGACATTGTAGTTAATAAAGCGATTTGTCTATGATGCTTCTGTTGGATGTCTGTTTCATTGTTTAAAACAAGCTTCCTCTCCAATCTAAACTGAATTAAATCTATATTATTTATATAAATTATTTACACCAAGATATAGTTTCATCTTTATTTTAATCTGACAGTATAGTGCAAAAGTTGAGATTAAGATGGCAACATTTAACAATCCATCTATGCAAAGCATTCAAAGTCAATAAGCATGACTGAAATGGCCAAATAATCTCCATCATCTCCATGACAATGAGATTTGCCAATGCTAGTACAACTTCATACCAAAAATCATTGACTTATCATATCAAGGATGCAAATGTAAATATTCTGATGATATCTGATTGGTAAATATACCCCAGGACTGGCTGGTATAAAAAAGATATACACACCTATAGGTGAACTAACAGTAGTCACTACCCAACTGTCTTCACTTGTGAAAGTAGTGCCATCTTCTGTTGACAAGCCACCTAAAACAGAAAAATTACAATACAAAAGTGATCATTACTAAACTGTCCACAAGATGCTATCTTGCTTATCGGCCCACCAAAAATAGAAAGTTCACTATATGAAACCCTATCTCAAGGCAGTATAATACCTACCTCTATTTTTTTTTCACCTCTAATAGTGGCATCTATCTAGTTGACAAACTGTACTATACAGCAAGTTTACAATGAGAAAATCTGGACAAAACAACTAAAGCATTCATAAGCATTCTTTTTAGGCCACAAACCTCAAATGAATGTCAATATTTGATAAACTGATAGGACAATATGGCTAAAGCCACAACTCCCATATGTGTCACTAAGAAATCAAATGTATTTTTTTTTTTTTTTCACAAAATTAATCATAGTCAACCTCATTTTCCTTGAAAGTTGGTGAATATGCATAATTAACTATGTTTCATACTATGGCCATAACCCCAGTGAGACTTTCAGTGAGGTCTGTCGTTCAAGGTCAGGGCCAGTGACTTCCATGCCAAAATTCATTGCCTCAACATTCTTTGTTACAACAATCACCTCTATTTTTTACAAGACAACAAGCCCTGATAATAACTGGCACATGACAGATCTTTACTTGACTGTGGAATAATTACGTGGCCATACGGTGCGGTTATTGCAACCAAGCACAATAGTTTTCTCCAAGCCTAATCATCTAAAGATTCATCAAATATGACATACAGATTAATTCAGAAAAACAAAAATTGATTAAATATAACTTGAATTGATGACAGCAATTATTGCAAAATTAATTAAATCTCAGCAGAGAGAAAAGTTCGGAGAAAATGGATGATTACAAAGCATTGCATGACCAAGACATATTATGGACGACAGTGGAATAGATTACTACGGAAACTCCTTGTCACATGATCAGAACAATATGTCTTTTTATGTTATAATGTAATGATTACAAATCACCCAAATTGGTGCATTCCACGCTTCCTTGCTTCTTTGTAGTCAATGCAATGAAAACAAAAGGTTTAACATACCCATAAAGCAGACAATAATTGCAAATTTAAGAAACAAATGCACAAACAGCAAAAACACTTAGATGACCTCTCTTCTATAAACCTCACACAATATTTATAGTGGATAATGCTTCAGATCGTTTATGTTAATGTATGGCAGCAACCTTTCAACACTATTCTACTGAAGGTCTGAAAGTTCTGTCAAAACATATTGCAGCTGAATAAAAAGTGCCTTAACCAACAATGTAATACCATCATAGTGTACATCCATCCCCGCATGGGGTAAAGTTAAAAGTTTCTGAGTAAAGACTGACAAAGTGGTGGTTATGTACTTATGGTACCAAATTGCTTTCCAGTTTTAAAGACTGATGAAGTGGTGGTTATGTACTTATGGTACCATTGCTTTCCAGTTTTAAAGACTGACAGAAGTGGTGGTTATGTACTTATGGTACCAAATTGCTTTCCAGTTTTAAAGACTGACGAAGTGGTGGTTATGTACTTATGGTACCAAATTGCTTTCCAGTTTTAAAGACTGACGAAGTGGTGGTTATGTACTTATGGTACCAAATTGCTTTCCAGTTTTAAAGACTCACAAAGTGGTGGTTATGTACTTATGGTACCATTGCTTTCCAGTATTTAAAGACTGACGAAGTGGTGGTTATGTACTTATGGTACCAAGTTGCTTTCCAGTTTTAAAGACTGACAAGGTGGTGGTTATGTACTTATGGTACCATTGCTTTCCAGTTTTAAAGACTGACAGAAGTGGTGGTTATGTACTTATGGTACCAAATTGCTTTCCAGTTTTAAAGACTGACAAAGTGGTGGTTATGTACTTATGGTACCATTGCTTTCCAGTTTTAAAGACTGACAAAGTGGTGGTTATGTACTTATGGTACCAAATTGATTTCCTGTTTTAAAGACTGACAAAGTGGTGGTTATGTACTTAAGTTACCAAGTTGCTTTCCAGTTTTAAAGACTGACAAGGTGGTGGTTATGTACTTATGGTACCATTGCTTTCCAGTTTTAAAGACTTGACAGAAGTGGTGGTTATGTACCTATGGTACCATTGCTTTCCAGTTTTAAAGACTGACAAAGTGGTGGTTATGTACTTATGGTACCAAATTGATTTCCTGTTTAAAGACTGACGAAGTGGTGGTTATGTACTTATGGTACCAAGTTGCTTTCCAATTTTAAAGACTGACAAGGTGGTGGTTATGTACTTATGGTACCAAGTTGCTTTCCAGTTTTAAAGACTGACAAGTGGTGGTTATGTACGTATGGTACCAAATTGCTTTCCAGTTTTAAAGACTGACGAAGTGGTGGTTATGTACTTATGGTACCATTGCTTTCCAGTATTTAAAGACTGACAGAAGTGGTGGTTATGTACTTAAAGTACATGGCTTTCCAGTTTTAAAGTTCCCACTGTATCAATAAATTCAAATTTCATTCATAATTTGTTTTCTTACTCATCTGAAACCATGTCAGTGAAAAAAATATCAAAGGATTTTCTATCTTACAAAATCACTTATATCACGAAAATTAAATTAACTTAATCAATATCAATATATTTCTAAAGGTTAATAGCTTTAAACCATACAAATACAAGTGCCATATTCAAATCGTTTGACCAGAAATGAAATCATAAATGAAGACAAGTCTGACCTTCAATAGAAGGAAAAGGTATTTATCACACATTCCCCTCAGGAATAAAAAACTCTATGAAATTGATTACTCTCACCCCAGATAAGTGAATGTTAATTCCCCTGTCAAAATTCAGGTAATTATAAATTTTACGCCTTATTAAGCCACAATAGAATCAATCATTAGATAATTCTGATAAACAGATTTTAATAAAGAAATCAAATATTTTTCAATTAATGACTCATAGGGGATTTCAAAAGGTTTTTATATTCCAGACAAAATATATTTAATGATTCTGATTAAGTGTTATAGTGGAAAATAAGTGACGGCACCAATATTTTTCTACCCTGCCAAATTCATTTCTGTCATAAACTGATGCAACTGCTTAGGAATTTAGGTCTTTAAGGAATTAAGATCTTTAAGCAATCTCTATCTAAACAATTTAAATACAGAACAATTGTGTTCTATAATTAAAATTCAGGTCCACAGTTTGAAATAGAAGTTTAGTCATTTTGTTAACCTTAACTAATAGTGACAAATATCAGAGCCTTTATTCTAACAATAAACTGCAAACAATGCCAACATAATGAAATTGAAAAGAAAATGTTATCTACTAGAACACATAAACATCCAGCAGCTACATGCTTATTCAGAACAATAAAATAATTTTTTTAAATATTCATTAAAAGGTTAAAATTAATACCCTTCTAAATCTTTTACATCAATTTTTTTTTGGGGGTAGTTTGTAGTGAAATATGAGAAACCATAGCCACTGGTTATAAAGATTAATAACGTTTTCTTGTCTGATCCATTGCCTCACAGTATTTCCTCTCTTTTCCTTCAGTCATATTTGTATATACCATGTGCTGATGCTAAATGATATTATGAACAGTTTTAACCTCAAACCATCTCTGATTGGACAGAGATAAAAAAAAAAAATAATAATAAGATCCTACTTGTATCACAGAATAGAATGTTACATTCTAAAAAGATGCATGTAAAAAGTAAGAAGATAGTTCAGGGGCAATCATAAACCATGAATATAAGACAGACCACACCATGGCTAACTGAATACACAAGGCTACACAGAGAACTGAAGATTGAGCAACACAAAACCCTAACTTACCATTTGTGGTGCCATTAGCTGGTAGATTTTGTGATGATTCTTTTGACTGGTCGTGTAATGGTGAATGACTATCTAATGAAGACTGATCTAACAAGGGAGAAACTTCTATAAGTCTGAAAAATAAAGGAATAATCTGTCAAAAAAGGATGACTATCTAATGAAGACTGATCTAACAAGGGAGAAACTTCTATAAGTCTGAAAAATAAAGGAATAATCTGTCAAAAAAGGATGACTATCTAATGAAGACTGATCTAACAAGGAGAAACTTCTATAAGTCTGAAAAATAAAGGAATAATCTGTCAAAAAAGGATGACTATCTAATGAAGACTGATCTAACAAGGGAGAAACTTCTATAAGTCTGAAAAATAAAGGAATAATCTGTCATAAAAGGATGACTATCTAATGAAGACTGATCTAACAAGGGAGAAACTTCTATAAGTCTGAAAAATAAAGGAATAATCTGTCAAAAAAGGATGGCTATCTAATGAAGACTGATCTAACAAGGGAGAAACTTCTATAAGTCTGAAAAATAAAGGAATAATCTGTCAAAAAAGGATGACTATCTAATGAAAACTGATCTAACAAGGGAGAAACTTCTATAAGTCTGAAAAATAAAGGAATAATCTGTCAAAAAAGGATGACTATCTAATGAAGACTGATCTAACAAAGGAGAAACTTCTATAAGTCTGAAAAATAAAGGAATAATCTGTCAAAAAAGGATGACTATCTAATGAAGACTGATCTAACAAGGGAGAAACTTCTATAAGTCTGAAAAATAAAGGAATAATCTGTCAAAAAAGGATGACTATCTAATGAAGACTGATCTAACAAGGGAGAAACTTCTATAAGTCTGAAAAATAAAGGAATAATCTGTCAAAAAAGGATGACTATCTAATGAAGACTGATCTAACAAGGGATTAACTTCTATAAGTCTGAAAAATAAAGGAATAATCTGTCAAAAAAGGATGACTATCTAATGAAGACTGCTTTAACAATGGAGAAACTTCTATAAGTCTGAAAAATAAAGGAATAATCTGTAAAAAAGGATGACTATCTAATGAAGACTGCTTTAACAAGGGAGAAACTTCTATAAGTCTGAAAAATAAAGGAATAATCTGTCAAAAAAGGATGACTATCTAATGAAGACTGCTTTAACAAGGGAGAAACTTCTATAAGTCTGAAAAATAAAGGAATAATCTGTCAAAAAAGGATGACTATCTAATGAAGACTGCTTTAACAATGGAGAAACTTCTATAAGTCTGAAAAATAAAGGAATAATCTGTCAAAAAAGGATGACTATCTAATGAAGACTGCTTTAACAATGGAGAAACTTCTATAAGTCTGAAAAATAAAGGAATAATCTGTCAAAAAAGGATGACTATCTAATGAAGACTGCTTTAACAATGGAGAAACTTCTATAAGTCTGAAAAATAAACAAATAATCTGTCACCAAAATACCAAACAATTATTGCAAATCAGAAATACATGGCTTTCACTCATGTTTTTGCAAGGAAGTGAAAAGAAATTTGAATAGTTCAACTACTGTTATTCTGTACAATTCATTTGAATAATTATAAGTGTTCTATTCATAGTATTGGCAGCCATATTGGTTGATCAATGTTAATACCAGGAATATATGGAATATATTTGAAATTCAACACACTATTGATGATTTTGACAAACATGACAAAGATTAGTTCCTTTTGTCCCTGTGGTTTCATAGGTGAAGATTATTTTTATCTGCAGAAAGATGACAATAGATGATGGATAAAGACAAACAATTAAGGCCATGTGATCACTATAGCTCACACTAGCCAGGTGAGCCAGGTGAGTCAGGTGAGCAAATTTAATTTTTCAAATTTGAGAAGAAAAAAGTGCAAGCCTTTAAAAACAACCACAAACCATTTTTTTTTTATTCAATGGCTTCTCAAAAACCAAGAATTTGATAAATGACCCAAGTTGACCTAAAATCAATTTGTGGTTAACAAGCACAAAGACCACATACTTTTTATCCAACATATTTTAGATGTGAAACATCTACATATAGTATTCTCACTTTTTATTTAAACATTCCATGGATATTCCTGGAAACATCTTGGAATGAGGTTGTTGAACTTAAACACTATAATTTTGTAGGTGAGAAAACTTGAGCAAGTAAGATTATGGCACAAAGTATGCAAGCCTCAGTGTTTTAACTAATAATTTTTTGAAGGATAGGGGTTGACTGAAAGGATGGTGGTCATGGATTGAAAAGTATGGGGCTTATCATATAGAGAAATAGAGAATTTCAAATTTTGAAGGATGGTGGCCGAAATTAATGCATTGGGACACCACAATGCATAAAACCTCTAGGGAAAATTCGGTGATGATGTCTATCCAAACAGCAAAGATGACCAAGCACTTGTTTCATATTCACACATATTCCATGCCCCTCCAAAGTATCCCTGTCATACTATTGGCAGAGATATAGAACATTCTATAGATTTCTACATGTCTTACAAACAGAAACTACCAGCATTAACAAATTGACCTGCTGACAGCTAAAAGGCTAGATTTTAGAAAAACGTAACAATTTTATGATGTAGATATTCTCAGTGTGTCAGTTTATGATTATTGATTCTAAGGAAATAACAATTTATATCCGTGATTCTCTACATAACGATGGATTGTGGGATAAAATGGTTCCCTGACATATCGGAAATTAGACAGCAGACATATGCTGTATAGCGCCATTAACCGTTTAAATCAGACAAATTAAAACAGCATCAAAACATTGTATACGATCAATAGTAAACACTTTCTGACCATCAAAATTAACACTTTAAGGAGCTGTTATCTCAAACAATCTCTAAGCATTATACACACAGACTACAACCACTATCAACATTTCAAAGAAAGCCATTGCACTTAGAAATAGTAAATGTTTTCTGAAATCTAGATTAATATTCTTAAAATATCTTCAACAATTTATTGTGGAAAAAGGTACAATTATTAAGAGAATTCAGAAATCAGCAGGAACTCTCTGGTCATCAGAATTAATCCTTGATAGAGATGTTTAAGATGATTTGGATCATGAGTACTATTTCAGACTTAAAATAAACAAAAAATTTCCTTGGGTGACAAACTATTCTGAATAATGAGATGAAAACATTCAATATAAACATTTCCTGGTCTTAAAGCTTAGCAATCAAGCTTTCAAAAGAACATGTTAGTATTTATAATTTTATTTCTCAAAATCGTTTCAAAATCTTTTCATTGGAAATAATTTTAACATGTTAAGCAAAGTTTTAAGAAAATAAGAAAAATTGAATAAAGCATCGAAGTTTAAAACAAGTTAGATACACTATATCATGATAATAGCTTTCCTAACCTATGATAACCTACAGCATGTAATCTTACTGATAAATCTGGACTAAAGCATGAATAGGACAAATGTCTGCCTTTATTCAAATCTACGATGCGAAGAAAATCAGTGAATTCCATGGTTTAAAACCAAATTTGTACTTCTGTATAGAGTTTTATCAACAACCTGTGATTATTGATTGTATGCATATGAATAGGTATTATCACTCAGATTCTAACTATAATCCTTAAACAACATCAAAATTATTAACTATGCTCAATTATTTCCTGTCGTTATGTATAAACTAATAGTTTACTCATTTTTAAATCAGGATAGAGTTCCAGATATAAGACACCAATGGCAGGACTCCCAAATCAACAAGTTCATGTGTATCTACTTTTATATGTCTGCTATTTTATACAAGCTGTTTCTATATTTTTAAACAATACATAAAAGAAGGGGGAGAGGAATATCATACCTCAGCCAAATCATCGAAATATATTAATAAATGAAATTCATCATCATTATAAGCTTTGTTTCATCTACACATTTATTATCAGAAATAGCATTAAATGTGAGAAAACAGTGAAGTGGTGGTCATCCACAGAATTACCAAGGTATGATGTACTTCACTTGTACTGAAACAGCAATATGATTCGCTATCTATTTATCTTTATAGGAATTTTGTGCGTTTATGAATGCACAAAAAATATCTTGACATCAAATATAAACCTCATTAGCTAAAACCATGAACTATTATACATTGAAAACAGCAAATTAATTTTCTAAAGTGATATAAACTTGATGAGCTACCTACTATAAATCATTGCCAGCTTAATCCTCCTGCAGTAATTGTCTCTTGTGCAGGTGCTGTTTGTATTAATGCAGCATATTTTCTATGAACTGACATTTCCATAAAAGCAATTTTCTAAGACAATTATTACAACTGTAATAGTTTACAACTGCCATGTAAAGAAAATTACAAACTTTAAAATACATTCTCTCTTCTATACAATTGCAGGTTACAAATTAAGCTTTTTTTTGCAGCAATAAATATTTTATCGACAAACATAAAATGAGCTTGATGAAATGAGACTGTTTTAAAGCAAACAATGGACTGTTGTCAACAAACAAGAAAAGAATCTCGTAAAAATACTTGTGAATGGAATAGAGCACAACGTTAAAGTTGTTCAGAGGAAGTCCCTTAAGACGGAGTAAACTGACAATTATATCGCTATAAAGGAAAGAAATCCAATTAATTATCTGCTGATTAATTCCTTTGCTGTTGTAATTTTCTTATGGAAATGGTGCATTTCTCCTGAACGGTTACAAGATTTGTAAGAGAAGTGGCGTGTTTCAATGACAGCCTTCAGAGCAAACTTGTGCAATGTACAGAGGGATGATGCAAGGCAGTAGGTTACACTCAATACAAAACATAAAAGTTTTCATTGTCACAAACATAATTATATTCCTCTGGTATACTTTAATAAAGAGGAAACACATTTTTAACAGAAAGCAAGTAAATAGTGTCCAAGAAAAAATTCAGGAATGTCCTCATTTATAAAAGTCATAGTGTGACAGATTACTGCCAGTTCAAGGAACAAAATATGTGCTAAATCAGGCCTTTCCAATAAAATTATTCATCATTCAATTAAAAAGGACACTCCAAGAACTGACTATAATCTTTTGTCTTTGCTACCACCCTCACAGGTGGTGCGTTCATATTTAGATGTTAAATCATCAATGATTATTTTAAATGTGCGTCAGTATAAAAGATATATTGTTTAGTTGTGTGATTACACCTGGTCAATGCACATTTTTTGTTGAACAGGTAGCAGAAATAATTGTTTTTTCACCTGTTTTACATACAACGAAGGCGCAGGTATCCAGTCTGGTATAATTCTGAACACAAACAAGGACATTATGATTGTAATTGGTGCAGAAACCAGCAAACATAAAAATAAGCAATTCACAAACTAAAAAGTATCCATGATACAAGAATTACCGCTAAACTGCTAGTTACTTATTTTAAAATTTAGTAGACCTTACTGTTTTTTTTTTACAAAAGACTGAGTAATCCTAAGTAACCTATCAACTAATACAAACAGATCCGATTTTCAGTTCCACTGATCTAGAAAAACACAAGGTTGTAATAACTGACAATATAACAGACCAATCAATACAATAATGTGCAAAATACATTAAAAAAAGAGGTAAAAACAAGACGACTGACCTGATACATAGTAACCATGTAATAACATAAGGAATGGGTGTGACTGCTTTTCTCTATCACCTTGCACATTCTTTTACTGTCTTTTTACATCAAGTCTGCTAGACTTTGACCCTGTAGTCTGTTTAAGTACCTTATCTTTAACATTAGGTCAATATTCAAAGGTCTACTCAAATTTTATGTACAAATAATTCATTTTTAATTAGTAATGTAAATTGTAACAATTTTATATCTTTCAAGACTTTTTAAGACAATGGTCCAAAGCTTTTGATATATTTCTGGAAGTAAGAGGGCACTGCAGACAGCAACGTCCTTGTTTTGTCTATGAATGACACTGTTCGAGATACATGTTTCAGGTTTCTATTTATGAAACATAAGATAACATATGCAAGATTGAAATATAAATATTGAATCTTAACATAAGGGGTTTTCAAACCAACCACTCTTAGTATGTAGCATACAATATTACACCTGTGAGTTTATCATATATGAAGCCTAAATGGTCACAATATATAAGATGAGAATACAAAAGTAACTCTTGTTTCTTAAAAAATAAAATTGATAATGAAATGGAATTTAATACTAAAACGACGCTTTGAAAATAAACAAATAATTTTTTTTTTTTTGCAATAATAATAATTTAAACCTACCGTCGTCCACTGTATGATGAGGAAGTTTAAATATGTGTAGTTATATGATACAGCGGTACTTACCATCAGTTTGGTCTTCCCGTTACACTTTAAGAAAACTGGGTTAAAATTTTTAAATTAAAATTTTAATTTTGAAATATTTATTATATATGTGACATGTTTTGAGACGGAAAATAATTTAAGACTTTCATTAAGATTTAATTAGAACTTTTATGAGGTGCTGTAAGTTAGGATTGGTCACAAGACAGCACTAATAACAATGGCGTATTATGTAATAAAAAGCCACACTGACCCACATAAGGTCTTTGATATGGTACAATATAATCAGTACAAAATGATGGATGGATTGGTGTTTATTGTCCAGTGGCAAATATTACATGCATATCAGGCCTAAAACATGTTGACAGGATTTGATTAAACATGAACTCTGAGCATACAAGACAGATTATATGAGTCAGATTTTTAACCAACAAGTTCACAAGGTGACAATATGCAGAAAAATATGTCACTCCACATGGACACATTACTCTGACCCTAAGTTGACCAGTCTTACCCAGACACATTATTCTTACTCTGAGCTATCCAGTCTTTGCTCTTACCCCTCATTGCTGCATGCTCAGAGGAGAAGCAGGAAAAAAAAGGTTGCGTAGTGCAGTAGCTTCTTAGTTCCCTATTGTAGATAATCCATTTACGAATTTTAATCTACATTTGTACACATTGCTAGAGTAACTGTAGGGTAAAATGACAGTAAAATATTTGTAAATTATCTGCATTTAAGAAAAGCACATGCTTGCTCCTTAATCTTTACAAGCAGAAAACAGTAGTTGTCAAGCTGAGTCTATAATGCCCACTACTTCCTGTCCTGGGTCTAGAGGTCACTTCACCTAGTAATAGCTTGACCCTAATGACTTTAATGGTTTACTTCACCCATGACCTGAACTTCCACATCATTATTGGTGAAAACAAAGTTCTGTGTACAAATCGCAAAATGCATCAACAGAAATTTAAGTTACTTTGTCATAAACAAACCAAGATGGAGTATAAATGTTTTGTTCAATAGCTCACTATTGCAAGTAAATGGCTGCATGAATTCTAGACACAGATAATGTTCTCTGTGATAAAGAAATAAATGTTTTAGATAGACTATGTCCCCTTTGTTCTTAAGATCAAAAAATAAGGTAAATGTTGTGGATCATCTATCTCCTGAAATACTGGGAAACAGCAATACAACATAAGAACTAAATTTTTATCATTATTCCCCATCTTTAGAGTCGCTGAAAGGCTTTTGACTAAGACCTGAAGTGCTTAACATTATACAGCAAATACCCTGACAGTCTTCAGATATAAAGAGCTATGCAGCATACCGAAAATATGATTATGAATTTTTGAAATAACCTTTTGGATCTACATAAAAAGTACAAATAGTATGGGATTGAAAATAATTTTTAAAGAAAAAGTTGTGTTAGCTATGTTCCATTTCTTAGCAGTATAATACAAATTCAGAAATCAGATACTTCTAACTTTTCACAATTGCAAGAGAAACTGAGTGGGAGTTGGTATTTTCTTTTTGTGTAGCTCTGCTTTTGCTTTTTCATACACTATATAATGATGTACTGCATGGTAATAATTTTTTGCTCTCGCTTTTATTTAATTTTGTTTCAGAACCTGACAGTGACCAACAGTTCATTGCACAACAAACAGAAATTATAGATGTATTATTACATCTGTTACCGTATATTTCCATCTATTATTTTGCAACTACAGAATTTCCGCAACGATTATATTGTACTCACCGATCGTCAACAAGGTTATTGTCTAAGCTGTTATCTTTCCTTGCTCGCTTCACCTGTAAATTACAGAAGAACTTCTTTAAGCCTAAAGCCTAAATCTGTCAAATCTTTATTCTATCTATCGCGATCTACTTCACAATTTACAACTTACCCTACCAGACCATACAATATAAACTCAAGCTTTTCTCTACCTATCATTGAAAAAGTCATTAAATCGCTGATTTTAATTCAACAAATACTGAAAACAGTCATTTAAAATGTCAAGAAAATGACCACTGGCTCTCTTTGGAGAGTTTATAAAGAACTTGTTATTTCTGATGATAATGTTCATTTTCTGAGGGTTGACATTCTAAAACACCTATTTATTATTTAAAGGGTTTTGGTATTTATTTTTCATTTAAAATTTCCATGTCTCTGTTGTAGAAATATTTGACAATATCCCCCTTTCAATCTCATTAATGTCATCAGACAAACAAATATTTTTTTTGCACAAAGCTATTTTGCATTACAATAAGTCCAGTTCTGTTTCCAAAAATTTACAATAAGATTCCCTCTGCATGAGAAGTGTCATACAGAAGAAAATATGTGTTTACATATTTTACTATTCAGGTTCTTATCATGCTTATTGTGACGTTTTACATACTTGGAAAACTAATGAAATCCAACATTCTTCGCCGGTACCAAGGAAAACTATATATCACTTTGTTGTTTGTTGGTCTTTGAATATGTGTTTTCTATTTTGACAAGTTGGTTGATGGTGGTAGGTGCAGTTTTCTGTGGTAACCTTTATTTTTGAGGTAACCAGTATTATTTGGAAACTGCATAGAATTCAGAACTAGTTCATCATCTGCCCAAAACATTAAGGGTTCTAATAGGACTTGTAACAATAGGTTGTTACACCCATCTTTTGATTTATTATATACATGTGTACATAATTGTGCAGCACAAAAACACACATACATGCATTTGTTAATGGATGAAACAAGCACCTGTCAAACAACCATTGTCTTATCCAATGTCAAGGTCATACTCTACAAATAATTAATTTGATAAACTTATGAAAAGTCATTTAAAATCACTTTGCAATTCATAACATAGATAAAGGGTATAAAAGTAAACAAATATCAATTTTATTTCAATTAAATATCAAAATCAGCATGGAAATGATGTGTAGATAATGGATACATAATTACATGATAATATGAGGGGTATGAAAACTCACCAGAGGTGGAGATGATGGGGGAGAGTCATCCAACCAAGCAAAACTGGGGTTCTCACTCCCCAAAATCATCCTCAATCATATACACAACACAAATATTCCAACAGAAAAAACGTGGCTACACAAAATCAGCCATTATCTCAAGGAAAACAGGTCAAACATATGTGTCAGAAACTGTGCAGGCTGAGATTTTCTTCTGATTAGAGTGAGTAAAGCCATATGTGAAAGATTTGACAACACAGTGGGATGAATACAGTCAGAATTAATTAATAATCACTTAATTAAACAAATGTTTTCCTCAACAAGAAATATCAAGACATGCTTCAAAGATTTCAAATAAATGCTAAACAATAACAGACAATTAATGAGAAAAATATGAAATTGGTCACCAGTTATTTAATGAAATAACATAATACATATTATCAATTTATAATGATATAAATGTATCTATAAAATCATCTTGTACTTTAAATGTTATGATGTCATTTCTATTACCTTCAAGAGGGCCCCAAGCAAGATAAGTGAAAACTAATTTGGTAACCCTCCTTAAATAAGTATAACTGTTATATTATTATTATTATCATTATTATTAAGATAAAAAATCCGTAAAAATGCATAACTTCTGTGTTTTGACAAAATGGCATCAGGTTAATATTGAATAGTATTAGTTTTCCCAAAGCATTTTTATAAACTTCCTCTCTGTACAAAAATATGTAAAATATTAAGTTATCATCAATTTGAATTAATTCTCAAAAAAATCCAGCATCAAAGAAAATGTAAGATATTTATTGACTTTAATCTATACAAGACTGCGAACATGATTTTGACTTCTGTATGTTTTAAAACTGGAGAAAACATCTGTTTCATATTATCAAAATAATCCCAAGATTTCTCAAAACAGCAGCAGGAAAATGAATTTATAGCAAGTTCAGTGATAAACTTGTCAAAATTAATACATAAATCACTTATAAATATTTTGAGTGGTAAAGTTTTTCCTTCTGCCGCTAAACACAAAACGTCCTTATTCTCATGATATTTTTTCCTCTTTATTTTTTTTTTTTTTTAAACAATTATCCAACCTAAAAATACTTCAATTTTTTAAATGGAACTTTTAAGATTGTCAGTATTGCTTGATAAATATTTAACATACACTTTTGTCATGTTAAATATTTATAACTTTGTCTTTAAATTTTTTAATGCTATGTTTGCTTTTTTACATTAAAAGACGATATCAGAACACTTTTGAAAATCTGTGTAAAGAAAAGCATTGTCCCATAGTCATTGATATGATCTGTTAAAACGTATGCACAGCTGATCATATTGAGGAAAAACCTACTTTGAACAGAATTCATCTTAACAAAAACAAAACTGATCACTCAAGCAAATTCTAAACAATGTTTAAATCTGAGGAGTGACTCTAGTTATATAGATACCAATGAAAAATATTAGCTTTGATTCCGTCAAATTTTTCAACACGGCAAACATCAAGTAGATTACAAGTATATATTAATTTACTAAAATATTAAATTCCTTCTTATAAAAGTTTCTATTTTTTCGTCATATCTGTACTTCAGGACAGAACTGTATAATCTATATAGATATTAATTTACTTACACGATTAGAAAATGACGGCTTAATTATTCATTAAGAGTTTCCTTTTAGAAACAACACAACACAAAGACAACAATTACAGGTAAAACATCAAAGGATTAACCTGACAGGTGTACTGGTACCTTAACAGGTGACCAGTAGTTGACCACTTGTGGACTCCGTAGGATTTATATCACCTCAGGAAATGTGTGAAAACAGGAAAATCACAAGGAAATTAAAAAGAATCAGATTTCCTTGAAAACAATGGGTTATGTGGGCACTGGCTTAATAGAAATAATTAATATTTATAACAACAAATAAATATAAGTAAAAGAAGCAGGTGTCATCATTCTTATCATTTCAACTTCACAATATTTATAATACAAAATAAAGTAACAAGACATCATGAGGAATAAACCATGAAAATAATATAATTCAGCTTGACCTTAGTTATTATATTTCATATACCTAAAATTTGTAAATATTTACAGTTAGACTTTTGGATTAAAAAGGAATATTGTGAAATGAAAAAATAAATAAAAATTTCAAAGTCAGCTTTTCAAAATTTGTAAAATGGTTCTAAAAAATAATTTATAAATGAATCTGTAATCCTAGAATTTATACAAATATTGTTATTTTAATGGTATTCTAATATGATATTTAAAAGAACTCTATTGAATCACACAAGGAAACTTGTTCACCCGGCTCACAAAATATTATGTTCGATTAAATTATTGTGAATGTCAGAATCTTTAGGACTTTTAACACTGTAATTTACCTATTATAGCATTTCTCTTGAAAGGTTAAAGCCAAATACTTTACTGAAATTATTTATAATCATTTATGTCTATTTTTAACAGCAATTATTTCTATTTTTCTTTGTTAAAATTTCTGACAAAATTCTTTTGATGTTGTCCGCTAAAACTATTAGCTAAAAAGGAAATTGTTGATAATTATGTCAGCTAACACATCAAAGGGTTATAATCAAAATAATATTTATTTTACTATTTTTTCTATAGAAATATTTGTTCAAAAATTTATTATGAACTATTTTTTTAATTTTGTGAGAATAGGTTTATCCTAAATTCTAACAAATTTAGTTTTATAAATTCCTTTCTTTGTATAAAAAGTTTTCTTTTTCTTGATTTTAATTAGATACTGATGGAATAATTCGAAAAATCAAAATAACGATAAAATTAAACAAAAAGGTTTCTGGTAAAACCAAAAACTTAAAATGAGATGTACATTAGAAAAAGAATGGTAAAATTATAATATAATTTCTTTACATCTTAACAGCAGCCAAATACTTATATATACAACATCTTTTTAAAAAAGGTAAAAAACAAACAAAAAGAAAACTAAATTTTGTAGAATGGTAATTTACATTAAGTAAATTTAAAGTCTAAAGAAGAGTAATTTTGTACAAACAACTAACATAAAAATCTTTGTAGTTAAATGTCCTCCCTTCTGTTTAAACAAGAGACGAACCATGTTTAACCGCCATTTCACCAACAATTGTAGTGTTTAAAATCAACTTTGAGATCCTAATTAGAGAAAAAAGGATTACAGAAAAATTGTTTTAAGTAAACACTGAAGACCTACAGGAGGTTGGCTACAGGAAATGATCAACTTCGACTTCATATTTTATCTGAATGAAAGTCCAAAATTTTACTTGGTCAATTTTAAAGATGATGCTTGTGACAAACAAACATAGTAAAAATACATAAAATTGAAAAAGAAAAAATATTGTGCTAAAGTAGCCTAAGGGTTAATATAAAGAATTTAGAAAAAATGGTTTAAGGTATTACGGTGGAAAATAATTAAAAGTACTAAAACTTGAACTTGATTTCAATAGAATTGTTAGAAAAATTACATTCATGCTGAAGAAAATCCATCAACCTTTTTTCAGTTGATTAAATTTCAAAACACTTCCAATTTGACAATATATAGCCACTGGCTATTTAAGATTTTGGCAAGAAAAGTAACAAATTTGTAATGTTACACCTTAAATGAAACTGACCCATATTTAAACAACACATTTGACTGGTATCAAAACTGATACACAAACAACATGGAAAATAATATGGAAAATAATACAGACGGAAAAACAAAGGTCACACTTACCTCAACGATATCTTAATTCCTCAATCACAAGACAAAAAAAACATGCAAAAACGGACAAATTGTCCTGACGATTAGATCAGGGAGGGGTATCAGGTATCACCCCCACGCCCAGACCTGTTGGTGGGTATCTTACCTGTATCCCAGTGAAAACCAATAGGTATAATACACAAATTTGCTACTTTTTACTGGAATTTAATCCTTCTGTATACAAGCACAACCCACTAATCCCGACTCTAAGTTAATCAGCACTAATTAATATTCACATTTACTCCAACTTGTCTTGTCATTGGGTTTATAAAAGTCATTAAACACCAGCTGTGGGAGGAGCTAAGGCAGAATAGCATGAAACATATTCTATTGATTAGCGATGTCACTCTAGCTAGAGGCGGGGTTAATTCATGTCCTATCACTCTACAGTGAGGAACATATGAAGTCCAAATAAAATAAAAACTTTATCTTGTTAAGGCTTATGTCAGCTGTTAAAACATCAAATATTTTAATCAACACCAATTCTCTCTACATTAATGACAATTATAATCAGCCTGAATCTTTTGATTCTGTAAGAATATTGTTCTAATTTAAAGATGGGTGCCTTTTATTACTGAAACCACAATCAACTTTATTGTCATTAATTGGTAAAGGATAGCAGCCTGATAAATCCTCTAACCAAACTATTGTTTTTATTTCATTGGTAAAACAACTTACTGCGAAGCTTTTGTCTGCAGTCAAATTTTAATTTCAATTTCAGTGTTTTTGATAACAGGTAAGAAAATAATCAAAATCATCCTTTTATAAAACTTTTATTATTTGTTACAGATGAAATTAATACAATTGGTAACATTGCTTCTCTATTTAATATAAATAAATTGTTTGATAAATGAATGACTTAATTATATATAAATTCAGGAGAGATTCACAATAAATCTGAAAATCCAAACAAACTATGAAAACATCATGTTTTTTTGTTTAAAAAATCTAGAAAACCACAATACAACTTTAAATATGGAATAGGAGAATTAAATTGGCTTTAATCCATTCTTATCTTCATAAAAATCACTCAAACCACTATGGTCTATTATTCAACAGAAACAGTCTAAAAAAAAATAATGGACCAAAATTAACAAGTTTGTTAAACAACTAGACGGCCTGCAGCTCTGGTAATTAGCTCTATTGGATTTAATTTAATGTCAACAATGGGCATTCTCTAACCCTAAAAAAACATATGCATTCTTTATAATATTTGCAACAATTTACAGGATTTCAGAAAATTTTTGTTGCATTTTGAATTCAATAATTAAAAGAATTACTTTATCATGCATAAAAAAAGAGATTTAGAGAGGATTTCCCAGGTATTACTCCTAAAAAGTTTGAGAGAGAAAAAAAACCTTTAGAGTTTCTGAGGTGAAATTTGAAAATTCATTCATAATTTTCTACTGGGACATTTTGTCCTCTTAAAATGAAAGTAATGAAATATACTTTTAAAAGTCCATAAATTATAACATAATACTGTAAATAAATTTTCTGAGAAAATCATGAAAATGTGATTTTACATAAGGTTCATCTATACCTAAAGTGAATCCCTGCTTCCATGTATGCCATTTGATCGGTTACAAAACAAATATTTTTGTAGAAATTCTCCCAATCATAATTCTTATGAGCTCTATTAGGATTTGGTCCTTTAGTTTCTTCAACGGAGATAATAGAATAATGGCACTTTTGTTTTTTTTTATACTGATTTCATCGGCAAGAATATCAAGCGACCCCGCTGTGATATTCGGGCTGATGAAGTCATTATCCAAAAATAAAATGCCATTATTCTTTTTATCGGCATTTTATTTTAACTGTATGTTTTTTTTTGTTGAGAATATAAAGTAAAGTGAAATAGTCAGTAAAACTACTATTACTCGTACAAAATGTTGGGATAGTTGTTCTGTTGTTTGAATGAAGTGGTGTGCATTTCATTGGTAAATTGAAGTGGATGGACTTGAGCACATGACATAGCTGCACCGATACATGACGTCATTGCCTAATATTTTCGAATATCAAGTCCTGTCCATGATCTTAAAAATATTAGGCAGTAAGATCAAAGGGAAAATGTACAAATTGCCGATAATCAAAATATTAGACCAATTAGAACCAAGAATTGCCTTTATTTGCCAGGGATATCATGATTACCTCAAATTACTAAAAACTTCACTAAATTCATTTTGAGATAAAACAATTTGATTTGGAAGATAAGCTTTAAATGTGGAAAGAGTTATCACACCCCAATATTTTAGAGTGATGTTGTTTATAGAGCTTGTAAATTAAGATATGATCCCTGTATTATAATGGTCCTTCGAAAAAAAAAAACTTATTCCTTAAGGTTATCTACTTGTATACATAACTAAACACAAATTGCTATCCAGTTACCAACACTTATGGTTTTATATCTGTCAATATATACTGTATATTCAAATTTAATCTGTTGGAGGTGCACTGATTGATATTTCATTCTTGGAAAAACATGGTCTGTTATTTGGCTTTGAACTAGCTTTCATAACCTGTGAGTACCTTATGTCTTTTGTCATTTCTTACCTCTATATCTAAGGCTTTCCAAATACGACGTTTCAATTCCTAACATCACTGAAGAGACATTAATTGTCGAAATCCGGATATGGTGTACAAAAAACCTTTGCACCTTTTGTTTGCGGTATACAATCTTTTCCGCTAGTTTATTGTTTTCTGTTTAGTATTAAATTTATAATGAAGATCCACTTATTACGTCGGTAATCCGTTTATTTGGCAATCGCCAATGGCAGTCAGCAGGGTTTAAGAACATTTGTTGTTCGACCTGTTAGTCAAATGTGTTTTGTTAAAATATATACTTTTCACTTTTTGGTCAGTGGTTGTTGTTTCCCTTCTTTTGATGATGGTTGTCACATTGGAAATCATACCACATATCTTTATTTTTATGTTTTCAATGCTGCTCAATCCCCATTATCTTTTTTTACCATTCAGTCGACATGGATTTATAGGATAGGAAATAGCCATATTTTCAATGCTGGTCTTTTAACATTGTCTTTGACCATTCAGTAAACTTGGATGTACAGGAATGGGTGTGTTCTGCAGAAAACTTTACCATTAAATTTATCGGACAATCTCTATAATTATCATTTCTTTAGTCAGTAAAAACTTGTTGAGGGTCATCCTTCATACAGTAAATTATCTAAATCACTTGTTTTGTCACAAAATTGAAAATTTATAGTACATTATTATAAGTAATGGCTTGTGGGTATTTTAAATAAGATAGACTGTCTTTATCTCCATTTTAACAATAATAATAGTGGACATTAACTACATCGGTCATTGACAGTCAAATAACTAAAGCTTTAAAAGAGGATGTGTCTAATGTTCAACTATTTCATTGCTTAAATAATCAATTTTACTTGTTAAAGAGAATGGAAACATCTAAATAATTTGTATAATATAGAACAGTTGTAAATACACAACTTAAAATATTGAATTTTGATATTCTTTTTAAAGGTTCCAAAAAGGTATTAAAATATGTAATACTGTAAATTTTCAAATTTTCAAAACATATAAAACATACAAAATTTCTTCTTTATTTCATTTATACCCATTTGACATATGAACTCAAACTCAATGATTTAAAAATAATATATTCTATGCACATTATAATGTTCAATGGAACTGAATAGTGGAAATTAAATCATTAGTCAACTAGCCGTCTATAGTTTTGGATCTTTCTGATGCTACAGCCCTGTTGTCACTATCAAAGTATTCCATCATAAACTTGGCAAAGAAAACTTTGAACAAAAAAACTTGGACAAAGTCATCTGTTGTCAATATCAAAGTTTTTCATCAAAAACTTGGTCAAAGAAAAGGCAAGAATTCAATGTTTACAAAGAGAAAAATGGCTCCAATAAATTTTTCACAGAATGACTGCATTGCACTTTCACTGTGTATTCTGTGAATTGCTATTTTGAGGAGGAGAATTAGAAATTGAACAAGAGTGAGGAAAAGGGTGACAAGAAACTGGCTGCTAAGAAGAAGACGGAAAAGTACCTTCAACTCTCCCCTTCAAGAACTTCACAGTGAGAATTACGGTCAAATTCAGAAATAATTTAAGAATTAAATAAAAAGCAATATTCAATTTGTTTCATGGTAAAGTTAAACCACTAATCCAAATAAATTCAATTAAATTAAATTAATCTATTGTTTTATTTTCCATAGAAATTTTCTTATTGGAACTTTACCTTTATTCTGCAAACTTTGCCATGTGCTTTTGATGTATAAACAAAAAATGCATAATTCCTAAACTGCACTATGATTGGCTAATCACGGTCAAAGTCTATCCAAGTTTCAAGAAAAATAGGATGAGATTCTGTTCCATCGAAGTCTGTCAAATTTTTTTTATCAAAGTTTTCTTTGACGGTTGTCACTATAAAAAATCCTTCAAAACTTTGATAGTGACAACAGGACTTCATAAAGGGCAACTTTAAGCACAAAGTTCAAACAAAAAAATGTAAATTTAGGACCCTTTTTTACTGTTTTAGCAAATATCACTGGGCTCAAAATTTTCATCATCCAGAGGTTCGATTATCAAAAATACAGGTGGTTACTAGAACAGAACTAGTTGTTTAATAAACTGTAATTTCTGAAATAATGGAAAATTTAGGATGTGCATATTATTTTAAATTCTGAACAAAAATAACACTTTTATTGTTAACTCTTTGCAAAATTTTTTACAGGATATTAACATGGAAAATTATGCTTTAAAATAAAACAATGACAACAATGCTATGAGAGTAACCATAACAATATGCACAAGTTTGTGGTCATTTTATCAATTTCATCAAATCTATATTATCACTGCAATTTAAAACTTCCCGTTTAATCCTGATCAGATATTAACTAAAACTTGTAGTAATGACTAGCACCACCCCCTTCAGATTAATGAAATCAGGTGTCAGTGTTTTACAATCAAATCATACATGCTAAAAATCCATTAAAGTAATATTATATATTGCATAAAACAATTTCTGAGGGAGAAATATGAACTGGTCCCATCATCTTATAATGTAGTATAATGAGATCAGAATTACAAATCACTATTTGTTATGGCTTGTTTTATCGTTTACCAAAATTTGATCATGGAAGAAGCAGAATGAAATTATGTCTTGTAGAACTACAAGTTCCCTGGAGGTGAAGAAGTCGTTAAATAACGATGATTTCTAAAGCATTAGTTTATTAAAGACAAGATATCAAATGTAAAATAAATCACAAATATTCCTCATACATAAATTTGTAACATGTAATATACAGACATGTTTGATTGTCTAAGAATAGTCTTGAATCATATGAATGCTCTACAGAAACTGTCACTCATCACAATTTGTATTGCATCATGAAATGGATATTGTGATATCTTAACATTCTGTATTAGAGGAAACAACTTGGAGTTTTTTTCAAGTATTGCTTGATATGGTAATTCAAATTATTTATTGTCTTTTGATACATAAAAAAAAATGTTGTCAGCACTGCAAGACTATGAGCGTCAACTAACTGCATAGCAAGAAGATTTTAAAAGATTGATTCTAAAGATGGAATGTTTTACATTCAGGTAAAGGTTTTTTGGAAAAAAAAATTTCTATGCATGTATATAAATGATATCATAAGACTTAATGCTCCCAGGAGTCTGTTTTGCTGTATTTGTACTTAACGTGAACTTGTTAAGAAATAAGTCATATAATGAGAGTCTTTTAAAGTAAGGTTTTACAAGTATCACATAAAATTTATACATTATTAATGATCCATGTAAATGAGCTCAAGGTGAGATAAAACCCTTCCAGACAGACATGTACAACTTGCAATCATTGCATACACCATATATAGTTATCTTAGTGCTTACAATATCTGAAAAAACAGACTTAACCAAACTAAACTAAACATTAACTTATGAACCATTATAATGAGTTAAAAATGACAGATGAACCTTGTCAGATGGACATGTACAGCATAAAATCAGGATACACCACATATAGCAAACCATTAGCTTATAATATCCAAGAAAAAGACCAAACCACAACTATTGTGAGCATTCAAAAATGAACAATAACTAGAGGCTCCAAGGACCCTGTGTCGCTCACCTGATATTTTTATTTACAATTGATGCATGATAAATGCAACTGTTGTACTGTCGTTTAGTTTCAGAGATATAAGACTAAAAGTGCATTTGAAACCTATGTTTTATTTCAGCCATGTGTGCCATGTTGGCAGGCAGGGTCATCATACACAGTGGTCCCTGGATATCCTAGTGGTGATTTAAACCAAGTTTGGTTAAATTTGACAGTAGTTTCAGGGAGAATTTTGTAAAATTTATCTAACGAGAAATGCGAAGTGATGAGAAAGTTTGTTGTGAAGTTTTGTTGTTGCGCAACCACCACCCCAAAAAAAAAAAACAAAAGGTAATAAAAATTATCATTTAAGGGCAATCTTTCCTATTAATGATTTCTGCAAAATTCAGTTGATTGTGCAAGGGTTGTATAGCCAGCTGAGGTCGTTAAAACTCTCATTTGTTGTTGCAAAATTCAAGTGGTTTTGAATTGCTTTGTTGATCTTTTTGTATTCAAAGTTTCCATGTTTTATAGCTTCAAGACAATAGACAAAAAACACAGTTAAACAACAAGGAGTCAAGATATGATTATGGCCATATTAAGTTACTTGTAGATTTGGTCTTGCTGATCATTTATGCTGTAATAGTTTTTATCCATGTATGATAGATTTTAAGATACTAGATATAAATGCTAAATAAACTGTTTTCACAGAGATATGTCTCGCTTTTTTTGCAATTTCGATAATGCAAATGTTGAAATAAAAAATATATCACTTTAACATGTAAGTTTAGCAAATATTCAAAGTCAATTAACTATGACTGAAGGTAGATGGCTAAACAATCTCCATGGAAATGGCTGATACAACTGCATACCAAATACCATTGACTTATCATAAGTAGTTTTCTTTAAACAACCTAAACACACACTAATACATGTAAACTAAGCAAAATTTCAAAGTCAATAAAGCATAACTGAGGGGGAGGGTAAACCAATTTCCATGAATTTGGTCCAGTAGTTTCAGAGGAGAAGACTTTGTAAAGGATTACAAAATTTACAAAAATTGGTAAAAATTACTTTAAAGGGCAATAACTCCTTAAGGGGTCACTTGACCATTTTGATCATGTTGACTTATTTGAAGATCTTACTTTGCTGAATATTATTGCTGTTTACAGTTTATCTCTATCTGTAATAATTTTCAAGATAATAACCAAAACGGCAAAATTTCCTTAAAATTACCAATTCAGGGCAGCAACCCAACAACCAGTTGTCCAATTCATCTGAAAATTTGAGGGCAGATAGATATTTACTTGATAAACAAGTTAATCCCTAAAAATTTGCTTTAAATGCTTTGGTTTCAGAGTTACAAGCCAAAATCTACATTTTACCCTATGTTCTATTTTTAGCCATGGCAGCCATCTTGGTTGGTTGGCTGGGTCACCACACAAATTTTTAAACTAAATACCCTAATAATGATTGTGGCTAAGTTTGGTTGAATTTGGTCCAGTAGTTTCAGAGGAGAAGATTTTGTAAAGATTACAAAATTTACAAAAATTGGTAAAAATTAATTTAAAGGGCAATAACTCCTTAAGGGGTCAACTGACCATTTTGATCATGTTGACTTATTTGAAGATCTTACTTTGCTGAACATTATTGCTGTTTACAGTTTATCTCTATCTGTAATAATTTTCAAGATATTAACCAAAAACGGCAAAATTTCCTTAAAAATTACCAATTCAGGGGCAGCAACCCAACAACCAGTTGTCCAATTCATCTAAAAATTTGACGGCAGATAGATATTTACTTGATAAACAAGTTAATCCCTGTAACATTTGCTTTAAATGCTTTGGTTTCAGAGTTACAAGCCAAAATCTACATTTTACCCCTATGTTCTATTTTTAGCCATGGCAGCCATCTTGGTTGGTTGGCTGGGTCACCGCACACATTTTATAAACTAAATACCCTAATAATGATTGTGGCTAAGTTTGGTTGAATTTGGTCCAGTAGTTTCAGAGGAGAAGATTTTGTAAAGATTACAAAATTTACAAAAATTGGTAAAAATTACTTTAAAGGGCAATAACTCCTTAAGGGGTCAACTGACCATTTTGATCATGTTGACTTATTTGTAGATCTTACTTTGCTGAACATTATTGCTGTTTACAGTTTATCTCTATCTATAATAATTTTCAAGATAATAACCGAAAAACGGAAAAAAATCCTTAAAATTACTAATTCAGGGGCAGCAACCCAACAACCCATTGTCCGATTCATCTGAAAATTTGAGGGCAGATAGATCTTGACTTGATCAACAATTTTACCCCATGTCAGATTTGCTCTAAATGCTTTGGTTTCAGAGTTATAAGCCAAAATATACATTTTACCCTATGTTCTATTTTTAGCCATGGTGGCCATCTTGGTTGGTTTGGCAGGTCACGGACACAATTTTTAAACTAGATACCCCAATGATGATTGTGGCCAAGTTTGGTTAAATTTGGCCCAGTAGTTTCAGAGGAGAAGATTTTGTAAAGTTAACGACGACGGACGACGACGGACGACGACGGACGACGGACGCCAAGTGATGAGAAAGCTCACTGGCCTTCGGCCAGGTGAGCTAAAATGAAGTCAAGGAGATATCAAAGCTGCCAGACAGACATGTACACCTTACAATCATTCAATAGACTAAATTTAGTTGACATATTACCTATTGTATCTGAGAAACATCCTTAATCTCAATAAACTGCTTCACTGAGTGCAGCTGGATATACACCCGCAGAGGTCCAACCCTGAACAGTTGGGGCAAAAATGGACACAATATTCAAGCTTGATACAGGTCTGAATTTGGATTGTAATTAAATATTTGATATATTATATGTTTCTGAATAAATGAAGTCAAAGAACTTGAAATTAGTTATATGAAAGATTTCTTGCTGTTGTGCAATACACTGTGCTGTTGCGCAATACTTGGTAAATCTGTTGTCAGACTATAAACAAATAAAATCTTATAACTCGGAAACGTAAAATCGAAAATTTATAAAAATCAAAAGGGAGCTTACAAAAATAGATATAAACAATTTACCAAAGTTCCATAAAAAATGCTGAAAGCATTTTTGAGTTATTGTCCGAAAACTGGAAAATCCCCCTTTTTGTTATGAATAAAACCCCATAAATCGGAAACGTATGGTCTGAAATTTACAAAAATCAAAAGGGAGCTCATGTCGATAGAAATAAATAATTCACCAAAGTTTCTTGCAAATTGGTGAAATTGTTTTTGAGTTATTGTCTGAAAACTGGAAAATCACCCCTTTTTTAATGAATAAAACCCCAAAACTCGGAAACGGTAAATCTGAAATTTATAAAAAAAATGAAAGGGAGCTCTAGTCAAAAGATATGAATAATTCACAAAAGTTCCATGCAAATTGGTGAAATTTTTTTGGAGTAATTGTCTGATAACTGGAAAATCCCCCCTTTTTAAATGAATAAAATCCCAAAACTCGGAAACAGTAAATCCGAAATTCATAAAAAACGGAAGGGAGCTCAAGTCAATAGATATGAACAATTCCAAAAGTTTCATGCAAATTGGTGAAATTGTTTTTGAGTTAATGTCCGAAAACTGGAAAATCCCCCTTTTTTTAATGAATAAAACCCCAAAACTCGGAAATGGTAGATCTCAAATTTATAAAAAAAAACGAAAGGGAGCTCCCGTCAAAAGATATAAACAATTCAACAAAGTTTCATGCATATCGGTTTAAGCGTTTTTGAATTAATGTCCGACATGTTGACGACGGATAGACGGACAGACAGACGGATAGACAGTCAACGGTATACCATAATACGTCCCGTAAACAGGCATATAAAAACTGAATATTGACAAATGAACCATGAATATGAGGTCAAGCTCAGATGAGCCCTGCAAGACAAACATGTACATTTACAACAATTCCGTTCAATAAAAATAACTAGTTGATCTACCGCTTATAATATCTCAGAAATAGAACTTAACAGATTAAAGAAATAAGGTCAAGGTCAGTTCTATCCTGTCTGACAGACATTTAGACATTTCAAGGATCCCACATAAAAATATAGTTATCCTATCTTGTTATAGATGAGGAATTCAAGTGACAAATAAAGAGCTGCACCATGAGCGCATGATACACCCGTCGCATCATAAAAGAAATATATAAAAAACTAAAGGGAGGTTATTTTAATAGATATGCATATATAAAAATAGAATAGGAGTTTATATCGATAGATATAAACAATTCACCAAAGTTTCATGAAAAATGCTCAAACCATTTTTGAGTTATTTTCGGAAAACTGGAAAAAAACTGGAAAATCCCCCTTTTTTAATGAATATATCCCCATAACTCAGAAACGTAAAATCTAAAATTCATAAAAATCGAGAAGTAGCTCACATCAATAGATACAAGCATTCTGAGAGTATTGCATGGCAATACATAGTCCCCTACCAGTTAAAAATTAATTGTACTGGAACAAAATGCTAACTTGGTCTGTAACTTGTCATGATAAAACTATATACCAATTATCAAATCAATATCTTCAAGCATGACGAAAAAAAGTGCGGAAAACTGATTATTTGAGTGAATTTTCTAAGTCCAAGGACCATAACTCTGCACAAAATCATCAAACCGGAACAAAATTTGAACTTGATCTGTAACTTGTCATGATAAAACAATGTACAAATTATTAAATCAATATCTTCAAGCATGACGAAAAAAAGTGCGGAAAACTGAATATTTGAGTGAATTTTCCAAGTCCAAGGACCATAACTCTGCACAAAATTATCAGACCGGAACAAAATTCGAACTTGATCTGTAACTTGTCATGATAAAACAATATACCAAATATCAAATCAATATCTTCAAGCATGAAGAAAAAAAGTGTGTGGAAAACTGATTTGCCGGACTGACAGAAGGACAGACGGATGGACAGACAGACAGACGGACGGAGTGCAAACCTAAAGTCCCCTTCAACTTCGTCGGTAAGGGACTAATAAACAATTCACCAAAGTTTCTTGCAAATTGGTGAAAGCGTTTTTGAGTTATTGTCCTACATGTCGACGATGGACGGACGGATGGACGCAGGGACGCACAGACAACGGTATACCATAAAACGTCCCGTAAACGGGCGTATAAAAACTGTTACAGTCTCTTAACCATGAAAATGAGGTCAAAGACAATGGACATATGACAGACAGACTTCGTAACATAAGCTATCTGTAAACAAGGTTTGAAGCTTCCAGATCATCAACCTTCTGAAATATTAAGGTTTATACAAATAGTCAATGCCCTTAATACCGTCACCTCTGCAGGATTAACAATTTCCTATGTCTTGCATTCTGCAACTTTCGTCATAGGCAAGACATTAATCACATTGAACAAACTACAATTAGCATGAAACCTTATGAAATTAAGAACTATAACTTCGTACCTTGTAAAATAATTTAAAGCCATGTTTGTGAATTATGTCTAAAATATTTTGGTGATTTGGTGAGAATGATTGAATTTCAGGACTGTATTTGAATGAACTTCAATTTATTTGGTAAAATACCTGGATATGTTATATGATCATAATCTGATGATTAACCATAAAATATGATTATTGTATTATGATATTTGTCAAAGATAGGTATTGAGTTCAATAGGTCTGAAACCAATACCCTTCACCATCTCAAACATTTAACTGACCTTGATTATCTTCAAGTTATCAAGATCTTTATCAATCACAAATTCTATCATAATTCAATTGTTTTAAGTTCTGCAAATAAAATCAGTAATGCTATACTAATGCCTTGCATTGCTATAAATGTCAAGGTATTTTATAAACATTAGCAGGATATTTCAAATATAAGGAAGACTTTTAACAACAATTTTTTACAAGGTAAAATTATAACTGACAAAAATTGTGTGTTTTTATTTTTCTTCATGGGAAACTGAAGATGTGCAAGTATAAGAGATGCTTCAGGAAATGTTATCAGAACTGAACCATATTCTTTGCTCAAGCCATTCAATCCATCAGATAAAATATATCCTACTAGATGTGGGAGTGGATTGTCAGACAACTCTCTACCAGAGACCAAATGACAAACAGTGAAACTAATAGTTTAATCAAAGTACTGAAGTACTGAACATCGGATGACCGCAAGTTCTTGTGGATGGTCACAAGCACTTGTCTCAGAAAAAAAAATCACATCTCTATACCTGAAAGTGAGGTTAATGTACAGATATATTTTTTTTCTGAGACAAGTTCGTGTGTGGATGATAAATAAATGACAGGGAATTCAACCTCATCGTAATAACTATTATATTGTAGTGATACAAATCAGTATACTCTGGTTTGTTGTTATATATTATATTAATATTTGTATATTACAGTTACATGTATATGTAATTTTCATCCATTTGTATATCTATTTCTATTCTACTATATTAATAATTGTGCAGTGCAAGTGCATGGTGGACACTCTTCTGTAATAATTAGATTTTTCTAATAGATTGGATTTGAGTAGGCATTCATATTTTCCTGCAAAACGTTCCATCTTCCATGCAGAGTTATCGGTCCTTGAGAGAGAGCAAGGATCGATAACTCTGCATGGGAGATTGCAAACGTTCTTGAGATATTCTTCTGCATGTGTTAACACATTTTTTCTGTACGTGTGCATAGATATTAAAGATTTTTTACTTATATAAATATTTCTAACGATAAAACATTTTCATATTATTTATTAATTTATGTTCTAAAAAAAATATTTTTAGGAGTATCCATTGAAAAAATGAATTTATGACAAGCGATAAGGAATGTTATTTTGCACACGATAATGTCCGCGTATTTATCATGTTTATAGATCGGTTACAATCCCAACACGAAAGTTACGTAATGGAAATCTAGGCGACAGCAATACACCGGAATGCCCTCACGGTCTTCCGATGTGAAAAGGACAATAACTTCCACACACACATTAAAATATAGGTCATTATAACCCTTCATTTTGTTAATTCAAAAAGGACAGGCGATACAATGCTTAGTAGTAGATTAAAATATGTTTTCAAACCTTTAGCTGTTAAAATGAAATAAACCTTGATTCATTCATCCTGCATACTGGTACTCATCATGGGGCAACCACTACCAACAATGTGGTCTAAGGTCTCCCCAAATGACATATAGGTAGTACAATTATTGAAATAATAAAGAAGAAAGTTGACAGAGTTGGAGGAAGCAATACTTCACATGTACGTAATACAAGGATATGTGGGATATATGTCAATGAAGTAGCCACCATACAACACAAAAACACAAAGACATGTAGTGGTCAAAATTAAAACAATAGACCTGGTACTATTATACTAACAGGACTAGAAACTGATTGATCTGTTGAGATTTCATTGTCCCTACAAGGGATTATTGTTTTGTGTTTTGATTGACAGCTTATGGTGTCACGTGGTTAATTAGTTAGTATAATAGTCCCAGAATAGACACATGATGAAAAGGCTTAGTAGAAGACTTAGTTAGAGAGACCTTTTTAAAACTTCAGAGTAGCCTATTGTAAATGCTGCAAAAAACTAAATTCAGAGACCCTACACAATTCTCCATACTTTTCCAAAAGCATTTGAAAATCATTGACTGTCCTTTGCTGCATCATTTTCAGTGGACTTGAATAATATCAATTTATTATTCTGCTGAAATTGAACAAGAAACAATCAATCAATCCTACATTAATAAGACCTTTAAAGTAGATATGGGTTGTATCTTATGGTTTTGATAACTGAAATATAATGTATGATAAGTTTAAAATATTCAAAACTAATATGCAGATTAAAACCAGGATTTAAAATTAGAAGTACCTTAGTCTGAGGTCAATGGACAATCATTTTTAAGTTCCAACATTCCTGCAAGTAATATGGCTACACCCAATATACTTTAGGTTGTTTGCTTTTTGAAAAGTTTTCTTCAAAAAGTTCAAATTAAATCAATAAATCTTGCATTCAAATGCTAAAACATGTAATTTGTTGAAAAAAAAAAAATATTTTGATCACTTTTTCTTCACTTTTGTTTCTTGACTTAATGTTTTGTCATGTGACCAATCTTAGTAACAGGTGTTTTGTCATGTGACCAATGATCCTAGTAACAGGTAGCCTTTGAATAAAGCAACAGTTCAATCTGTTTCTTTGAACCGTTGAAAAATCAAAGTGCTAGATAGCACCTCTGGGAAGTTTGCAACTGTAGATGTGTATTATTTCAAATAGGTTATAGATGTGTATTATTTCAAATATGTATTTAATCACAGCTTTGATGTTTTTAACTAAACCATTTTCTTTTCAGCAATTATCAAAAATTATATTTTTTCATTGTTTGTCATTTAAATTTTGATATTTTCTATTGAAACCTTAAACTGTTGATCTAAAATAATCAAATATACAATAAGCTCTGTTAAATTTCTTTATGTGCCCATGCCATATCTAGGGCCTGTGATTTTATAGTATTTTTTTTTCCATTTGTAACTGGGCATAACCCTAACAATAACAGTAAAATGACGGCACAAAATTCAAACTTGATCTTGGTTTTGTGGTTAAAAGTATTGTGTATAAGTTTCGTAACATTTGGTTGAGACAAACTAAAGTTAGAGCACGGAATTGAAAAATATTTGTAAGTGTTCCGCGGATCCTGGTGTCTCGCCTACTTTTGCTGTTAATCGCAGGCTCAACAAAAATGAGGAAAAAAGCTAAAAAAAATATTCCTCTCTATACTATCTTTTGATTGTTAGAAGCTTCTGTCCAAGTTTGGTAAAAATCCAGGATAGTTTATGAATCTAATAAATGTTTTAAAAAATTTAACTGCAGACTGTATGTAATGTTAACTGGAAGAAATTCTAAGTTCATTAATAAGTAAAATACGGAAAAACAAGAACAAAATTCTAACTAAATTTCCTTCTAGATACTAGCTTTTGATCATAAACAAGCTTCTGTCCAAGTTTGGTACAAATCCGGGATAGTTTAAAAAAGTTATTAAATTTTAAAAACTTTAGCCACAGAGTGAATGTAATGTTTCCTGGCAGAAAAATTAAGTCCATTTATAAGTAAAATACTGAAAAAATGGATTTTTTTTTTTTTTACAAAATTTACTTCTGGACACTATCGTATGATCATAAACAAGCTTCTGTCCAAATTTGGTAGAAATCCAGGTTAGTTTAAGGAAGTTATCAAAATTTCAAAAACTTTAACCACAGAGTGAATATTTGTGGACGCCGCTGACAATATGTTGGATTGCTATGTCTCGCTTTTTCGACAAAAGTCGAAGGCTCGACAACAATCACAATTTTTAAATTTGTAAAGGGGCATAACTCTAGAACAGTAAAACTGAAGCCACCAAAACTCAAATCTAAACAGTGTTTTGTGATAATGAGCTTTGTGTATAAGTTTCATAACATTTGGTTGAGACAAACTAAAGTTAGAGATTGTAAACTAAAAATTCAAGCAACTTTTCCATTTGTTAAGGAGCATAACTCTAGAATTGTAAAATCGACGCCACCAAAATTCAACTTGACCTGTGTTTTGTGGAAATAAGTATTGCGTATAAGTTTCATACAATTTGGTTTAGGAAAACTAAAGTTAGAGAACAGAAACTAATTTTTGGATGTATGGACGTATGTACAAGTAACGGATGTACATACTAACAGAAGAAAAAGGGTAAAACTTAATACAGTGGGGACACAACAATAGCAGTATGACGAAAGGAATAAAAAGTTTATAAATACTAGATTCATAGAGGTGCTTATAACCCTGTAACACATTTTAAAGTTGATGCTGTGAAATTTAGCATTGAGGCAATAAGATTTGAGATTTTTGGTTCGTCATAATTATTTGGACTAGCACTATGAGTAAGAAAGTCATTTTGCTATTACAGGGACAGATTTTATTTAATCATGTTGCTACAGCACTTGTCTTGATACACTGAGTTATTCTAGTAGAAGCTGACTTGTCTGCCTTATCCTTGTAACGATTTGTGTACAAATGTTATTGTTAATCGTAACACTGAGGACATGGGCTGTGATATGTACAAACTGTCGCTGAGTCAATGTTTTTTAGCTGTCAGTTTGATCCACGTGACTGAGCATGCTGGACGAGTGAAGGTCCTTAAATTCACATTGGAATGTGAAATAGCTAGTATTTAAATAGCGGAATTCAAAAGTTTTCAAATGTTTTTGGCATCAAAACCTTCCGATCCATGTTTTGACAAAAACATGCACTTTTCTATCATAGCCGGTATTTACCTTTACTCATCCTTGGCGTGTGACATAAGCCATATGATTATCAAGTATTTCTGTCACCTGTGTATAATTGTTCAATCAAACTTTTATCACTTGTCAATTATCCGATGGCTTGGTCAAAATATAAACATGCTAAAAAGTACGTTGCATTCAGTAATGTCAGTCATACGGGATTCTTTCGATACACTCAGGCTTTTACTTTATATTTAATACTAAACATTTGTAAATATCGTATATAGTAAAAATTGCACTGGAAAATGTTCATTCATGAAATATTCATGAATGAAACGATGTCTCATGTAGATTTCTTTTGATTTTCTCTTCAGCGCATGGAAAATCCGCGAAGTAGTGTTTGTTATAATCATTTTCAAAATGAAGTTAAATTCCAAGAGTTCCAAATGGTGAAGCTGAAATCATCACTTTGTAAATTTTACGGACGCCATCACGAGTTGGTTGACCATTATGGAATATCCTTTTCACAGATGATATCGGATATGTTCCTTATGTCGTAACTACAATCCTGTTCCCTTTTCACGAATGTGACCTACCGAATTAGACTATTTACCCCTATTTGTGACATTTTTACCTATTGTTTTTGTTTGTTTTGTTCACACATCGTTGTCAATATAATGGAATTTGATGCGACTGTCATACAAGTGAGAGGTTTAGCTAGCTTTAAAACCAGGTTCAATCCACCATTTTCTACATAAGAAAATGCCTGTACCAAGTCAGGAATATGACAGTTGTTATCCATTCGTTTGATGTGTTTGAACTTTTGATTTTGCCATTTGATTGAGGACTTTCCTTTTTGAATTTTCCTTGGAGTTCAGTATTTTTGTGATTTTACTTTTCACCTGAATTGTCGTTGAACATTCATTTCTTTTTTTATTCAAGCTGTAATCTTTTCAAAAGGACTCAAAATTTCAAAAGCATCTTCCTAAAATCAGTATTCAAACACTAGTACTACATTATCTTGGAGCATAACATTTGCGATAGTCTGTCACCAGAATTTAGAGGCCAACACTTTAGAAAAGTATTGCTATAGCAAACTTCCCAAAAATCAAATCTCTGTTTAGAATCCATTAAGAACAGTATCAGTTTAACTTACCAAGACATTTATGTATTAGTTTACTCAGAAATTTTGTTGATAATATAAAATTTTGTGCTAAAGAACTGCAATATAAGACTTAATTAAAATGTTAAAAAAGAATGTATGAAGTTAGGACATCATGCCCCATTTGCTTCATTAATTTCCTTGCTCAGTAAAGAGTGAAATCTTGTCAAAACCATAATTTTGCACTTAATTAAAAGTTCACATCATAATGAACATTTGTTCTAAGTTTCAAGTTGATGTGATCACAACTTCATGTAAACCACCTTGACCAAAAACTTTAATATGATATTGGACGGACGAACGGAATAAACAGACGCACACACAGACTGAAAACTTAATGCCACTCTACTATCATTGGTGCGGCTTAAAAATCATAAAAATTACTTGCAGGGCTCTTTTAAGACACTTGGATAAACTAATGTGCTTTCGATGGGTTAACATTTTCTATATCTATTTTAATTTATTAGTTTATAATTTAAATAGTACCCTCCAACAATAAAGGTAGACCTTTCAGTTTTTGTAATCAAAGGTTCTGGACCTTTAGTAAATCTGTATCCCTGAGAAAAAAAGTTAATATGCAGAAACAGAAGAGCCCACTGAACACTAACAGTCTTATTAACTTATCTTGTTGACATGGATAAGCTGCTGCAAGAATCAATGACAAACAGCTAGCAGCAGTGGTACATTTCAATCTCACTTGTAGTAGCATAGTATAAATTTAAATAAACGGAGAATGTGTCCATGGGACACAGATGATGCCCTGTTGCATATAATGTTATAAAGAGGCATTACTCAAGAACAGTAAAAGTGACACCATGTGTATAAGTTTCATAACAGTTGGTTGAGGCAAAATAAAGTTAGAAAACGGAAACAAATTTTAGGACGTACATAAGGATGAACAAAGGTAACACTTAATGCCCCCTCCGGTGATGACGAGGATAAAAAATAGTACTATCATGACAAAACTTTGTTCTTCCCTTAAAATATTTACCTGGAAAAGGTGATACTTGTCATTTATAATAAACATATTGATTTTAAATAATTCCAGGAAAATTAAAAACGATTAATTTTTCCAACAAAAAAGAAATTTTGAAATAACAAAATATGTTGCAAATATGATTATTAAATTTATATAAAATGATCGCATGTCTCCTTCATAAATTAAAGGTAACAAAAAGACAAATTGACTGTTTTGTCAATGGATATGTTAGTTTATGATGTAGACTGTCACAAAACTTAATTATTCTGATGATCCTTTCAAACTGTTAAAAAAGGGTATTATACTAAGTTTCAGACAGCATAGTCAGTATCTAAATTAAATCTATGCAAAATTTAAAATGGGATATGTTTCTCCATATATTTGCTGTTTAGACATCTCACAGGAGTCATAAACAGGACAAAATAACATCCAAAATCTTAATCAAACAAATAGTTACATAACTGCTATATGTATTATGCAGGTGTTTTGAACTAAAAATATAACAGAAAATTAATATTCCTAGCATTAAACAAAGGGTGCATCAATACAGTTAACCATCCTTAATCATTCTCAAGTCATTAAGTCATTAACAATTCAATGCAATTTTACAACAATTTAGTTGTATAAGATTTTTGTTCTTATTTTCATGGACCATTAAAACTGGTCATATATGTTTTACCGAATATAAATTCCAAGCTATTTTCATATTCAGTTTTTTAATGCCAATGACTGCTGTTATCCTTTTGATATGAACAAATGAATAAACAAGGAATCATGTATTTTCCAAGGAGTAATTTTCACCATATCATGAATGTTAGTATTCTAAATAAAATTTGGTGAATCAAATCATGTTAACAATTTAACAATACAGCCACTATGTAGTGATGTCTAGAGGTCATGATTAGACAATGGAATTTTTCAGATGTTAAAAAAATATTCAGTTGAAAAAAATGGAAAAGTGGAGATCAACCCTTTACTAATTTTGCATAGGTCCCAAAATATGATTATCTGGCTTCCTAATACTTCTTTATTACTTTCAGATTGGCTGGTTATTGGATATTTTACACAATTTTCCCCTTTTCATCTACCAAATACAAGTTACTGACATCATTGGCAAAAAAGAACAGAATTCCTCATTTTTGCCTATGTTGACCACAGCAAAGTCTGTTTTTATTCAACAATATCATTTGAATGGCCAATATAGTGTTTTATCGCACCACGGGTAAATCATTACATTGTGATTGGTTTAACGGCGTCAAGTGGTGAACCCCTATGGATCCGTAAGGGGTTAGTAAATTTCATAGTGGGTTCATGACGTCACGGCTACTGTTAATGGTGATGTCATCTATTGATGTTTTTGTATTTCATTGTTTATTTTTCTACAAAACGCTGCAGAAAAAGTATCGCGTACAATAGATTCGTTAAACGGTTCACTACTGACCCCCTACAGACCATAGAGGGTGAGTAAAATCAATAGGGGATTCGGCCTTCTGCCTCACCCCCTATGGATTTTACTCACCCTCTATGGATCCGTAGGGGGTCAGTAGCTAACCATATAACTTATAATGGATCCTTGAGGTCAAGAAATAGGACAACTTTTTTAAAGGGTTTTTTTTTGCATGTTGATAAGACTATTTGCAATAATATAGCCACTTGGTACTTGTGTGGCATCAATTAATCAAACAAACAAGACAATATGTGGAAAACATGAATAATAAATCCAGATAGACCAAATAATACCATGGAAGACAGCACAAAACAAAAATGGTGATTTGAGCCAGTTCAACTTGACCAAATTAAGGTTGTATGTTAATTACAGTAGGTATTTTGACACAGTATAAATGGCAGCAACCATCTTTTATTTTATGTTTCAGACGAGTATAATTCTGTACTGATGTATGCAAACAAATATTCTCATAGATGATAATTATAATATCCCATGTAATAAATAAACATAAAGTTTTCAAAGATTTTTGGAGAAACAATGAAAGATAGAGCTAGAGACATACCTGTCAACTGAGCCGGATCCTGCGGGTGTGACCCGAGATTTTCACAATTCTGAGAGGTTACCCGAACACCCACCGGGTGACCAAATAACCCGGGAATTCGGAAAATAACCCGTTTTCACTCGGATTCCTTAGCCTTCAGACTTATTAGATATAAGGTGATTGCAATGAAATACCGGCAAATTCGTAATTCTTCCTGGACAAGAAGTTCAACAAGCTGTGTAAACTCAGCTCAATTGACCCATTTCAGTGCATGGGTTCACTTGACAGCTTTGGTGTCAAACACACTGTTAATTAACACCAAATACCTTAGCTTTAGGTCGTAAATAATTTGTGTATTTCAAAGTTGTTTTAAAAACAACTTGAGTTACTTCCCCTTTTTTGTCAATTCACAATATACTCCTTAAACTTATGTTTTTTTTTGTAAAAAGATTAAATCTAAAATGAATTGAATGCACAATATCAGAATAATACTTTTACTTATTGTTCTACCTTAGAACAATTAAAAAATAAAAATTTTGAAAATTACTTTTTTCATCTATACCTCCTTTAATTGTTTAACTTTATTTTATTATACTCTAATGTCAACATTTGATATGTTCTACTGGTTAAAAGCTGCACAAATGTATGTAAAGAAAACACAAATTGGCACATTGTATGTCATGGAATGAATATGAACAGAAATTAAGGCAATGTAACACAAATCTATCAATGGCCTCCAGGTGCAATGAAATAATAATATGTACAATTTTAAATTACTTAACCATGTGGACATGTTTTGAAAACTTTGATATAAATTATAAGAAAAATGTCCCCTAAATACTGAAATTCAGCTCGAAAAAGTTTGTACGCGTTATGACCTGAGATTTCATTCTTCTATGCAGGTCATCACCTACATTTTCATTGTCATAGGTTGACAGGTATGTAGAGAGAGAACTTCTGTAAATCAGTTTCCATACATATTACTATATATTCATTGTTTTTTGTGAATCCACATTCAAATATAAGATTTTTCTTGCTGCAATATTTTTGAATATTTATGTAACACTTATCTTAATTGTCTATAGAAACTTAGTCAAAATCAACAGACACCTGTAAGTTGTAAATGTAATCCACAACCTCAAATACTGTTACTACATCATCTGATGTGTAGTTGTATAAAGTATATAACAATTAAATCCATATTATGAGAAGTTGATTTGATTTGAGTATAATTTATAAATCTCATTGAAATACTTGTTATCAATCTGATCACTAAAGTTTAAATGAGGTCAAGGTCATACAATCCTTACAGAGAATCGACACACCAAATTATACTGTGGACATGTAATGATTAGTTTTTTTGGTGCAGACTAAGTAGTCCACATTATTTTTTTAAATACAGACTCGTTCTAATTCCACCCTGAAGAATTTGCTTTCTGTCTAAAGGCTGGCACAATTTAAGACAAAGTACTGTCATGGAAAGTATTTTTCACAATTTCATGACGCACAGTTTTTTAAGAAAGCAGTTGATATTTGATTTATTTGTTTTAACCATCAGTATGTTTGGAAAATGTTGGATGTTTGTGCAAACACAAAAGTTAGCAAAAAATTCTTTTCCTCTAAAAATGTACATGTACAGTCAAGTCCGGTAATTTTATTGGTCTGGCAAGAATAAGCCTTTCATTGATGTAAACAGACTCTTGGCAAACAGATTTATCAGCCAGCATTGTAAAGTACTCTTTAAAGTGAGGTTACTTAATGGTCTTTTTCAGTATTTCATGGGGTTGAGACATTTATAAATAAAAACAAAAAATAATCAAATATGTTAACGCTGGTTTAATTTCCTTTCATACTAATATTTTCTTCTTTACTTTCCATATCAAATTTTATTCATGAAAAAAAGGGGGAGGGGGACGATAAGTCAAAGAAAAATGATAAATAAACAGTATTTTATTTCAAATTTTTAATATTTCTAATTTCATAATTCCATTAAAATTCGACTGCTTTTTTTTCACAATTATAAGTTTTAAAAATTTTAAAAGATCTAAGGTTTGCAAGTTGTGACCTAAATATATTATATGCTATAGTAAATATGTCTTTCAATGAATTTATTTTCAGTTTCGAATTTTATATTCTCCAGAACACATAAATTTGAAAAAAATATGAAAAAAGGAAGATATCAAAAGAAAACAATGGTTAAAATTTTCTGCATCATCACGATACCCGTATTTTACACCTTATTTTCAGAATGCATGATTGAAAATATTACCAACTTTAATAGGTCATTATAATGAAATAAAAATCTTTGGGTGATCACCATGAATTGCGGATTTGTAAACTAATGATAGGTCCGTCCCACCTCGACTTTACCTACGGTTGTTTAAATTCCATCATCGTTTTCCATGGCAAAATCGTGATTATTTTGTAAAACATGACAAAGTTAGAAAAGCATTCTTTAGACTAATGTATCAGATCATGCAATGGTTCTATACATCCAAACACAGGAGTATGATAATAAAAAAAATAGGTAAACATTAAATACATTATCTACCATCTCCAACCAATTTAAAATAAATCGCAGATCTTGTCTGTAACTCTCTAAATTATGATATATTTCAAATAGATATTTTAGATCACAGTTTCGCCATATCTTATAAAAATTTGGTGATAGAAACGAGCATTCAAAATTAGACGCTGCTCCTTCCTTCGGCAAACGAAAGTAATTAGTGTTCTAAGGAGATGATACCATCTAATACTAGCTACAGATTACTGTTAAACATGCAACTATTCTCGTTTGTAACCTGGCCTCATTAACTTCAAATAAAACATCAAAGTGACTGCTCTTTCTAGCAATTAGCTTAGAAAATGAAAATTTAAATGCCTTTATTTTTGGAAGATACTTTGAATATTGCTCAATTTAAGAAGACTTTCAAGGATATTTAGAAAGTCTATGTTTAAACAGAAATTTAATTATAGTCTTTGTTGACACGATGGATTTTTTAATTTTCAATATTGCAAGTTTTTGAGAGAAAATATTCAAAAAGTTTATGTTTCTTTGAGCAACGTACTGGTATTAAAATGAATGTCATTAATCAATTAATTTTTGACAAATAAACTACTTACTTTATTTGCACTTTTACATCTCTAAAACAAATTGAAGTTTATAGGAAGTATTAAATAAGGTCATATTTGAGAGGGGAAATTTGACAGAAAATTCATCTACATTTAAAAATATTTAAAATATACCATATATTTAAGAACTATTACAAGGTAGACATTATTTGGACATATGTTTACTGCATTATTTTAAGAATAATTTTTTGAAAATAACCAATAAAAATTTATATTTTACTGATCAAAATTATTGAAATAAAATTAAAAACAATAAAATAACTTACCAATTAGATATAATCCGTGTCTTTGTTAAAGTAGAATCCAATTTAACGAAGATTAAAATCTTAATAACTTTTTACAACATCTTCCTTGAATAAATTGGTACTTTTAACGGAAGCAAACATAAGAGCATTAAAACAGAAAAACCCTCCTAACTCTTAAGTCACAACATGTAAAAATCGCTGAGCAATTCTAGTAATCTTATAAGACAGAGAAATCTACCCCAGTCTTAGTGTTATAGGTCAAACAATGAAAGGATCATATTCTGTTTTATTTGAATAGTAGTAATTTAGGGGCCAATCGTACAACAGATGGATTTGAAATGTATGCCATCCCAAAAACAATTCAGTCTGTGTAAACTTACACCCAAACATATTGTTGCGTACAAAATATATTGGCTTTTTTTGTAAATGTTTAAATTTAATACACTGAAATTATATACATTTATTGTTGAATTTGATGAACAAAAAACTTCTTCAGAGTAAAATACTTGAAAATTATGCAAAAAAATAATAACCTAAAGTTAGGACAATTAAAACACTCCTCAATTTTTTTATTTAATTTGAGTATATTTTTTTTAATTAAGTAAATTTATTGCTTTCCTTCATTTTACTTCTTTAATAGCTTGTTCATAGACATTGAGATAATTTTATAACTAAGTTATATACATTTAAAGCAAGAAGAATTTAACTTTTTTTAAACCACCTTCACAAATAAATGTATCATATTTATTAATAACGATGTTAATTATCTATGACCAGCAGGCTGGCAGTTTAGCAAGATGGACAGTTGTGATGGTCAATGCACTGATGACCAGTGGGCAGTGATGACATGATAATAGCCCTGTTGTAGTAATTACCATGAAATTGACAATTAGTCAAATCCTAATTAGTTTATAGTGGTAGTTTTATCCACATTTTTAGCTTCACTACATAAATAAACTTTCAATTTAAAAAGATAAATAATTTCAAAATGTCACAAAAATTTCTTTTTTATAAAATTTCAACATACTTATCAATCGATACCAATATTTTATCATTGTCTTATACATATTTAAATAAAAACATGATATCATTAAATGTTTGCATCTGTTTTGATAGTAATTACTCCTTTTTTCATTTTTTCGGATATATAAGTAAATTTGTCATTAAACAGACAATCTATAAAAACATTTTTTATTTCAACTGAATTTTTACATTTGATCTGTACAAGCGTGAACTTATAGAACCATATTTTAAACGGAAGCCACATAATTATAAACAAACCAAGTATTCCATGCTATCAATCAAAAACATTATAAAAACACAAACCACTTCTCTAAAAACTCATAAATCTTCAAAAAATCCTTAACTTGTCAAAAATCTAAATACAGTTATTTTTCTGGGTAATCTTGAGTCAGCCTGAGCCAATGACATGTTGGCTGGACATTGTCCAGTTGGACATCCATCATTTTCCTTCATTATAAATATGACAATGGTCTTTATTAAGAAGACAATAATGTTTCTAAAATCCTGGACAAACACCTGATTCTGTTAATTAATACAATTGATTATTTTCCTGTGTGGTCATTTTCTCAGGGAATTTCATAGAAAATTGTGGATTTGACTCGTGTGTAAAATTGTCCTTAGTTTCCTGTGATTATTTGAACAATGACTTTTAGCACTATAGGTTTTTGTTTTCATTATACCTTAAAAAAATTAATTGATTCTTACTATAAAGAGTATAAATAACTTGAGCATTTTACGAACAGTTTTAGATATCTAATTTTTCTTTAGCCTCACTCCAACAAAAAAGCACTTTTAACTCAAGGAAACAATAAAGGCATTAAGCTTAAAGTTGGTATCAAAATTAAAGTTCAAAATAAATAATAAAATTTAAAAAACACTTAAAAAAAGACAGTCACATTCCTAATTGGGTAAGATCTCTTGAAAGTGGTACAAACCAGATTATACAGTATCAACGCAAGATTTCTGTTACATGACAGATTTTCAATTTGAAAGTCAAAAACAGAAAATATCTATACAGAAAGCATCAAATGATCACAAATAAGCATGAACTCTTACTGTGACCCCAAACAGTATACAAAACAAGAAATCAAACCCATACAATCTTTGACTTACATATCAATGTCACACAATGTCATTGGTTAAGAAGGCAGAATACAGTGCAATAGATAATATAAACAAGACCATGAATTCAACCAAATTAAAAAGTTATAGTAAACAAGGTACTAAACACAACAAACAGAACTTCTATAAGTATATAAAACAGGGCTAAGAATTCCTCTTCTTTTTCACAATTACAACAAAAAGTATTCTTTTCACTCAAAAACCTGGTGAAAACAATTCTACTTCCTTGTTTATGCTAAACAGCAATGCATTTAGTTTTCCTGTATTATGGATATTGTGTTATTCTGCTTGAATAATCGAAAAAGTTTGTTTAAGCAAGTCTGTCGGAAAACAACTGTTACCATTCGTTCATTTACTGAGAAATTCTAATTTACATTCATGAATATTACGCATGAGACATGAGATAGAAATGATGAGAAGTTATCATGCAACCTTTTGTTATGTCAATACTAGTAGTCCATTCAATTCATTGTTACACTAGAAGGCATCACCATATGTTGAGCTGCTCTTTATATTCAATTAATCCCACTGTTTGGTTGCTGTCTTATGGCCGACTTTTATTAATACTTTGATGAAAAGACAAATCTAATGATTTTTTAAGTTTTAATTTTTAATTTAAAATACAGTAATTTTATAACAATACTTTCTTTCTATAGTTAAAATGTATTAAGAATATAAAGTTGTGTGATAAATCAGACTGAGAATGTGTTTATATCACTTTGAATCAAAGAGTGTCAAGCATTATAGTATAGATGCACTGGTGTACACAACGTGTAACAACATGATAACTTGATGTAAATAATACATAAACTAGATGTGTTGGAACAACATGAAAGACCCCACTCGCCAAAAAAACTTAAAGCCATTTTTAGGAGTGGAAATTTGAGAACGAAAGTCAATTTTCGAGGTCCAAACCCCGTAATTTCAGCACAAATCAGTGGAGCGGAACCAAATGTAAACTTAATCTGTACCTCATCATAGTAGACTCACATACTGAAAAATAACTCAATATGGGAAGGCGTTTAGAAAATAAAAGAAGAATGTCTCTGAGGACATGAATGCCCCCTGTTCAAGCTTTGCAATTATCCAAGTTAAAAAGTGGCATAACTCTAGAATGGGAAATGACTCACAACCCAAATTCGAACTCTGTCTGTGTATTGTGGTACTTAGCATTGTGTATGAGTTTCATAAATTTTGCATGAGGCAAACTAAAGTGAAGAGTGCGGAAATGAAAATGGGATGGACAGAAGGACAGACAGACGATCAAGGGTAACACTTAATGTCCCCAAGGCCTACGTTGGGGGCATAAAAAATCTGTATAACTGTTATTTTCACAAATGTTTCAGCAAAAACCAGCAGAGCGAAACCAAACGTAAACTCAATCTGTAACTCATTATAGTAGACTCAATACCAATAAACTGTTGACACAGAGGTATGTCTCGCCTGTCCGCATTAAATTCAGATCAAGACAATCTGATGAGCAGCAACATTGCTTATTAATTCAAAGTCACTGGACGATGACCTAGGGGCAGGGCCTCAAAATAGTCATCAAACTGATATGAACTGATAGTAATGCAACTTCATACAAAATATCATTGATCTTTCACAAGTAGAACCTATCAAACTAACGCAAGCAGAAAACTTAACATTGAAAATTGGTAATTAATTAAAAGTCACTGAACCATGTCATAGGGGGCAAGGCCTCAAAATAGTTGTCAAACAGATATGTTATACTATTGTTTCAGAAAAAGGGAGAAGGTTTGGTACCATTAAAACGTTTAATCCCGCTGCAAATGTTTGCACCTGTCCTAAGTCAGGAATCTGATGTACAGTAGTTGTCGTTTGTTTATGTAATTTATACGTGTTTCGTTTCTGCTTTTTATATATACTAGACCGTTGGTTTTACCGTTTGAATGGTTTTACACTAGTACTTTTGGGGCCCTTTATAGCTTGTTGTTCGGTGTGAGCCAAGGCTCCGTGTTGAAGGCCGTACATTGACCTATAATGGTTTACTTTTATAAATTGTTATTTGGATGGAGAGTTGTCTCATTGGCACTCACACCACATCTTCCTATATCTATGTAATGATAGTAATGCAACTTTCTATCAAATATCAATGATCTATCACAAGTTGTTTCTATCAAACTAACTTAAGCAGGAAACTTATCAATTGTTGACGCTGTCATCGAACACAAACCACTTCTCTAAAAACTCATAAATCTTCAAAAAATCCTTAACTTGTCAAAAATCTAAATACAGTTATTTTTCTGGGTAATCTTGGAGTCAGCCTGAGCCAATGACATGCTGGGCTGGACATTGTCCAGTTGGACATCCATCATTTTCCTTCATTATAAATATGACAATGGTCTTTATTAAGAAGACAATAATGTTTCTAAAATCATGGACAAACACCTGATTCTGTTAATTAATACAATTGATTATTTTCCTGTGTGGTCATTTTCTCAGGGAATTTCATAGAAAATTGTGGATTTGACTCGTGTGTAAAATTGTCCTTAGTTTCCTGTGATTATTTGAACAATGACTTTTAGCACTATAGGTTTTTGTTTTCATTATACCTTAAAAAAATTAATTGATTCTTACTATAAAGAGTATAAATAACTTGAGCATTTTACGAACAGTTTTAGATATCTAATTTTTTCTTTAGCCTCACTCCAACAATAAAGCACTTTTAACTCAAGGAAACAATAAAGGCATTAAGCTTAAAGTTGGTATCAAAAATTAAAGTTCAAAATAAATAATAAAATTTAAAAAAAACACTTAAAAAAAGACAGTCACATTCCTAATTGGGTAAGATCTCTTGAAAGTGGTACAAACCAGATTATACAGTATCAACGCAAGATTTCTGTTACATGACAGATTTTCAATTTGAAAGTCAAAAAACAGAAAAATATCTATACAGAAAGCATCAAATGATCACAAATAAGCATGAACTCTTACTGTGACCCCAAACAGTATACAAAACAAGAAATCAAACCCATACAATCTTTGACTTACATATCAATGTCACACAATGTCATTGGTTAAGAAGGCAGAATACAGTGCAATAGATAATATAAACAAGACCATGAATTCAACCAAATTAAAAAGTTATAGTAAACAAGGTACTAAACACAACAAACAGAACTTCTATAAGTATATAAAACAGGGCTAAGAATTCCTCTTCTTTTTCACAATTACAACAAAAAGTATTCTTTTCACTCAAAAACCTGGTGAAAACAATTCTACTTCCTTGTTTATGCTAAACAGCAATGCATTTAGTTTTCCTGTATTATGGATATTGTGTTATTCTGCTTGAATAATCGAAAAAGTTTGTTTAAGCAAGTCTGTCGGAAAACAACTGTTACCATTCGTTCATTTACTGAGAAATTCTAATTTACATTCATGAATATTACGCATGAGACATGAGATAGAAATGATGAGAAGTTATCATGCAACCTTTTGTTATGTCAATACTAGTAGTCCATTCAATTCATTGTTACACTAGAAGGCATCACCATATGTTGAGCTGCTCTTTATATTCAATTAATCCCACTGTTTGGTTGCTGTCTTATGGCCGACTTTTATTAATACTTTGATGAAAAGACAAATCTAATGATTTTTTAAGTTTTAATTTTAATTTAAAATACAGTAATTTTATAACAATACTTTCTTTCTATAGTTAAAATGTATTAAGAATATAAAGTTGTGTGATAAATCAGACTGAGAATGTGTTTATATCACTTTGAATCAAAGAGTGTCAAGCATTATAGTATAGATGCACTGGTGTACACAACGTGTAACAACATGATAACTTGATGTAAATAATACATAAACTAGATGTGTTGGAACAACATGAAAGACCCCACTCGCCAAAAAACTTAAAGCCATTTTAGGGTGGAAATTTGAGAACGAAAGTCAATTTCGAGGTCCAAACCCGTAATTTCAGCACAAATCAGTGGAGCGGAACCAAATGTAAACTTAATCTGTACCTCATCATAGTAGACTCACATACTGAAAAATAACTCAATATGGGAAGGCGTTTAGAAAATAAAAGAAGAATGTCTCTGAGGACATGAATGCCCCTGTTCAAGCTTTGCAATTATCCAAGTTAAAAGTGGCATAACTCTAGAATGGGAAATGACTCACAACCCAAATTCGAACTCTGTCTGTGTATTGTGGTACTTAGCATTGTGTATGAGTTTCATAAATTTTGCATGAGGCAAACTAAAGTGAAGAGTGCGGAAATGAAAATGGGATGGACAGAAGGACAGACAGACGATCAAGGTAACACTTAATGTCCCCAAGGCCTACGTTGGGGGCATAAAAAATCTGTATAACTGTTATTTTCACAAATGTTTCAGCAAAAACCAGCAGAGCGAAACCAAACGTAAACTCAATCTGTAACTCATTAAAGTAGACTCAATACCAATAAACTGTTGACACAGAGGTATGTCTCGCCTGTCCGCATTAAATTCAGATCAAGACAATCTGATGAGCAGCAACATTGCTTATTAATTCAAAGTCACTGGACGATGACCTAGGGGCAGGGCCTCAAAATAGTCATCAAACTGATATGAACTGATAGTAATGCAACTTCATACAAAATATCATTGATCTTTCACAAGTAGAACCTATCAAACTAACGCAAGCAGAAAACTTAACATTGAAAATTGGTAATTAATTAAAGTCACTGAACCATGTCATAGGGGCAAGGCCTCAAAATAGTTGTCAAACAGATATGTTATACTATTGTTTCAGAAAAAGGAGAAGGTTTGGTACCATTAAAGCGTTTAATCCGCTGCAAATGTTTGCACCTGTCCTAAGTCAGGAATCTGATGTACAGTAGTTGTCGTTTGTTTATGTAATTTATCGTGTTTCTCGTTTCTCGTTTTTATATATACTAGACCGTTGGTTTTACCGTTGGAATGGTTTTACACTAGTACTTTTGGGGCCCTTTATAGCTTGTTGTTCGGTGTGAGCCAAGGCTCCGTGTTGAAGGCCGTACATTGACCTATAATGGTTTACTTTTATAAATTGTTATTTGGATGGAGAGTTGTCTCATTGGCACTCACACCACATCTTCCTATATCTATGTAATGATAGTAATGCAACTTTCTATCAAATATCAATGATCTATCACAAGTTGTTTCTATCAAACTAACTTAAGCAGGAAACTTATCAATTGTTGACGCTGTCATCGCCGAAGTCGTTGGCGGAAAGCAATCCCTATGTCTTGCAGGCAAGACAAAAATCAGCTCAAAGTCCAAAGCCTGTTGTATCAGCGGAGTAGAACCAAACGTAAACCCAATCTGTAACTCATCACAGTAGACCCACATACTAAAAATTAGCACAATATGTGAAGGCTTTTAGAAAAAGTCTGTATATCTGCTATTTTTAAAGTCCAAAGCCCATAATTTCGGCAAAAATTAGCATAGCAGAACCAAACATAAACTCAATCTGTAACTCATCATAGTAGATTCACATACTAAAAATCAGCTCAATATGTGAAGGAGTTTAGAAAAAAAAAGTCCATATAACTGCTATTTTCATGAAATTTTCAAAGTCCAAAGCCTGTTGTTTCAACAAAAATCAGCAGAGTGGAACCAAACGTAAACTTGATCTGTAACCTATCATAGTAGACTCACATAACTTAAAATCAGCTCAATATGTGAAGGCGTTTAGAAAAAAGTCTGTATAATTGTTCATAGCAGAATGAGGTAATGATGGCGGGACAGAAATGAAACAAGGGTAAAACTTTATGGCCCCGCTAACTTTGTTGCGCAGCCATAAAAATAGATTACAGGAAGACCAAAAAATCCTGCACAACACAACAGACCAAATCAACCACAGACACTTAAATCCTCTAAAAAGGATTAATTGATTGATTGCTTGTTGTTTGATGCCATTTTCAGCACTCTTGGCTACATCTTGGCAGTCAGTTTTTATTGATGGAGGAGGCCAGGGGGGTCCCAGGGAGAACCACCAACATTTGGCAGGAAAACTGACCATCCTTGTCAATTAAGATTGGAGTTAAATGCACCTGCCACATGCTGGGTTCAAACTCACAACCTCAGTGTTGACAGGCTAGTAATTGCTGTAGATGAACTACTTACACCACTTGGTCACTGAGGCCCCGCAGGAAGGGATTAAGGTAAGTATACTGCATGTATTTGTGTTTATGCCATGTTAGCTACCATAAATTATAACTTACAATGTTACCCAATGCACTATAGTTATGTCCCATACACTGATACATGTACCAAACATATACTAACAACAACAAGAGGCTCCCGATAGCCTCAATCGCTCACCTGGTAGAAATATGCCATTTATTTCCCTTTCATTGCAATCAGTTCTGTTTTCTTATTTGCAAATCTTATCAAATGGATTTTTTGTAGATCTTGTATTGATGATTACTTTTACTGTTTAGTTTATACCTATGTTCCTAAAGTAACATTAATGGTACAATTTTGACAATAAATCTCTCTTCAGTGATACTCAAGTCAAAAATCTTTGAAAGTCCATTGTCAATTTACATCAAGGTAATTTTACCAATCAGTATTCAATGCATCAAGGTTATTTCAGCAATCAGTATTCAATGTATCAAGATAATTTCACCAATCTGTATTAAATGTATGAAGTTTATTTCACATACCAGTATTCAATGTATCAAGGTATTATCAAGATATGACACCAAACCAAACTTCAACCAACCAGTTATCATTGTGTGCGTAGCAAGCTAATTTCACCATACCAAACTATAAACAACCAGTAATCAATGTATCAAGGTAACTACACCAAACCAAACTACAATCAACCAGTAATCAATGTATCAAGATAATTTCACCAATCTGTATTAAATGTATGAAGTTTGTTTCACATACCAGTATTCAATGTATCAAGGTATTATCAAGATATGACACTAAACCAAACTTCAACCAACCAGTTATCAATGTGTGTGTAGCAAGCTTTATTCATCATACGAAACTTCAACCGACCAGTAATCAATGTAGCAAGCTATATTCACCAAACCAAACTTCAACCAACCAGTAATCAATGTATCAAGCTAATTTCACTATACCAAACTTCAACCAACCAGTAATCAACGTATCAAGCTAATTTCACCATACCAAACTTCAACCAACCAGTAATCAATGTATCAAGCTAATTTCACTATACCAAACTTCAACCAACCAGTAATCAACGTATCAAGCTAATTTCACCATACCAAACTTCAACCAACCAGTAATCAATGTATCAAGCTAATTTCACTATACCAAACTACAACCAACCAGTAATCAATGTATCAAGCTAATTTCACCATACCAAACTACAACCAACCAGTAATCAATGTATCAAGCTAATTTCACCATACCAAACTACAACCAACCAGTAATCAATGTAGCAAGGTAACTACACCAAACCAAATTACAACCAATCAGTAATCAATGTATCAAGCTAAATTCACCATACCAAACTACAACCAACCAGTTATCAATGTATCAAGCTAATTTCACCATACCAAACTACAACCAACCAGTAATCATTGTATCAAGGTAACTACACCAAACCAAACTACAACCAACCAGTTATCAATGTATCAAGGTAACTATACCAAACCAAACTACAACCAACCAGTAATCAATGTATCAAGATAACTACACCAAACCAAACTACAACCAACCAGTAATCAATGTATCAAGGTAACTACACCATACCAAACTACAACCAACCAGAAATCAATGTATCAAGGTAACAACACCAAACCAAACTACAACCAACCAGTAATCATTGTATCAAGGTAACTACACCAAACCAAACTACAACCAACCAGTTATCAATGAATCATTGTATCAAGGTAACTACACCAAACCAAACTACAACCAACCAGTAATCAATGTATCAAGGTAACTACACAAAACCAAACTTTGGCCACCAGTTACTTATTATAAAATAAAATCATCAACTTCCCCTATAGCATACATCATTAAGTATTTCAGACCACAGACCTTGTACAATGCTATAAATATCACTATGTAGTGTACAACTACATAACATCAAACATTATATAGTACAACAAATGCCCATGTAAACTACATCTACTAGTACATTGTTCACAATTGTAGGCTATGTTTAACTGAATTCCTTTCAATATATAAATTTGAGAATCTAATTTGTTCATGGTACAAAATTGAAATTAATTATTATAAATTTAAATGTGGTTAAAATTAACAACCTCTATATCTAACATTCTTGTGTTGCTTTAGGGTGGGCTTTCTTTTTTTTTCCTGCAACACATGGGGGTAAACCTGCTTGAATATTATCTTAAAGAACCCTTGCTATCTAAGTCAGATCATAACATCCCATTACTAGTAATATAGAAAATTTAAAAAGACAATTTTACCTCGTATATTATTAAAATTGCATGTCTTAAGGTTTTCAAGTCCTCAGTCTTCTTTTGGCAAAATACATTAACTACAGAAAAGATCTCGTTAACATCTTACTATTGTTATTACTATTCACCTATTACTCGTATATGAATCGCAAATTATTTAAATATTTTCAATTATAATATATTTATTACCCTAAAATATGTAACATAATACCAAATTTAGCAATATTTTCTAAAATACTCCACATAATAAAATCCTACTAAAGCCTAAAATGATCTAGATGTTTAGCCAAGATAAGATACAGGCGCCATTTGAATTCATGTAGTGTGAAATAAGCGGGGAAAATTAATTCTTTCTTCCTTCGTTTGAAGTTGCCGTCAGGTAGACAAACTACCATTCTTCTAATCACTTAGGTGTTCCTATTTAACAATTGATTAAAAATTACAACACAAATCATAAAAGAAAAAGATTATACACTCGCTAGATAATCAATCCTAAAATTTAGATGGAAGCAGACGATAAGAAAAATTATAAACGTCCCCCTCTGGGCACAAAATCCATAAATGGATATGTCAATTTCCCAAGGAAATAAGAACAACAGTCACCTGACTATAGGTCAACACAAATTTTACTCCATTGGAAAATTGTAATGAAATTGTCGATTTGGCAGCCGTATGTCACATGATTTCATGTCATCCTACAGTTCACAAAAGATTTAAACTAAAATAACTGTCAAGCGATTGTTTTTCTTTCCAACAGCATCAATCTAATGTTCATTGAAACTATTATGGTTTTAAATTATACAAAGGTTCAAACACCCGTATCAAACTTGCTTAAAATTATTTCAAAATGAACGAGATGAGACACTTGTGTGTACCCAATTTTAAAACCTGATTGTATCAAAAGCTACTAAAATATTGAAAAATTTTGTCACCTGACAGAATTTGAGTAATAATTTTGGTAAATAAACTAGTTCAAAATTTAAAGTAGCTTTATATCATTGACACATATATATCCAAATCAAATACTTACTCACATCAAAAAGTTACTAGAGTAAAATTAATGTTTATCACCAGACAGAAATTTGTGTAATATTTTAGGTAAACAATTTTTTTATTCACAAATTGTCTGCCAACCCCCAGTTAAAGACTAGATAAATATTTGACACAAAGTAAAATCTATTTCTAGTAGCCAGCTTTGTGAGGTGTTTTTTAGAAGAGAAACAATATTTACAAACATCTTGAAAATCTGCGGAGTTCTCCCTTTGTCTATGACAAGACGTGGTTAATTCAGCAATCATGCCTGTTAAACATGGCCAAGACTGTTTGCTCAAGGGAAGATAAATCTTGCCTGATTATGGATTGGTTCAACAAAAAAGTCGCAGTAATTACTGTTCACATAAGTAAACACTTGAGGTCCATTTTTATGTTTGTTTAAAGTAAACTATACATTGGTTTAGCTGAGCTGATTACAATAAATAGATAGAGTAGTTTAAACATTAGCCTATTTAGTGTCTGGTAGAGCTACAAAATACCCTGTCAAAGATGACACTTAATTGATTTTTTTTGCATTAAGTCTTAGAAGCTTTGTATGTACTTTCGATACTTCCAACCTTTCACTATCAACAAGTAACATAGGCATAATGAATTATAAACTAATTATCCTTTAAATTCTTCACTTTTATCAGCAAGACCTCCCTGCAATAAAAACAAAACAGTGACTATATGAAGAAATATCTTGCTTGGGTTATTAATTATCTCTGTTAATATGTTTTTGACTGCGAGGTCAGAGTAAAAATTCCTATTTCTATCAAACTGACAAGAGGACAAAGCAAACAACAGACATTAGATCTAACTTTATGAGTAACATGAGGTACTATGAGCTATTGCTCACTAATTATACCCATGCTCAAGATATAAGTTTTTCGAAAGGAAACATAAATGTCTCATACAGGATGAAATGAAGATAGGGTGCTATATTCTAAGAAACTATGACATAGCTGCTAAAAAAAAGTGATAAAAATTTCATATGTATGTAATTTTTTTAAAATGTGACATCTTGCTAAACAGAAAGTAGAACACAGAAGGAACTGGAAGTATGTCACACAGCATGAAATAACCAGATGAAGCTTCAGGTATCATGTATTAAGACTTATAGCTGAGGAGAAAAATGTTACTGAAATGTGTTACATGGACAGAAAGATGGAGGGAAAGAGGGGAATCAGTATTAACACCCCAACCCTTACTTTCTTCATAAGAAAACTTAATAAAATTCTTTGTAACCTAGGTCACACAGTTATTTGTAGGGATCTGTATATATTGTGTTGCAACAAAATAATAACTACTATTCCAGGTGCTAGCTCTCCCTCCTCTTAAATCGTAATCCTAAATATTACTACCAATGTATTATATTGAGACCCAATTTCTTAAATTTTGACAAAGCAGACTCACTTGAAATTTTCACATTTTTATGGCCCCGCTGACTAAGGTCGGGGCCATATAGTGTTACCCTTATCCTACATTCTGTCATTCCATCATTTTGTCATTTGACAATGAACAGTTATACAGACTTTTTTTCTAAATGCCTTCACATATTGAGCTGACTCTTAGTATGTGAGTCTACTATGATGAGTTATAGGTTGAGTTTACATTTGGTTCCGCTCCGCTGATTTTTACTGAAATTACAGGCTTTGGACTTTGAAAATTTCCACTCCTAAAAATGGCTTCAAGTTTTTTTTGCGAGCAGGGCAATTCGTGTCATTTTGACACATCTAGTTGCATATAAAATACCTTATGAGTGCTGATTAGAGTCTGTACAGATGAAGATTAACTGCATTATTGCAAAAGCAAAAGTATAATGTGTATTTGGTGACTTAAGTCACAAAGAACTGAACATCTGATTCTTTGATTCCATAACAACTTAACATGTAATCATTGGTATAAGACAGGTGCATGTAAGTAATGAATCACTTATCTATAAATACAGATGGTCTTTTATGATAGTCAGACCACAGTCCCTGTTCCAATATTTTACCGATGGGTCATCAACATACAGATGAAAATTCCGACATCTGACTGATTGGTCATCAAACAATATCTCTAGATTATCAGTTATGTATTGTATAAAACCATGTAGATCTACGATGATTGTTTTATCCCTGTGATTTAAAACATTTCATTCAATGAGACACAAAAGACAGAATTAAAATGATGTCATCTTTATTAAAACTAATTGATACTTATCTTCTAATTTATGTATTGTAATCAATAGACATTTAACCTTGCTGACAAGTGGGGCACATGTCTACTGTACTTCAGAAGTATAGGCGGTAACCCAACACTGGAATTCTCTACCTCCTATAGACTTAAACAAGTAACTATTTACTATGATTCTATGTTTCTAATATATTTTGAAGGTCAAACTGAAAAGTAACAGATTATTGTTCTGAAAACTAGCACGCTTTCATCTTGCATAATGTACAATCAAGACAAAGTTACAGTCACAACACCTTTGGATCAACATTAAGTCTTTCTAGCTAAACTGAAAGATTAAAATAGAAATCATACTAAATATGTGCTGATTTTTTTTTTTTTTTAATGAAGAATTTCCTCATAATAGGCAATAAATGAGTTCAAAAAGTTGCAAACAAGCCAAACAGCAGGTATTTATATAAGACAGTAGGTTGGAATGAAAACAATTTGTACACCTGTCTTTATTATGAATGAACATAGCACAAAACAATAAGACGTTTGTTTATTGTTTGTGAAACAACATGATGTAATATACAATATAAGGCAAATTCATTGAAGCGGCGATGATGTAAAATTGAAACATGGCAGATTCAATGGAGTTGCAACATGTTTCAGGACCATCCATGTATGTTTTCAGTCGATTACCCCCTCTCTCACCTGAGAGGATAAAGTTTCCTCCCTTGTTAGTTACCTGTATGAAATGAACACCTTAATCTTTATCTTTTGATCAAGATATACAAACAATGACAGTATTTCAGAACAAATTATTGAAGTATTATTTTACAATTTTGAACATTTTTGTATTAAACTGTAACTAATACAAATGATATCTTGCTTAAATCTAATACAGTTTAATTCAAATGGACATAAATCTAGAGTAAGAATTACTAAGCAAAAGTTGACTTCCTTATGAAAAAATCCTCACAAATTCTAAGATTACGTTAGTATTTGACTAGATAAAGGAATTTATTTTCCAGATTAAACCGCGGCACTAACTGAGTTGAATTTCATTATAGTTTTGTAGGAAACCCAGCAACACGAGTTCTGACCTGGAAACCAAAATTTTCAGTAATGGGGGGTGGGGGACCTGAAATTCAAAATTTTCAGTAATGGGGGGGGGGGGACTTTGACAGGAAATTAAGTAACTTTCGTAAGCCCCTATCTTCCTTCCTTCAAGCTTATTTAGTTCATATATACTGTGTAGCATTATATTAACAGACATTGCAAAGCTAAGATTGTATTGTAAGTAGACCTCATAATATATTATGTTTTTTTTTTTTTTTTTTTTTGGTTATTTGCAGAATTTAGTGTTGGTAGAACTTTGAAAAATTCTCTGTTCAATTCATACCTATTTTTACACTGGGGATGATTAAAAGCTGGACCTATTCTATAGACACCTGCCCATTGTTGAAGACTGTATGATGACCTCTAGATGGTTTTTTTTGTATTTATGTCAATGCATTGCTGCCTCACAGATATGTATCCACATCTTATTTTATTCATAATTAACCCGAATTCAAAGAGACAACTATTATTTTTGACAAATACTAAACATTTTGTTCATTAATGTTCTTGTCACTTTCAACACAGTAAGGAAATTGTTTGTAACATTATTGTAGAGTATTTAATTGGAATTCAAATGGCCTCAAATAAGTTTCTAACAAAACTAATCATAGAAGTTAATGAGTGGTGTTATGCCTTGACAGATTCTACGAATTGTTCCCAAAGCCTGCCTTCATAGCTATTATCAATTTGTTATGTTGCATATAGACAGTCTTCACGTTCCCAAAGCCTGCCTTCATAGCTATTATCAATTTGTTATGTTGCATATAGACAGTCTTCACGCCTTTAATTATCAAATAAACAAAAGCTTAATTTGAAGAAAATATATATCCAAAAGGTAAAACTGCATACTGGTATATTGTGTTTGTTTTCACCATTAAAATATCATGATACATCAGAAATATGAACATTTACCTTTACTTGATAATTTGAGAAAAAAACTGCATTTAAAAATAAAAATCCTGTTAAATAAAATCATGTATAGAACTTGCAATTTTCTTTAGAAAGAAATTAATCATCAATTTACACGAAAACTATCTCCTACCGAGATTTTGATAAACGTTGGAAAAAGCTGAGGCTAAATGTACAACATAATTGAAGGGACAAGGGCACAGGATTCATTTTCATACAAAATTTGTGTATAGCACAAGACAATTTTTAACGACGACACGATAAATTTACATTTATCATTTAAATCTAAATGAACAATGGGATTCTCTCCCCGATGCTATCTATTCGTATGCAAGAGTTAATCTAAAAGTAAACTTACATATGCGTAAAATATTGTCTTATAATTTCTCAACGGCTGACAAAAGTTTACGGCTTTATGGTCCGGATTTTACATAAAAAGTGAACATTCTGTAAATTTTGAATTATTGTAGTCTCCAGGAATACTCCACCCCTATCTTGGTTTTATACAATAAACAGGTTAGCCATTGTAAAAGTACAAATCTGATTATTGTATGACTGACTTTCTGCAAGTTAAAAAGACAATGAAAGTAAAACAGGCTGGATACACCTTACTGCTTAAACAAAATCACTTCCCTATAGATCTAACAATGTTTTGCAAGCATTGAATTTTTATACACAATTTCATTACTACACTTTTTTCAAATACTTAATGCAATTTCAGTGGAACATGACGCTCAAAGAATAAAAGTTAATCAATTGGAAGTTACAGATGGGGGTACTTGTTTTGTGTAATAAACTCTTCTACCAGTTTTTTTTTTAAATCCTCAGCCTTTCTAGGATGTTTTTATATACAATGAAGATGAACATCTGAAATTATGCACACACTTGGGAGCATATTTTGCAGATGAGGGAACTCATTTTGTGTAATAACTCTTCGTACAGTTTTCAACATAAAGATTTAAAATTTTTAGAATACATGTATTTGTATATACATCAAAGACAGATTTTCTGGGTTGTGAAACTTACATCCACTTCATATGAACTTTGGTGGATGGTTGTCTCATTGGCAATCATACCACATCTCCTTATTTTTTTATTAGCAAATTTACACACATTTTTAATGAAGGTACTGTAAATTCAGAAATTATTGCGAGGTTTTTTTTTATTGCGAATAATGCGACTGGATAAACATCGCAATAATAAGAACTCGCATTCTGATATGTGACAGATGTATCTGTATGCAGCTTTTCCACAAATCGCAATAATTAATCTCGTACAATGTCCATTCTGCAAAAATCGCAAAAATAAATGCACGAATAACTTCTGAATTTACAGTAGCCATTTTTTGTCATCAACTCTTCATCAACTAAATAAATTAAATAAGAAATGGGGAATGTGTCCATGGGACACAGATGATGCCCCTGCTTGCATATAACGTTATAAAGGGACATAACTCTAGAACGGTAAAAGTGATGCTGCCCAAATTCATTCTTGATCTGAGTTTTGTAGTAATAAGCACTGTGTATAAGTTTTATAATATTTGGTTGAGGCAAACTTAAGTTTGAGAATGGAAACGAAAAATTCAGCAATTTTTCTCTTTGTAAAGGGGCATAACTCTAGAAGGGTAAAATTGACTCCACCAAAATTCAAACTTGATCTGTGTTTTGTGGTAATAACTAAATAAGCATTGTGTATAAGTTTCATAACATTTGGTTACGGCAAACTAAAGTTAGAGAAAGGAAACCAGTTTTGAGGCGTACTGATGTACGGAGGGAAGTACATACAGACAAGGGTAAAACTTGATGCCCTCTCCACTACAACGTGATTTTGTGTGCATGTTTTGGAGAATGTTTGTCTATTAATAATATATCTTTTATTACCAAAGTCTATATAAACTATAGCTAATCTATCTACTTGGAGACTGCAGTGTTCCTCAAATTCATTAATTTGAAGAAATATTAATTTGAAGAAATTAGTAGATATCTCCTTCCTCTATTAAAAAAAACACATCTGCTCCCTTTAGCATAGCAAATAGTAGTATGGTATCATTACTATTTATATGGCTTTCAAATCACAATACCATAAGCAATGAAACCTGGCCATTTGCGTCTTTTACCCATTTGTTTTTATTATTACAAATTGTGGGCACCTTATCAGAATGACCAAATGACTTGAGCATATTGTGAATGAACAATGTTCAATGTAGGAAGGAGCCTTCATTGTATGGGGGCATTAAAAACTCTATTCAATAAACATGTATTAAACATTTTTTGTAGAATTAAATAACATAAATATCATTCATATTCATTGCGTAATTTTGGGATAACACAGGAAAACTTAATTTAAATGAAATGATGAACTAGATGTGAATTAGTATAGGGTTGCAAGTTTTAGATTTAACATGAGATTGCAGATTTTAAACAGAAATTAAAGCTTTATAATATAAAGTCATTTCTAAAATGCATTATAAATTCATCATCTGCTCCAGTGGGACCTGAATAATTAAGTGAGTTTTAGGTATTTATACATTAATTACTGGATTATCATGCATTGCATTATTTGTATGACAACTGTTTCTTATTTTTCTTTTATTTTCCCAGATGGTAAAGTGGTAAAGTTATCACATTTTCTATTCATCCCAAATCAAGGGAACTCATATCCAGGCTTGTGCCTCAAAGATGTTCAATAGATTTCTTATATTTTTCAGGTTTTTGTTTAAACATTGCCTCACTGAACCATTGTCAATCAAGCAATCAAATGTTGCCAAAAATTATAAAGTCCAATTTTTCCCATAAAATGGGGAATCATAATTAAGGTACAAAATGGATAATTACACATAAAGGCAAACAATCCATCCCTATCCTATCCTAAGTATGACGGCTTTCTGTCAAAGGGTCTCAGAGGAGTTGTGTTCACAAGGTGTCATACCTGGTAGGATAATAAAAAAAGACTAAGTCCTGTAAAAATGGTCAAATCAAAATCAAAGTATAGTGTGGTCAACAACACATGATGGCAAACAATTCTAGAAAGTAGCTTTCTGTCAAACGGTCTCAGGGGAGTTACCTTCACAATGTGTCACTGTGGTACAATAATCCTAAATATGGTCCAAGTCCTATAAATCCCATAGAAATCATCAAACCAATTTGACAGTATGAAATGGTCAGTTACATACGATGGCAAACAATAGGTAGTTTATGAGAGCTTTCTGTCAAACCGTCTCAGAGGAGATGTGTTCACAAGATTTCATTGTAGTACAATAGTCCAAAAAATGCTGAAAGTCCCATAATTCAAATAAGAATGGTCAAATCAAAATGATGGTACAATATGGTCATATCTGTTTGGTGGAAAACTATCCTGCTAATTTTTCGAGATTTTTGACAAACTGTGTCAGAGAGTTGTGAGTTAAAAAAAAATAGTCACAAGTCCCATAAATCCTTTGAAAATGATAAAATGAAAAAAAGAGTCCAGTATGGTAGAGAACATGATGACAAATAAATCCTACCAAGTATGCAAGCTTTCTTTTAAGTGGTCTCTGAATATTGGTGTGTTTCAGTTGGACTTTTGGAGAACACCACCATATCCCCAACAGTGGGAATGCAGGGGAAAAAACTGACTGCCTGATTTGAGTAAAGTTTTATAAAATTAGAATCAACAAAAACTTGATCTTGAAAACAGAAGAACAAGTTTTATATCTGAGTCATTTTTATTTGTCGAAAGCATAGAATTGTTTGAATTTCAGTTCAAATTCTTGATCAATCTAAAAAAGGTACAAAGGTAAAACACATTAAAACATAGTTAAGAGCAGGATCAGAGAAGTGCAAGATCATTAGTGAAAATGTATGTTTTCTGTGTGACAGATTTTCTTTCACAACATTTGTAAACTACAGTAAAAAGATTTACAAGAAATCTCCATATTTTTATCTAATTATATATTGTTAGAAAAACATTTGGAGAATTTAGACTTTGTGTTTTTCTCATTAGATCAATCTTGTGATTGTACTTGGCATTTCTTCCGTGATTTTAAACACAGAGTTAACATGTCAGACTAATTGTTCAACTACCTGTCTTAACGATTCTCTGTCAGTCTCCTGCTGGTTCTAATTTATTTCGCAGACTGACACAATGGGCAAAGGGAGCTTGGAGGGGATACAGCAGCCAGAAACCAAGTTTTCAGGGCTGAAATAATTCAGGTCAAATGTACAAATGCCTGTCTGTTTGAAAAAAACAAATTGGTCAGCCTCATGATATGTAGATATTTAGTAGATATTTAATATTGAACCAGTTATTTCTCCACCATCTTCAGAGCAAGAACAATAGCATAAGATACAAATATGAACCCTGCTTTGTATTAAACCAACATTCTAATGTGCTACATCAAAAGGTAACAGTCTACAAGGGGATGTGTCACCTCATTAGGATAAATATTTCTGACTCAGATTCAACCAGTCTTTGCTCTAAATCCATGTTACATGCTTGTTGGGTTAGCAACAAAAACCAGTTTTAAATATTTTGAGTGAACTTGCCAGTCTGTAGCCGAGAGATGAAATACAGGTGCTTAATTGAGTTCAAAGTTTATCTGTCTATCTCAGACTGACCATGATTTGTTCTATACTCATACAGGATGCTGAGTTTAATGTTCAACTATGTTTTACTGAATCTTTATTTATCACCACTTAGTATCATAAAGGAATACAAGAAAAAGGATAAAGACCCAAGGTCTGGTAAAGCAACAGGTAAATGTCCTAAGACAGAATAACAACTAGAATAAGCATACACCGTCTTGTAACTCAAAGTATTGCAAAAAAGGAAGTAGGTGTCTGACAGATCCGAAAATGTTACATGTGACAATTCATCACTGTTGAGCTGCTGGTCAAATATGAAGTCATTCTGTTCAGTGGTATCAGAGAAATGTGTAATATGTCTTTTTTTTTTTAATTCTTTCAACATATTGAATATAGCCCCAGTCCTGGAGTTGAGGTATAATGCCAAATAACCTGAAGACTTACATGAAAGACCATGAACTCTCAAAAGGACCAATAAAGGCTGTCACAATTAACTAGAAATAGTACCAATAACCTAAAGACTTACATAATGAATAAAAAACATTATTAAAATCCCAAGACTGCCATAATATATTGGGGAATAGAACCAATAGCCCAAGACTGACATATTACAAGAACTAGATGTGTCTGAACGATACGAATGGCCCCGTCTCATAAAAAATGAAAAATCTGCAATTTCAACAACACATGTGGAAACAAACATGCATGGATAGTATCCAGCTCTCAAGACCAATACTAGTTTGTTGAAAAATTTCCTTGATCAATGAGTAGTTAAATTTCAAACTTTCAGCAAATAGGAAGTGGATGTACTGCAGATCTAACAAGATGTGTTGAAACGACATGAAAATCAGCATAGGAATGAAACATAAACTTGATCTGTAATTCATCATGGTAGACTCACATATCAAAAATCAGTGCAAAATCTGAAGGCATATAGAAAAAAAGTTTGTATAAATGTGATTTTCAACAATTTTCAAAGTCCAAAACCCGTAATTTTGGCAAAAATCAGCAGAGTGGAATGAAACTTAAACTCGATCTGTAACACAGCATGGTTAACTTACATACCGAAAATCAGTATCTGAAGGCGTTTAGAAAAAAAGTCCAGATAACTGTGATTTTCAACAATTTATCAAAGTCCAAAGTCGGTAATTTCGTCAAAAATTAGCAGAGGGGAACGAAACTTAAACTTGATCTGTAACTCATCCTGGTTAATTCACATACCAAAAAATCAGCCCAATTTCTGAATGCGTATAGAAAAAAATTGTGTATAATGGTTTGTTGCGGAATGACAGAATGACGGACAAGGGTAAAACTATATGGCCCCGACAACTTCGTTGCAGGGCCATAATAAAATGTCAAACAGTGAAAACATATGCCTGAATGGAAAAGTACTAACAGCTCGAGTCAACTGATTGTAAATGTAAAACCCTATTATGATCTATTATCAATCTTGTCATGAACAACAATATCCAATATCCACTATCATGTAAACTTACAATTTCAAGTTCATCCAAAGATAATTTTCCCAACTTTAGATTCACTCTGGTTTACAAGATGTAAAACTTTGTGCAGGATAGCACTGACATAATACATTTTTGACTCAAACCTTATTATAGTGTTATATGGCAATAGAAATTGAAAAAAAAAATGTTTTCCCAAGAAAAAACCCATAAAACTGAATTCCAACTGAGTATCCTGTTCCAATTTTTTTTCACAGAATTTCCTTCCAAATTTTCTTCCGGCATAGTAACATATAAAACATACCAGGATCCTTTTTATTATTTGTTATAAAGGAGCCAGGAAATAAAAAGGTGGACATTTATAAATAAATAATGTAGACTCAATTCATATCTTAGTTTTATTTCTAGCAATAAAAGTGGCAAAAAGCTTAAGTGTTGTCATTTAAAAAACAATATAAAAGAATAGATTCAGTAATAAATTGAAAGCTTTTCCTTGACTATGGACAAACAGTAATAGTTTTAATTCAGTATCATATCATATAGTTACATCCATTGGACTCTGGTGTATAGTTGTCACTGACAATTATACCACATATCCTTATTCTAATATAAGTAATATTTGAAGGTAGTTGCATAACAATGCAAACTAAGTATCTTTTAAAGGTGAGATATGTTTTAAAAAGCTTTTAAAAGAAAAAAGGATTTTTTCAAAACATTCAAATTTGTAGAAACTTAATTTACAGACAAATCTTTTATCATGTCCTTAACTGATTCTTTTGAGTTACTTATGCAGATCATTAGCCTTTAACCATCTTTAACTTCAGGAATTTCCTGAACCATATGTTCCAAATAACAACCATATATACACAGATAACATTTAACTTAACTTACACATGTGTCTTTTACCTGTAGAACCCTTACATGTGTCTTTTTGTACCTTTGACATTAAGACAAGTAGCAAGAGGGATGGATGTACTTAAAGATTCACTGTAGAAAGAATAAGTGTCAATTAAAGGTTGCTGTCAGAAATGAATGTGCTTAATAACCCTACATAATCACTTGTTTGGTTTTCACATAAGCAGAACCTGTTTTTTGCTTTGTTTTGATAATATTGCTCTGCCATAAGAGAAACAAAATGTCGATGAATGATTGATTGCTATTGATGACAGATGGAATTTCGTCCATGTTAAACTCATATTTTCTGATACATATTTCATGAACCCCAAAGGAAGAAGCATCTGGAAAATGACAACAACAAAACTCTGCAATGCTTGGTCTACTATCATCAGCAAAAAACTTTATTATAAAACCATTCAAATGAGTTGTCTGGGGAAATCGGCACAAAAACCCACATAAATCAAATGATCAATTTCTATAACAGAAAGTTAATTACATAATAGATAGTAATAATAGGGGTACCAGCAGACAGAAATCCAGTCAAAATAGGTCATGTATGTACAACTAAAATAGCTTTATTGGATACCTAACATTTGAATTTTTTTTAATTACTCATAAGCAAAGACTTACTACAAAAATTAGTATAACAGGTTTAGATTAAAGCATTATGACATATGTCTGTGAAAAAATAGTTTTGTTTTGAATTGCATTTTTTAATCCAGATTTAGAAAAATATATAAATTACATCAAATATGACAGATCACAGTGACCCTTTCACTTTAAGGTTAAACTTACTTAAAACACTTTGTAAGTTTTAAAATTGATTTTGGACATAGAGAATTAAACCAATATCACCAAATTAATGAATGAACCACTTTTTAAGCCATATGCAAACACTTAAAATTTATGAACCGAATTAAAGAACCTTAGTGAGCGCTCTCACAGACCCCACGTCCCCACATTGTCACTGGAGAAATAAAATAACTGTAAGAAAAAAAAATGTATAAGAAAAAAAAATTGAATCACAATTTCCTGTTGATATGCACATCTACATAGAATGTCCTTATTATCTACAAAGTTTCATGAAATTCTGTTGTGTGGTTTCAGAGGAGTTGCGATGACAAATTGTTGCAGAGGTATATTGAAGCAAATAAGTTCAAAGGGGCATAACTCCTAGAAAAACAATTGACTCATAATTTCCTGTCGATATGCACATCTACGTAGTATGTCCTTATTATCTAAAAAGGTTTCATGAAATTCTGTTGTGTGGTTTCAGAGGAGTTGTGATGACAAACTGTTGCAATAGTATATTGAAACAAACAAGTTCAAAGGGGCGTAACTCCCACAAAAAAAATTGAATCGTAATTTCCTGTCAATATGCACATCTGCATAGTACTAAAAAGGTTTCATGAAATTCTGTTATGTGGTTTCAGAGGAGTTGCGATGACAAACTGTTGCAGTAGTATATTGAAGCAAATAAGTTCAAAGGGGCGTAACTCCTAGAAAAAAAATTGAATAGTAATTTCCTGTCGATATGCACATCTGCATAGTATGTCCTTATTATCTTAAAAGGTTTCATGAAATTCTGTTGTGTGGTTTCAGAGGAGTTGCGATGACAAACTGTTGCAGTAGTATATTGAAGCAAATAAGTTCAAAGGGGCGTAACTCCTAGAAAAAAATTGAATCATAATTTCCTGTGGATATGCACATCTGCATAGTATGTCCTTATTATCTAAAAAGGTTTCATGAAATTCTGTTGTGTGGTTTGAGAGGAGTTGCCATGACAAGAAACAGGACTGACGGACTGACGGACGGATGGAAGGACGGACAGACGGTCAGACAGACGGACGGACGGGTCAAAAACATTATACCCTTCGCAACTTCGTTGCGTGGGGTATAATAACGGTGCTTTATTAGTTCTATTAAGTGGCAAGCTCCTACAATTTTAACAGACCTTAATTATTACACAAACTGCTACCAGTGTGGTAGGTATTTTAAATGTTCAGGAAATAATTCATTTACAATAATTTCATTAAATAAAGTTTAGTATGGAACCTGTTACAATCCATTAAACTTTAATTTGTTTATGAGAATAAACTCCTTGCCTGTGGTTTTATTAATTGTTACAAATATATCACTTATTATTTGAAAAGTACTTTTATTTCATGCCAAATTTATTTCAGTAAAATTTAATGATGCGAAACAGTTAAGTCATAAAAATCTTATCTTCCAATCTGACAAAATTTTTTCATCTTTAAAAAACAAGACTGTAATTTTCTTTTAAAGTTTGACAGCTTCTTTGAGTTACGATTGTAGAAATCACCCTTTACCACTGTAACCATTTACTGTTTTATGTAAAAAAGTAGTTTTCTTGGTTTTATTGATAATCATAAAATTCTGTACGGATTTTGTCCACAGCTGGGGAGATATTCGATCCATTCCGATAGCTGTTTATCATTATCTCTCCTCTGTGAAAAGAAGGACTATATCAGAATCCCTACTTTATTATCCTCATAAAAACTATTTGTTTTCAAACTTTGTAAGTTTAGTACCCCTCAACACGTGAAGTTTCAAACTTAAGCTTAAAATGTTTGTAGTTAACACATGCATGTAAGAAGTGATAAACCCAATCATAATCTGACATATCTGTCTGATTTATTCTCCAAAAATCACATTTTTTATTGTCCGCATATTTTAACAATTTTTGAACAGTACATCTGACTTGTATGACCTGTAATTTTCTAATCCTCAGGTGTTTATCAGATGCCTCAAAACCATTCATTGTCCAACAAAATTAAAATGCTGTCAACATTTATTAACTTCAAAATATAGGTACCCACAAAATGTGTACTTTTAAGTTCAATACCCAATGAAATTTTACTTTGTTACAATGAATGTAAAAATAAGTTTGAATTCTTTAGATGTAGTGTTAATGTTGTCTTGATGATCAATTATAATGAAGTGATAAGTAAGCTGAAAAAATAAAAAAGGATAATATGGGGTCAACTTTCTTGAAACAGCTCTAAAAATAACATAAGTTGTCCATGGACATCTCCATGGTCATTAAACCAATTACATAAACAGTCAATGGTGAAAATATTATCATACATTTTTTTTTTTAAGTTATACTGTTTTATGCTGAATCCAAAAAGTAAACCAAATTGAAGAAAGTGTAAATTTGACTGTATATAGAAGTATCTAAATACAAAGGAAAGGAATCATTTAGAAAGTACAAACCTTTACAATGATTGAGGTCAAGTTGCTTCAAAATATCTTATAAAACTAATGAGATGTGGTATGTAAGATTACCAATAACAAAACTATCCATATAAGACCAAAGCAAAAGATGTGAACAAGTACATATTTATTTTAGCAGATTTTCCAGTGCTCTTTCCAATATCACTTCAAATGACTGGTGTCTCTGTAATGGAAGTAGCTCATACTTGGACCTTTTGCTGGGCTAATAAAGGCAAAAACACATTTATTTGTATTATTGTTGCACTAAATTTCTCTTATTTTTTTAAAAGATAAGTTATTTCAAATGTCTTAAGATTATTGTACTAAAAAAAACCTATTTGTTTTCAAAGTTTGTATGTTTAGTACCCATAAAGTTTTTAACTTAAGCAGTTTAATATTTCTTCACTTATGCATGAATATGCATCACTTATGCATGAATATGCATGAAAAATTTATCAAAAGACATTAAGCAAACAACAATCAATCAATCTTAGTAATTCAACATGATGAATTAAAGGATCATTCTAACACATGCTGTCAAATACACATAGTCTTGAAGCCCAATCGAAAACAGAAGTGGTTAAAAACTGCTGTGACATCCAAGATAAGCTTTGGAGAAAATTAAGTGTAAAACTTGTACAGCAGTGATGTCAAAAAAGAAGATACACTGAAATCTTGAAATTATTTATCACCTTTTTTAAATGTGCATTTTAGACTACTTGGACTTTAAATATTTTATAGTTAATAGTGTCTTCTAAAATTGTAGTACACATGTAAATAACTTGTTCAAAGAGAGACAACTCTAGAGCAATTCTAGTATAAAACTATTTTTTAACAATTGTTTCACATTCCTATTTATCAACATTATCATAATCTACATTTCTTGTCATAAAATTTTCTAAGAAAAACAAGTAAAAAACAGGCACTGCAAACTGATGCTTCCCAAACTGCAAATTTCAGGTAAATATATTTTTATCCAAGGGTTCAAAGAACAAGTATGCTTGGAGTGACAATCATGCATCCTCATAGCTAATTTATCAACAGTATAAATGTGTTACAATTCATAGTGAAATTCCATCCAGAAACCAACTTAAGGGTCAACAGTCAAAGGTTCCTAAAACTTTTAGTAAGAGGAGCTTCTTTCCCATCCCTTTATCATCCATCTGTATACATTTCATTCCAACCAAGTAAGGGATATTCAATTCGTTATTTGGAAACCATTATTTGGGACCCACAGACTGGCGGAAAGATGGACGGACAAAATGATTACTATATGCTCCAAAATTTTCACTGGGGAGCATAAAAATTTCCAAACTCTTAGTCTATTAGATCAGATAATGTAAAGCCAAAATGTTTGATTCAGACTTAACACTCGTTTACTTGTGTGAATAGAGACGAGTTTGATTAAGACTTAACACTCGTTTACTTGTGTGAATAGAGACTAGTTTGATGCAGTTCTCTGGATCAGGAGGCATCATGGTTTAACCTTGCTCTTTCGCTAATTTTCATTTTAAAACTGAAAAGTTAGACTCTTTCGATATCTGTATTTCTTGTTTTTTACATAATATCGTCTCTTTGAAAACAAAATATATCAAGCAGTACCCAGTCAGTACAACATGTTAGATTTTGACTGGTTCCTTTATTTACCAGAACAATTGATAAGTCACATGCAGTACCCAGTCAGTACAACATTTTAGTTTTTGACTGGTTCCTTTATTTACCAGAACAACTGATAAGTCACAAGCAGTACCCAGTCAGTACAACATGTTAGATTTTGACTGGTTCCTTTATTTACCAGAACAATTGATAAGTCACAAGCAGTACCCAGTCAGTACAACATGTTAGATTTTGACTGGTTCCTTTATTTACCAGAACAACTGATAAGTCACAAGCATTACCCAGTCAGTACAACATGTTAGATTTAGACTGGTTCCTTTATTTACCAGAACAACTGATAAGTCACATGTTAGCAGTACCCAGTCAGTACAACATGTTAGATCTAGACTGGTTCTTTATTTACCAGAACAATTGATAAGTCACAAGCAGTACCCAGTCAGTACAACATGTTAGATTTTGCCTGATTTCTTTATTTACTAGAACAATTGATAAGTCACATGCAGATTGGGTTAGAATGTTCTGATAATGGATAAAACATTGTCTGAAAGTTTAAATTAGTCTAACTTAACGTTTTATTTTTCATTATATAAGGTTAAATAAACTTTTATTCGCTACCATTGCTTGAATACTATTAAAGATGCTTCTTTACAAAACATTTAGCATTAGATAAGTCTGTAGGCATGTCCAGTCCTTGAATTATAAACCACTCAATGATTACAGATAAGCATAAACAAGTCATCAAAGAAAATAAATTGGCTAATTACAGGCCAGAAAAATCTTCAGACTTTGTAAATCAAAAACCAAATAAATAGAATGTGAGATTTGTCAAAGAACATGTGTCACCTGCCTTCTCTACATAAAATACCATATATCGGGGTTTTTTTTCTGTGTTTAATTTTCGACTTGTTCGCGGCACCTACAGAAATGCAAAAATTTACCAGCACAAAAATTATGAAATCCTTCATTTTTAACCATGCCGCAATGAACTTAATTTAAACTACTATTTAATGATCTCCAAATTATGTGTATTTTAGTTTGTAGCACATGTATTTCTTTGTACAGTCAATCTATTAATGTTGTTAACATCTTTAACAATACAATACGGTGATTTTTTTGCGTGTATTTTCCCATTCAGCGAAAATTATACACAGCTAAAATTTAACCTGCCCATTTTGTCATCAAATCGCAAAAAAAGCTGACGCGAAATAAACCTGATATACAGTAAGCACAAGTACTATCCTTTTCAAGGTGAGAAAACAAATTCAACAGAAAATTTAAGTTATACCCCTTTGTATGATTTCTCTACATTTTTTTAGATAACATTGCTCACTAATTATACCCCCTGGTCTAAGTTACTGAGGAAAATGTGACTAAAACGTATTTAAGACAGACATACACAGGGAGGAACAGGGACAAATGAAACCAGTAAACCCCCTCTGCTGTAACTAAGGTTAATTCCTATATATCTATTAAAGGGGATAAAACTGGTTCCATAAGTATAATATTTGGTTGCATTATTATCATTAATGGCACATTATAATTTAAATCAAACCAAAAACTACAATATATAACACCCCTGCATTTCAAAGTTTAGTTATAATTATTTCTCCTCTTCTGTACTTATATTACCTCACCTCATCACTTGTTAATTTGTTTAATAAGCAGTGTAAGAGGTTCAAATGTAATTCTTGAAGACAAAAAGATATTGCAATTGACACTTTTATGCTATCTAAGAAACATGCCTAATTTGGACATCAACAATAAATGATTGATTGATTGATTGATTGGTTGATTGGTTGATTATTGCTTAATGTCATCTCAGCACAAAATCTGCAATAAAAATGTTACATTTTCTTGAAATAGTTTGCAATAATGTTCATAAAAAATATACAGGAAAATAAAGCTTATTCATTGCAAAAATGCTTATTTTGCATTCTCTGAATCCACAACCATATAATTTTCTTCCTTTTAATCAGAGTTATCTTCCCTGTTACTCAATTCACTCTGAAACCACAACCGTATCATTTTTCTTCCTTTCAATTACAGTTGTCTTCCCAATTACTCACCTCCATTTGAAACCACAACCATATCATTTTTCTTCCTTTAAACCAGAGTTATCTTACCTATTACTCGTCTCCCTATGAAACCAAAACCAGATCATTTTTCTACCTTTAAATCAGAATTATCTTTCTTGTTACTCACCTCCCTCTTAAACCACAACCATATCATTTTTCTTCCTTTGAATCAGAGTTTTCTTCCCTGTTACTCACTTCCCTCTGAAACTACAACCAAATCATTTTTCTACCTTTAAATCAGACTTATCTTCCCTGTTACTCACCTCCCTCTGAAACCACAACCATATCATGTTTCTTCCTTTAAATCAGATTTGTCTCCCCTATTACTCACCTCCCTCTGAAACCAGTAACCAAATCATTTACCCTCCTTTAAAGCAGAGTTGTCTTCCCTGTAACTCACCTCCGTTTGAAACCACAACCACATAATTTTTCCTCCTTAAAATCAGAGTTATCTTCCTTGTTACTCACCTCTTGTTCTTCATTAACAGAATCTGGGGAGACCGATCTTTTTCCATGGCTAAACCCGTTAACCTCTTCTGTCACAGTTGCCATGGTTACACAGTGGTTTAATCACCTTGCCTTAATTTTCACCATAGTTGCTGTAAAAAAAATAAATCATAAATAATTCTAATGGCTGAACTTCTAGAACACAATAGCAAACTAAAACTTTATATTGCATTTTATAGTAATAACAATGGAAAAAGGATTATTGTGGAATCTAAACTAGAACATTGTTATGACTACAACAGATTATTGTGGAATCTAAACTAGAACATTGTTATAACTACAACAGAGGTAAACAAACTTTGGATGATGTCTCCTCAGTTTATTTCTACTTTTTTTTTAACATGCTTTAATTCACATTTTGACCTTTTTTGGCGACTGCCGTCAGAATTTATTTCAGAGATTTCATATTTTGATGATGTATTCTTATAAAAGAAGATCATATTTTTGTAATATTTGCATTATTTTTCTTCTAAGAAAGTTGCAAAAATAAAGTTCTCATGAAAGCAGTTGGTTCACAGTATTTTTAATATTCTCACTAGGTTAAACAACTGATTTTTATGGCCCGCCACAAAGTGGTCGGTGCCAAAAAGTGTTACCATTATCCGTCATGCTGTCATTCCGTCATTCTACAAAAAAAAACAGTTATACAGACTATTTTTCTAAAGGCCTTTACATATTGAGCTGATTTTTAGTATGTGAGTCTACTATTATGATGAGTTACAGATCGAGTTTACGTTTGTTCCGCTGATTTTTGCCAAAATAATGGGCTTTGAACTTTGAAAATTTCGTGAAAATAACGGTTATACAGACTTTTTTCTAAACACCTTCTCATACTGAGCTGATTTTCAGAATGTGAGCCGACTATGATGAGTTACAGATCGAGTTTACGTTTAGTTCCCCTTCGCTGATTTTTTGCCAAAATTAGGCTTTGTTAGGACTTTGAAATTTCATGAAAATAACAGTTATACAGACTTTTTCTAAACGCCTTCACATATTGAGCTGATTTTCAGTATGTGTTTCTACTATGGTGATTTATAGATCAAGTTTAGGTTTGGTTCCGCTCCGCTGATTTTTTGCCAAAATTACAGGCTTTGGACTGTGAAAATAACAGATCAGTTTAGGTTTGACACCGCTCTGCTGATTTTTGCTGAAATTACTGGCTTTTGGACTTCGAAATTTAGTGAAAATAACAGTTATACAGACTTAATTTCTATAGACTTCACATATTGAGCTGATTTTTAGTATGTGAGTCTACTATGATAATTTTTTGAGAGCGGGGCATTGGTGTCGTTTCGACACATCTAGTTTTTAAATGATTAAGGATTTGTTTAGCTGAGATAGCTGAATTAGACCTACTTGGTCACAAATTATCTCTTCCAAAAATATGTTGGCACAGAAATAGTGTACCATTTTAAGTCAATATATTTGTTTATATACACCCATTAAAAAAAAAATAGTATTTTAAATTAGTTTTCTTTAATTGTATTTACTGTGGATTGCCTCCCTTACAATACTACAGGCCTTTAACAATGGGAAAAGACTCAAGTATTCAAAAAAGCAACAAAAAAAACATTGTTCATTGGAGCCTGAATCACTCATCTGGCAAAAAATATGCCCTACTGATATCTTTTTATAAATCAGGCAGTGTTCTCCTCAGAAATATCTTATATCATCCTGGTAAACAGAAATTATGAAATAACATCTTGTTTCTTGAAACTATAGCATCACATCCATAACACTATCTATAAGAAACTAATTTCAGATAGCATCACATTACCATGATGCTAAAAGGCCCTGGGAAGAACACTGTCAGGATAATCAAATTTACTCTTAGTTAGAGTCTATATTTTACTGATAAATAAATATTTGTTTTATCAATTTTGCTGTTAACAAGTTTCTCTCTTTTCAGTATTTTTTCAAAACAAAAGTTCATACAAATATATTTGAAGGGCAATAACTCCGATAAGGAACTGTCTGACAATTAAGATGGATGTTTAGTAGAAAATTCTTTTTAATAATTCTAAGCATTCAACATTAAAGATCTCAACATCAAGTTTACAGCTATCAGTTCTAACTACTACAGTTTAAGATACTAAAACTGTGAGTAAACTCACAAAAGGATAACCCAACAATACTGTAAATTCACAAATTATTGCTAGGTTTTTATTATTGTGAATAATGTAACTGGATGAGTATCACAATAAGAACTCTTAATCTGAAATCTGACACATACATATTTTGCAGCTTTTCCTGTAATCACAATAATTATTCTCAAATTTTGGTCTATCATGTCGAAATCCCAATAATAAATGCATGCAATAATTTCTGAATATTGAAATAGGTAAATTTTATTATCTCTCTTTTAGCTTGATAGAACCGAATTTTACTCCTTCTTGCACATCCTCATGTTGTGTTCTACAACTGTGTAAAGTTTCATCAATAATTGTATATAACAGTTTAGCAGTTAGGAGAATATTACCACATATTACAATACTGAAGTAAGTAAATTTGATTACTTCCACTTTAACATGTAAGACAGTGATTTCATTACTTTATGTACATCTCCAGGTAATGTTTGACAACCCTGTGTAAAGTTTCACCAATATCCCTTTAGCTATTTAGGAGGAGTTGCACTTACAAGGGACATTGTTTGACAGATTGTCAGACAGATGGAAGGACGGTTGACAGGGTAATTCCATTATACCCCCTGAAAACTTTGACTGAAGGGTGTAAAATACTATTTAAAGTCATGGTTGCTGTGTTTGTTGATAGACTAGAATATATTTTACAAACTAAAATTTAATCCCACTTAGCATCATTCATGTCTAGTTTGTTTTAAATTGGTTCTGCAGTTTCATAGGGAAGACATTGCAATTATCGGTTAAAATGGTTATTCAAGGGTAATTACTCAAAAAATAGTCCATTGACAGTTTCTGTTGTGCAACTTATTTGTAATCTTGCCTTGATGATCATTTTTGGTGTCTACAGTTCCTACACAAAACACTAAAACTGGTTAAAACATGAGTGCACACGCTGAAATGTCACACCTTCTTTAGATATAGGAAGATGTGGTGTGAGTGCCAATGAGACAACTCTCCATCCAAATAACAATTTATAAAAGTAAACCATTATAGGTCAATGTACGGCCTTCAACACGGAGCCTTGGCTCACACGAACAACAAGATATAAAGGGCCCCAAAAGTACTAGTGTAAAACCATTCAAACGGTAAAACCAACGGTCTAGTCTATATAAAAAGCGAGAAACGAGAAACACGTATAAATTACATAAACAAACGACAACTACTGTACATCAGATTCCTGACTTAGGACAGGTGCAAACATTTGCAGCGGGATTAAACGTTTAATGGTACCAAACCTTCTCCCTTTTCTGAAACAATAGTATAACATCACAACATAGAAAACACACGATAAAACATCAATTGGAAGGCTTAACTCAATCAAAAACGTAAATTAACCTATTATGATTGAATTTATGTTGAAAGTGTGTAATATAAATGTTTTACTATAAGTTTCAAATAAAATTAACAATTATCAATGATCAATGTACATGAGGTCAAGGTCAGATAAACCCATACAGATAAAAACATCTTACAATCATACCATACATCAAATATAGTTAACCTATTGCTTATGGTATCCGAGAAACAGACCTTATTACGAAAATTGAACATTGACCAATGAACCATGAAAATGAGGTCAAGGTCAAATGAACCATGACAGACAGACATGTACACCATGCAATAATTCCACACACTAAATTTAATTGACATATGGCTTACAGTATCTGAAAAACAAACATAACCATGAAAACTTTCCACTGACTAATGAGAAATGAAAATGAGGTCGATGTCAGATGAACCTTTCCAGAGGGACATGTACAACTTGCAATCATTCCACACATGCATACGACAAACATAGTTGACCTTTTTCTTATGATATTTGTTAACAGACAAAACCATTAAAACTTAACATTGACCATGAACCAAGAAATGAGGTCAAGGTCACAGGAATCCTGCCAGACTGACATGTACATCTTAAAATCATTCTGTACCCCAAATATAGTTGATCTATTGCTTATGGTATCTGACAAATAGACCAAATCAAATAAAATTTAACACTGACCAATGATCCCTGAAAATGAGGTAAAGGCCAGATGAAACCTGCCAGTCACACATGTAGACGGTACAATCATTCCATACATAATTTAGTTGACCTATTGCTTATGGTATCTGACATATGGACTTGATCATGTAAACTTAACCGTGATAACTGATCCATGAAATGAAGTTCGAGGTCAGGTGTACCCTGTCTGATGGAGATGTACATCATGCAAGGAACTATATACCAAATAGAGTTATCCTATTACTCATAACAAGTGAGCAATTAACATAACAAAAAGCATCATTTTTTCAAGCAGTCACTGAACCATGAAAATGATTACAAGGACAATGGACAGATTGAAGCTTAGTAACATAAGGCATCTGCATAGAATGTATGAAGCATCCAGGTCATCTACCTTCTGACATAATAAACTTTAAACAAATAGTGTATGCTGTCATTACAGCCGCCTGATTGTAATCACGATGGTTCGCATTCTGAGACTTTCCACTTTAACATGTAAGACAGTGATTTCATTACTTTATGTACATCTCCAGGTAATGTTTGACAACCCTGTGTAAAGTTTCACCAATATCCCTTTAGCTATTTAGGAGGAGTTGCACTTACAAGGGACATTGTTTGACAGATTGTCAGACAGATGGAAGGACGGTTGACAGGGTAATTCCATTATACCCCCTGAAAACTTTGACTGAAGGGTGTAAAATACTATTTAAAGTCATGGTTGCTGTGTTTGTTGATAGACTAGAATATATTTTACAAACTAAAATTTAATCCCACTTAGCATCATTCATGTCTAGTTTGCTTTAAATTGGTTCTGCAGTTTCATAGGGGAAGACATTGCAATTATCGGTTAAAATGGTTATTCAAGGGTAATTACTCAAAAAAATAGTCCATTGACAGTTTCTGTTGTGCAACTTATTTGTAATCTTGCCTTGATGATCATTTTTGGTGTCTACAGTTCCTACACAAAACACTAAAACTGGTTAAAACATGAGTGCACACGCTGAAATGTCACACCTTCTTTAGATATAGGAAGATGTGGTGTGAGTGCCAATGAGACAACTCTCCATCCAAATAACAATTTATAAAAGTAAACCATTATAGGTCAATGTACGGCCTTCAACACGGAGCCTTGGCTCACACCGAACAACAAGCTATAAAGGGCCCCAAAAGTACTAGTGTAAAACCATTCAAACGGTAAAACCAACGGTCTAGTCTATATAAAAAACGAGAAACGAGAAACACGTATAAATTACATAAACAAACGACAACTACTGTACATCAGATTCCTGACTTAGGACAGGTGCAAACATTTGCAGCGGATTAAACGTTTAATGGTACCAAACCTTCTCCTTTTTCTGAAACAATAGTATAACATCACAACATAGAAAAACACACGATAAAACATCAATTGGAAGGCTTAACTCAATCAAAAACGTAAATTAACCTATTATGATTGAATTTATGTTGAAAGTGTGTAATATAAATGTTTTACTATAAGTTTCAAATAAAATTAACAATTATCAATGATCAATGTACATGAGGTCAAGGTCAGATAAACCCATACAGATAAAAACATCTTACAATCATACCATACATCAAATATAGTTAACCTATTGCTTATGGTATCCGAGAAACAGACCTTATTACGAAAATTGAACATTGACCAATGAACCATGAAAATGAGGTCAAGGTCAAATGAACCATGACAGACAGACATGTACACCATGCAATAATTCCACACACTAAATTTAATTGACATATGGCTTACAGTATCTGAAAAACAAACATAACCATGAAAACTTTCCACTGACTAATGAGAAATGAAAATGAGGTCGATGTCAGATGAACCTTTCCAGAGGGACATGTACAACTTGCAATCATTCCACACATGCATACGACAAACATAGTTGACCTTTTCTTATGATATTTGTTAACAGACAAAACCATTAAAACTTAACATTGACCATGAACCAAGAAATGAGGTCAAGGTCACAGGAATCCTGCCAGACTGACATGTACATCTTAAAATCATTCTGTACCCCAAATATAGTTGATCTATTGCTTATGGTATCTGACAAATAGACCAAATCAAATAAAATTTAACACTGACCAATGATCCCTGAAAATGAGGTAAAGGCCAGATGAAACCTGCCAGTCACACATGTAGACGGTACAATCATTCCATACATCATTTAGTTGACCTATTGCTTATGGTATCTGACATATGGACTTGATCATGTAAACTTAACCGTGATAACTGATCCATGAAATGAAGTTCGAGGTCAGGTGTACCCTGTCTGATGGAGATGTACATCATGCAAGGAACTATATACCAAATAGAGTTATCCTATTACTCATAACAAGTGAGCAATTAACATAACAAAAAAAGCATCATTTTTTTTCAAGCAGTCACTGAACCATGAAAATGATTACAAGGACAATGGACAGATTGAAGCTTAGTAACATAAGGCATCTGCATAGAATGTATGAAGCATCCAGGTCATCTACCTTCTGACATAATAAACTTTAAACAAATAGTGTATGCTGTCATTACAGCCGCCTGATTGTAATCACGATGGTTCGCATTCTGAGACTTTCGTCACAGGCCAGACAAAAATTATCACCCATATAAGGAACCAATTGACGATTTCACTTATTTGGCTTCTTTTTTTTTTGTACATCTTAAAACATGTTAATAATGTTTGCTGTTTACAGTTTTTGTCTTTCTACTAAAGTTTTTGTAAGATGATGAACAGAAACGCTAACATTAGTAAATAATTGTCATTTAAGGTGAAAAACTCCTATTAGCAATCAATTAACAATTTGTGGTGGGAACAATAATCCAAAATTTTATACTAGATAAAATTACCAACCCTAAGGTTCATGCAGGCAAGGTTCCTCAACAACCCAAATTTCACCGTACATATATCATTAAAAGCAATGCAGAAAATTATGTTAGAAATGCTCTAGGAACTTCTGCATATAATAGGAAAAATACTGTCAACCACATTAATTTATCTTTGAAATAATTACTTATGATTAATCATTTTCTTCAAATGAAATTTTCTAATTTATTTCTGAAGATGAGAATATACATCCTATAGCATGACATTTGTTTTCTCATACCAACTTTTTTCATCAACAAGTTGTTTCTCTCAAACTTTATCAGAGTTGCCTGACAAGAAACAGAGGTGATAAAAGATCCATTGCTACTTTATCTTTAAAGTGTTTTTACATGTCAGTCACTGTTCATTTTTTTTTGCAAAGTAGATTTAGTAACATTGCAAACAAAGGAAATAATTTCTGGAATTTCTATATTTAACTGTTCTGTACAGCACTTCATTGTATTTTTAGGTCTATTTTGTGTACTTAAATAAGAATAAGAATAAGAATAAGAATATTTATTATTCCAATCAAGGGCCCTTGATGGGCAGCATAACATGTACACATAAAACAATACATCATGATTTGTAACAGAAAAACATTTTATATATTAAAATGAAACATTAAAAGTTCAGACAGATGTTATTATCTTCATTCTATGAAAATCACATACATTTAATTCCAGGCAGGATCAGAACTATGAAATCATTACAATTATCATTGTTATTACATATATTAATTAACATTTCGTCTAACATCTAGACATGTAATAATGTAGCTCCTAAATATTTAGGTATAGACAAATTTTCATTAGTAAATAACCAAACAAATTTTGCCTCATTTGAAAGATATATAAAATTGGGACAGATACAGTTTATCTCCTTGAAAAATATCTCCTATCATTTTGTATGCTGGACAACTAGTAATAAAATGTTGTTCATCTTCAACCAGATTTAGAGTACATTTCTTACAAAGCCTTTGGTCTCTTTCTATATATAAAGTTTTATACCTGTCCCTTTCTATTTTGAGATCATGGACACCGAGTCTGATTTTACATATGGCACTTCTCAATTGAAAATTGTTTAAAGATAGATACATTTCTTTCGAAAAACAAGTTTTAAGTTTGAAATAAGTATCTAACTTACTACTCTTTGTATCTCTTCTTTTGTGTTCCAAAACTTTACAAAACTATTACAGAGTTTTTGCTTAACTGACTTGATAAAAAGTTGAGCTTTACCTCCAAATTATGAATATTCAGCTTTTTAAAATGTAATGTATAGATGAATACCAGCAATCAATATTATTATTAAACATGTTTTGTTACACATTTAGGTATCATACAGTAAACCATCTTTCATATTTTTATTCTAAACCAATATTTCAGCATTGATAATACAACTGAAAAATATAAAGGAATCTACCAAGCTCTCCCAGCACAGCTAGGTTAGAAGACTTTTGTTTACACCTAATATATACTTCATATATCTTAAATTGGATTTATCTAAAAATCATTCATATAAATGTGCTGTAATAAATATTCACTTTCTTTCTGGCATGCTGCAGAGCTAGTTTTAAACATACCTGTAATTTCACTGCCATACATTAAAATGGGTTTTATTGTATGGTCATATAAATGTAATAGAGTAGAAATACTTGGATTGGAAGATGATAAAGATCTTTGCAATTTGAATACAGCTTTTAGTGATTTTTGTATAATTCTTCCTTTCCTTGCTTAAAAGTCCACTAGATATAAATTTTAAACCTAAATACTTATAATTGTTAACACATTCTATTGTATCTTTTCGAAATAAAATATTCTTTTAAAAGTTTACCAGGTTTGTTAAACATAATAACTTTGGTTTTAGATAGATTGACCTGTAAACACCATTTAGTACAAAAATTGGATAAACCATCAAGTCGTTTCTAAAGACCTGCCTTGGAACTAGAAAAATAACAATATCATCTGCATACATGGGGCAGTCAATCCTGCGACCGTTTATATCAACAGCGTCTGGGCTTTCTTTAAATGCATCCGTAAATCATTTATAAAAATCTTGAAAAGGTTTGGACTTAAAACATCCCCTTGCTTTACTCCAATTTGAGAATAAAAATTAGGAGTAAGCACATCATCTATTTTAACACATAATTCACTTTTATTGTACATATCTCTCAGGATTGCATAAAAGTTACCACCTATATTATGTTTTAATAGCTTATATTTTAAGCCAGAATGAATGACTTTGTCAAACGCTTTTTTGAAATCAACAAAGCAAGCATAAAGTTTCCCACCTTTCATACTGGTGTACTTATCCATTATAGTTTTTAATACAAACATGTGATCCGATGTCCTACTTTTACTTGAAAAACCAATCTGACATGGATTTATGATATTATTTGTTTCTAAATATTTATCAAGCCTTTTGTTTAGTACTGAATTGAATAGTTTTCCTATACACATATTAATTGCAATACCCCTGTAGTTTTCAGGTTTAGATGGATCCTCAGCTTTAAAAATTGGACAAATATATGCTGATGACCATTTTTTGGGATATATTCCTGAAGAAAATACAAGATTAAAAAGTTTTTGAAATAATGGAGCCAAAATACTAGCACCACTCTTCAGTATTTCATTTGGGAGGCCATCTAAACCGACTGCCTTTCCACATTTTAACTTACAAATAGCGTCTAACACCTCCTTGGAGGTTATCCTAAAATCCAGTTCATTGAACAGTGGCTTAATTCCATGTTTTGAGTATCTAGTCAATTTGATTAATTCTAGTTTTATATTTATCTGGTATTTTATTAAGTGATTTAAAGTAGGTATACCAAACATTTGTATTTACTGTTTTTCTGGACCCTCTTTTTATCACCTTTTAGTGACTTGATTAAATTCCAGTATTCTTTTGGATTATCTTCCTTAACCCATCAAGACTGTCCAATATTTTTGTTTAAATTCTCTCTTTTTCGCTTACTTAGATTTATTGTATTCTCTATAGCATTTGAAGTATGACCCCTTACAATTGGATCAAAGGGAAATTTAGATAGGAGCTTCCTTTAGAAATGAGTATCTCCGTTTTGTTTTTAAGTCAGTATCAAAGAAGTTTTTATTTTACGCTTTTTTGCTTAACAGGCTTTTTAAAGACTGTTGCTTTATTAGCAGCATTAACTATTATTTCATGACATGTATTCACAGCATTCTCAATGTCATCAGATGTATTCTTAAAACTTTTGTCGAGAAAATTTTAATACTGTATTTTGCATCTGCCTGTGTTAGTGCATCACATAATTTTGACCCGCCTTGGTTGACCAAATGTATTTACCTAGGAATGTTGTTTCATTCTGATTCAGATCTTGTCTCTCAACAGAATAACTTGCTAATATTCCAAATGAAAGTTTACAATGACAGTCTGACAGTGTAGAAATAAAATCAGAAACTTGAGATAATGTGGTGTTTAACAAATCTTCTGACATAATAACATAGTCAACTACACTTGAACCTGTTGGTTTGATACAAGTAAATTTACCAGAGGAATCACCCCATAATCTACCGTTCACAATACGTAGTTTGGAAGAGATACATAAATCCAGAAGCTGTTTACCTCTACTATCAACTTTACAATCATTGCTACATCTAATTTGTTGTATAATATCACAATTATAATTATCGTACATTGGTATATGATCATCACTTGAATCGTCTTGTATAAAATCGGGTTCTGACCCTGTCCTGGCATTTAAATCCCACATAATATAATATGGCCTTGATTATTGAATTTGTGGCTATATCTTTTCAATACTTTCTAAAATGTCATCTTCTGATTGACTGGCATAATATGAGGTGCTAGGTATAATATAAGCCAAGCAAAGAAATAAATCCTTTTTTAAGTTGAAATAAAATTTGTCAAATTTTAACCATTGATAATCTTTGCTTGTATTTTGTAAAATTTTAATGCCATTTCGAATATCATTCTTTATCAATATACCTAGACCACCATAAAATCTTGCATTGGTGGATTGTGGTCTACATACTGCATAGTACCTGTATCCGTCAATATTAACAGAAGTGTTATGACCAAGATGTGTTTCAGTTAACAAAATCACTTCATATTTTACTATTTCTTGTATAAATAAAGGGTCTGAAGTTTTATTAAAATTTTTGATATTAGTCCGCCAACATTCCAGACACAGAATGATAAATTTGAAAATATGTTGAGTTTGTGTCTTTTTCTTGATCATGTTTTCCTATATTTATATATTCACGTAACTATACTTATAAAGTTTACCCTTTTGGAATAATAAATTCTCCACTTCTTAGTAATACAAAATAAGAGTGTACAGATGTGTGACAAAAACTAAACTTTAGTTATACAAAAAAAAGAAAAAGAAGACAAAAAAGAAAAAAAAAAAAATATTCTAAATTTACCAATGTTAAAAGTTAAAAACAACTAACAAACTAACAATATTGAACTAAAATAGTACTGAGAGCTTATAGGTTTTACAACCAAAAGTTTAATTATAAAGTAATTTAACAGAATTTCCATCAAGAGCATTATCGTCACCATTTTCTTCCACGTCCCCGGCCTCTGTAGTAACCTCCTCTAGGACTGTTATTATGGGGTTCATCGTAATTCCTGTAGTCTGTATTTGATTGACCATAATCATAATAATCTCTGTAATCTGTGTTTGTGTGACTGTAATTCCTGTAATCAGAATTTCTCTGTTGTGCTGGTATACGTTTTGGGAGTTTTAGGGCCTCATCAATTGCATCTCTTATATTTGATGCTAACACATTTACACCTTGCGAAGATAGATGGAATTGATCCTTACTTAAGAATCTTTGAATTGCCTTTCCTTTGAAGGAGAGATTACTGTTGTCGCAAAAGAACACCTTTTCATTATTTACATACTCATTTTTTAATAAAGCACTGATTAATTGACCTTGACTATTTAGTGAACAACTATCCGCCCTTGGTGTGGGAGCGGATAACACAATTTTACATAATGGGAATTTCTCCAACGTTGAAGTTATGATATCTCTCATTTTGTTGACACAGTGCTCGTTGAATTTTCCACCATTTCATTTGTAAGCGAGTGAAAGGCTATTACATATGGTGGTTTGTTTACATCTCTAAGCTGGCTTTCTGTTTGCTCAAAAGTATAAGCATTAAGCTTCCTCAAGGTAAATTTTGAGGATAATTTGGACGGTTCAATTCCTTTTATATTAGATGTTCCAATTAATATTACAGAAGGCCTTTCCTTCACCTGATGTTGCTGTGTTTTGGTTTACTCTGACTAGCTTGTGTTCGGTCTCTTTGATGGGTTACTGTTTTGAACTCTTCCTTGTTCATCACAGCATCTTCTTGTTGTTTTGCAAGTAATAGTTCCTCATCTTTTGCCTGTATTACAGAACTTAATTCTTTATACGACTTTTGCAACATTTCCAGTTTGTCTTCTTTGTCACGTAATTTCTCATTCGAGGATTCAGCTCCTGTTTCTAAAATTTTATAGATTTTCATATGCTTGTTTGCAAGATTCAGATTTGGATGTTTGCATTTCAAGTTTCGATTGTAAATTTGCTTTTTCCAGTTCCGATTTATATTTGAGTTCCTGTACTGTAACCTTTAATGCGGAATTTTCATATTCAACCATATGAATCTTATTTGCTAGTTTGTCAAGATCTACGCTAGGTTTTACCATACTCGATATATTTTCAAGTACCTTATAAAATTTTTCATTATTGACTTGCAAGGATTTATTATGAAATTCTTCCATAGCTTTCATTTTGACACTGAACATGTCAGCTTGTTGATTACATACTTTTCTAGAGCTTTGACAAAGTTTTTTCCATTCGTTCAAAGAGTTGCTCTGGTTTAAATAGCGCAACAGCCCTATAATTGTCAAGATCAGTTTGGATGCAGCTTTCCCCCTGAGTTTGAGTTTCAGTTTTGTCACAAGTAGCGATCTGTTTCACAGCTGTCATTTGATTTTCATTGTAATTTCCTACTTTTGTGGAGTTACTATTGATATCAGATGTTTCACTCACTTCATCAGCTGTGCATGGTGACCCGTTATCTGTATTTATACAATTATTATTGTAATCTATAATTTTGTCTGTTAATGCTTTTAGTACATGAAAATCGTGACTTGCAAACTTGTCTTTTGCTTTTCCTTGTGCTTGTATCAGGCCCGTATTTAGGAAAAATGTAATTTTGTACATGAGGGGATCGTCGTCTTTTGTGGATAGTTCAATGCAAATAGCTCTGTTGCCCCCTGACTTTTTACACCAATCTATGGTTTCATCATACCAATTTACAACATATTGCGGTAATTTTCCATAGTGATCATAATATAACATATGTAGGCTTTTAATCCAAAATGCTAATCGCTCAGGCATTACTCGAAAGGCAACCATATTGGCTTGATCCTCGTATATATTTAAGTCTATACACTCGTACATTGCTTTTTTTGCCTTGTCACCGGACGGAGGTTTCAATTTTGTAGGTAAACATTGGGATGGATACTCTGAGTGCATGCTACTCATGCTAAGGTCATTACATTTAGTTAACTGTTCTACTTGTTTTGATACACCCTCCATTTTTTCAATCGTTGAGTAGCCCACATGTGTCTAAATCTGTTGTTGTCGTTTGTTTGATTTGTTATATTTACACATGAAGACAAGATTTTCAAATGTACCTGTTATTGATTATCAAAACTGATATTTGTGTAATGTTTTCATATCGATATTCAGCCGGGATTCATGAAAAATTGGCGACTTTCTGCTCACTAAAATTTTATGGCGGCATCCATTACAAGGGCAGACAACATCATCCATTACAAGGGCAGACAACATAAATATAAATATGCAATTTTGTACAAAATGTATTTTTGTCAAATTTTGTTAGAGGTAGGATTTGAATACCTCTATGAATATGAGTAAAATATCAAGGTTCTAATCCAATGAATCTGAAGGCAAACTTGTTTAAGGTAACTAAACTAGAAAATGTTGATGATTTTGCTCAATATGTTGCAGAAGTGAATTGCACTATAAAGGTGAATTGTACTGGTGAAATGGGCCATTAGTAAATACTTAAGAAAAGTCATTTGTGTGAAATATAGGTTGGTTAATTGTGACCTTGGCTATGTAGGTAGGTTAATTGTGACCTTGGCTGTGCAGTTTTTTGATGGTGTGTTTTACTTTAACAATATTCCTAGAGGAGGGTTTATCATGAAACTGGTTAAACCTACTTTAACAATATTCCTAGAAGAGGGTTTATCATGAAACTGGTTAAACCTACTTTAACAATATTCCTAGAAGAGGGTTTATCATGAAACTGGTTAAACCTACTTTAACAATATTCCTAGAAGAGGGTTTATCATGAAACTGGTTAAACCTACTTTAACAATATTCCTAGAGGGTTTATCATGAAACTGGTTAAACCTACTTTAACAATATTCCTAGAGGAGGGTTTATCATGAAACTGGTTAAACCTACTTTAACAATATTCCTAGAGGAGGGTTTATCATGAAAATGGTTAAACCCTACACCCCTCCTTTTGCTTGTGCTTGTACAATTCAAATGATCTGGACAATGTGTTGTTTGTGGTTAGGTGTCTTAGTTTGTAAGTCTATTTAAGAGTCTTTATAGTGACTAAATATAAAGCTAACAAGTATTGTACAAGTACTTTTCATGGTGGCTGCAGTGGTTAAATCTCCTTAATATATTATCAACACTGATAACAATAAAATGCTTATTCTGGTATGGTTTTTATAATACTTTTTAACAGAATTTTTTGGTTATTACATTGAGGTTGAAGGACAGGGTTGGGTATTAATACACTTGTAATTTTCAAATTAGCTCTACCAAGTAAAAATCTTGACCATGGTTGTCATGTTCTTCTATAGGATTTTTATTATTGAGAATTTGTTGATCATGTTAGATATTTGTTTTTTTGTTGAATCTCTGACACATGTTTGCTTTATTTAGAGATTCAAAACTTTTATACAGAGCAAGCACTTGTCCTTCTTTGAAGGCTGTATTATAAGTCTAGATTTCTATTTTGGTAATATACCCAGTAAGTCGTCCACTTGCTGTCTCATTGAAATTTAAAACTCATATCTCCCATATATGTTTGTGAGAATCCCACTTGTTTGCAAAACTTAACCAAAATGATTAAAGTTTGAAATATAAGTCCTACATGTGCTAATATACATGTTGTTAAATTTTGTTATACTATTCAAGATAAAATGCTCCGCAGGGCGCAGCTTGATACGACCGCAGAGGTCGAACCCTGAACAGTTGGGGCAAGTATGGACACAACATTCAAGCTTGATACAGCTCTGAATTTGGATTGTGATTAAATATTTGACACAGCATAGGTTTCTGACACAGATTGAATGTGGTCTAAGAACTTAAAAATTTTAAATTGGACATTCACCTATTATGGTCCAATATCCAAATCTAAATACATGGTTAGATTCAGCATATCAAAGAACCCCAAGAATTCAATTTTTGATGAAATCAAATAAAGTTCAATTTTGGACCCTTTAGAACTCAATGTGGACCAATTTGATAAAGGGGCCCAAATATCAAAAATCTAAATACATGTTTAGATTCAGCATATCAAAGAACCCTAAGAATTCAATTTTTGTTAAAATCAAACTAAGTTTAATTTTGGACCCTTTGGACCTTAATGTAGACCAATTTGAAAACAGGACCAAAAATTAGGAATCTAAATACACAGTTAGATTCAGCATATCAAAGAACCCCAAGAATTCAATTTTTGATGAAATCAAACAAAGTTTAATTTTGGACCCTTTTGACCTAAATGTGGACAAAGTTGATAACAGGGTCCAAAAATCAAAAACCTACATACATGATTGATTCAGCATATCAAAGAACCCCATATATTCAATTTTTGTTGAAATCCAAGAAAGTTTAATTTTGGACCCCGATTTGGACCAACTTGAAAACTGGGCCCATAATCAAAAATCTAAATACATGTTTAGATTCAGCATATCAAAGAACCCTAAGAATTCAATTTTTGTTAAAATCAAACTAAGTTTAATTTTGGACCCTTTGGACCTTAATGTAGACCAATTTGAAAACGGGACCAAAATTAAGAATCTAAATACATGGTTAGATTCAGCATATCAAAGAACCCCATATATTCAATTTTTGTTGAAATCAAACAAAGTTTAATTTTAGACCCGATTAGGACCAACTTGAAAACTGGGCCCATAATCAAAATCTAAATACATGTTTAGATTCAGCATATCAAAGAACCCTAAGAATTCAATTTTTGTTAAAATCAAACTAAGTTTAATTTTGGACCCTCTGGACCTTAATGTAGACCAATTTGAAAACGGGACCAAAAATTAAGAATCTAAATACATGGTTAGATTCAGCATATCAAAGAACCCCATATATTCAATTTTTGTTGAAATCAAACAAAGTTTAATTTTAGACCCTGATTAGAACCAACTTGAAAACTGGGCCCATAATGAAAAATCTAAATACATGTTTAGATTCAGCATATCAAAGAACCCTAAGAATTCAATTTTTGTTAAAATCAAACTAAGTTTAATTTTGGACCCTTTGGACCTTAATGTAGACCAATTTGAAAAGGACCAAAATTAAGAATCTAAATACACAGTTAGATTCGGCATATCAAAGAACCCCAATAATTCAATTTTGATGAAATCAAACAAAGTTTAATTTTGGACCCTTTGGACCTCAATGTGGACCAATTTAAAACGGGTCCAAAATCCAAAAACTTAATACATGGTTAGATTCAGCATATTAAAGAACCCCAAGAATTCAAGAATAAAACCCCATTGAAATTGGTCAAGAAATAAGCAATTTATACAAAGTATCTTCTTTTGCACAGTATTGTGCAATTGAATATTCTTGCAAGTGCGCAAAACTTTGCAGTTGAATATTTCTTGCTATTATGCAATACTGTACAATTGACAATTTCTTGCTATTGTGCAATATTGTGCTATTGGATATTTCTTGCTATTGCGCAATACTGTGCAATTGAAGATTTCTTGCTATTGCGCAATACTGTGCAATTGAAAATTTCTTGCTATTGCACAATACTTATTATATAATAATTTACACATCCTGTTTGGTGTGTATCTCCTGCCATATCATTATTATTTGCTTTTAAATATAAATCAGAAATAACCAACTTAAAATGGAAAATTTTAAAGAAAAAAAGGAAAAAAATCCCCCAAATTTTTGAACCCCTTATGATTCATCACCCCAAACTCAATCCCAGCCTTCCCTTTGAGGTATGGTACATTGCAGTACAATTTCAGAGAGATCCATACACTTGAACACAAGTTATTGTCTGAAACTAGAAAATGCTTATTTTGGCCCCTTTTGGCCCCTAATTCCTAAACGTTTAGGGCATTACCCCAAACTCAATTCCAGCTTTCCTTTGTGATATGGAACCTTGTGGTACAATGTCGGAGAGATCCATACACTTACACACAAGTTATTGTCTGGCCCCTAATTCCTTAACTGTTGGTACCATAACCCCCAAAATCAATCCCAACCTTCCTTTTGTGGTATTGAACCTTATGGTAAAATTTCCTAGAGATCCATTCACCTAAACTAAAGTTAGAGTGCGAAAACCAATGTGTCTTCGGACGACGACGACAACGCCGGACGACGACGACGACGACGCCAACGTCATACCAATATACGACCACAAAAATATTTTGCGGTCGTATAAAAACTGTATAGGTGAAATATCATTGATATATTACCATATATAGGTTTTTGAAAATTTAGGTGAAAGATGGATTTTGATCAAAATAAGTTTATAAGTAAATAAGACCATGGCCTAGACAATAGTAATCCCTATTTTTAAGTAGCTGTCAACATTACAAAAATACATATATTTCCCTGATTGCAGGACAACATAACACAGATGTTCCTCAGATAGGATGAAGTTGCATATTATTTTAATTTGTCAAAAATAAATCTCTTATAAAAATGCATTAAATGAAAAGAAACAAGAAATATAATACCCAGATGAAACAGTATCTAAATCTATAAATCTACAAACTGAAATTCTAAACCTTAATCTAAACATTATTGTCATTCTTAATCTCTTTTTGAAGAATGATTTAAATATTAAATCCCATTACGTTTCAAATTGTTTGAATCTGCAGTCTCTTTTTTTGTGGTCCTTTTAAAAAAAAAATAAAAAGAGCAGTAAGACACGCTTGTTGAAATGTAAATAATTCAAGGAATTCATCTTTCATAACTGTAACATTTTCATGTTTTGTATCATAATGCATTAGGCAATATAAAATTTTAATTTCATAAAAAGGTCAAATTACTTTTAATTTAAACTAGCAAATTAGGACTTTGACTTTAGAGATAGGACCCTGAACTGAGGTAAAGATCCTTTCGGAAAATCAAAAAAATAATTGATTTCAAATAAACTCATGTATGGTTAATTCATTTACTTTAAAAAGTACAAATATCTCCACTGAAAAATAAATGATAAAATTTATTTTCCAAATACTCCTGACCCCACCCCCTGTTTACCTGAATATCAAATGGTTACCCATTTCTTATCAAAATAATGCATATGAGAAAAATTTATCAAGTGAGTCAAATATTATGAAAATTAAAAAAAAAACCAATAGCAGCCCATACCTTCTGCTGTGGTGTAAAAATCTGTCCATCTTACCTGGGACATAATATATTGACCGTAGCATACTATTCCTACATCTTACCTACTTGGGAAATATCAATAGCTCTAACAGAAAAGATACTTTTGGATGTGTTTAATGTGTTTAATGAAATATTTCAATTATTAAAAAAAAAGGGCTTAATACCAATTTCATGTGTTTTTCACTTAATAAAGAGACAGATATGATCTTGAAACACCTGAGCATTAACAATGAGTTCTTTTATGTCAATATCATTTTTTATAATTTCTATTTTTATCCAATATTATCTGACTTGGTAGCAACTATGTAGTTTATATTTATTCAGTGCATTAAGGCTTACAGAGTCAGTATTTAAGCTTACATTGTTAGTGTATAAGCTGATGGTATTGGCACTGAAGTTTACTGTAAACTTTACAGGTCCAATGTTTAAGCTCATAGTACTAGCAGGTAATAGTTAGTGTCTAAGCTGTAGTATTGGCATTGAAGTTTACTGTAAACTTTACAGGTCCAATGTTTAAGCTCATAGTACTAGCAGGTAATAGTTAGTGTCTAAGCTGTAGTATTGGCATTGAAGTTTACTGTAAACTTTACAGGTCCAATGTTTAAGCTCATAGTACTAGCAGGTAATAGTTAGTGTCTAAGCTGTAGTATTGGCATTGAAGTTTACTGTAAACTTTACAGGTCCAATGTTTAAGCTCATAGTACTAGCAGGTAATAGTTAGTGTCTAAGCTGTAGTATTGGCATTGAAGTTTACTGTAAACTTTACAGGTCCAATGTTTAAGCTCATAGTACTAGCAGGTAATAGTTAGTGTCTAAGCTGTAGTATTGGCATTGAAGTTTACTGTAAACTTTACAGGTCCAATGTTTAAGCTCATAGTACTAGCAGGTAATAGTTAGTGTCTAAGCTGTAGTATTGACATTGAAGTTTACTGTAAACTTTACAGGTCCAATGTTTAAGCTCATAGTACTAGCAGGTAATAGTTAGTGTCTAAGCTGTAGTATTGGCATTGAAGTTTACTGTAAACTTTACAGGTCCAATGTTTAAGCTCATAGTACTAGCAGGTAATAGTTAGTGTCTAAGCTGTAGTATTGGCATTGAAGTTTACTGTAAACTTTACAGGTCCAATGTTTAAGCTCATAGTACTAGCAGGTAATAGTTAGTGTCTAAGCTGTAGTATTGGCATTGAAGTTTACTGTAAACTTTACAGGTCCAATGTTTAAGCTCATAGTACTAGCAGGTAATAGTTAGTGTCTAAGCTGTAGTATTGACATTGAAGTTTACTGTAAACTTTACAGGTCCAATGTTTAAGCTCATAGTACTAGCAGGTGATAGTTAGTGTCTAAACTGTAGTATTGGCATTGAAGTTTACTGTAAACTTAACAGGTCCAATGTTTAAGCTCATAGTACTAGCAGGTAATAGTTAGTGTCTAAGCTGTAGTATTGGCATTGAAGTTTACTGTAAACTTTACAGGTTCAATGTTTAAGCTCATAGTACTAGCAGGTAATAGTTAGTGTCTAAGCTGTAGTATTGGCATTGAAGTTTACTGTAAACTTTACAGGTCCAATGTTTAAGCTCATAGTACTAGCAGGTAATAGTTAGTGTCTAAGCTGTAGTATTGACATTGGAGTTTACTGTAAACTTTACAGGTCCAATGTTTAAGCTCATAGTACTAACAGGTAATAGTTAGTGTCTAAGCTGTAGTATTGGCATTGAAGTTTACTGTAAACTTTACAGGTCCAATGTTTAAGCTCATAGTACTAGCAGGTGATAGTTAGTGTCTAAGCTGATGGTATTGGCATTGAAGTTTACTGTAAACTTTACAGGTCCAATGTTTAAGCTCATAGTACTAGCAGGTAATAGTTAGTGTCTAAGCTGTAGTATTGACATTGAAGTTTACTGTAAACTTTACAGGTCCAATGTTTAAGCTCATAGTACTAGCAGGTAATAGTTAGTGTCTAAGCTGTAGTATTGGCATTGAAGTTTACTGTAAACTTTACAGGTCCAATGTTTAAGCTCATAGTACTAGCAGGTGATAGTTAGTGTCTAAGCTGTAGTATTGACATTGAAATTTACGGTCAATGTTTATGTTTAAAGGGTAAGTACTGAAACTGGAGTGTAGTGTCAAGTGTTTAAGCTGATAGTACTTGCTTTGAGGTTTAGTGTCAGTGTCTAAGCTAATGGTACTGGCACTGAGGTTTAGTGTCAGGTCTAAGCTGATGGTATTGGCACTAAAGTGTAGGGTCAGTGTTTAAGCTGATGGTATTGGCACTGAGGATTAGTGTCAGTGTTTAAGGAGATTGTACTGGCACTGAGGGGTAGTGTCAGTGTCTAAGGAGATGGTACTGGCACTGAGGTGTAGTGTCAGTGTTAAAAATGATGGTACTGGCACTGAGGTAAAGTGGCAGTGTTTAAGGAGATGGTACTGGCACTGAGGTGTAGTGTCAGTGTTAAAGCTGATGGTACTATCACTGATGTGTAGTGTCAGTGTACTGGCATTGAGGTGCAGTGTCAGTGTTTAAGGAGATGGTACTGGCACTGAGGTGTATTGTCAGTATTAAAGCTGATGGTACTATCACTGATGTGTATTGTCAGTGTTTAAGAAGATGGCACTGACACTGAGGTGTAGTGTCAGTGTTTCAGATGGTACTGACGGAGTTGTAATGTCAGTGTTTAAGGAGATGGTACTGGCACTGAGGTGTAAAGTTGGTGTTTGAGGAGATGGTACTGGCACTGAGGTGTGGTGTCAGTGTTAAAGCTGATGGTACTATCAAGTGTCAGTGTTTAAGGAGATGGTACTGGCAGTGAGGTGTATTGTCAGTATTTAAGCTGATGGTACTATCACTGATGTGTATTGTCAGTGTTTAAGAAGATGGTACTGAAACTGAGGTGTAGTGTCAGTGTTTCAGATGGTACTGACACTGAGGTGTAGTGTCAGTAAATAAGGAGATGGTACTGGCACTGAGGTGTAGTGTCATTGTTTAAGGAGATGGTACTAGCACTGAGGTGTAGTAACAGTGTCAAGGCTGATGGTACTATCCCTGAGGGTTAGTGTCAGTGTTTAAGCTGATGGTACTGGCACTGAGGTGTTGTGTCAGTGTTTAAGGAGACGGTACTGGCACTGAGGTGTAGTGTCAGTGTAAAAACTGATGGTACAATAACTGATGTGTAGTGTTAGTGTTTCAGATGGTACTGGCACTGAGGTGTAGTGTCTGTGTTAAAGCTGATGATACTATCACTGATGTGTAGTGTCAGTGTTAAAGGAGACAGTACTGGCACTGAGGTGTAGTGTCAGTGTTTAAGAAGACAGTAATGGCACTGAGGTGTAGTATCAGTGTTTCAGGAGATGATACTGGCAATGAGGTGTAATGTCAGTGTTAAAGCTAATGGTACTATCACTGATGTGTAGTGTCAGTGTTTAAGGAGATGGTACTGGCACTGAGGTGTAGTGTCAGTGTTTCAGGAGAAGGTACTGGCACTAAGGTGTAGTGTCAGTGTTCAAGGAGATGGTATTGGCACTGAGGTGTAGTGTCAGTGTTTCAGGAGATGGTACTGGCACTGAGGTGTAATGTCAGTGTTATAGCTAATGGTACTATCACTGATGTGTAGTGTCAGTGTTTAAGGAGATGGTACTGGCACTGAGGTGTAGTGTCAGTGTTTAAGGAGATGGTACTGGCACTGAGGTGTAGTGTCAGTGTTTCAGGAGACGGTACTGGCACTAAGGTGTAGTGTCAGTGTTCAAGGAGATGGTACTGGCACTGAGGTGTAGTGACAGTGTTTGAGGAGATGGTACTGGCACTGAGGTGTAGTGTCAGTGTTTCAGGAGACGGTACTGACACTAAGGTGTAGTGTCAGTGTTCAAGGAGATGGTACTGGCACTGAGGTGTAGTGACAGTGTTTGAGAAGATGGTAATGGCACTGAGCTGTAGTGTCAGTGTTAAAGCTGATGGTACTATCAATGAGTGGTAAATTCAGTGGCTAAGCTGATATCATTGGCACTGAGGTATAGTGTCAGTGTCTAAGCTGATGGTACTGGCATTGAATTTTATCCTCAAGTGCTTAAGTTTACAGAGTCAGTGTTTAAGCTGATTGATTTGATTTGATTTTTGGTGTTTTAACGCCACTTTTAAGCACCGCTTTTGAGCTATTTCGTGGCGGCCAGTTTTTATTGGTGGAGGAAGCCAGAGTTCCCGGAGAAAACCACTGACCTTCGATAGGAAAACTGGCAATCCTAGTCAATTAAGATTGGAGTCGAGTGCACCCGCACGAGCGGGGTTCGAACTCACAACCTCAGTGTTGACTGGCTAGTGATTACAGTAGTAACTACTTAGACCACTCGGCCACCGAGGCCCCTGTGTTTAAGCTGATAGTATGGGCATTGAAGTTGAGTATTAGTGTTGAAGTTTACAGGGTCAGTGTTTACACTGATAGTATTGGCATTGAAGTTGAGTGTTAGTGTTTAAGTTTACAGGGTCAGTGTTAAATTTGATAGTATTGGCATGTAAGTTGAGTGTCCACATTTAAGATTAAAGTGTCAGTGTCAGGGTTAAAGCTGAAAGTAATGGCATTAAACTTTTGTTACCATTTTTAAGCTAACATGGTCAGTATTTAAGCTAATAGAAATGGCATTTAACTTTACTACTTAAGGCCAAAATAAAAATATTGCATGTTTGCCCAAACGCGACCGACCCAAAAAAAACCCGCCGACTCAAATTCTTTTTTTGCCGTTTTTTGAAGAATTTTTTTTTCGGATTTTTTTCGTGTCCGCTCCGTCATCGTATAAAACTTGATGTTCGTTGTCTTTGTGTTTGAAAGTAACTGTGAATAAGATTAAAAGAAAGCGTGTAAGAGACGCAGTTAATCGATATTCGATGTTCTCGGTTTTTATCTTCTTATCTAACGATTAACGAATGTAAAGAAGTAAAACATGTGAAAATGGCAGACAGTTTTTTTACGCTGTCCTTGTCTGTACTACTTAAAATAAACCAAACAAGAATGTGTCCATAGTACATGGTTGCCCCACTTGCACTATCATTTTCTATGTTCAGTGGACCGTGAAAATGGGGGAAAATCTCTAATTTGGCATTAAAATTAGAAAGATCATATGATAGGGAACATGTATTCTAAGTTTCAAGTTAATTGGACTTCAACTTCATCAAAAACTACCTCGACCAAAAACTTTAACCTTAACGGGACAAACGGACAAACGGACGGACGAACAAACGAACGAACGAACGGACGGACGGACGCACAGACCAGAAAACATAATGCCCCTCTACTATCGTAGGTGGGGCATAAAAATCAAGCCTATTGTGTCTAATAGGCTTTATCGCTTTAACAATAAGAAAACCTGGAATGATGTTTTTGATGAGGTTGCCTATCCTGATGAGATGGACATGCGGAAAACCGATGAAGTTTGAATGTTGATTTTTTATTCTAGTCTCAGTGTTTATATATGTTGTGTATAAGTCTACACATTATAAATAAAGTTCAGTTTATTGTTGAGTGATTTAATTCTATATAGTAGACTAATTTATAGAGGTCTTTTGATTGTCTCTACAAAGGTTTGACGGAAAAAAAAGATATATTGTTTTAATATTTTCATGCAAATTCTGAAAAAAAAAAAAAGAATTTGCCTACCTACCTACCCACACCCAGTCATCATGGGTCGGGTTTGGGCAAACTGAAATATTTTTAATTGTGGCCTAAGTGTCCATATTTAAGCTTACAGTGTCAGTATTAAAGCTGAAACTACTGTAATTGTAGTTTACTGTCTGTACTTGAGCAAAAAGTGTCAGTGTTTCAGCTGATAGTACAGTGTCAGTGTTTCAGCTGATAGTACTGGGAATGAAGTTTGTTGTCAGTTTCTGGACTCATTAGTGACATCTGAACTCTGACATACATCACACATATCTTTCTAGTTCTATTTGACATTATCACACAACCTGTTTTGGGCTTTGACACTTACTGCTCCCTGTTACCCTTGAATCATGTGATTGGTACTGCATGCAAAAATACTCAATCTGTTGAAGTACTTGGTCTCACTTTTTTAGAGTTAATGAGAATCCTATTGTTTTCCCAGTCATTTTTGTCTGTTTTCTAACTGGACCTATGAGATTAACTGACCAGCAGGAGACTACCCTTATATAACATTTACAGCTTCAGCATCACAAATTGGACTTTTAGTATTAGTCCTTTCTAAAACAGCATATATGATTTACCTTTCAATGTCATAAATTTGGTTTATAGTGTCAGTGCTTTCACAAAAAGCATTAACAATTTAACTTATAAGGTCATTCATCTTGCTATTATGTCAATGCTTTCACAAACAGCATAAATAATTTGGCATAAAATGTCATTAATTTGGATTTTTGTGTCTGAGCTTTCACAAATAGCATAAATGATTTTGCTTACAATGTCATAAATTTAGATTATAATGTCAGTGCTTTCACAAACAGCATAAATGATTTGGTTTACAATGTCATTAATTTTGCTTTTGCATCAGTGTTTTCAACAATCAGCATAAATAATGTAGCTTACAATGTCATAAATTTGGCTTATAGTGTCAATGCTTTCACAAACACCATAAATGATATAGGTTACAATGTCATAAATTTGGCTTTTAGTGTCAATGCTTTCACACACATCATAAATGCCATACATTTGGTTTATAGTGTCAGTTCTTCACAATCAGCATGAATGATGTAACTTACAGTCATAGTTTTGGTTTATAAAGTCAGTGCTTTCACAAACAACTGCAATGATGTAGCTTACAATGTCATATATTTTGCCTAGAAAGTCAATGCTTTCACAAACAGCTGAAATGATTTGGCTTACAATGTCATTAATATGGCTTATAGTGTCTGTGCTTTCACAAACAGCATAAATGACGTAGTTTACAATTTAATTAATTTGGCTTATAGTGTTAATGATTTCACAAACAGCATAAATGATTAACTTTCAATGTCAAACATTTGGCATATAGTGTCTGTGCTTTCAAAATCAGCATAACTGATTTAGCTTTCAATGTCATAAATTTGGTTAATTGTGTCAGTGCTTTCACAAACAACATAATTTGTTTATGATGTCTTAAAGGACTAGGCCTGGTAAGACCCCTTTTTGGCCCCAGAATATAGCATTTTATAGATTTGTTAAAAATGTAGACTTTTAGCTACTTATTAGAAAGTAGAATACTTTTGTTACATAAATATTGGCTGTTTTTGACAATACAATGCACATACATCAGGTACTAGCATCGTTAATTTATGCATAATTACTGAAATATTCATAATTTTAGCATTTGTGCTAATTTCTAGACGGTTTTTGGCTTAAATGGATGTTGCCTCACTTGTGTTTAGTCTTAATATCTAAGTATATGTTGTATTTGATGGTAATATATATAAACATTGAGACTGAGGACGAATGCGGCCACTCACATTTTGGACAAAAAATAACTGAAAAGTGACATTTTATGGCATAATTGATAGACTTTTCATATGTAAACTTGAATTGGAGCGTCTTTAATGACCAAATCAGTTCAAATCTTTCACATAACTTTATTGAATCAACTGATATAGACACTTAAGTGATTAAAAATTTTGCGGTCAGTCGTATAAAAAATGTCAAAAATCTTTATCAGATGTAATTCAAATTTTAGGCCAAAATTAGCCCTTACCAGACCTTCTCCTTTGCTTTATAGTCTCAGTGATTTCACAAACAGCATAAATAATTTGGTTTATAATGTCAGTGCTTTCACAAACAATGGTATATGTTCAAAATTCATAATAACTTTAGTCATATTTATTACAAAGTATCTTAGTTTTTTACCTGTGTTACCTGTGAAATGAATGAGCACAACTGTTATCAAAAGCTGCAAGCAAACGTAAAAAATTTGAATCCCAAAATGCGTGCAAATGTAATGCACCTGTACAATTTCAATAGAACCTACCTAAATCAATTTTTATTGGCTGTTTATGTCATAGACACACATAAATACTCTGTACATGTATCATGCTAGACCAGATTAGGCCCAGAAAAATATTAAGAAAATCAAATAGTTTACAGCAAAGATTATTTCTTTTGAATTTTGAATTTTGAAATCACTAAGACGCAAAAAATTGGTAAAATATTGTCATTTAAGGGCAATAACTCTAATAAGAAGTCATCCAACAGTTTTGATGTAAATAGACAATAGGTAGATCTCAACATTATGAACATTTTTGCACAGGTCAGATTTTCTATATCTATAGCGGTTTTCAAGATAATAGACAAAACTTGCATTTTACCCCCTATATTCTATTATTAGCCATGCTTGCCATGCTTGCCATGTTGGTTGGCAAGCAGGGTCATCAAACACATTTTTTCTAAATTAGATACCCCAATGATGAGTGTGGTCAAGTTTGGTTGAATTTGGCCCAGTAGTTTCAGAGGAAAAGATTTTTGTAAAAGTTAATGGACAACGACAGATGAAGGACGCCAAGAGGTGAGAAAAGCTCAATTGGCCCTTTGGGTCAGGTGAGCTAAAAATAGTAAAATGTTTACCTGCTTTATACTGTCAAAAACCCTAAATTGTCCTTTAATGGCAATAACTTCATAAGGGGTCGACTGACAGTTTTGGTGTAAATAGACCGGAGGTAGATCTTAACTTTATAGCATTCACTTCATCCTTCAGATTTTCTCTATCTATATCGGTTTTCAAGATAATAGAAAAAACATGAATTTTACCTCTATGTTCTACTATAGTAATGTTTGTTGGCAAGCGAGATCTTCAGACATATTTTAACTAGATACTCAATGATGATTTTGGCCAAGTTAGGGTCCAATTGGCCCAGTGGTTTCAGATGGGAAGGTTTTTGAAACATTAAATGGATGACATCGGACATCAAGTGATGAGAATAGCTCACTTCAACCTTCTGGTCAAGTGAGCTCATAAAGGAGAATTTTCCACACCATTCAAAACTTATGACAAAACCAAATATATCATTTACACATTATCTAAACACTCTGAAATAACTAGGCCAAAAAAGTACCCTCTCTTAAACAAGTTATTAAAACAAAATACTGTAATATCTTTATAAATGCATCTGGTAAAACTTCAAAGAATTCCAAATAATCTAATTAGCATTCCCTTTACTTAAACCTGCTTGTCACTATCAAAGTTGTCACTATCAAAGTTTTTCATCAAAAACTAGTTAAAAGAAAAAACTGTGACTGAATAATTCCCGTCCAAGTCCATCCAAGTTTTAAGAAAAATTGGATTAGATTCTATTCCATCCAAGTCTGTCAAAGTTTTTTATCCAAGTTTTCTTTGATGGTTGTCACTATAACAAAAACCATCAACAACTTTGACAAAGAAAACTTGTACAAGAAAATGTTGGTAGTGACAACAGGCCTATTTAGAAAAAAAAGGTTGTTACGGGAAAAGGAAAAGATTATGTGGATGTCGTTTGTTTTTTTCAGGTCGTTTGGGTCGCTATGTTATTGAGTTATGCCTCATATCTGTTAATTTTATTCATATCTAACACGCTATTTTGGGAGAAATAAATTAAGTACAACTCTACTTTAACAGAAGATTTCTATGAATTCATTATCTAACAATATTACTTCCTTATAAGCAGTGGGGTGTTTTGTACCTCTTTATTTGGTAATAAATAATGTTATTAAAATACCCTTAACAGTCTAAATTCAGAAAATGAATTGTCCTGTTTTAAAATTGGGTCATACTACAGACATTATGTTATAAGTTATCTTAACCATGAATAATTATTGTTCTACTAGATAGTGATGTAATAAAAATCTGAAAGTAACCAAATTTATTTCTGTTTGAAATATATGTTAGCTGAATTTCAGCTGTCCATGTCATATTAAATCTGGGAAAGGCCCATTTAGACAGGCAGTCAGGCAGCCTTTACATGTGTGTTGATGGAGGAAGGGAGAGGGAGAACTGATGAATAAAGAACAAAGATTATTATACATGTACATACTTGTAGATTTAGTTGAAGCAATGTTTTATTTTTCAAAAGTGCACAAATGACAAATATACAACAGAAATATAGATTTGAGGCTGGTGTTTCCTGTGAAATATCAGCAAGTTGTTTTGTGTACAGTTTATATGCAATCAGTTCTATTTTGATGGTGCTGTGTTTTAAAATTTCTACAGGAATTTAAAAATTTCTGTTATCCATCATTTCCTACACCCCTGTGTAAAGTGTGAAAAAACCTTGGGTTTGGTATTCAATAGACTGACCAAATCTTAAACAAGAGTTGGTGCATTATATTGTCTCACCTTTTGCAATACTTTAAAGTATCATTAAGGTAAACTGAATGAAAATACTTTGAAACTGAGGCCAATGTCAAATGAAACCTGTTTGGTGCACTTGTCCTCTTACACACCTATTCCTGAGAATGAAGATGAGGTCAAGCCATTATGACATATGTCAATCAGACAATTCATATATCAACTTTTGTTGACATACAAATCTTATCATGTATAGAGCAAAGTAACAGACCTCAACTTACCACTGCAGGTAGAAAAAAAAGATCAGGTCATATACATATATGCATGTTTGACATATATTTCTGACCTATGATGTATAATAGGCCCGAGAACACAGTTATTTCGTAGTACATTTCTTTTAGACAAAAAACGCAAACTCAAAAAATCGCACCTGCACTATCCAAAAAAGATATTTACAGTGTAGTGTACTACTTTTGGGACAAATTATATCAAAATTATAGAAAGTCTATCGGCTCTAACTCAAAATATGGACAATTTTATGTTAAGGGGTCTGTAATTCAGTTTGACAGCTTCAGACATACTAATTTTTGACCTTTTCAAATTGGACCAAATCACTACTTTACCTGAAAATTGATGCCCCATATTTTTTTTTACATGTAACTTCACCCCCACCCCTACTTACTATTTTTTGCATAAAATATAAAGAAATAAATTTGGAAGGTATATGAAAAAAATTTGCAAGTTATACACTGTCCACACTAGGGACTCTATTTGTAGACAACAAAAATCAAAGGACGTTAACTGTGTCCCCGGACCAATAATTGAGGAATATATAAAATCAAACTTAACCTGATTGAGTATATCAATTGTGGTAAAGATCAAGAGACAATGATACGTTGACAAGGTCTAAACACGAACAACCTACATGAAAATTTTTCATTCTACGAGGTTTAAGTTGAATTATATACTAAGGTATTAGTAATTTGTGGTAATGTACATTATGTTTGAAGCAATAAAATGCATTTGATTGAACTTTTTGGTTAATTTTTCTAATAATTCATATCTTTGTGTGTTTACAATTTCCTTTTTTTTGTAAATTATGTGTTTAGTGATAAATGTAAGTGAATCACACAATAATCTTACAACTGCCAAAACACAGCTGAGTAGTCAATTTACTACAGATAATGCTGCATTCTTTCTCCTATTTTCATGCATGTGGGGCTCAATATGGGGAAACAGTTTTACAAAATATACTTCAAATAATCTGGAAATTTTTTACTCCTTTGTTTCGGCCTAATAAGAATTGCATCAACATTTCAAAACCATTTCAGATGAATTGTTAATACTTAAAATGATAATTATGTAAATTTAAATATTCAGAAAAAAATCAACAGGGTTATTCAGTAGTAATTAAAATCTAAAATTATATTTTGATAGTAAAAGTATCAGAATCCAATAAAATAATTTCACAGTTTATAGAAATAAGCAATGCATGCATTTAAAAGGAATTTACAGTGATCCACATATTTTTCTTCCTTTCTTTTAAAATACCTTTTATATAAACTACTTCCAACTTGATTTACTTTAAATGTATTCTAAATAAATTGTCAGGACATGAATGCATATTAAATAAATTTAATTATGGTGTAACAACTTATGTCTTGTAAACAGTCCCTTCTCTTCACCCTCTCTTATTATATTAATCCAAACATCATTTTTGATAATTTTTATGACATCTTCATTCATAGTTAGTTTATAGACCCCTCCCAAAATATCTCAGTTTTCAAAAATTCCCACACTAGATCCCTCCCAAAGGATCTCAACTTTCATAACTTTGCCATAACTTACTCAAATCATTCTGTTTACACCTGTTTTCTGTAATAAGTACAGATTAAATGCAAAATACTTTTCAAGCATGTAAAAACTTAATTACTACAAAGTGGTAAGTATATAAAAAATTCATGCCAGATTTACTAAGAAGAAAATATATTCTAAACTGACCTTAAAGGAAAACTGCCTCTGTACATATCTCCAAAAAACTCTGAAGTAATACACATAAATTATACCCAAGAATATGTCAATTTTTCTAGACTTTCCAGGTAAAACCAAATGTTTGACTCCTTTATTATATTTGTAAAAGCCTTAACATACCCCATTAACATACAGATATAAGCATACCTATTGAACTATAGTTCTAAATTGGCTGTCACCTCAATTATACATTATTAAGTTATCAAAATGTAACTTAATTAAATTTGGTAGATATGTATCATTTCAGACTCACCTGTAAAAACTTTTGTTACTTTTATGCTGTGACCACGACTGCCATTGTATGATTTCTATCTATAAAATATATCACAACTGTTAAAATCAGTGGGCAAATGTTATGTTTTTAAAAGAAATTGCACAAGAAAATTATTATGCATTTTTTATCATAAAATATTCCATTGCAATTTATCTAACATTAACATGTGAAATTATCCTTATTCATGTAACACAAAGAAGAACGAAAGAATCAAATCTTCTCCCTGAATGGCTGATGAACCCATGTATAGAAATGCAAAGGTATGTTTATAATAATGAGATAAATTTTCAAAAGAAGTTTGATAATACAAAATTTATAATTTTCCAATATTTAAAGTTCACAGTTTGCAGAAATTTGCTTTAATAAACGAAAAGATGACTAAATTTGACTATTGTATGAGAGAACTGGTTTATGTGTTGAGTTAAACAATAGAATAATGTATGTCACTGTTAATCAGAACAGAATGACTTAATTAACCTGAACAACATATATATATGAACAAAAAAATGTGTGGAGTATACATTGAGAACAAAAAGATGAGTGGATTATACATTGAGAACAAAAAGATGAGTGGCGTATACATTGAGAACAAATAGATGAGTGGAGTATACATTGAGAACAAAAAGATGAGTGGAGTATACATTGAGAACAAAAAGATGAGTGGAGCATATATTGAGAACAAAAAGATGTGTGGAGTATACATTGAGAACAAAAAGATGTGTGGAGTATACATTGAGAACGAAAAGATGAGTGGAGTATACATTGAGAACAAAAAGATGAGTGGAGTATACATTGAGAACAAAAAGATGAGTGGAGTATACATTGAGAACAAAAAGATGAGTGGAGTATACATTGAGAACAAAAAGATGTGTGGAGTATACATTGAGAACAAAAAGATGTGTGGAGTATACATTGAGAACAAAAAGATGTGTGGAGTATACATTGAGAACGAAAAGATGAGTGGAGTATACATTGAGAACAAAAAGATGAGTGGAGTATACATTGAGAAAAAAATAGATGAGTGGAGTATACATTGAGAACAAAAAGACATTAAAAGATCAACATACAGTTATACATTTAACTGTAGTTTACATGGTTTGCCTGTTTGAATAGAATTACTGGTGAAATCAGATAAAGATGACTGTCAGAGTCGGATGTATGTTGTGGCATAATTGCTTGGTGGAATCAGACAACAGATGATAATCAGTCTTTTGTTGCATGATTTCTTGACAGAATCAGACAACAGATGATTGTCAGAGTTTGCTGTCTGTTGAGGCATAATTGCCTGGTGAAATCAGACAACATATGATTGTAAGTGTATGTTGTGGCACAGTTGCCTGGTGAAATCAGACAACAGATGATTGTCAGAGTCTGGTGTATGTTGTGGCATAATTGCTTGGTGAAATCAGACAACAGATGAAAATCAGGAGTCTTTTGTTGCATGATTTCTAGGCAATATCAGACAACAGATGATTGTCAGAGTCTAATTTATGTTGTGGCATAATTGCCTGGTGAAATGAGACAACAGATGATTGTCAGAGTCTGATGTATGTTGTGGCATAATTGCCTGGTGGATTCAGACAACAGATGATTCACTCTTTGTCAGAGTCTTTTTTGGCATGATTTCTTCATGGAATCAAACAACAGATGATTATCAGAGTCTGTTGTCTGTTATGGCATTATTGCCTGGTGAAATCAGACAGCAGATGACTGTCAGAGTCTGTTGTGGCAAAATTTCTTGTCAGAATCAGATTACAGATGACTGTCAGAGTTTGATGAATGTTGTGGCTTGATTTCTTGACAGAATCAGAAAATGTGCTTCGCCGAGCCCAGCTGGATATTACCGCAGAGGGTCAACCCTGAACAGTTGGGGCAGAAATGGACACAATATTCAAGCTTGATACAGATCTGAATTTTGATTGTAATTAAATATTTGACACATTATAGGTTTCTGACACAGAATAAATGTAGTCAAAGAACTTGAAATTGGTTATATGATTTGAATTTATATTCAATTGAAGATTTCTTGCTGTTGTGCAATACAATGTGCTGTTGTGCAATACTTAGTAAATCTGTTTTCAAAGAATTAGCAAAATAAATTGTGACCCCCAATTGGAAAATTGATAATTTCTTAAATCTTGAGGAAAAAAAATTGACTCCCCCTCAAAAAATAATATTTGAAGAAATTTTCCCCTTTACAATTTAAGAGTCATCCATACACTTAAACACAAGTCATTGTCTGAAAACTAAAATAAATGCTTTTTTTGGCACCAAATTCCTGAACGGTTTGGGCAATTACCCCCAAAATGAATCCCAACTTTCTACTTGTGGTATTGAACCTTGTGGTATAATTTCAGAGCAATCAAAATACTTATACACAAGTTATTGTCCTGAAACTAGAAAAATGCTTGTTTTAGGCCCCTAATTTCTAAACGGTTGGGACCATCACCCCCAAAAACAATCCAAAACTTCCTTTTGTGGTATTGAACCTTTTGGTTAAATTTCATAGAGATCCATACACTTAAACTAAAGTTATTGTCCGGAAACCAAATGTCTTCGAACAATGATGATGACGACGACAATGTGATAGCAATATACAAACGCAAATTTTTTGCGGTTGTATAACAAATGATGTCAAAGTTTGTTGTCTGCATGGGAATGATTGCATAGTTTAATCAGACAACAGATGACTGTCTGAGTCTGTTGTGGCATGACTTCTTGGTAGAAATCAGACAACAGATGATTGTCATAGTTTGTTGGCTTTGGGGGCATATTTGCTTGGAAATATCAATAACAAATGATTTTCAGAGTCTGTTGTCTTTGGGCCATTCTTGTTTGTTGGAATCAAACAAAAGATGATTGTTTGGGTCTGTTTTTTTGTAGGGCATGACTGCTTGGTGGAATTGTTCAACAAATGATTGTTAAGAGTCTGTTATTTGTTGATGGGGTTGACAAAAAGACTATTTTGAATTGTGATGAGGCACTGCAACTTTGCAGTAAGAGAACATATGTCTGTATGGAACTGTTGTTGATAGGCTTAACTCACAGATAATTTTGGTTGATATTACAGAATATGGAATAACTGATGAATAACTGAAAGATGTTATTGTGTTTATTTTGTATGGTAGGATGCTCTATGGATTGTTTCAGACAATAGATAACTGTTTCACTGTAGTTTTTCATTGTTTATAATGCAATAATGTGATTTCCCTTTTAAATAAATACTGATTAATACATGGCCTTTTCAATATAGTTCACCCAATAAAAAGTAAAATAACAAAAAAAATGAACTCCAAGGAAAATTCAAAACAGAAAGACCCTTTATATTAAATGGCAAAATCAAAAGCTCAAACAATCAAACAAATGGAAAACAACTGCCATATTTCTGATTCCTGACAGTACAAGCATTTCCTTATGTAGAAAATGGTGGATTAAACCTGGTTTGATAATCCATTGAAGAATAAATATTATTTTGGGCCAAGTTGAACTCAGAATACTAAACCTATAGGCAATGAGATTACATTTGGATTACTTTGTCATTAAACATGGTCCTACACAAAGAATTATACCTATAAATTACCATGTAAGGATCATCATATGATGATATGACTACATTCTCTTGGAATATTAGAGATTTGTCCTAGGTTACCGTATTTCCAACCTAAAGCCCACTAGACTACTTTTTGAAAAAGGTTGGTATTGTCAATAAACAAGCAACTCTGTAAATCCTCGTCCTAATAGACTGTGGTAAATCTGAGCTTGTTTATTTTCAAAACCTTTACTAAAATGCTATTACCTGACATCATATCATACAACGAAGATGTAAAGTTGAATGATATCATTATATTTTTTTAAATCTTTTTCAGTCCATGAGGCGTATTTAAACCTTTTCATAACCAGTCTAAAGCACTATGGATCTATTGATCATAATTAAAACCCAATTATAAATGTTTTGTGTATGAAAACACTCCAGGAAGGACTGAAGGTCATTTGGCTCATTATAAAACACACCCTTAAAGGAATTATTAAATTAAATTGTTACTATTTATATCAATAACACAGCCATCTTGTACATATGATACTTTGAATGGAGCGTCTAGATTTACATTTTTACTATGGAATTTACACACTTGGCATTAATTAATCAATACCAGCTGATCATTGATCAAAACATCAGAACAAAACACAGGTGCTCTGTCAAAGAAAAAAACAAATTCTCAAAGTTTATGCCAATTTTAATAGATTACTGTCAATATGTTTGGGAAATGGTAATCATGGTAATAGGATTGATATTTTTAAACTGTATACACGCAATCCATCTTTCATTCAAGAAATAGTAAATTAATTAAAATGTAATGGGGTGGATAATACATAATTATAATCATAAATTATCAAAGTTATACAGAATACAAACTAATGAAGTTAAAGATTTTCTTTTGTGTCTTTAAACATCTTAATACTTTATCAATTGAATTCTTTTCCATTAAGACTTATGTACTATCTATATAAATGAAAACAAAGGAAATGCAACAAATTATTCCAGCTGCAACATTCATTTATGATTTATTTCTTATATAAGTTATAATGCTCTATTTTATTCATATATTTTTTAATCCCCTTCCCGCTTTCGTTTTTTCATTTTTTGCAATTTCAAAACTTGTGTCAGAAATTATACAATTTTGTAAATTATGCATAATGATACATTAAACTTTAACTTTTGTAAGTAGGGCAAGTTGCAATCAAAATAAAGAAGTTGTAAATATATGCACGTGATTTTAGATGATGTTCCTTCGACTTGATACATGTTTCACGCTTGTCAACCTCGCAAACAGTTTATAATCAACTTACCTTAAACTGATTTATTACTTGTCAATCCTGTTATAAGGAAAAATCACTAAATTTAAATATTCTATCAGGTGCACTTCTTCGGTTCAAATGTTCGCCATTTCTTTCAGGATCATGAGTAAAGAAAAACCAAGAGGTGTCCGAAGGGGTAGTGAGGTGACTAGTATTCCCGCCAAATGTCAAGGTGTACATTAAGATATGTTTTTGTACTAATTAGCATTATACATGTTATATGGCAGTGGCGGATCCAGAGGGGCGTAGAGGCGTACGCCCTCCCTTTGCTTGCACTTTTTTTTTTTTTTTTTTTTTTTGTAAAATTATTTATCAGACTACCGTGACTTCGCGAACTTTGCCATTTCCCGTGTATTTAATTTTTTAGCGACAATTCTTTACTTTTAAAGATATTTTTCGCTCGTATTTACTGTAATATATTATTGATTATGTCAAAGTCAAGTGATTCGCTACGGTGGAGTTGACCAGTACGTTGAAAAAAACGTCACTCGGTCATTTTGAAATTCAAATTACAGTACACATTGCTTAGGGCTAGACTGAGGATGACGAGCATGACGCCTTCAAAGCGACAAAGTATTGAGCAAGAACGTATTGACTTCTATTTCACAATTCTACCCAACAGAAAGTAATACTCTTACGCTCTCATGAAAAAAAGTTCCACAGCAATATTATTTACCTACGAAAACATGTTTAGGAGTTACCATTTGATTTTATGGGGGGGCTAGGATGAAATTTGAAAAAAATAGGCAGGACAGGAGTTTTGAGTAAAAAAAGGCAGGATGAGCAACTTGGTAAAAAAAAGGCAGGATGACAATTTGTGTAAAAAAAATCAGGATAAACTAGTAAAAAAAAGGCAGGACCGAATAGAGTAAAAAATAAAAAGGCAGGACAGAGATTACAACTAAAAAAAAAGCAGGACAAAATTTTTCATCCTAGCCCCCATAAAAATCAAATGGTAGCTCCTTAACCCCACACGCCCCAGCCCTTTAATAACATTGCTGAATAGTGATTCCCAGTCAGTAAGCTCCAGATATAGATTTAAAGTCTAAGGTACGGACCATTTGATTAGAGGGGCAGTCTGCGATATTTTAGAGAAAAAATCTGACCCTGATTTTTGCCTTAAACAAAATTCTGGCCGTATCTAGATTGAAAACAATAATCTTGTCCACTTTTTGCTATTAGAAAAATATTTTCAACAAAATCATTTAGCATTGAATGAACATGGTGAATAAAAACGGGCTTAATTTGGGGGTTTGCATGTGAATCCCATATCTGACCAGAATGTCTGTTTCGCCGAACTGATATACTGAATTCTTTTTTCAAGGCCAGACTGCAACCTGCCTGCTGGGTGTGGCCTATATGTCTCCATGTGTCGATCGTCATTCACAACTTCATTGTTATTTCCGACTCATTCGTAGCCTTTGGTTGATTTGGAACCCCTCACTTCCCTTGTTGGTTGAAACATTTCAACCAAACATTTGGATAAAAATTGCTTGTTTGTCTTTCTTCGTGTCGGTCGTATTGTAAATTTCATTGAATATCCGTATATCTTGTTTACAACAAGAAATCTGTGAGGTTATGCTAACTAACCATACAACAAACGAGAATTTTAAATGTCCATTTTTTACTGACAAATCCCACATCATATATATTAATTAGTACATAGCTTTGGATCCATCCAATCATTTTATAATAGACAATTAATGGAGAGAATACGGCACCAAAAATGTCCAACCCCTACACTTTAACTATAAAATGAATTTTACACTTATTTTATGTTTTTTAGCCAAAAAAATGTTCGCCTTGCTCCTCTCGGCAAACTTTAATAAATACTACACCCCCTTTCCAAAATCATGGATCCGCACCTGTATGGATTGTATTATTTATAATAATAATAATAATAAAAGATTTATTTAAAGTCGGTTATACATATAACAATACAACATAAGCTCTGTAGAGCTTTTATCCGACATACATAAAACACATAAAACAGTAAGCACATCATGAAAAGAATAAATAATATTTTCAAGCACAGCAATTTGTAAGCAAAATTAAAGCATATAAAGCAAACATAAAATGCAGATAAACTAACATTCATGCAATAGCTATTATATAAAGCACTAAAAGTAATTCAAGCATTTAAAAGATCTTAAAACACAAATAAAAAGTTATGCATCAAAATATAAAAGCCAGAGTATACAAGATAAATAAATGACCTACAACTCACTGAGATCTGCAGGAGGAACACTGACACGAACTGCCCTCCCAATTACCAACCAAACTTTTAAACTGACCCAAAGGCATTTCTTCCCTCATCTTATTCGGCAGTTCGTTCCAGAGTTTGGCTCCTGCATATCTGAATGAGTGTAGTCCATGGGTAGTTGTCCTTACCCTGGGAACATCTGCTATGTTGTTATTTCTAAAAGAGTAATTACATTTTTTAATTTCATTAAGTTCATGTAGATATAATGGACACTGTTTATTAATAATTTTATAAACCTCTATTGCTATCATTCTAATTCTTCTGATTTTTAAACTTGGTAATTTTGATTTAATTAACAGTTGTTGATAAGTACTACAATAGTCTTCATATATAAATCTTAGGGCACGCTCCTGTATTTTCTCTATTTTTCTGGTATTACACCACGTATATTACCACAGAAGTGCCATATTACAGACAATAATTAAAATTTGACACGATAAATGAATAATATATAGTAAGTCTACCTAATTTTGTTAAATGTTTACCAATACGTTTAAGTATATGTAACTGTCTTGATTTCTTTTTTACAAATGTTAGAAATATGGGCATCAAACTTAAGCTGATAGTCAATTGTTACACCAAGTAATTTCACTTCTTTTTCACAGTGTATGATATTACCATCTAGATTAAAAGAAATATTTTTATTTTCAGTTTTCTTGCCAATGGCTATTGCCTGAAGTTTGTCAGGGTTGGCCTTCATATGATTTTAACTAAACCAATTAATTAGCTCTAAGCTTTCTTTTTCTAAAATATTTACAACAGTGTCTATATCTGAATGTGAATATGACAAAGTATTGTCATCTGCATAATTATACAATGAACTGCTTGATACAAAATGAAAATATCATTTAAGAAAGTATTAAAAGTACAGGTCCTAATATAGAGCCTTGCGGCACACCTTTATATATATCTTTCCAGGTACTTATATCTATACCAACTTTTACACATTGTTTTCTTTTACTTAAATAGCTGTCTATCAAGCTTAAAGCTGATTCAGATAATCCATATGCCTTTAGTTTTAAAATTAATAAATTATGAGGAAGGCAGTCGAAGGCTTTCGAGAGGTCCAGCAACACAGCAGCAATATATTGATGATCATCAATAGCCTTCTTCCAATCCTCAATGATTTTCAAAAGTGTTGTCTGGCAGCCGTATCCTGCTCTAAAAGCAGACAAATATGGGTGAAAAATATTTTGAAAAAAATCAACGCTGTCGGAAGATGGCTCTCTCGAAAAACTTTGATACAACAGGTAAATACTGTCTGGCCTATAGTTACCAACTTCGAGTTGACTATTCTTCTTGTGAAGTGGCACCACTTGAGCCTCTTTTCGTTTGTCCGGAAATACAGAGTGCTCAATAGATTTGTTTGTTAATTTTGTTATTAGTGTCACAACTGCTGGTTTTGCCAATTTCAGTATTTTAACGGATAACCCGTCTTTACCTGTAGCCTTATTTACACCAAGTTTGTTTATTTGTTCATCAACAAATTTCTCTTCTATACATTTAAAAATTAAATTACCTTCAGTTCTACAATTATTATATATAGCTTTTATACTAGGGTGGTTCTGATCTACAGTACAGTCTGATCCAATATCTTTTGCTACATTGACAAAAAAATCATTAAACATTAGCAACCTTTGACTGATCATATATAATGTTATCATTGTCACATAAAATAATGTTGTTCTCAAAATAACTACCTTTGTTTGTTAAGAAAGGTTTGATGGTGGGCCAAAAGTCTTTGCTTTTTGGTCCCCCTACACAACGCTCTATAAAATAATTTCTGACTGATTTACGCTTGATTTTGTTTACAAAATTTCTCTGGGCTCTGTATTTTTTCCAGTTTTTCTTAGATTTTACCTTATTATATTTATTGTACAACATCTTTTTCTTAAATATAGATTGTCTAAGCTCTTGCTTCATGAATGGAGTAGGATTTTGTACATTTTTTCGTTGTTTCAATGGTATGTGTTTATTTACAATATTTAGAAGATCAGATTCAAAGTCTTCATATGCTTTGTTGACATCATTGTTCTCGTCAATTTTCTCACTAAATGTGCTTTGCTCAAGATCTCTCAAAAAGTGCTCATGATCAAATTTTTTGAAACTTTTTTATTCAATAATTCTGGAAATATGCCAAATATACTGGGTGTTAGTGTAGACTCATTGTTTGGATATCTAAATATATGCAGTTAAATTTTTCATTTTTCGTTTATATTTTGCCGGAACTTATGCATGAGGATATTTGCCTAGAGCTGTACGTTAAGCAACCAACAATCAATCACTCAATCTATATTTTGAACTGCGATTCTGCACACAAATTTACTCCTGGCCAATATATAGGATCGCCCTTTTTCTGCACTCGGCACACGATCCGACGAATTTCAGTATTAGGACGTGACAGCGTCCATGCTAGTATTAGAGTACAAGAAGGCAGGATTTTCGAGCAAGCTTTGATAGGATAAAACATATTATTTCAGTATTATCATCCATTAGAATCTTTTAATTGATAATATAATTTAGTAAAGGTTAACAAAATCGGCATTTCCTAACTTTCAGTAACTGCGACTGTACTCTCAGATTTGTACTTTATGTCTTTTGTGCTTCAAGTTGTTAGGTTTTTTTGTGCTTTGAATCGATCAGATAAGTTTAAACCCCCTTTTCAGCTGATTTTTATGGTGTGTTCTTATGTTGTGCTGTTACACCATTCACGGTCCCAGGTTATGGGAGGGTTGAGCACCAGCAAACGTGTAAACTCGCCACATTCTGTATGTGCCTATCCCAAGTCAAGAGCCTGTAATTCCAAGTGGTTGTTGGTTTTTGCTGTATGTCATATTTGATTTTCCTTTATTGTTTTGTACGTAATCAGGCCGTTAGTTTTCTCGTTTGGATTGTTTTGCAATTGTCATTTCGGGACCTTTTATAGCTTACTATGGGGAATGGGTTTTGCTCATTGTTGAAGACCATACAGTGACCTTTAATTGATTATTTCTACGTCATTTGGTCTCTTTTGGAGAGTTGCCCAGTTCGCAATCATACCAAATCTTCTTATTTTTATATGTGGTTTGTATATCTTATAAATTGTAGGCGGCCCCGGTCGCCGAGAGGTTTGGGAGTACTTCTACAGTATATACTAGTCTGTCACTCTGAGGTTGCTTGGACTTAATTGGGGCTAAAGAGTACAGCCAGTCACCGGCGGCTAATTGGTTGTTCACTTATTTTGCAAACCGAACATGTGCAGTCTTAAAGGTCGCTGAAAGTGGCGTTAAACACAAACAAACAGTCATTGTAGGAACATTTAAATGTTATGGAGAGGCCTTAAGTTGAGATGTGGTCATGATATGATTTTCTATACTACTTGAATAACGGTTGAGCGTACGGCCTTGAGTGAAGACGAATTGATAATTTCATTCTCAATTAATTACCTGATAACAATATCAGATTGTTGGCTGCTTTGCCTTCCATTCGTTCTGTTGGTTGATTTTGACAGTTTTGATAGACTTCCTCTTTTCGAATTTACCTTTGAGGTATTTTTATTGAATATCGCGTTTTATTTAGTAATGTTTATATCATAAAATAAGTTCTTGATTGTTTTTGTTTTTGGTTTTAAAATGCAAACCCTGTCGATTGTATTATACCATTCAACTTGAAATAAAGGATATTACCACGTCCGACGGTCGATTGTATTACACCTTTCAACTTGAAACAAAAGATATTACCACGTCGATTGTATTACACCATTCAACTTGAAATAAAGGATATTACCACGTGGATTGTATTACACCATTCAACTTGAAACAAAGGATATTACTACGTCGATTGTATTATGCCATTCGACTTGAAATAACGGATATCAATACGTCGATTGTATTACACCATTCAACTTGAAACAATGGATATACCACGTCGACTGTATTATGTCATTCAGCTTGAAAGAACGGATACTACTACGTCGATTGTATTACACCATTCAACTTGAAACAAAGGATATTACCACGTCGATTGTATTACACCATTCAACTTGAAACAAACGATATTACCACGTCGATTGTATTATGCCATTCGACTTGAAATAACGGATATCAATACGTCGATTGTATTACACCATTCAACTTGAAACAATGGATATACCACGTCGACTGTATTATGTCATTCAGCTTGAAAGAACGGATACTACTACGTCGATTGTATTACACCATTCAACTTGAAACAAAGGATATTACCACGTCGACTGTATTACACCATTCAACTTGAAACAAAGGATATTACCACGTCGATTGTATTATGCCATTCAGCTTGAAAGAACGGATATTACTACGTCGATTGTATTACACCATTCAACTTGAAACAAAAGATATTACCACGTCGATTGTATTACACCATTCAACTTGAAATAAAGGATATTACCACGTGGATTGTATTACACCATTCAACTTGAAACAAAGGATATTACTACGTCGATTGTATTACACCATTCAACTTGAAACAAAGGATATTACCACGTCCGACGGTCGATTGTATTACACCTTTTAACTTGAAACAAAAGATATTACCACGTCGATTGTATAACACCATTCAACCTGAAACAAAGGATATCACCACGGCGATTGTATTACAACATTCAACTTGAAACAAAGGATATTACCACGTCGATTGTATTATGCCATTTGACTTGAAATAACGGATATCAATACGTCGATTGTATTACACCATTCAACTTGAAACAAAGGATATTAGCACGCCGATTGTATTACACCATTCAACTTGAAACAAAGGATATTATCAGTCTTTTGTATTATGCCATTCGACTTGAAATAACGGATACTACTACATCGATTGTATTACACCATTCAACTTGAAACAAAGGATATTACCACGTCGATTGTATTATGCCATTCAGCTTGAAAGAACGGATACTTCTACGTCGATTGTATTACACCATTCAACTTGAAACAAAGGATATTAGCACGCCGATTGTATTACACCATTCAACTTGAAACAAAGGATATTACCACGTCGATTGGATTACACCATTTAACTTGAAACAACGGATACTACAACGTCGATTGTATTACGCCATTCAACTTGAAACAAAGGATATTATCACGTCGATTGTATTACACCATTCAACTTGTAACAAAGGATATCAATACGTCGATTGTATTACACCATTCAAAATGAAACAAAGGATATTACCATGTCGATTGTATTATGCCATTCAGCTTGAAAGAACGGATACTACTACGTCGATTGTATTACACCATTCAGCTTGAAACAAAGGATAGTACCACGTCGGTTGTATTATACCATTCAACTTTAAACAATTAACGGATACTACCAACTCCATTGTATCATACTATTCAACTTGAAACAAAGGATACTACCACGTCGATTGTTTTATACCATTCAACTTTAAACAAGTAACGGATAGTACCACGTCGGTTGTATTATACCATTCAACTTTAAACAAAGGATACTACCACCGAATGGGAGCTACACCGGATATTGGCTCTAGCTGAAGCGGAGAGAGCGTGTAAAATGCAAGCTGCCATACATATTAATACATAAGGTGCCATGCACTGTCTAAACTTTGTCTTTGTGATTTACATCACATTTAGAGAACAAGTTAGAACAATTAGGGTCTTGTGTATTAATGGTTGGTCATAATTGAATTAAAGGAAGTAATATCTAATCTTTAAAAGCATTAAACCGGCTACTTTTCTTGATTTGAAGTAATCTGTCCCCCTTTTTCCATATGTTGTGACCTGTTCTCCAAATCATTTAAGAATGTTAGACACCAGTGTAAATTAAGTCTGGAGATAAAAAACTAACATTTAGATGTTAGTTTTTTATCTCAGATTTAATTTACACTAACATTAGATGTTAGTTTTTTATCTCCAGACTTAATTTACACTGGTGTCTAACATTCTTAAATGATTTGGAGAACAGGTCACAACATATCATTATATAAAGCTTTAGACAAGTGCAATAATTACAAATGCATAAAATATTTGAATTCTTATCTGTGCCGGATTACAAAATTTGACAACCTCTCTCCGCTTCAGCTAGTACCAATATCCGGTGTCACTCACATACGGATATAGTTTGCATAAAGGTTATATTTCTCTGAGTTGATTTGGTATTTTGGACTTGCTTGTATAATCGTGATTTGCTGCATACAAAGAAGCTATTTAACCAAGGAAAGAATGTTGTAGTAAGATCTTTGAATATCCCCTTAATAGGTACTTTTTTCATTCGTAATCCGTTTGATTTGTATTGATTGGTACTTTCGTCTAGGAATTCATGGCCGTTTTATCTGAAATTGGAATATGAACTAGTTTTAAGAAATGTGGAGTACTATTAGATCGTACTAAGAGTTCTTTGTTGTTTTGTGATAAGTGAAGTTATTGCAAGTCAATACCTTTTCTATTGCTTTTTTACAGTTTATTATAAGGTCGTACAGTCAAACATGTTTCCCAGTTTGGGGAGGGTTGAGTGGCCGCAAATATGTGACTGCCACATACGTTTTGTGCCTTTTATAAGCTAGGATCCTGTTTTCCAGTTTGTCGTTTGATACGGTGCTTTTGTCCGCAATTTGCTTTTGTCCGCTTTTGCTTTTGTCCGATAATTTTGCTTTTGTCCGACACTTTTGCTTTTGTCCGTTGCTTTTGTCCATTTTGCTTTTGTCCGATAATTTTGCTTTTTGTCCGACACTTTTGCTTTTTGTCCGTTGCTTTTTGTCCGTTTTGCTTTATGTCCGATAACTTTGCTTTTTGTCCGACACTTTTGCTTTTTGTCCGTTGCTTTTTGTCCGTTTTGCTTTTTGTCCGCTGATTTTGCTTTATGTCCGATATAAAAATGTGTATATTTTTGCAGGTTTCATTTGAACTTCGAAACACCATGCCCTTTTTTGAGTTAAATACAGACCATACTCACTTTATGAATGGAGGGGACTCGGAGAATTTGAAAATGAATGATAACAGACCTGGCAATAACTTGAAAAGGTAAATGTGCTAAAAAAAACACAATGAATATTTCATCCGAAAATTAATTCTAATATCCCATACACCCACCTACCACGACCCATATATATATAACGTTACAATTATCCCACTGAAACTACCAGCCCAATATCATAGTAAATTTGGCCACAATATCCTTTAATAATGAGAATCTGGAATCAAGAAGGATTCCGATGAACTCACCGGTCGCCAAATATGACCGCAATGGTTAACATAGAATACAAAGTCGTAAAATATCTGACAGAGTTTAAATGTTAAGAATGTGAAGAACGTCTTACTTAAACTATCGGACGACTGCTTATTAGAGCTATTGCCCATAACTGAAACTATTTTGATTTGTGTATGTGTTTGCTTTATTTGTTGCTAATCTTGAAAACTTAAATCGTCAGAGAAAAACTTCGAAAATGTTTTATAAGCTGATTATCAAGACGATAAAAAAACTTGACGGAAATAGCAAGGACAGTACTGGTATGGAAATACAAATTTTGTTTGATTGAAATTTGCATTTAAAAGATTACATTTCCTCCTTGGTCGGTATAACTCTAGTTGGTGTCCTTTATGGCTCAGTTATTCAACATTTGTATCAGATTTTTTGGGTCTCCAACATCACCGTTGAGATATTAATTGCTAAAATGGCTGGTGCAATAAAATTGTTACCGTTTATGTTATTAGAGACGACCTTAGGATTATCGAGAAGGGTGTGGTTGTTTGGTTAATTAATTTTCATCCTATTTCATAACTAAATCCTGAATTGTCCTGTAGTTTTGAGGGCAGACTATTTATCTTAATGTTGACATGAAGATAGGCTCAGTTATTTATGTTCCATTACTGACATACAAATCCATCAATATGATATGGTTATTTCAGCTCATTTATTGCTTGAATTTGTTAAATTTAGGACTCATGCACTGATTGCCAACAATCATCATTAGGGTATATAATTTAAAAAAATGTATGTCTGATTAATTCGCCTACCAACCAAGATGGCCAACATGGCTGAAATAGAACATACGGAGTAAAATTAAAGTTTTGTCTATTATTTTGAAAACCATTAAAACAGAGAAATCTGACAACAGCAGGATGTTGCGCTCTACCAATTGTCCATACATGTCAAAACTGTCAAATAACGTTCCAAAATTGGTTTCATTCTTTAACTATAGTTTGCCTCAACCCAATGTTATGAAACTTAAACACAATGCTTATTAGAGATTTCCAATAAAATGACATACGTACATAACTCGACGTACGGGCCTAATGGGACAGGTTATTGTCAACCATCGAATTTGATTAAATACGTCGCTTAAGTTTAAACAAAGTATTCTAAGACTTAAAATCACACACTGGAATATTCGTCCATATAAAACATTTTATTATTACGAAAATGATAGAAATATTGCATTTTATTTATCACGTGGTTTTCCAGATTCCGCTTTTATTTTACTGACATAAGATCACGTATTAACACACGTATCCCATACCTATCATACGTACGATTCGAGTTATCTTTCATGGTTTTGATTATAACAATTATTTTTCAATATACTTTGCAGATGAACGCCCCATTATAATTTTTTCTGTTTCTTTATAGTTTATCTATCTTTTTATTATATTTGTTGCGGGGAAAATATTTAGAAGTATACATTTTTGACCATTTCAGAAATATCGAAAGCAGAATTTTTTAGAATCTGTCTCTTTATAAAGGTTCAAAATTCAGATAAAACTATCGCTTCCGTTTAATTTATAAACAAAAGTGTTTTTCATTTATTATAAAATGTATTGATAAAGAAATCCCTATATATGTTGTTTTTAGAATTCAGGTGTGTTCGATTAGGGATTGTTCTGTATTAATTTGTTTAACAGGAATGCTATCGGGTCCAAATACAAAAGATATTTCTAGGAATATATTTGATATCCCTTGAAATGAACTAACTTAGAGTATTTTATCCATTATATTGATAAACAACTAATAGGGGTCACTGAATTCATTTTAATGAGTAAATCATTAACGGAAATGTGTTAGGTAAGTAACATTGAACAACATAATACAATAAGATTTCGTTGCCAGATGCGGATCCAAGATGCAGCCTTAAATGAACAAGGTAGATACAAATATATTTTTAACAGACAAAGTATATCTCGCAAAAACTGATCCAAACAAGAGGTCATAACTGTGAAACTGATATGATGCTTGGTCTTTTTTCACAACGAACTTGTTTCTTTTAGTGGGCAAAGTTTTCAACAGACACTTGGCATTCCTAAATTTTATGTAGTACTCTTCTACCTTGTTTAATATAAGCAAGACTTAATAGTTCTCCCAGTTATAATCACCCATACATGTTGACATAGCTAAATGTATAAAGTTAAGATACATAGTGGATCTTAAACTTAGTATCCCCAAATCTGTACAAAAGTATTTAAGAGGAGGTCATAATATAATTTTTCATTCTTTTTTACCAGGAACCTATCTGAATTCTAATACCTAACCGAATACTGAGAATTTAGCCTTTAACCAGAAGTTTCATTGAAATGTATTGATTAAATGCGCACTAGAAATATTATTTCACAAATCTGGATTTTTCATAGACAGTATCTTTTGCCATTGTGTGATCACCTACACCTATTTTGCGATTCATATTTTCAATTAACCGTCCACTCTCTACTGGCATTGACGTCTTTAAACCAAGGTGAGGCCTTAACTGTCAAGATTCAAATCCTTTGCCTTACCAGAAATAAAATTCAAGTTACGATACTGTTGATTGATTGACAGTTGGTTGCTTAACGTCCAGTGGCAAATATTTCATGCATAATTAACGTGTAGAGATCGTGACTATATCTAAAGAGGCATCGGATTTAAGGTCCCACTCTGAACGGACGGGACTGCGTACTTGTACATCCCGCACATCTAAACGGACTCCCCACATTGACAATGTCTTAACTGCCGATCGGAACAAGACCAATAGTGACCATATTTCTATTCCCTTGATCACCTTTGAGAGGTTACTGTCGAGACGAGCGCGCGACCAAAGAGACAGTTATGAATCTGGAAGATACATATACATGAACGTTTATTAATCAGAACATTTGCAACAAGAATGTGTGGTCTTAAGACACCGTGCCCCTTCACATGATAATATTTCCATGTTCAGTGCACCACTTAATCTGGGTCAAACTCATAGTTGGTATATAATTATAAAGGTTTTATATTTTGAACAGAACGGAAGAACGAAAGGATGCAGTAAATATAATATTCCATGCTATCATAAGTTGGTCATAAAACTAAAAGATCATCTTACTTAACACATTCAATTAAATAGTCCGTACATGTCCGTTTTTCGTACGTATTTGTATAATTAAATGCCAAATATTTGAAAATAAAACAATTTAAGAACATTGACGTTAAATTACGCCTTCATTTGTACGGGCTCTTCCTAGAATCCATGAATCATAATAATTAAAAACAAGTTAACTGATTCAGTAAAGTGTAATCATATTTTTCCTGCAGATGCGTCCTCATAAATTCCATTTGATAAAATTCTACGGAAAGGTGACACAATACTATCAGAAAGATGCATCAATGATCTGAATTTTATCTTCGACAAAAGTATCCTGAAATAAATTATAGAAGTATGCTAAAAACGAAGAAGAGGCCAGTCGTGCACACCTTTTACATTCCGGCGTGTTCGAAACTCTTGTTTTAATCTTATAACTTAAATATGAGAATATGATCACGCTTCAGATTCCATTATTTTTATTTGTTCAAACTTAATTTTGATTTATAAGCTTTAAGAATTCATAGTTTGAGAGATAAATCTATGGGTCAAGTGAAATGACGAAGTAATGATCGGTGCATTTGATTAACGGTAACTGAACTAATTACTTCCTTTAAAATGAAATGACCCCAAATTTAATAACAAAATATGTAAAGAATTAAAGTAGTGGTTTGTGCTTATTTTTAAACAACATTTATTCCAACAAAGTATGTGTATTCAACAAGCCAAAAATTCATGCAGTCTATGCTCCCTCCGTCGTCCTTCACTGCAATAGACCGAGATACGGCCAGATAGGTGGGTTATGTCGAGTAATGTCACTTTTACTGTTCTAGAGTTATGCCCTTTGCAAATGGAAAAACTGCTGATTTTTTATTTCCGTTCTTTAACTTTAGTTTGCAAACAAAAAATGGTATGAAACTTATGTACAATGTGTATTACCACAAACACAGGTCAAGTATGAATTTTGGTGGCCTCACTTTTCCTGTTATGCCCTTTATAAATGGGAAAATGCTGACTTTATCGTTTTTGTTTTCTAACTTAAGTTTGCCCTAAGAAAATGTTATGAAACTTATACACAATGCTTATTACAACAGAAGTTAGATCAAGTACAAATTTGGGTAGTGTCACTTTTGCCGTTCTCAAGTTATGTTCCTTTATAAAGTTATATGCAAGCGGGGCATTATCTGTGTCCCATGGACTCATTTCCCATTTATTAAAGGATCTATTGCCCTTAAATGACAAATTTTACCATTTATTTTCTTTTTTGCCTACTATCTTAAAATTTATAATAGATACAGAAAAACTTTATGGTGATCAGCAAGATCAGTTCTACAAATGAGACATGGTCGAAATCTTTAATCGACTCTTTATTACAGTTCATGTCCTTTGATGATGATTTTGACCAAATTTTTTGCGTTTTTGCCTTTATGTCTTAAATCTACAATAAAGACAATATGAAGGCGACTTCTTATTGAGTTAAATTGCCCTTTAATGAAGTGTCTTTCGCATTCTTAGATTGTAAATAACAGAGAACCAATTGTTAATCAATGTAGCAACATTTGATCAAGAAATGTAGATAACTAATGTGAAATTTCATTTAAAAAACATATTTATAAGATTTGAACATATAAATATTAATATTTTTACAAGCGTTGAACTTATTTGTTTGATTTTTTAATGTTTTAAATTGGTATTTTAGGGAGATAACTCTGAAATAGTGCATGTCGCATGAACTTTTGCTATTTTAATTTCAGCAGGAAAAAACGCACGGTGACCCTATCTTATCTATTGATATTCTCAAAGTATTTTCTAAAAACTATCATTTTGTTTTCAATTCTATCACTGAGTTTAGCTTCTGATCACATAATGCTGTTTTCACTTGTATAATCCCTGGGACTATTATACTAACAGTTAGTATAATAGTCCCAGATTATCCATACAATATGTGTGATTTTGTCACAATCTGTGGCTTGAGAAAATCTCGGTGACCTATCATATTTATTATATTTTGGAACATTTCACAATATATACTACGTTTTGGCAAAGTCTGAACAAATTCTATCATTTTTAATCTGATTCTAGAGTTTGTCTCTAGTGCTGTGTGGAGGCAGTAGAACGTTTCCCCGTGCTTGAGGTGTATGCTCTTATAATATTTACAGTTATGGTGTGCTTGTTCATGTGAGAATTTCTCATATTAATACACCGTCAAAATTTCATGTTTGGTTAAACTTGTTCAAAATACTGGTCTGGTCATCTGTTTTGTATATTGCCCTTTCATACTATTTTAAACTGCTAGGTTTTCTTACATAAATTTCGATGTGCCCCGTGCTGTCTATCATTTGTTATTTAGTTTTATATGTATTGTCTATCATTTGTTGTTTCGAAATTATTGGTCTTTTGTTGGGCAATGTATGACAAATATATGTTCAAAACCTCGCCCGTAATTATAAATTATGTAATTCATTGACCGCTCCCGACATGTGTAACTTCAATGCATATTTTAGCGGCGATCAGTGTCTTTCAAATTACTTTATTTTTATCAATAGTACCGCTTAAGTCGACGCTAGGCCGTCTTGACCTTGTTGTAGGGTATGAATGATTTGTTCATTGTTGAAGACCCTACATCAACTGTCAAGATGAAGAACAGGAATAAAAGCCCTGTTCATTGATAATTTTCTATGTTTTCTATGTATTGTGTGCGATTTTGTCCCATGTACATTTACTCCATATCCTTTCATTTTCCCATACCACCTTATAGACGATTTTCAACTTTTTGTTTGCGTTTTGTCATATATTATAGAAAATTATAATTGATAAAGATACACTTGAAATCACAAAATGATTAGCAAGTCAAGATCTACTAAAAGTCAAATTTTGCTGACATATTTAAGTAGACTGTGACTCTTTTAGGAGTAATTGCTCTTAAATGAGGATTTTTAATCCTCTTTTCTGTTTTAAGCAAAACTAAAGAAGATAGAAGGAAACTAAACAGCACATGATCAGCAATGAAAGATCAACAAAACAGATTTTGTCATGAATTTTATTCTTGTTTACAATGTTGGAGAGTGTCCTTTGTTGAATATGCACATAGACCAAGGTGATCACAAAGGCTCTTTAGAGCCTCTAGTTTATTATTATAAGAACTATGTATAGTTGGTGAAAATGACTTTTAAGACCAATGTCGAATACTTTTCCCTGGATAGATTTTTGGAACAGATGTGAAGTACAGGGTTATTTGAACGGACGTAATTCGAGTTCGAACGTTTTCTAACTCAAGTATGACTTTCTCGCTTTTACTTTCGACATGTAAAGTTTAGCTTATGTCATGAATTTCACGCTCTTATTGTAAAGAAACTTCAATAAACAGCAGACTATATGCCAGGTCTTTCTGACAACCAGTGACAAACAATTTTGGACGTAATTTAAAGAGGCTTTTCCCTGGATGCAATTGCCCGTAGACTGTATTTACCCTATACAGTAGACCAAATAATCAAAAAATCCGCAAAGGGATCTTTTAATGATAGGTCATGTACAGGGAGACATAAAGCAACAAACACCCAGCAGGACCGATGCATTTGTCTTAAACATCTCCGATGTTAATGCCTCGTTACACGTACATTCAATTCGAATTGAATTCGCATCGAATTCGAATTGAATTCGCATCGAATTCGAATCGAATTCGCTAATCGTGTTCACACACTCTTCTTTTTAATTCGAATTGATTCGAATTGGCTAAATCGCATTATCCAATTCGCATTAGAAATGCGTTTTGTTAATACGAATTAAAAGTTAACGTCGTTTGGAAAGTAAAGCGAATTTGACGCGCATTGCAATTCGAATTAGAATTTACGTTTGGACGTAAAACGTTTCGAATGCGAATTAAACTAATTCGAATTAGTTAATGCGAATCGAATTCGAATTACGTGTGAACGCAGCATGATTCCACGTGGCTTTCTAATTGGCACGAGTATATCCATTGATGTTCATGGTAAAACCTTTGGAGCTATATCAGTTTGCTTGAAATTAATAAAGAGCACGGCGACCTTTCTTTGGTGATATTTTGATGGCCGTCCGGCGTACAAATTTTGTTAACCAACAACCATCTCATGTGTACCAAAAGCCTTCATCGATGGTCACACAGACAATTTTCTACCTTCGTGGACCAAAGTCCGGCTTTTCGCGCGATCCTATTAAACATCTAGTGTTGTCACTACCATGTGCTGTAGAGATTTCGTTGCACAACATGACAGAAACATTCTTTGTTAAGTCTCTGTGTTGATAATTTGACATTGAATGTTTCATATACCCATTGTAGCCGAGAAATGATAATGAAACATTTTAGGTTATCTACGGAGTTCCTAAGTGCCAAAGATGAAATTTAAAATATTTGTGCGCGACTTTAAATCTTGTGCGCACAACCTTAAATCTTGAGCGCACAACTTTTAATCTTGTGCGCACAACTTTTTTTATACTTGTGCACAACTTTTCTAAACTTGTGCGCACAACTTTAAATATTTCATGGTTTAATTCACTAGACTGAGTTATATTTGAAGAAGCAATGTTTGTTTAAGTAAAACCAGATATCGTGGATATCTTTTAAAATCGGACTCCATGTGAGAATGAAGCTATGTTATGTGTTTTGGAAAACTTCGCTGAGATTGACAAAATAAACCTTGCAGATTTTCTTGATAGCCACTCTTGTAAAAAGTGAGAAAACCTGACAATTTCAACCGAATCATAAAGGAATTTCCACATTAAGAACTAGTTCAGCAACCAAAGTACAAAGTAACAACAGCTTTACAATACGTAACAACCGACTGTTAAAAACGTTTTGGGAAGCCTTATCTTTCTTGAAAACCTTTCTTCTACTGATAGAGATGCCATGCATTACTTGAGAAAATACACCAAAGAAATAGTCCAGGCCAAATTAAAATTGTTTTTATGCTTTTGTACAGCGTTTGACTTAATCTTGAAAGAACAGGCAGATATTCCATTTAGTTAGTTTCACAAGATGGTCTGGGTCATGTGGAAACTTTTAGAAGTAATAAAAGCTACGAAAATTATCCCTCATTTAGAACAAAATTAACGGTTTCTTATCGATGATATTTGGGTAATGAACATCATTTAATTACCAAATTGAAGTCTTGATGAATATATGTTTGTTTGCATATCAAAACGTTTTTTTTTTTTTTTTATTTATGTTGATCATAATGGACTCTTTTGTTTATAGCCTAGTTAACTTGTAACAGAAACACATAAAACAATTAAATTCATTATGTGTAGAAAATCATTTAAACAAACTTTTTATCTTGCAGACATATTTCCCAAATGTCTATACTGATGTAAATATTTGATTTATTATAGTATTAATGGCTAAGTCTGTCGTCAATAATGGTTTGGGTAATCAGAAACAATGAATATGGTGTATAAATTCATGACAAAACATTTCTACATACACTTGACAAAGCCCAAAGCAACTGAACAGCAGTTTAATTGCTGTTCTTCATCTCAAAGTCACAATGATGCTTTCAACGGTCTCACCACAATGCAAGTTCAAGACGGAATTCTTTGCTGTATGTCTAAAACGATACGTGACTATGTTAAGGTTTTTATTGCACGATTACATGATTATAAGGGCATTTTGAGGCTGATTGTCTTATTTCTAATGAATAATTGGCTGTGTTATTTCATTGGTGTGATAATTTTATAACTGAAGGAAATGGTTTAATGACTACCAAAGCACAACAATGAGTTATTACATGATTACTGGTACCCCTTAACAAAGACTCGAAAATCTACATCTGTGTAAAGTAGTTGGGGCGATAAAGATCAATTTTGGTCCAAACATATACCATCAAGATATAAAGCACAGGCACACAACAACTAAATATTTTGACATGTTAATTATGATTCCGCAATATACATTTCTTTTAAATACGAAGTTGTATTTGTTGTGCGCTCGATGTTTACCGGATCAAGGTATGTCAAACAATGAAATCAAGGCAGGCAAAATTGACTTTTAATGTTTAGTTATAGTCTTGGTTCTTCAAGACATCTACACAAATATGCCCTTTTATGATAATTTATGTTTAAGCCCTGTCAATATATCTCTAGCACCTTGGAAAGATGAGCTTCAAATGTTTGTAAAATGCTGGGACGAAAAGGTCCTCTAATGCCCTTATTGCGGCCTTTGAAGTTGCAGTGGATTGATTTACTTGATGTCTAGGAAAGTATTACCAAGACCAAATGCAGATCAGTGTTTGCTATTGGTTTTCCTTCAATTCTGAAAATAAATGCACCAAAAGGGTCAGAATTCAACATTGTTAAAAGCAGGTTCTTACTTATCGGTTCGAAGTTAGTTGAACGTAAATGTCAGTCTTATTTAAGACATACCCCATTGGCCACCTGATAACGTGCTGCTTAGCTCTGTGAGCTGTGAAGGGCGGGTAGCTGTATTCCGACAGTCCACAAATCAGACTTCCCCATTTGTCAAACAGTCTATTTTTCTGACACCTCCTTTAGTCGACAGTCCAAATGTGACCAAAAGACTCTTTTTGGCTCATTAACCCTTTTGCAAAAAATTTTGGACGACAGGTATAAACATTGTGTCATTTCATTTTTATCTTTAAATGAACATGAAAGAGAAGGAATATGTAGCAATGTCAAAGAGACAACATGCATCCCTAAGAACTATAGCACACTTGATCTCCAATAAAGTTGGAAACCAATTACCATATAACTATCCTTAAAATATCTTCAGCAAAATAATCAAGTGGGTAAATTAGCAGGCACAACACTTTGTCTTCAAATATGTCGAGCAACTACAACATATAAAGAGACAATAACGTGTCAATGGCCACACATTTTGACTTGGAACAGACGCAAATTATTTGTGGAAGAATAAAATAGTTTTGTTCAAGGGTTGTATGTAAAACAAAAACACACAAAGAAACAGTAGAGATCAACTGGAATGTACTGGTATTCAATTCATCCGAAAGTACTTAAACAACAATTGACAATACCAAAGGACAAGCAAATAAAATATTAACGACGAATGCTTGAAGTTCGGGGCGCAAATACTGATGAAGTACTGCAAGTCTAGATATTATTGCGACGATTTTATTAATGCGAATAATGCAACAAGAAGTTCATCGCATAAATAAAAACTCGTATTTTGATTTTATAAGTATAAACTATTTTATATAACATTTACTGAAATCTCAATAAAAATATTAAACGCAAATTTTGGATAGTTATCAAGGAATCACAAAATAAATGCACGCATTGACTTCTGTATTTACAATCAGTAGTTTTAAGTAAACAAGTTAGTTAAGTTGTTCAAACGAGTTAGTAAAGTCGTTAAAACAAGTTGGCTAAATTGTAAGCTAAGTCATTATAACAAGTAAGCTAAGTCGTTATAACAAGTAAGCTTAGTCGTTATAACGACTTAAAAATAAAACTCAATCAAATAAAACCAAAACTGCTAATTTTCCTAAAAATACCAATTCAGGGCAGCAACCCAAACAAGTTGTTTGATGTGTCTGAAAAATTTCGGGAGATAGATCTTGACCTGATGAACATTTTCACCCTTGTCAGATTGGCTCTAAATGCTTTATTTTCAGAGATATAAGCCAAAATCTACATTTTACCCCAATGTTCTATTTTTAGACGTGGCGGCCATCTTTATTATTGGGCTGGGTCATCGGATACTTTTTAAACTAGATACCCTAAGGATGATTTTGGCCATGTTTACTTTAGTTTTGCAAGTAGTTTCAGAGAAAAGATTTTTGTAAAAGTTAAAACGACGACGGATGCCAAGTGATGACAAAGATCACTTAGCCCTCTAAGCCAGGTGAGCTAAAAAGCAAAACGGACAAAAAGCAACGGACAAAAAGCAAAAGTGTCGGACAAAAGTAAAATTATCGGACAAAAAGCAAAACGGACAAAAAGCAAAAGTGTCGGACAAAAAGCAAAATTATCGGACAAAAAGCAAAACGGACAAAAGCAACGGACAAAAAGCAAAGTGTCGGACAAAAGCAAAATTATCGGACAAAAGCAAAAGCGGACACAAAGCAAATTGCGGACAAAAAGCACCGTATCAGTCGTTGGTTGCCGTCTGTCACAATTGTGTTCGTTTCAGGCCGTTAGTTTTCTGTTTGAATTGTCAGTTTCACTCTTTGCTATTTCTTTTTATAGCTTCCCATACGGTATGAGTCTTGCTCATTACTAGAAGACGTACACTTATTTGTAGTTGACATTCTTGTTCTATTTTCTATGGTTGATAGTTTTCTTATTGGCAATCATACCACATCTTCTTATTATTATATTGGTAAAATTGAATTAATCTTTTGGGAAAGTTTACGGACACCATCATGAGTTGGTTGACCATAGACACGTCCTATTTTCGTAACCACCATGCCGCCTTTCTTTCTTCGCATATGACGTTGCCAATTGTGACTTACCAGTTATACGACTTGTGCTAATATTTGAACAGGAACTGTTTACTCCTCAGGACAGTTTATTCTTAGCTTGTAATGGGGTTCGTGTTATTTTGTTCTAGTTTTCTATGTTGTATGTGTGCTTTTTATTTTTTAAATGCCCGTGTGTTTCTGTTGTTAAAAGTCTTTTTATTTTGTCAAGAAAACTTGTTTTCATATTAAATTTTCCCTTTGTGTCATGTATGAGGGAAAGTAATTTACACGTGCAAATGGTCATATACCAATCTTGTATTGTGTATAATGCACACTTATCCAAATATATATTTAAACGACAGGTGATAACTGGAGAAGCATTACATGTGTAGTTTTCTGTGTAGTGTTGTGTGGACTTTCTTTCTTAGGTCATGCTGTTGTTTCGTCGGATAATGCTAATTTGTTGTCCCCTTGGCATCTTCTCGCCTTACATGTTTCTGCCTTGAACAGTGTCCCAAAAGTGTTGTAACTATATAAGTTCCCGTTTAGTTGTGTGTTGACCTTTGTCTGTATGGGGTTATCAAGGTGTTGTATTGCCATGATAATTTTTTATATTTTCTACGGTAATATTTTAGTCTTTACTTAACGAGTTACCTGTTACCTTCTGTAAATCCCTCCTCTATCAGAAAAACCTGGAATTCTCCCAGTCATTGTTTTTTTTTTATCTATGTTACACTATTTAAAAGAAAGGCGAAGGATACCAAAGGGACATTCAAACTCATAAGTCGAAAAAAAAACTGGCAACGCCATGGTTAAAAAAGAAAAAGACAAACAGACAAACAACAGTACATTAAACAACATAGAAAACCAAAGACTGAGCAACAAGAACCCCACAAAAACTGGGGGTGATCTCCGGTGCTCCGGAAGGGTAAGCAGATCCTGCTCCACATGTGTATTTAACATGTCTGTTTTCTTCCACCAATACCAATATTAATTTGGTTAATTAGTTAAATATTGAATTTAGTTAAAATGTACAAATTAACAGCTTTTACAGTTTTAACAAGTTTTTGTCTCGCCTGCGACTAAAGTCGCGGAAATCGAGGCAAAGGATTGCTTGACGGCGACGGCGACGATGACGATGGCGTCAACTATTGTTAGGTTTTCTGCTTAAGTTAGTGTGATAAACCAATGATATTTTGTATGAAGTTGCATTTCTATCAGTTTATGTCAGTTTGACCACTATTTCGAGGCCCTGTCCCTATGTCATGGTCCAGTGACTTTGAATTAATTAGCAATTTTCAATGTTAAGTTTTCTGCTCAAGTTAGTTTGATAGGATCTGCTTGTCATAGATCAACGATATTTTGTATGAAGTTGCATTTCTATCAGTTTATGTCAATTTAACCACTATTTCGAGGCCCTGTCCCTATGTCATGGTCCAGTGACTTTAGATTAATTAGCAATTTTCAATGTTAAGTTTTCTGCTCAAGTTAGTTTGATAGCATCTACTTGTCATAGATCAACGATATTTTGTATGAAGTTGCATTTCTATCAGTTTATGTCAGTTTGACCACTATTTCGAGGCCCTGTCCCATGTCATGGTCCAGTGACTTTTAATTAATTAGCAATTTTCAATATTAATTCTTCTGTATAAGTTAGTTTGATAGGATCTACTTGTGATAGATCAACGATATTTTGTATGAAGTTGCATTACTATCAGTACATATCAGTTTGGCGACTAATTTGAGGCCCTGCCCCCTAGGACATGGTCCAGTGACTTTGAATAATTTTCAGTTTTCAGCTTAAGTTAAATAGATAGGACTACTTACAATAGACAACGATATCTTCTATAAAGTTACTTTACTGTCTGTACATCTCAGTTTGTCGACCATTTTCAGGCCCTGCCCACTAGATCATGGCCCAGCGACTTTGAATTAATAAGCAATGTCCATCAGATTGTCTTTTTCTAAATTTTATGCCGACTGTTGAGACATATCTCTGTATCAACAGTTTATTAACTCTGAGTTTGGTAAGCCTTAAAGCCTAAGATGTATCTAACAGAGCGTTTCCCTTCTCATGCAGGAAATAACACAAGCTTCTGGTTATAGAGTCTACCGAACTTTCTGCTTCCTGTAACCGTGAAAACCATTTAAATTGACTGCAGTCCAAAATAAATTGTGACATTTTAAAGCTGCTAATACAGATATCAGACCAGTCATCCATGCCAATCCTTGGCACCACCTTCATTGTGTAGCATCACCACCGGATATAGATACTCCCGAAGCAAATAAACAATGATAGCAAAAAGTACCTATTCTAATCCCCGTCAGTAAACAACAATTCGCTGCTATTCGCCGTACAGTTTATCCGCTTTATTTACATGAATTTCTCTGTGTAAAATAGTTTATTTCGAAATACAGTGTTGTTCAAGCTTAAATGTGATACACCTTTCTTCTACGAAAACGTCAAACGAATAGTTGAAGGATAAATGTGTTTTTATCAAGTTTGAACTCGTCACATGCATCGTTGAACAGGTACCACCCTATCTGATTCTGACGATTTGAAGAGAGAGACAGCAAAAAGTTGTTAGAATCTTTTTGTGTAAAAGAGCTGTGATTGGCACCTCACCAAGAAGAAGATATGCTCCAGCATTTGATGTATGAAGGTTCTGTATTTGTTTTAAAAAGTTATTGCAAAACATTTCCAAACGATGAATGTCTTTAGAATTAAGATTTACGATTTCAAGTCCAAATAACAAGCGTGGAACTACATATAAGAAGTCTGTCTCACAGTTCTTAGACGATTTCCAAAAACAGTCCTAGTTGCCTCTAATTCAGGAGTCTCTTATCTATTCTTATATGTGTATAATTATCAACACCTACCAAAGCCTCTGTGCCAATATGAAATTTGTCCATTTGATTCCAGTTTTCACAATCTAAAGATGAGTTCCAAACCATAATTTTCATTTTTTCCTTGCTAATATCATATTCTTCTGTTTTTGCATAATGTGTTGTATAATTCATTATAGTCTGAAGTTCCTCAGGTTTTTCGGATTTTAGAAGCAGATCGTCTGCACACATAGGCGTTCCAACGTAGACGTTTAAACCCGCTGCATTTGTTTGCACCTGTCTTAAGTCAGGAACCTGATGTTCAGTGGTTGTCGTTTGTTGGTGTGGTTCATAAGTGTTTCTCGTTTCTCGTTTTTTATATAGATTAGACCATTGGTTTTCGAATGGTTTTACACTAGTCATTTTTGGGGCCCTTTATAGCTTGCTGTTCGGTGTGAGCCTCCAAGGCTTCGTGTTGAAGGCCGTACTTTGACTTATAATGGTTTACTTTTACAAATTGTGACTTGGATAGAGAGTTATCTCATTGGCACTCATACCACATCTTCTTATATCTATTTAGATTTTTAAAACCTAGGCTCCCAGTTTCTAGTTTATTAATAAGAGGATTAACGAAGAGTTTGTAAACAGAAGGTGACCATACACTCCCTTGCGGGACACCTGGAGTCCGTCTGAGAATGGTGTAGATAATTTGCCTTCCCAACGGACTGTCGACTTCAGATACGTATACCAGTCAGTCAAAATCTTTAAGAAAAAGTTTTCATATTTAATTAAATGTTTTTTTTTAAAATCTCATTGCAAATTTATTTACTGTAACTCGTTTAAAGCCTTTTTCTGTAACGAAAAAGGAAAGTATGCTAGATACACTTACTGGAAATGTGAAGATATGGTTGAAGCTATAAATTTTCTCCTGGACAACATATATGTACGTTTCGGCGATAAAGTGTATCGACAAGTAGTAGGTATTCCTATGGGCACTAACTGCGCCCCTTTAATAGCAGATTTATTCCTGTATTGCTATGAATCTCAGTTTATGACCAAACTCAGTAAAGACACGTCATTGTTACATTTGGTTGATACATTCAACAATACCTTCCGTTATCTGGATGATATTTTTCGTTAAATAATCCAGAGTTCTCTAAATATACTATCGAAATTTACCCAAAAGAACTTACTTTAACTAAATCTAACATAAACAGCAGTAGTTGTCCTTTTCTAGATTTGGACATTTCAATCTCTAAAGGAAAACTCCATACTAAAATTACGACAAAAGAGACGATTTTCATTCCTATTGTTAATTTTCCTTTTTAGACGGCGATGTTCCTTTGGCTCCGTCATACGGTGTTTGTATATCCCAACTCGTTCGTTATGCCCGTGTGTGTAGTGATGTCATAGATTTTAACGAACGTAATCAATGCATCACTGATAAATTATTAAGTCAGGGATTTCGTTACCATAAATTACGTAAAACTTTTACTAAATTCTATCATAGATACAAAGATTTGATTAGTAAATTTGGCTGTACCTGTAGAAAACTGATTAAAAACGGTATTTCACATCCTAAATTTTACGGTTATATTGTACTTAAAACGCGGAAATCACTATGTGATCCGTGTAAACCTATCGAACCTTTGAACAAGCTTATTAGTAAAGGTTATCTTACCAATGTTGTAATTAGATCTTTGAATATAGTTTACATTGGCACTAATATCGATTTTGTCATCAGCAAACTAAAACATAACTAAATTTGTATTCTTTTCAAACGGGATGTATAAAGACACACCCACGTTCATTTTGATCTATAAAGAGGTTAACTCCTAACTATCATACTGCCTGTCGATACATTTATTTTGGCATTGCACAAGTCATGTCTTCTTTGACAGTCCATGACGTTAAAATACTAAATCCCTGGGATGTGTTTTAGTTGATTTTAGTCTCTGATGCATGATTTTTTTATTATTAATTGTAATTGGCTTTTAACCAGCTGTCAGTAACTGCGAGTACTCTCAAATCGTACTTTCTTGTTTATTTGACCTGTTGATACTAATTGTAATGCTTTTTTGTTATTTAATGTTTACTTTTTCAGGGTTATATCTGGTCTATATACCAGCTTTGATAAGTGTTTGGTATTACTAAATTTTCACTTCTTCGTACTATAAACATCAAAATTATTTATTTTGTAAAAATATTTCCTTTCTCCATTTGAACTGTACACGTATACCTAACAACAAAATTATTTTTATTTACATGTGTTTTAAGTAATTGCAAATGGCTGATATTTTTGTTCAAGCATATTGTTTTTCTTAAATTGTTTAACATTTCACAGCGGTATAACATGTTACTTTAATTATTCTTCCCTTAGTTTATTTATTTTGTATTTACATTGTATCATAGATCAAATTTATTTGTTCAGTGTATGTTCACTGGTGTTAATATGTCTTTTGATTGAGTTAAGCCATTTCAATTGATATTTTATAGTGTGTCTTTCTATGTTGTGATGTTACACTATTGTTTCAGATAAGGGTGAAGGTTTGGTACCATTAAAACGTTTAAACCCGCTGCAATTGTTTGCACCTGTCCTAAGTCAGGAATCTGATGTTCAGTAGTTGTCGTTTGTTGACGTGGTTCATAAGTGTTTCTCGTTTCTCGTTTTTTATATAGACCGTTGGGTTTTACACTAGTAATTTTTGGGGCCCTTTATAGCTTGCTGTTCGGTGTGAGCCAAGGCTCCGTGTTGAAGACCGTACTTTGACCTATAATGGTTTACTTTTATAAATTTTGACTTGGATGGAGAGTTGTCTCATTGGCACTCATACCACATCTTCTTATATCTAGCTTTGGCCAGAGATTCCACTTTGAAATATCCGTTTTAACAGAGAGACATGCCGTACAACACCAAAAGCTGACGAGGCATCGACAAAGGTAGTATATGGCAAGCCATTTTAATATTTATTCGAACTTCAAGATATCTCATATACTATATAAGATAAAAGATATCTCGTATAATATATAAGATATCTTATATAATCTAGTTTTTATAAGATATCTCATATACTTTATAAGATATCTTATATACTTTATAAGATATCTTCTAAAGTTAATAAAGTATCTTATATAGTTTATAAGATATTTTATATATTTTATAAGAAATCTCATATAGTTTATAAGGTAGCTCATATAATTGATAAGATATCTTATAAAGAACATTATATAAGATATCTTATAAATTATATGAGATATCTTATAAACTATATAAGATATCTTATAAAGTATATAAGATATCTTATACAAAAATATTTATGATATCTTCCAGCAATTTGGGTTCTTCTAGATTGAGATGCACTGACTCTATCAACTTTCCCATGATGGGGAAACTGTAATCCTTCTGTACGATTTTGGTAAGTGCAAGGGTTTTCCATGTCCCTTGAAGAGTGGCGAGACAATGCCTTCCTTAAAACACTGTGGAACACGTTTTAATCTAAATGCCTCATTTTACAGACAGGTTAGTATTTCGGCGGTCTTATCGCCTCCATATTTAAAATACTCTGCAGAAATTCTAAATTGGTCGCTTGCTTTCCCAGTTTTCATTTTAGATATACAGTTTCTAATAGTATTAATGTCAAATTCAATACACCTTTTCTTCTCATTTTCAGATAACTCCTGGAGCAAAATGCGGTCTAGCTCCACTTGTGTGCGATGTTGCTCGTTTGTTCATTTTTCTGTCGGAGTTGATAATTCACTAAAATAGTTTGTCCATACATCACGAATAATATCCGGTTTGTTATAGTGATAATCACCAACGATAAGACAATCCATCATTCGTTTTCCACTTTGCCTTTGACGGCGGATAATATTATAGAAGGTGGCATTACCACCACAATGAGCATTCATAATGTTTGCATACAGAGAATGTCGTTCTTCTGCGTTTAATTGTCTTTGAAGTTGTCTTATTTCACTCTGTATAACCGAACTTTTTTTTTGTTTGATGGACATCCGTGGATTTTCCATTGCCAAAGCGCATCCTTACTTTGTTTACACAGTTGTTGTAATGCAGAGTTCCAAGTGCGTTTTCTTTTTCCGACAGATATTTTAGGTGCACACTCAAATGAAGTCTTAGTTAATTTATATAATAGTTCTTCATAGCTCATTTCAATAACAGAGAAAGTACTGCTATCAATGTACATATGACTGAGTTGATGTTTCAGTAACTGCTCATATTTTCAGCATCTAACTTTTCCAATTCACTTTTTCGTAGTCATCACTGATTTTTCTGATGTAAACGTTTTGAAAAGAAAGAACATGCCAATTTTGCTTGGACTAATCTATGCGATGAGGTGTTTAGCGGGTCGTTCACTGAAACCTTAATTTCAGATATTTTGTCTGTTTGGGTTAGAGATATCAAAATATAGTCAATCTGGGAAGACTGTTTACCTCTATGGTGGTAATAAGTATGAGTTTCTGCATAGTATTTTGGCAGGTCAGACGTTTCTCATCTATAAAGTTTTAAAACTTTATCTTCACGATAATTCTTTAATCTATTCAAACTAGCATTCATATCACCTAAAAGTATCGTTCTGAGTTGCCATATTTTGCCATAATTTCGCCTAATTCGTCAAAAGTACTTTAGTATACTAGTATCGTTTTCTTTGCTTAAATTTGCTGTGGATGGTTTGACGTTAGGCCTCCCCTAAAAATGATTCAAACTTCAGGTTTCAGAGTTTGTATCCATATTACACGATGAAGGGTTGCTTGGGACGCAAGTTAGATATTGGCTACTAATAGAAGTGTTCTGAGTACGAGTGTCTATTTCAAAGAGTCTATTACGGTTTTGTTTTGCTGACATTGCTGATTTGTTTCGTATCACTTTCGGTGGCTCTAAATTTGATTCACGCTTATAAGTGTTCAATCTTATCCCTACAGGTACCTCAGGCTGAAGGACACTTTCATGGTTTAAGTGGTAATGAGGTTCCAAAATTTGAAACAGTTTGTGTTGGAAAATGCCCTGGCCGAGGATGAACTGTAGCTACAAAATGTGGTTGTGCTATTGGTGTGCCTCTAACAGACATGAAGTGCTGAGGACATAACTGGTACAGTAGTTGGTCTGCCTATATTAAAGTGCCGAGGCAGGTTGGGTTGGATGTTATGCATATTTTGCTGAGCTAAAGGCACATTGTTATGGTTTGAATGGTAAGAATTTGTAAGCTTGTTGTTTATCCTTTCAACTTCATGTTTCATATTGACTTTCTCTATTTCCAGCGAGCAGATTCTGGACATAAAATCACACATCCTTTCAGACTGAGTAGTCTGTAATCTCAGATAAACCATCTGGGCGTCAATCAACTTTATTGTTTGAATAGTCTGGCTTTGCATAGTCTCATTTGTAAAATTTTGTGGTAACATATAGGTTTCTCGATGGTTATTGGAGAGATTTGCATATTTCGTTTTATTGCTTTGAGAAACTAGGTCGTCAACATTGTTGTTCTGCTCAATAAGTAAACGAGTTTTAATAATCTATTTGAGTGTTCTATGTTAGTGACTGACTTTTTAATGCTAAAATTTTCGATCGAGATAATGCCAGCTGTTTGCCACTGCTCTTTGGTCATACTTTTCTAACCCCTTTTCCTTCTTTTTCATCTGTTGTTGAATGTCAGTAAAATCATAGTTAGAGTTATATGAAGGACTATTTTGTTGGTGTATTTTGTTGAGTTACCATAAATGTACATTTATTTGGACTTATATTTGATTTAACAACAGTTTCTTCAGTGCCTTGACTTTCATATATTAAAGTATCGTCACCGTTCTTTGCTAATTCAAAATGTTTGGGGATGGCAAGACATAATTGTTCTCAGAGATTGTATAATCAGAGCTAGTTGTTTGTGATGAATCCATAACTGTAGGATGTTTATTGCTTGACAAGGAGTTGACATCTTGCTCATGAGTTGTTAATTGTTAATCCAGCGGGGACCACGCAGTAGGTCAACCTGAAGATCTTCCATGAGTTAATGATAAGACACATCTGAGATTTGTAGTATGTTTGAATTTTGGATCTATGTTACACGATTGTTTTCAGTGTGTAGACCACAACCGGTATCAGAGTTGACTTGTGCCTCTATTTGGGCAAGACCTGCTAGACATGCACTCCTGATAATTTCATTCATTTCTTTAAGTAGTGGATTTCTATCAATAGCTTCTAATAATTTAGGTAAGTCAGTTTTCACAAATTCTAAAAATTGAGATCCATTGACAAGGATGTGAGAGGTTGTATTGTAGAGATTGATTTTATATAGTTGTCTTTTTTTGGTTGACTGATTTAAATGTAAATAAAGGCAACAGTAGTATACCGCTGTTCAATAGTTATAATTCGATTAAGCAAAAACAAATCCGGATGACAAATAAATTAATATTTTCTTCAACAGTCAGACCGTCTTCATCTATAGTTTTAGTGACAGAATGTACTTTCTGACTTAGAGGATCATTCAAAAATGTGCAAAGTTCAACTTTAAATACCTCATATACCCCAGCATCACATTCAAGAACCAAATTCCCTCGTTTCAAAGTCGTCACTACAGAAAATTCTCTATCCGATGTATCAATTTTCTTCAAAGCTTTCTTTCTTTTTGTTTTATGTGTAGGACCTAGTACGTACATCATCCCCTCGATTTTCAGGACGGTAGATGGCTTCTTGAGTAACTTATCATGGTTAACGGATAAACATCTTTCCCTGTGATACAATTCAGCATGCGTTGATCAACACACAATCCCATCTTTCTTTTAAAGACGTTAAAATCATTTGAGCGGTCCGGATAAAGTTAAATCCACGAAAGCACTTTAAATATTTAAAGTGTTATTTTCATTAACAAAGATACCAGGATTGCAATTTAGTATGCATGATATGTGTTTTGCGACCTGAGATTCCTAATTGGTGATTGAATCAAAACAGTTGGAAGGCCAAATCAACTATAAAGCTGAAATGTTGCGCCAAATCTATCTAAGGTCTTCTATGCCAGGGGTATTAATCTCAAATGATTTTAAAACGAGAGGCGAAAGATATCAAAGGGATATCAATCGAAAACAAACTGACAATGCCATGGGAAAATTAACGAAAAACCTTCAAAAGGCAAATAACAATATACAAGACACAAAATAGAAAAGACTGAGCAACACGAACACCACCAAAATCCGGGGTTGATCTCAGGTGCTCCGGAAGGGTAAGCAGAACATTCTATGATTAATAAATTACCGAAAATAACCGCATCAATATTTCATGTCAGCACAGGAGTATCGACTACTGCACATGTGATATCCTCGAGGAGCAAACATGTAATGTCATATAATAAACGGAGATGTGGATATACGTCAATGAGACAGGAACACAACGACAAAATTAACCAAGACACCTAGAGGGCAACATAGTCTTCAACACCAGACCAGTGTCCATACAATATTTTAAAGGTTAAATACTAAGTACAAGCTAGGTCAGTTAAAAAAGCGGTTTGTTTTTAAACATGATAGTTATAAACTGTATGTGTCCCTTCTTAAAATTAGATATTTTTAACTACATTTCCCATTTGTTTAAAGTCAATATTTTTCTTATAAACTACCTTCATAGAGAGCAAGACGTTAAAAGAGACGTTAAATGTAATACTTCGATCTTATTTCACACACTCTTACAGTTCTTTGGAATTTTTTGGAATCCTTAAAATAAATTGCATATATGGGTCTGAGCTTTATATTCGCTTTTTAAATGTTGTCGTTATGCACCTGTGTTCTAGTTTCATTTGATTATTGGTTCATTGGACAAAATGTTGAAAAACCGAGACCTAGTTGAGATGTTTTAGACCATGTTTGGCACAGTGGCTTAAAACATTTTTTTAATAGTTTACAGATAATAGGCACCAAATGATAAATATAACTCACATCAGCTTGCTGGCAGAAAAAGCTAACATACATTTTGATTAAAATTTCCAATTAAGGACACGATTAAGCTTTGCTGCTTTTTTTAAACCTTTTCTATTTCATGTATCCCAAGTTCTACGTGGCTTTGGCTTTGTATTTCTTAACATCAAACTAAACTGAAGGTGATTAATATAACCCTTTCTGACCAAAATACACTTTTCTAATACAAGTCTGACACAACAAATTATAAGCCTGTTATCTTTGATTAATATTTACCAAAACTATGATTGCTATTTTAAGCGAGAAGCCCAAGATAAAACCTTCACCTGCATATAGAAATTATTTCAAGAATAAAATAGTAGGTCACTAGAGAATTAAAGAAGACTGAGGGAATCTTAAAGTAGAGAGACAAGGTCGGTAGACAGGGTCAGTATCCCCTTTTATGCATGTATAACTAACCATTGGGAATAGGACACAATAAGTTAAATTACAGATTAGACGACTATTTTGGTATCTAAAGATCTAAGACTGTCATTAGTGAGTTGAGACATGGACATATCCTATTGGTCAACCAATTCATGATTGTGGCCGTTAAACTTGTAGTGTTGATTTCAGTCATTTTTCCTCATTCCCCTTTTGGAGCAGCTTTTGTTTAAGGAGCACACCACTGCTAATGAAGACTGTATTGTGTGAACAAGCATGATTGAGCCTATCAATTGAGATATTCAAACGACATAAAAGAGAGGCAAAAGATATCAAAGGGATATTCAAACTCATAAGTCGAAAACAAATTGACAATGCCATGGCAACAAAACAAAAGACAAATATATGTAACAGTATACAAAACACAACATAAAAAACTAAAGACTGAGCTAACTACATGACTAAAGACATACTATGGGGCAAAAGATATGTAACTGCTGAGAAATGAGAAGTTGACTATTGGAAAGTTGAAATCATCTTGTATTCATAGATTCTTGATTGAAGTTGTAAATCTGCATCAATATTGCAGATATTATCAAGTATTAAAGCAGACCTTCTAGTTTCGGTAGTATCCTTAATGTCAAGTTCACTTGGACATGATTGATTGATTAATTGATTGGTGTTTAATGCCACTTTCAGCATTATTGTGCAATTTCGTGGCGATCAGTTTTCATTGGTGGAGGAAGCTGGAGTGCCTGGAGAGAACCACAGACCTTCTAGTTTTGGAAGTATCCTTAATGTCAAGTTCACTAGGACATGAGATGCAAACACTAACTGAAATGTGGGTTATTGAATGACAGGATAGAACTTTGCATGATGTGTTTATTCTTTGTCTTTTAGATGGTTTTGTCTGAATTCTGCTTCATATGAATACACAAATAAGTCAGCCAATAGGGTGCAAAATTAGTACTCATTGGAATACTGACTGTCTGTTGAAAAATCAATCCACCAAACTTAACAAATATGTTGTAGATCATTTTGGTGATTTCAACTTCAGTGTATTTGTTTTTGGGTTTTCACAAAGTGAGATTTAAAAACAATACATTTAAAAATTAATTCCATTGATTAAAATATTTCATACAACTTTGATGAAATCTAATCAAAGCATTCTCTAACTTTTGTGGACAGATGAACACACAAGACAGACTGAAGGATGGACTAGGGTATACTATTCATGTCTATGATGGGCATATAAAAACTCAAAATCAACAAATGCAGCATTATTTATTATAAATATAGCTATTTGAAGACAAAAACATCACAGTCTGCTTGGAAGAGAGGACAAAATGTAACAGGTTGGAATGAACTAGAATTTACAAGATTTATATCACATTTAAAATGTATCATCTTATAGTAAATGCTATAATACAAAACATAATCAAAACAGAAAGGCATCTGAAGTAAAATATTACACATAAAATCAAGTCATAACTTATCATATACTAGGCACAGCTAGTTATAATTCATCAAATATTGTTTTAAATAAAGAATATAGTTAAATATAAAACAAAATAAAATAAATAAGTAAGTTAGTCAGCCAACCATAGGACTGAAGACTGTGAAACATCCCAATCCTATATATGATTGTAGACTGAATATAGAATATCATTTGAGATTTAACTTAGCTTGAAAATTAACATATAATACATGATACAGACAAAATAGCAGGTAGATGCAATGTGTACTTGTCTGAGATTCCTGTAGTTTACTATGAAAAGATTAAATAACAATTGTAATTCTACCTTTGAAATATGAGAGAGTATATTGTAAAAATAAATTAATTTAATACCTACATCTACATTTTACTTGCAAATTCAGAAATTGCATGTCATGTTATGATATGCTCCAACTATTAAACAATCAAATTACCATTCAACTTACAAAATGACCATTTTACAGTTATACAGGCTTCTATGTTTTTACTTGTACTTTGTAAATCTATAAAATGTCAGTAAATATTTCAATTATTTAAAAAAAAAATTCCCTGTTCAACACAAACTTAACTCCAGAGACTGAGAGTTAAAACTCCTCAATGAAATAAAACGGAGTTTTTCTTGTTGTAAAAGTAATAAAAAGAAATTTACAATAACTTGCATTAACCCTGTACAATAGATACACAGTCTTAAGTTAATTAACTCACAAACATAATCATAATAATTTAGAACTGCTCAAACATCACATTCACTGTTCCTTTTTTTTGTGAGTTAACAGAAACAATTCAAAGAACTATCCACTGTATGGTAACAGATATGAACTAACTGACTGGCTATTACTAAGTTAATTATTCACTAACATTTTACTTTTTTTACTGTTACTATGATTGAGATTAAACATTTCATTTCTTTTCTGTCAATAACTGTTGACCTTTTCCCTTTGACTTTGACTTTTTCTTAGATTCTTCGTTCTCTTTTTCCTCTTCAAGAGAAGCCATTTTCTGGAATTCTACAGAACCTTTCCGTTGTGTAACTTTCTTCTTGCTCCCTCCTTTATCAGATTCAGGACTTGGGCTTGACTTTGTTGACTTCCTAATAGATTATATATAAATTATCAGAAACAATGTTTCCTATATCAGAATTGTTTCTTGAAAGCTCATAATATGAAATTTTTCATATACATATTTTTCAAATTATAAAATGTATTCTTAAGTAAACTATTAAAAACTAGAAATAGTTTCTTTTCTTTTACATTAAATTTTTGATGCACTGAAACCAATTGTATGTCACTGTTCTATTGCATATTCTTTTTCAAAGTATTATAAAACTTGTGCACTAGTTACTAGAGCCTCAACAAACCCTTTATTGTATATAATCACTTTATTGTACCAAATATGTCTTCAATGTTCAGAATCAAGAAGACCAAATATTAAATATTTCATTTTTCTCTCAGAGTTTTCTCAAAAGAGGTGTGCTTCTTATGATTCTATTCACTTCAGCAGGTGTCACTAGTAGAGCAAGAACTGTTGACCCTTCTAGAGCACCTGAGTTCACCCTAGTTTTTGATGGAGGATGTGTTGCTCAATTTTTAGTTTTCTGTGTAGTATTTTGCAGATTCTTTTATTCATGATGTTGTCTGTTTTTATTTGAATTGTGAATTTGTATTGCCCCCTTCATTTGTTCACCCTCTTTTTACTTTTTCTTTGAGCTTCTATGAAACCATGTCTTTCTCAAACAACATGGACGTCTAAAATGAATGTCAGGCGCGTAGCTCCCTATACGCCAACACGCAGTTGCATGCACATCGGCATGCTGAAGAAAAAAAAAGGGGGAAAAAAAATATGAATAAAATGTTTGAAGGAAACACATATATGTTGTTGCTTTTTTAATTGATGAAATGTCATTAAATAATGGCATTTGGTTTCAAAATGAAAGTTTTATTTAAATCATGACGTACGTTCCGTACGCATCATCATTATCCGCCATTGATATCATTAGAAAATCGCTTCTTTGCACAGTATCTGCTTTCTCGTGTTGTAGGAAATATAACCAACAAACAAATCGCAACATTATTTGAGACAAACGAAACTGACCTGGCACGTAATTTAGAAGAATTCAGTCGGGAGGTTGCTCGATGGCGAACACGCTGGTGTATAACACCTCTCGATCAGATGCCAACTTTGCTGTGCGAGACACTCGATGCGGTAAGCCCAGTGCTGTATCCTTCTGTAGATACTATTTTGAGTATTATGTTGACAATGCTGGTAACAAGTGCTACCGCGGAAAGATCGTTCAGTGTACTTTGTTGGTTGAAAACATATGTACGATCAACCATGAATAAAGATAGGTTATCATCGCTAGTATTAATGCATATTCATCTGGATTTCAGTGTGAATATTGACAAAATAATGGAGAAGTTTGTTTCTGCTAAGACCCGAAGAGCAGATTTTGGACAATTTTGAGTAAATTCTGTCTCACAAAAATTTGTTGCTTATGTATTCAATTTACCCATGATTTACACTATTCAAAAGAATTCTGAATAGTTTTGCATTCATGAATTGTCTGTAAGTCCTATGTAGCACCTCTTTTAACCCTCCTATGACCAAAAAACCAAAACAAATATAATTTTCTGCATAAAATGGTCCAAAATGTTCGCCTCACTCCGCTCGGCAGTACATCGGCATGCACATCATTTTCCTCAAGCTACGCCCCTGAGTGTATACATGTTTATCTTTTTATTACTTTCTTGTTTGTAATTGATATGCCCTTAAGGGCCCTTTAATTAAGAAATGATTTGATTTGTATGCATCATCCTGTTTATGTACTGTTGTATTGTCTGTGTGTCTTACAAACAGTATCTTTCTTTGGCATATTGTTGGAATCATATTGTTAACTTACTTTTTCTCTGTTTGGGTTTCTTCAGAACGAGTTTCTTTCTTAGACATTGTTTCAATATCATCCTGTTTACTTAATGATACTTCATCAGCATTATCACTGCTTTTCTCTCCTCCTGGAAAGAGAAATTAGCCATCAATTGACATTCAAATATCTATTCTCACTGAAACTTTAAATTGACAAAAATTTACTAATTTTATTAATAACCAAAAAAAATCAACAAGATCAAGCCTGAACAAAAGATCAGATATTCAACAATATTCAATTTGAAATATATTTAGCTTACCGGTACATGTATATAAGATTTGTTTTCTGTGAGGCTTTTAACACTTGCACTTTTTTTTTTAAATTACCATATCTCTAAAACTTGGATAATTTGATTTCAAAATGTGAAATAATCCATTTAAATTTAATGCATGTCTCTGCAGTACAAAAATTATCCATAAAATGGTTTTAAATCATTCTTAGTGTAATCTAAATAAAATGCCTAACTCACCAAAATTTAACAATGATCCGAATGTACTTTCATCTGTATTGTTTAGAATATCCTCCTTTTCCAGAGCAGCCATGTAGTTAGAATAAGACCATGAGATCTTATTCTTCTCCATAGACCCATGTTCTTCTTCATCATCATCATGGTGACTGAAATGTTGCAGATGGTCAAGTGCATCTTCATCTTCTTCATTCTCTGGTGGTAGTCCTAATGCAGCTCTTTCTTCAGCTCTCTGTAATGTACATAACAAAAATGTGAATGGGAAGATTTTTTTATAAAGTAAAAGACTTAATTGTCAAATATGAATCACAATTACTAGAAGTGTTAATAAAAGTTAGTAGAATACATAAAGTTTAATAAACAATTATCTGATGTTTTGCATTTAAAAAAAAATTGACAGATAATAGTTTTTCCAAAATAATATGAAAAACCATTTAAAAGTCAGAGAGTGACCTTTTATCGAAGCTTTTGCATTTTTAAACTTGCAGTCCATCTTCATATTTTGAATATTTTTTTTTACAAAATAAAATTGATACCAACACTTGTAACAAAAACATTTACAAAATACAATTTGTTTTTTAAATGATGGCAGTTTATTAAAAGAAAAAGTTATTTCAAAATCTATCAAAACCAAACAGCTGTTGTTAATATTCATACTTTAAAAAAAACATTAAATTAGTCAGGTGAATGAAACACAAAATATAGCAACATTCAAAATTTACTTTTAATAATTGAAATGCCTTCAGTTGTTGAAAATGCTGCATACTTTCTGCTGTCCTAGTTATCATACTTGGAGATGATAAAATATGGATTGAATACATGCAACTAAACATGCATACTAAAAATCATGCACATTATATCCAGTCACTAATGTATTTTGTCATGCAATTTAAAATTAATCCAAATTCCAACGAATTGATTTCTATATTATAAATACTCTTTTCACTACAAAATGGAAACCATTATAACAAATTTTGGATTGATTCAGTGATAAAAACAATAATGCAGTTTTATATTCCACAAGATGAAAAAAACAGACCTGTTTAATCAATCATACATTGAGAAAAAATTATTCAGGTTTGTTATTATTGAAAGGCAGACAAATAATAAACTAACTGGATTTTAAATTTGACCTTGGACAATTTCCAAGCTGTAATTAAATAACTGTATAAGTGAGAAGATGGTCACCTAAGATAATAAGTTTTTGTTTTAGGTAATTGTATATCATTCAGGCATACAGCTCTCCTGCACATAGTGCTATCAAATATTAACAACAAGGTGTATCCACAAATTACAGGCTATCATGCAAAATCACAATGGCTACAGACTTTAATAATGTCAGAAAATATATTTTTGAATCAATTTCAAGTTAAAAAATCAATGAGCCTGTATACCTCGAATGAGAAAATGGAATGATCCTGATTTTTATATTCTTATGTTTCAATCACATAGTTTCCATTAAAGTGGGGATGGTAATGGTCAGACATTCAGGCAATATGACACATTTAAACTGAACCAATAAAATTCTAAACAGTGAAACAACTTTTAGAAGAGGCCTTTTTATCAAACAAAATACAATGTAATACTTTCAGTACAACTTCGTTAATTCAGTCCAAGTCGGACATTAAACCAGACAAAAAAATTAAAGATTAACTGGAAATACACATTTCATACGAAATTTGATTGACAACTGAATTTTGTTCACTAATACCTTGAAAGTACATCAGTAGTTCTTCCTTCTCAACAAAGTAAAAGAAAAATTTCCAACTTCACTCAGTAAGCAGTCTTTATGGAGCAACATCAATAGTCATTTAAGTTTCACCCATTTAGTTCTGAGTCAAAACAAAAGACAAAGCATACTAAAACCGTGAAGTGAACACAATGTCATATCTTGAATTGGATTATATGGCCCTAGTCCAATTGAATGTGATAGTGAATTTATACATCCTGCTCCCCTTAGCAGATTCAATCAATTTCACAATTAATGTGATAGTGTTTTGTATATCCTGCTCCACTAAACTAATTCAATCAATTTCCAAGGTAGTGTCAATAATCCCTGACAAAAATTATATATTGATAGTGTTTTTATACATCCTGCTCCCCAAAACTGATTCTCGGATTGTGTATTTGTACAACCTGCTACCCTAAACTTGATTCAATCAATTTCAAAAAGACCAATTAATTATGACCAAGAGGTCATTCCAAAATATAGGTTTTTTATCATAAGTTTTAGTTTCAAATAAAAAGTGTCTTATAACACTGGGTATTATATTATAGGACAAACTATCCTATGAAAACCCTGAAACTAAACAAAATTAATGAAGCTGTTTTCATGCATTATATAGTTAAATTTGATGCTCTCAACAAACTTAAACCATTGTTTTAGTTAAGCTAGGTTTAATCTGTGAAGCAACATAAACAGCCAAGGTTGGTTACATAAACACTGACTTACAACCTTGCCAAACTTTAGCTTCTTTTTCCTTTGAGGTTGCTGTAATGTTGAATATATTAAAAATGCATTTGACACAATCTAACAACTGTTCATTCTAAATATAGATCTCGGATCATAAGTTTCTGTACACTGTAAAACTACTAGCAACTTAACTTGGCTGAATTACATTTTTTTGTTACAGCAAACAAGACTTTCCAGTGTTCAAACAAAATTGACTTGGTTTGGTTTTTTTTGCTTAATATTATTATCTGTCTGACAAATGAGACTTACACCTTTTTTAATAGACAAAAGTTTGTTCAAATTTGTCATATAAATTTTTTTTTTTTAATATCAGTTGATCAAAACTCACAAACTGTTATAAAAATCTGTTTTGATTAAGTTAATCTGATGTTTAATAAAATATTAATTTAAGATGGCTTTAGTATCTAATATTAATCTAATAAAGTATATGAAAGTTTATAGTTTATATCATTTCTTGTGTGGTATCAAAAGTTCTGAACTCCATTTTGCATAGTCCACATACAATAGATGTATATAACTTCAAAACAAATGTGATGAAAGGACTTTTAGTAACACTTACAAAATATGACATATGAGAACTAACCGAAGATAACAATTTCAGTAAACTTATAGACTAGTAGAATATGATGAATAACAGAAGGGCCATGAGTTAGTAAAAGGGCATTAAGTCACATGATACAATTCAGCTTATCAGGATTTGTAATATTTTAATTTAGCACAGAACAATAAAATTAAGCAAGTCAACAAGGTCCTTATAATATGCCTGTAAATACAACAAGAATTGTTGAAAGTCAAAGTTATTCTCAGAGCAAAATAGATTGTGATGATTTTGAATAATGGCCACATCTTTATGCTTAAGATTTTACTGATGTATTGTTTACATGACCAAAAATCTATCATCTTACAAAATTGATTGATTTGATTTTGATTTTTGTGTTTTTAACGCCACTTTTAAGCACCGCTTTTGGGCTATTTCGTGGCGGCCAGTTTTTATTGGTGGAGGAAGCCAGAGTGCCCGGAGAAAACCACCAACCTTCGATAGGAAAACTGACAATCCTAGTCAATTAAGATTGGAGTCGAGTGCACCCGCACGAGCGAGGTTCGAACTCACAATCTCAGTGTTGACTGGCTAGTGATTACAGTAGTAACTACTTAGACCACTCGGCCACCGAGGCCCCTCTTACAAAATTGAAGTCAAAGTGCAAATTTTACTGGGTTATTTTCATACATCAACAGATCACTGCAAGGTTTTGACAACAGGTGAAATTTAGTGCTATATTTACAATTCAGGGTATATACATGTGTTGTTCAGGTTATACTTAAGATATTTGGATGAGAAACACAAATACATCAAAATCCAAAATAAAACTAATTAATCACTTCATGAAATGACAATGAATTATTTCCCTTTAGCCACAATAAATTAGTAAAAATTGTAAATTCAAATAAAGAGGTTTTACAGTCAAAGAGAGCAAATCAATGATACTGAATGACATGATTATTATAAAAAAAAATTCTAGGTGACAACTAATCTTTACTTTGTGTGATCATAGAAAGAATTTACCTTCATGTCTCAATTATCTTATTGCAATCAACAAATCATTAACAAAATCAATCTACCAAATTAAAAAAAATCTAAATCTGACCAATGATAAGTGTGTAAATTGATATGTAATATTAGGGTGACATAAATCATATAACACACAATTTTACCTTCTTGTCCTCAGCTTCCTTTAGAATAAAATTGTGAATAGTAAATAAATAGTTAAATCTGAAAACTAAATTGAAAACGTGCCAACGTCCAAGCTTTACATAAAAACATACCTGTACTCCTATAATGTTTGATAACAAACGGTAATTCATGACAAATTAATAACAGGACAAGTACACTACATTAGTTTTCATTAATTTTAAATGAGTGTTTAAATTATGTTAAAATCTCTATAAAGTATACCTACTTTACTTAATGAATTCATGTAAAAGACAGCACGTCAACTGAGAATTCTGTATATTTAGCTAAAAATAACTTTAATTTATTGTATACCATAAGCTTTATACGTACAGAAAAAAGAAATATCTATTCTATTTCAGAACATAAAATGAGAAACGAGAAGATTCTACTCTATCCCAAGAATACATGAAGCAATGCCAAACATAAAATCACTCGGAAAATCATAAACAATACAATGTAAAGTTACCTTGAGAGCAAGCTCATCCAGTCGTTGTTGTTCAGCTCGTTGTTTTGCTCTCTCATGTTTCCGTATTCTCTCTATTGTTGGCAATATCTTTTCTTCTGCATGGTTTCCCCTAAATGTACAGAATTTGTCCCAGAATCGAAATAGATGTCGAAAAACAGTGAACTGAAAAAAAAAAGTATATGGCATAATAAAAAGACACTATTGTTTAATTTCTTTCCAACAAAAAATATCAGATGCTGATCCATAATTTGTATAACGGGGAGCAAGTGTCGAAAAATGGTCATATTTGCCAGTTATGTCTTATTTGAAAATTCAAATGACTGAATTGAAACACCTAATATTTGTAGAATTAAATCTGAAAACTTACTGAGATCAGACTTTTTAATGCCTTTCTATCAGAAATTGAATATTTTTGTTTGGCAATCATTTAAAAATTCTGATTAGAATGCCTTTCAAGTTATAAAACTGCAAATCTATTATGTAAGATAAAGCTCAGGTCCTCCAAGTTACTGTTTTAATTTTCGTAAGGATATCAAGCAAATGATCTCATGATCAAAATAGACATACATGCACATATCCATACTTTTAACAAGTAAAAGATTAGATCCTTATCGTAAATTAAACGCAAAATTGCATGCTTAAACTAAATCAGTCATATTAAAACACAAGTATAATTATGAATTTGAAAATACTGAATAGATTGATTTACTGCTATTTTGATAAACAAAAGGAGCTTGTATCATAAATCAGGATTCATATTTAATTCAATATCATCTGTAATTTTCCATTTATAGTTCTTTTCTCTCAAATTTTTGTAACTATGATATTGAAAATATATTTTGTGTAGTTGGAAAGGACAGGATACTGTGATACCATTTCATTCAATGCAGAAAAGAAATCATGGAAGAAATATTAACCTGAGCCTCTCTGAATAAGTAAGGTGTTCTTTCATATTTTCTCTCTACAATTTTCTCTGCCATATCAGGTGAAATATCGATCTGGATATTTGGCGGAATTTGTGAGTCAATAAAACAGCTTATTATAACTGCAACTTTCTCCTGAATCAAACTTTCATCACTATGTACATGGTAAAGTTCCTGAAAATTTATAAACATCAAATATGGAATTAAAAGTGGTGTAAAGGATATTTAAAGTTATATAGGCTGATCAATTCCTCCATGATAACCATAGCCATATAAATATGATTAGTAAAAGTAAAATACATCAGATTATAATGAAATACCAAAGAATCTTTCAAAATTTGAGTGAAATTCATTTAAATATACAACTCTTAGTTTCAAAACAACCAAATATTTTACAGCATTACATCAGAATAAAACAATATTGAAAAACCTGATAGCAGAGGTAAATAGTGACCTTAAATGCCTGGACTTCTTTCCAGAAAAGTACATCATTTTCTAGATTGTCACCATATATAGACACATATCTCCTGAACTGTAACTCTGTCACTGGGTTCAGCAGACCTTTACGGAAGACTATAACATCTTTAGAGGAGGAGATAAACTTGTTGTTATCCAAACTCTGTAAATAATAAATAAAAAGTAAATTTCACATAATAAAGATTAATGCTAGAGAGAAAAAACAATTTTTGTGTGTGTTTTAAAATGACCAAAATTAAGGGATATATCAGTTAGCAGCAAAACAATATAACTATTTTTTATGCCCCACCTAGGGGCATTATGTTTTTCGGTTTGTGCATCCATTCGTTCGTCCATCCATCTCTCCCGCTTCAGGTTAAAGTTTTTTGGTTAAAGTTTTTGGTCAAGGTAGTTTTTGATGAAGTTGAAGTCCAATCAACTTGAAACTTAGTACACATGTTCCCTATGATATGATATTTCTAATTTTAATGCCAAATTAGAGTTTTTACCTCAATTTCACGGTCCACTAAACATAGAAAATGATAGTGCGAGTGGGGCATCCGTGTACTATGGACACATTCTTGTTTATTGTTAAGTCACCAGTAATATTATTTGGTATTGTGTCACATTTAATTTGTGAATACATTTGTATAAAAGAAAATAAGGTATTAATTGTATAACATTTGCAAAATTATAAAATCCTATGTTTCATGTATGCATTTCTTTCTTCAACTAAAAGAACATTAAACTTTTAATAGATATGAAAAGAACTAACCCTTTGTATATTATGTGATCTCTTTTTCTTGATAACTAAGACATCATCTACTACATCATCCATGCCAGCCTTTGGTCTCTGTCTCTCAGCAAACTCTGATGTGGCCAAGAACAAAGGCAGCCATTTTTTCTCCAGTCTATCACGTATATATTTCTGAGCTTCAATCAACACTTCATTTGGTGGCCTCTTTTTAAATAACTGGCTATAACCTCCTGCAGCAGCCATAACCTGAAAATAAAATACATCTTCTGTAATGAGTTCCTTATATTACTTGCATGTAATTGTCAATACTTTTGAAAGTATTCATGATACACTTAACTCATGACAAAACAAAGGATAAGCTAAGAATATAGTTTTGTTGCAAACACAAAGGTGAATGTCTGGCCAAGGAACAATTACTAGGCAAATATAAAACATACTACCATTTTACCTTTACCAGTCTAATATTTGTTGTAAATACCTATACCTAGGTCAATGCACAAAAATTCTGTACTGGAATGACCTGAACCAGGCTAATATAGTAATACATCTATAATAACTTTGCTTTTGCACAGTTTTTAATATCCATGTTAATTGGTAGTATTTATAATATTAAGGTGGTACATAACACTACAGGGAGATAACTCTGTAAAAATCAGCTGAATGTTTTAATCACGTTCTATTGTTAAGTAAACATTAAGTTTCTCAATGATCAAAATTAGTGTTTGTCAAACTGCTATATAAAATTATTTATTGGACAGCACCCATTTATTTACTATGATTTTCAATGCGTTTCAATGGAAATAACTGGGTCCCGTTCCTGTCAGAGGGCATATTTTGAACACTTCAATCTGGAATTGTAAGCTTATTTTTGGAGTTACATGGATGAAATTTGGCCAGAAACTTGAAAATTCAATAAGGAAAACAATGGTGTAATTATTTTTAAAATTTGAATTAAACTTTTAAAATTAAATTGAAATTTAAATTTATGAAATTTTTAAAAGTTTGTTTTCAATTTAAAGTTTCAAAAGGGGTCACAGTAAGGTCATTTTGATGGTATTATGTATTCATACACTTGTAAGTTAAAATGGAGGATTTTTCGAAAAGATCAGCAAAGAATATTAGAAAAGAGCCACCTGGCAAGAAATAACAAATGTCTTATATGGGATCAGGGACAACAAAGATGGAAAATATGGGCTTATTTCTTTCCAGTATCATATTTCTGGGACCTGGAGAAAGAAAAAGCCCATAGATTCAGTTTTATGGTTTTAATTAGTTTTGATAAGTTTTAAATATTAAATACAACACTTTATGCCATTTTATGTGTCATAAAAGTTTGTGTGGAATGCGGTCACATTACTGAAGAGCGCATCACATAAATAACGACAGAATATTTTGTAAACTCAGAAAATCTTGCCAGGGCTCTCCAATTTTCAGATTGGGGCCTGGATTTTTGGGAGATATATAAGGGTAGGCCTATAGCTTATTTAAACAATTTTAACTGAATGTACAACAATTTTAGACTCCTTTTAAAGATTTTGGTGGTCCTTAAAAGGACCGTTAATTTTGTCTGTATCTTTTCAGAAGTAGATGAATGCAGCAATATCTTCCTTGATTTTGAACTTTTGAAGAACAGCTTCTGGTAGGTATATTCTTCTTAGCAGGTATTACTCTACCATATGAATGATCGTCCTTTATGCTTTTACAAATGCAGCATCAAGTTTTGGATCAGGTTGCCTTTTTATATCTGTCTGTACATTTACTTGATCCTTTTCTTCCACATGAACCTTAGTCTTCTGTCCGTGCGTTGTAAATTTTTCTTTTCCTTTCTGGAGTATTTTGGTTTACTTTGTTCCGTTCACACTCCTTTACATTTGGTCGAGCGTTTTAATGAACCTTTGAGATTTTAAAACCAATACATTCTGCTTTTGTCACAAGGAATAAGCTATACCATTATTCAAAGTGTGAACTATTGCTGATGCCCTCCTTCAAATTTTTAGAAAAGTTCACATTCTTTGGTAAGGAAACACTTAGTGATCTGTTAACAGCTTCACCTTTTGAGTGTTATGATTAAATATCATTTTCATTAATACTTCTTCGCTAAGTTTCATTTTAAAAGTTCCTGCATTATTAACTTGTCTTTTTATCCATATTCAGGTTGGTTAACTTGTTTGGACCCAAGTACATAGATCTCCACCACCAACAGTTTGAGTGTCCACCACCACCACACACGTATGAACTAGTGGGACATTTAGAGCAGTCACAAGTATAACAACGCACAGTAGCATTAAGCATTCAGGCAGATCCAGGATTTCCTCGACATTTGTTAAACTGTAGGAGGTGCTGTCTTGACTGGTTTTAGCTACAAGTGAGAACTTCTCCATCTAGCCTCTTCCATTGTATATTAAATGAACTTAGCTGACTGTTTGAAGACTAAGTCTCATGATTTATACCCTTGTTATGGGTATGCTTCTTTGCATATGTAATTCTTATGAGATTTTTTTAATTAAAAAATAATTATAATTAATTTTTTTTCAGCAAAATTTTTTAACTAGATTTCCATACAAATAATGAATTTATCTACCATGTGCAATTTACAGAATGTAAATATCTTTTAAAATAAAAAGTTTTGCTGATTTTAAGAATATTTTCTTCATGAATTTATGATTTTATCCGATCAATTTTCTGGTATTTGAGATGTCATAGATAAGGATCAATAAATCTGTAACTGTTGGATCAAATTACATAGATATATCCAATGAAACCTGTTGTCAATCAAAACAAAATTTTTTTCCGATAAAGTGTCCCAAGGTGGTTCAAGATTTTCAATGCGTTTCAATGGGGAAATAACTGGGTCCCGTTCCATATCCAATGAAATTTTTTAAAAAGTTTTAAAAATTTTATATTTTTGTCAAAGGGTCAAAGTAAATATTTTGTCAAAATTTTATGAAAATTAAACGAGCCAAATTAATTTTAGTCAAGGTGTTTGGTACCACCTTAAGTTAATACATTTTAGTGAATACCATGTGTTTCAAAATTAATGATGTATTTCACTTTGCTTAACATTATTTTTAAGTATCTGAATTTCTTAAAAATTTGTATCTATACCTTTTCTTGTCCTTTCTTCCCTGCTGGACTGTTTGGACCAAAGAAATATTTCTGATTAAGATATCTGTCTCGTATAGATGTAGCCAGTTCATCTCGAGCCTTCTCATCTGTGTATGGAATGTTACGGAAAGTTCTAATGGCCATCCAACACAGTAAATCAGTATCTGCGTAATTTTCTTTCAGGAATACTTGGAAGTTCTCTAACTCAATACGATTTCCAACAAGTTTTTCTAATGTGTAGTCTTTATATTCATCAGGTATTCTTTCCTGCAGTGTTGGGTCATACACAGGATCTTCATATTTCTCCATAGGATCCTCAGGAGTTTCTACTCTCTACATATTGAAAAGTTAAATGAGTTTCTCAATGTCTGGTATATAAAATTCAACAAAGCCCCTAAATAAAGCAGTAATGTTTCATACCCTACAGAGAACATGTAATAATGCAGAATTAAGAAAAAAAAAGAATTAGAAATAAGAAAAAGGTATACATCAAAAGCAACAAGATAAATGATGGTCAGAAAGTTTATATCAACACAGTTTCTATACATCGGAATTTAAATTTTGTATCAATACATAAGCTAAATATTTGAAAAAATACAGCCATAAAAAACCACCTTTTCTGATGTCTTACCTCTTTAATCAAACCTCTTTTCTGTAAATTGAGGACATATTTAGATCTGGTCTCTAAATGTTTCACCACTTCTATTAGTTCTACCTATTAACAGTAAAAATACATGAATCATTATAACTTATAAAAACTTGTACAGTTATCTCCCTTATACTGTAAATGTTCACAATTCTCAGTGAATATTTTTTAAATGTTAATAAAAAGATACTTATGAAATCGTTGACAGTTTCAATATTTATTTGAATTAATACATGTACATGAATATTTCTAAATCAAACATTATATAGTTTTGAATCTTCATTGTCAGATGTGCTTTGAACTCTCTCCTGCCCCATTTCTCTAATGGCTTCCTCAACAAGTTATAATTTTCAATAAGTTATTTAATCTCTTTATTAATCAAAGTTATCAACATCTCCTAGTTAATCAAGTAAAAAAATCACCTCCCTTTTCCCCACAATACCCACATATAACCTCACTGACCTTTCCATAAGTCTTCATGTCTACAGTAATCATCTGTGTCCATGCAACATACAACTCCTTTATAGAAAATTCCTCTGCTGAGTCAAATAGTTCCTCGAATGGTGGCTGTAGACATCTGGCTACCTCTCGTCGGATACTGTAACTACAGCTAATACTGCAGATGCCTCCAATAACTATATACTTGGAATATACTGTCTAAAACACAAAATTTCTTATCAAATGTTCAATTATCAAAACTAAATAAACTGTTGACACAGAGATATTTCTCATCTGTCGGCATAAAATTCAGATAAAGACAATTTGATGGACAGCATCATGGTTTATTAATTCAGTCGCAGGACAATTATCTAGTGGGAAGGGCCTGAAAATAATTGTCAAACTGATATATATATTGATAGTGATGCAACTTTATACAAAATATCATTGATCTATCACAATTAGTTCTTATCAAACTAACTTAAGCAGAAAACTTGACATTGAAAATTGCTAATTAGTTTAAAGTCACTGGACCATGACCTAGGGGGCAGAGCCTCGAAATAGTCGTCAAATTGATAGTAATGTAACTTCATACAAAATATCATTCATCTATCACAAGTAGATCTAACTATCAAACTAACTTAAGCAGAAAACTTAACATTGAAACTTGCTAATTAATTCAAAGTCACTGGACCATGTCCTAGGAGGCAGGGCCTCGAAATAGTCATCAAACTGATAGGTACTGATAGTAATGCAACTTCATATTAAATGTCAATGATCACGATATTTAAACACATAATTTAAAACTTTAAAATGTTTAATCATATTTTTTAATTAATTACATTGCAAAAAATATTGAACCTCGCTGTTTTTAATTTTCCCCATGTCCCATTTTTGGCAAAAAAAACTCCCCAAAATTTATGAATTGACAAAGGAAAAAAAAGAATATGGCCCTAGACAAAACCATAACAAAAGGACAATGGTTTTATTGCTGTTCTTCATCTAAAATGAAGCCTTCAACATGGAGCATAACCTCACAAGTCAACGGAAGTTCAAGATGAGCAGAATGTTTTGCTTGATTAGTATATAGTTATAGTTTTTATTACCTTTGCTTTTTTCTGTAGTATATATGGATCAATGAATTCTGTATAAAATAACCAATGGTAGTCCTGCACTTCACTCCAGAAATTCAAACAGTTAATCCACAACTGTAAAATGCAAGATATTTGTCATGTAAATAAAAACTCAAACAGTTAATCAACAACAGTGAAATATAAAATAAGTTATGCAAATTGAAACTCAAGAAATTCAAATAGTTAATCCATGAGTGTAAAATACAAAATATATGTGTAATGTATATAGAAACTCATGCAATTAATCCACATATGTAACAAGAATACACACATTGTAGTGTTAAGCATACTAGTTATTACCCCACACGCAATTCAAGGTATTGGAAAACAGAAAGTAGGTGTCTGACAGGTCCAAAACACACATCCAGTTTACAACTGCTGACCAAATATGAAAATATTATTCTTTTATTTTGGAGAACCAATCAAACACAGAATACATGCCAAGTAATTAGAGACTGCAGAACAGTTTATCAAAATACAAGATTATTAATTAAAACAATCATAGACAATACAATACACCTTATCACTATTTGGCCGCCATTACTGGACATCACAAAAGTTCCCGTAAAATTTTGACGTCATAATAGAAAATATCTGACGCCACAATGGAAAAGTGATTGTTGTATGACGTCAAAAGTTCAAGCGGGACAGATTCTCGGGTCAAGCGGGAATAGCGATAAGGTGTATAGAAAGTTGATTAAAAGCTGTAAATTTGAACATTGATACTAGTAATTTTCATGCAATTTTTGGATTTTCTTTTGTTTTGCAGTATGCTTGTGTTTTACATAATGGTTTAGTGACAGTTTAATTTTTCATTGATATGAAGTATAACATTTCCATTTTTTCTGTATTGTAAATAATGATAAACTTAAGTAAAAGTATGTTAAAAGACATGTATTAATCTCAGTGATTAGTTACAACCTTGTTGCCACTTCTGTTAATGAACTTCTTGAAGAATCCACCAGCTTCCCTTTCATGGTGCAGTGCTTGTAACAAAGCCTCCATCCGATGTCCTCCAATAAAGTCTGACTCATCTGAACATTTAGAACCAATTCTTTCTCTCCCAGCTCCTGCTGTCTGAGGTCGCTGTCGTAGTTGTGTTTGGGGTGTGCTGGTGGATGTTTCTGACCTACTTGCGGAAGGATGTGCAGATACTGGTCGATGTGCAGAAACTGGACGATTTGCATCTCTCGACTCTGGGCGGGATGAAGGATGTGCAGATATTGGACGTGATGCTGGCAGTGCACCAGATACAGGACGGGATGATGGTCTATTCCCTGACACTGGACGCGATATTTGTCTATTGACAGATACTGGGCGTGATGATCCTGCAGTGGATGGCCTAAAAAGCAATTATTGGTTTTTCTTTTTTTGAATTAGCTTTATAAATTAAATAGAATTCTTTTATTTCAAAATAACCAAACTTCTTTTTGAAGAAAGCATTCAAGTTTTGTTCATTAGTTACAGTAGAGTAGTTTCAGAGTAGCTGTTAATAACATATGCATACCATCTCTATAAGCATGCACTTGTCCCTTTTTGGCAATAAAAAGACCAAAATTGGTACAACAGTTCTGTTAGCAGATTATTTTTAAATTTGGTTTGTTTCTGTAGACTAGTAGGAGATTTTAACAAGAGAGAGATACATCCCAAGACAGTAAAGCATTTATTTATAGAATCTTTTAAGTTTCCATATCATTCTTCTTCAAAAAATAAAGCTGTATTTTTACCTGGACTTTTGACCAGAAATTAGAGGTTTTGTTGTTTTCTGTACAGGTAATTTTGGTGTGATAATTGTCTGTTTGGTACCATGCAACTTGTCATAGGTGAAAGCAGATGATGAGTAGTTTCTACGGTAACCAACTGGAGGTGAAGTCACAAATTGTGTATCTTGAGTAGTAGATGGTAAATCCTGTGAATAAATAAGTATTTCATAAATGCACATAATTATGCAACCCTTTGCAATATAAAGTAACAGAATTTGAATAAATTAGATCTCAGTGGCATGCAAAATCATTGCTGAAGAAAATTAGAACATCCAAGAAATTGTTTAAATTTAATCTGTTTTCTTCTCTTGTTGAAAAATAAGTGAGTACCAGAAATCTGGATACTTTTTTTTTTTTGGTGTATAAATAAAAATGATTGGTTTTATACAAATGAATGGTATGTGGTCATTCCATAGACCAATCTTGGGTTGTTTTTCATGAATGAGTTATACTGGTTGACCAGAGGTTAACTGGCATAAATGAAATCATTGAACAATTGGTTCTTGCTGTGACATAATAACATAAGCATTGTGACAAAAGGAAATGTACAGAAAATACACAAATTTAAAATCGTCTATGTAACAACAGATAACAAGGTTGTTTCAAATATTAAATGAGAATAAGCAAAGTTTAACTCAGATGAATTTATATTTCATACTACCATCTGTAATGTTTTTGAGTGGTCATTAGTGTCTTAAAAAAATTTATGTAACTTAAAAAGTGTGGACACAGATCAGTGTGGATAGTATGTTTGAATGTTTGACAGTGTTTTCTGACAAAAAAGTTTTCTATTGTTTTTTTTTTTCCATAGTGTTCAATGTTAATTTGTGTTCCACATTGACAGCCATCCTGAATATCAGACCAGTACCAAACACTAAAAATAAACAGGGTCGTTTATTCAATATTTGGTTTTAATCAAGACTGTCATGGAGGAGACACTATTTGTGCATCTTGTATGGATTTCCAAATGATTTGTGTTAAAATATGTTCCACTATTTTGCTTCTGGTATGTAACATAATGATATTTGCATAATCATAATTCAAGCATTTGAAATGAAGCATATGTTACTCTTTCCTTTGTCTAACATCTATCAATCTGTCAGATTTGTCACTTTTTTAGCAAGACATTGTATACTTGCCTCAAAAGGTTGTTGTCTGAACCTTGGAAAACATGACTTAGGACGTAGTGGCAATAGTTTAGCTGCTGGACGAGTAGGGAATACATCAGGCTTGGTTTTAAGATACTTTAGATTGAGGTATTCAGCATGCTTGGCTGGGTCTGTTGTTCTTAATTGTGTCAGTAAAAATCTAGGAGCCCTGAAACATAAAATTTAACATGTAATTCATTTCTAAACAAAATTCTTACAGAAACAATTAAGTTAACAATTCCTCATATAAAAATACATGGACATGTTTATGCTTCCAAATGACTTTTAAATATTTTTTGTACTGTTGGGTTGCCATAGTTGACAACTACCATGCTTTTTGCATGAACATCTTTTTAACTGTTTACACATCCTTTTTTCGTCAAACAACATCGATATCCAAATATGTTCCATGTCTTTGCATGCCATTACATACATTCTGGTACATTATTGTCATGAAACAGATTTGTAGGTTTTTAATCATATACTAATGGTTTAAAACCTCTGTTTTTTCCATGGATTGTTAATTTTAAGGTGGTGAGTGTCTTCTGCTACAAAGTTTAACATTTTCCTTTTTGGGAAAATGTTCAGAGTCTAGAAGGAGTTGTTTTCTGGAACAGAAGCTTAATCATATATATATCTCAAATTGAAAAGATTTCATCAAAGCGTTTTCAAAGAGGAAGAAGTGATTACAGCATTGTGTTCTGCCTCACCCTATGAGGCATCATACATTGACCCAAGTTTGGTGATAGCAGGACATTAACTTCAAAAGAAAACATCCAGAAACCAAACTTTTTCCAAAATTTCACTATGAATAGTTGCTGTGACCTTGACCTTTAACCTATGTAAAAATTATAGTTGTATTTTATATCATGGGCCATTATGAAGCTAGGTTACATATATGTTGGATATGTGGTTTAAACTTTACATCTAGAAACAATTCAATTGTAAATAATTAATCAATAGCTGCTTTGACCTTGATCTTTGACCTATTGACCCCAAAATTAATAAGGGTCTTTCTCATCCCAAGGGTCATTATCGAAGAAAGTTTGACATGTGGTTCAACCAAAATTTTGCTTAAATTTCAGTCTTTCAATAGCTGATATGACCTTGACCTTTAACTTATTGATCTCAACATCAAGAAAGGGTCTTCCTCTTTCCATGGAAATTATCATGCCAAATTTGGTAAAAATATTTCTCATGGCTTAAAAGTTTTTGTCCTGGAACCAAATTGTTCACCCAGGCATTCATCATATTATAACATGAGCACTGCATTCAACATTGCAATTCTTTCATACACACAAGAACAAGCAGAGCAGATATACTAAGCTCATTACACATTTTCCAAGCCAGCATGTAGAAGTTTATGTAGGTCAGTCAAAAACAGAAGTCATAACTTTCAACATCAACAATCCAATATTAATACAAATTAAACATAGTTTTATTGTATTTTGAGGTATTCAAAAACAAACGAAGAGGCAAACTTGACTTATAGAACAAACTGAACAAGATAGGAAAGTTTCAGCTCTCTTAACAATTTTAGTCATATGAGTACAGTAAGCATAAAAAACTATAAGTGCATCAGAGGGCTTTATTATAAACTTTAGAAGATATGTCCTGAGAAGAATCATGCTCTTTCCTGACCACCTATAATATCATTCAGTGTAACAAGAAGAGTATTGCCCCTGGCATCAGAAATGGGCTGAGCAGGTAATTAGGAGAGAAAGTGATTCCAACAGCTCTTTATTGGAAACCTGAAGGAACCTGATGAAAATATACCACTACAGATCTAACAGCTTGGCTATTTTATTCTGATAACAACAAACCAGTACAGAACTATTCCTAATAAAAACCTACCAGTACAGAACAAGTGGTTCAGCTATTTTATTCTGTATATCTATGAGATGTTCTTTAGTCCATGATGAAGGTTTGGTCAGATTTAGATCTGTCTTCTGTTCAGTAGTCAACTCAAACAATGAACCAGGGATGAAATATTTCTCTCTCATTTCTAGTAAATGCCTGTAAAAGACAAGACAATGTCATGGACATCACAACAATGAAGAGTGCAGGAAGTATGATTTTGCCTTAGGTTAGGGATGGGGATCAGGGAATGTTGTCATCATGAACTAATTCATTCCACTGGAACAATTTCATTAAGACCAAATAATTAAGATATACACATAAAACTACATGCATCTCATTGAATAAAAAACTAAATGAATTTATTACTAGTAATATCTGGTCTCAATTATTTCATGAATATTTTTTTTTTCACATTCAATTCTAATGGCTATGATATCAATACATAAATGTCAACATTTAAATTCAAAACGGTCAGTAGCTGTCTAATTTCCATAATTTGGATTAAAGATTTAGACTTTTAATGTAATACCTTTTACAAATATTTCAGTATACAACAATACCTGTGTAATACATCATAAAGTGACTTAGATATATATAATGTCATTGATTTTAAACTAATCCAAGAATGATATTCAAATGCTTATCTTCCCACCAACAGATTTTTATTAAGGAAAAGAACATTTGATTTTCATTACTCTGCATGATTCAACATTAGAACCTGTGATTACAGAAAAAAAACCTTTATATAATGAAATTTTCATTTGCTTGGTTTGAACAGGCAGACTGGAATATTGACTCATTAAATACAAAAGGTTCTATGACTCCCAGGTTGTAGTTGTTCTTCTGACCAAGCAAAATTTAAAAGTTATCCTTAGTTAAAAAAAATACAAGAATAAAATAAGGTAAATAAGGTATGTACTTTCAACATCACTTAAGGAAAAAACCAAAATCTTAATTTCTTTTTTTTTTCAATAGAAAACTAAAAATCTGGTTTGACAAACTCACATGTGAAAAGCTTCCTCATCTGTCATAAACCTGGCTAAATAAACTCACCACTGAATAGATTCATCTTTCATAAACCTGGTTTTACCAACTCACCTGTGAAAAGCTTCATCATCTGTCATCAACCTGGTTTGACAAACTCACCTGTAAATAGCTTTATCTATCATAAACCAGGTTTTCCAAACTCACATGTAAATAGCTTCATCATCTGTCATAAACCTGGTTTGACAAACTCACCTGCGAATAGTTTGCTCATCTGCAATAGACCTGGTTTGACAAACTCACCTATGAATATCTTCATCATCTGTCATGAACCAGGTTTTACAAACTCACCTATGAATATCTGCATCATCTGTCATAAACCTGGTTTGACAAACTCACCTATGAATATCTTCATCAACTTTCATAAACCTGGTTTGACAAACTCACCTGCGAATAGTTTTCTCATCTGCCATAAACCTGGTTTGACAAACTCACCTATGAATATCTTCATCATCTTTTATAAACCTGAACTCCCCAATGAATAGTTTCCCCATTTGCCATAAACCTGGTTTGACAAACTCACCTGTAAATAGCTTCTTGACTTGTTATCAACTTGATCTGAAAAAACTCACCTGTGTATAGCTTCATCATCTGTCATAAACCTGGTTTTATCAATATCAAGCCACAAGTTCCAATTTCTTTCTCCCATTGTACCACTTAAGAATGATTTAAACTTTTCTGTTCCTTTTCTGTTTGTTAGCTTATATGTTTTTGCTTTATGTTTCCTGAAGAAAGTATCTTCTTCTTCATAATCATCTTCACTGTCAAGAAGCGAGTCTGCATCACTTTCTTCTTCTTTTTTCTTGTCATTTTCTGATAGTTGTTCTTCTGTTACCTTAGTAACCTCTGAGTCCTCCTCTGATAATTGCACTTCTTGTAATGATATTCTGTCTAAATGCTCCAGTGAGATATGTTTTGACAGTTCACAGCCTGGAATTTGATCTAATATTTCCAAAGGCAGATCATCATCATGTACATTTAAAATTGACGACACAGTTCTCTTTAAAACAGCACCTACTATTGCAGTTCCTATATCATCAATATTTTTAAACACTATACTATCAGAACTTCCTTTCCTTGAAGAGAATTGTCCTTCATTTTGTAGCATTTCTAACTGATCAATGTTATCTTTAGAATCGACAGAGTCTGTGTCGTCACTTATGTCTAATCCAGATTCGGCATCACTATTGTCAACTTTAGGTACACAGTATACAGTAGAACTGAAAGGTTGGTTATGTTTATCCCTATGATCTTCAGTAACAGCACAAACAGAATCGGTGGGTCTCGGGGTCATAGGTTTACCATCAACAGCAAACAGTTTACTAGAATACACATCATCATAATCATCAGAATTTTGTGTATTCCTATAATTACTATACACGGAACTTTTAAAAGATGAGGCTAATCCACTTTCAGACCGTTTATAATTATCTACTGAACTATATGCACTTACTGGTCGTGCACTGACTGGACGCTTTGTCATTTCAGCACTCCTTGGTCTTAACTGTGTTGAGGAAGTAACACTGGTTACTGTTGCCATGGTAGCAGCAGTAAACCAAGCGTCAGTATCAGTAGTTGATGCCGTGCCCATACAAACATACATATCTTTCATCATCTGTTCTTTAGGATCCACTTCTACTTCCTCTTCTACAACTTTCTTTTTATGTTTAACTTTTGGTTTGAAATCTATTCTCATTAATATATATTCTCCTTGGTCTCCAGTAATTTTGGCCTGTGATACTAGATTAGCTAGACGATATTCCATGTATAGGTCACTTTCTAAAAATGCTGGCATTCTACGTTCTTTTACCCAGTGTATACCTTGTTCCTTGTTTAAAGTCTGTAATATAAAGAAGATAACATTTTAGTTTTATTTTGATACATCAAAGGTGTGATTGAAGCAAATTAGATCAATTAAGAAATGACAACTGCATTTAATTCCATATATATCACTCAATGACATCTTCATCAAGGTTCTACTTTAATTTCATACAAATCAATCAAGAAATTAGAATACCATTTTAGTACCATTTATACTTCATGTATATATACATAAAAAAAAAAAAAAACATAAATCTCTAAAAATAAAAGTCAAGATAAAAGAGATTATCCCTTCACAATTAAGCATACTCTGAATGGCTGTTTTCGGTAAAGATTGTTTGACCTTTGACCTTAAAGAATGATCTTGAAATAAGTAAGTGCACATATAATTAATTCTACATGAAACCACTGTACCAAGTTTAATAGATAGAATGCAAGCCTCTGGCTCTATAGTACATACAAGATCTTTTAAATCAGTTTATCAGTTGACCTTGTATCTTGGCCTATGACTTTGATATAAGGTAATCTCATTGCAAACAATTAAACCAAATTAGATACAAAAGTAGGCTAAATATTCCGTTTTTTTCTATAATACTTTTAGGCAACAAAACTATAGTTACCTGGCATGGTATGTCATACAAAATTATATTGTAGATATCACATATTGAACATGGCATCAGTTACATATGGTATAAAGAATGTCAGTAAATTTTATAAGGGGTAAGAGTGCCATTTTTTTAATCCCCATATAAATTTACTGACCATGTTTATACCATATTAGGTCACAGATGGGACTGTGTTAAATTTCTACTCACTGTATGTTACTAGGAAAATTCATGAGTATCTACTACTAACTCTTGTACACTCTCTGTATTAAGTATACACTGTCAGTACATGACATTGCACAACCAAACCAATTCTCTGAAATCTCTAAAAAGCAGGAGATATGTACTTACAGTCACTGTGTAATTAGTGTTGATTTCAATATGGTCAGGACCTTCAGGTTCTACTATGGGGATAAGTGGTATATCTATGAAACTGTGGTTTTTCACGACTTTGTAGATCTTTGCTTGCTTTTTCTGTGATCTTATGGCGGCTTTAATCTGTTTGCCAATTTCTTTCCTGGCTTCTGTGACAACTTCAAAACCAGTCTTTTCCTTGTTGAAACAGAGAGGTGTTGGAAAAGACTGAAAAGTAGCAAATATTTCAATGAGAATATCAATTATTTATAAACAAAAATTCTGCCATCATTAATTTGTAGTTGACTGACCTCTATGGAAAAGATCTGAATTTAATCAGTTTAAAATGATTTATCTATGTTTTTCAAAGGTTGATGACACAAACTGTCAAATATTGGTTTCTCATATTCCTTAAAGGGGCATTAGCTACGAGATATAAAAAAAAATTAAAATAAGATTTTTTTTTTGTTCAATCATTAATGAAAGTGAAATAGTGAAATAATAATTCGCTTTTAGCAGCCAGTTTGTTTCAATTTTTTCAAAATAATCTAAGAAACATCTCTGATGAATTATTCATTTGCAAGTGAATAATTCTCCCTCATTAAATCCGTATTCATGTGACCTTTTATTCAACCCCTTAGCTAAAGATGGGTTACGCATCAGCTGGGCATGTTCAGCTATTAAAAGGAAAAGAATGTCAACATTGAAAGTGAAACATGGGTAAACCATTTGGTTGACTGATCCGATCCATAAAAACTCATTCTTATACAGGTAAAAACAATGATTAATATATTTGTTTCACCTATAATATGAAATCAAACAGACCTAGAAAAATCCAATTGCATGTGTTTGCTATCTATTTATATCTATATTTATGTTTATATCGGGTTATATTACCATCGACAGTCTTCGGAGGTCACCTCGATTAGATGGTGTCTAGACTAAACTACACATGAAATGCTGATACATATTATCGAGTCCATGCATCGTAAATTGTTTTTATTTCAGAAATTTTAGAATTTGTATATATGTTTTAGTATGTTATAAATCAAATATGAGAATCTGAGTCAAATTGGTGAACATAAATTTGACAGCTAATGACCCTTTCAGCCGAGAAAAATACCATTAAGTTTTTTTAACAATTGCTTGAATAGAGATTTGGTTAAGATTTTTTCCCAGTCTAAACTCAGTTCAGAATTTGTGTTTCATGACTGAAGAGTAAAAATAAAGCATAAGCCAAACTGAGAAAAATGAAAGGTTCATTATTAAAAAGATTGGTATCTTAAGAGTTTTGAAGAAATATTTGGACCATTTCTAGTACCAGTGGCATATTGGATTATCAAATATTAACACATGACCTGTAAATATCTACACAATCCAATATAAGTACAAATCAATCATTATTTTTCTACTGACTCATGTTTTAAAGTGCTAATAAAATATTTGTGAATTTTCTTAACATCAGGATATATTTGAATTGTAAACACATCTATCACATAAATTTTGACTTTATTTGTGTTTTGCTGGGCAATTAAACTATAAACTATACAAACAGTTCAAGTAACTGCTTGACATTTCTTTTTGTAAGATTTAATAAAATATAGCTGACGAACCATTACATTTTAAATGATGGTATCTACCTTGCCATAAAATGATTATCATTACTGGTCATCATTTAACTATTATTGGGAACGTGACTGCAACAATACCCTGATCATTCAAAGGATCAATTGTCCCGCTGAAAGTGCTACACTGATTTTAATAGGTTTGAAATGTAAGACATTTAATTTAACGTAAGTGTCAATGGCAACAGGGAAAGAAAACAAAGTCAACAACCAAAGACAAACATCAAATTGTTTACAAATTCTTAACACTCTTCTGGATAAAAGTTGTCATAATTCAACCAGTTCAAGTTCCATGATCTTTAATTAGCAATTATATAGATTAAAATCCAAATAAAACAAACACTTTTCTATTACAGAAGATTTTAATCTTAAAAGAAAACTTAAATCTTATTTTGTTTTGCATTATGCAAGTTAGAGAAAGTTTTTGGAAATAATTTGATATGCATCATTACATACATTCTACTTCAATAAATCATTTCATCTTTAAATGATTTTGAGAAACAGCACAATTATTTCCAGTGACTAATCACACTGTTTTTTTCAAATTTCATTTTTCACAATATTTAAACTGATTAAAATTGAAACAACTTCTTGTATAGTTCAAAAGGCAATGTTGGTGAGATTTTCTGAAAAAAATGCAGTTTAAAAAAATTAAAGTGTTAGAATTTGACTCAAATGTTAATACATGTAAAAATGTACCAGCTTCTATCTTCCTCTACACCTTGTGTTAAATGAAAGGACTTCTCTTAAGGTTACAAGGTCGCAATTATTTGTTTACATTTTGCAAGTTTTTACCCCAAGATGGTACTCAGAATAGAATCCTATACGGCTTCTGATTGGATGATACAGGATTGGAATTACATTTAATCAGCTTATCCAATTAGGTTTAAAATTGCAGAAAATCATATTCACATTTTACAAGTATAGAAAATATCTTCCATTTCTGCACGTCGGAGCCATTAAAAATATGCCTTTTCATTAAGCGAAAAAATAGACGATCTTTTCAACTGCATTTTAAGTCAATTTGAGCCGCATGACCCTATATATTTTTTGGTTGTAATGCAACACTGGCATTTCTAGTAACAGGAACTGCTACCGTTTTCCCTAGTTTGTGTAGTCTTGAGAAAAAAATACGGAACACCAGTGGTACCCTATGGAAAATGCATTACGAATAATTGCGCTCTTGTAACCTTAACATATGTATTAAAAGGAGAAATTGCTATGGACTTCAAGCATTATGTGCATTTATCAAATATTAACTGTTCCTTTCTTGAAATCTGATACATTTTCAATTCAGAGAAATAGGGCACTTAAATTGAACTATTGATTTCAATTTAAAAAAAAACTTGATACTCTATATGTTAAGAATTACAATAATTTTCTTTAAGTCTATCAATTTTTTTCTCTTTTACAAACAACAATCTCATTTTAAATTTATTTCCTGTAACAAAATATGTCACAATGGAAGCTAATGCTCTAGTTTTTAAATATCCGACAATGAACAATAACTCACATTAAGATACAATACTTTAAATCAATATATTGTGACTATTTATTGGTTTTTCCGTATATTTTCTAATGTTTGTATTATATACATAACAGAGAATGGACAAACATATTGTTCCTTTAGTAAGCTGGGAAAGTATGACAATGTGATAAGTATAAAGGTTCATATATAAACTGAGACCACTGAATTTACACAGAAATTATTTAAAATAAACTTAAGGATTGCTTTTTGGTAGGCAGGGAATTTTGATGCAAAAGCACACTCATTTACAATTATTGTACATATCAGCTTTGGCTGACTTTGAGTGTGTACATTCATAACTTTCTTTTCTTTTTCTTCATTTTATATTCTGGATACATGTGTGTGTGTATAATCATGATTTTCTTGTATTAACTTTTGAATGTTTTTGTGTATAAGCAAGATTTTCTTGTTTCTTTCAATGTGTGTGTGTATAATCCCAAATTTCATTATGTTCTATCTTGAACTAACTTTAAGTGTGAGGTTTTCCACACCAGTGGTAAATATGTATACCTTCCAGTAATGTTTTTTTATTTTTGAAAGTTGATGTACTTACAGGTAACGCCAAGAAGGCATTGAAGTATTCCACAAATAAGTCATCTGTGATAAGGAATTCTTCCTGTAAATAGAAGAGGTAAAACATTAAACAAAAACTGGTTTGAGACACGAAGAGGTTCTCTTGGTAGTTACATAAAGAGCAAAAATCCCAAATGAACAGCAAAACAGAGTAATGATTAATATTTTGGGTATAGCAACAGAAAGTACTCTGGTACCAGCAATACTAAAAGCTAATATTTTGGAGATTGCAATACTGCAAAACAGAAAATAATTATGTAAGAACAATGCCAAACAACAACGAAACCAAACAATTTGTTGGAGTAACAATAATTCAAAGGAACTATAAATTTTCAGGTAACAACAATACAAAACAACACAAAATGTTCGGGAAACAATACACTGCAACAAAAAATGTTAAGGAAACAACAACAATTTCAAACAACACAAAATGTTCAGGTAACAACAATACACAATACAAAATGTTCAGTTAGCAACAATACACAACAAAACAAAATATTCAGGTAATAACAATACACAACAACATAAAATGTTCAGGTTACAACAATACACAACAACGCATAATGATTAGAAATCAACAATACCAGAAAAAAAGAAAAGATTCAGGTAACAAAAATACACAACAAAAAATATTAAGGTGATAACAATACACAAAACAAAATGTTCAGTTAACTACAATACAAAACAACAGAAAATGTTTAAGTAACACCAATATAGAGAAACAGAAATGTTTTAGTGACAGAAGCAGAAAACATTTTGGTAACAGAAAATAACAGAGCAACAGAAAAGATTCTGGAAACAGCAATACTGAACAATAAGAAAAGTTCTGTTGACAGCAAAACAATGCAACAGAAAATATTTTGGTTACACAAATAATGATAAATAAATACAGTTCTGAAGACAACAAAACATAGCAAAAGAACATTTTAGAAAATGTTCTGGTAGAAACAATATTGAAAAAAACAGACAAATGTTCTATTTTAAAATTGAGAAACAGAACATGTTTTGTTAACAGCAGTACTGAAATAACAAAAACATTTTATTCAACAGACTAACATGAAATGTTCTTGTTACACAAAAACTGAGCAGTAGATTAACTTATATCTGCTACATGTCCACCAGGCCTTGACCAAAAGTTCTAGTAAAAGCAATACTGAATAAAACATATGTTTTCCTTTGTTTTAATTATAGTCTTACATAATCACTTTCATTATGAAGCTAGCACATTATAGAGTTATTAGATTTTTTCAGCAGTATAAAGACTTGAACACAGAGCACTGTATAACAGAACTCTGTCCGTAGGTCATGATTCCTTACAGGCACTCCAGCTTCCTCCACCAATAAAAACTGGCAGCCATGATATAGCCAAGAGTGCTGAAGGTTGTTATATACACCAACAATCAATCCATATACCAGGAGATCCTGTTCTACAGAGAACACAATATGTGTGGTGCTTGTTTGCTTTAGTTTCCTAGCAACAAAAACTAGTTATACCCTACCAATACCCAAAGGGGTTTAACTAAATTACTGACAAACCATAAAATACAACTGATTTTATTGCATACTTCGATAATTCAAGTAATCTTGGCAGGAAATCACTAATTACTTTTATTCAATACTTTTGCATATATATTAGATCTAATACACTACAGAACTTTAACGATTAATTATCTTTTAGTTGATAACTAATTCGATATCATCAATATTGTAATCAAAACTTCATTTTATTAAATTTTCACATCCGCAATCATTAATTTTATCCACAAACAATGCTTTGAGGCAGATTTTGTATTGAAAATAATGCAATAGCCAATAATTTTACCTGAACATCCAGAAAATTTCATTCTTTCAATGCTATAAAATTCTGACATAAATATCACTACATATGAACAAAAAAACATGCCAAAGTTCATTCATGAATAAAATATTGCTTGAAAAATTTATAATTTGTTTTTCTCTTTTATAAATTTTTTTTTTGTCACATCTTTCCCCTTAACTTTAACTTACAATTTGTAACCAAACCAAATGAGGTTTATTGAACCTTCCCTACCTTTATTAACCTGATTACAAAGTGCTCAAAAATACCATTGAAAGGTAATAATTTAATTTAAGGATGTCGCTGCTCTTGTTTTTGACTTTTTGTCAGATATTCAGAATCATCTGGTTTTATTTATATAGTGCCAATAAAAATTTTGCCCACTAACCCCTACTTTTCTTTTCATAATTTAATAACATATAGTTTAGAAAGCCATTTCTTAAAATCTCATCAAATCCTTGTTATTTTTTCATAGTTTTTGAAAGAAAAAAAAGTGCCAATGTTAAATGTATGAAAAATCTAGACAAAATTATTTCTCACCAAATTTTCAATGCATTATATCTCAAAAACAAGGACTTGGATCTATAATTGTTTTTATACTTTTTTAGTTCCATTATTTTGATACTATCAATCCATAATGTCAGTCTTTTAAAAAGTTTGTTATTTTAAAACAGAGTAGAGAACTTCCTTAAGAAGGAGATTGTTCTCTTAACTATTTGCCTTAAAGTTAAGACTGAATCTGTTCTGTGTTCTGTAATTGATAAAAAATCCCAATAGAAAATCTGACAATTACAGAAACTTTAATTTGTTCACTCTTATAGAAAGGGGGGCAATTTCAAACTTCAGAATGTAGCTATTTATGTTAAAGTCTCCTATATTCCCTAAATTATTCAGTTGGATAAGTTAGAAGTAACATATTCCAGTATTTCAGAACATGGCAATCTAGTTGACATATGATAAAGACACATGTATATTGTTGATGTATTTTCTGGTTTCATTGTGTTGTTGGATTACTGACCTGTTGATGTGTACCTAACACCTCCTTGTTTATGTAGTGCTTATAGACTACTTGGTGGTGTGAACTTTGCAATGAAATTGTCAGTTAATTTCATAGTTGTATAGATGTAAATAGTAGAAAAAAGTGATCTTTATAATCTGCTAATAAAACAGCAGGTTAATAATTTAGTGCATCATTGTAGTCAATATTTTTCAGAAGCAAAAGAACTCTACTTCTGTATTGAACACTTCTTTGGTGGGGTTTGTGTTGGTCAGTCTTTAGTTTTTTATGTAGTGTTTGTAGACTGTGGACAGTGGTTTATCTTTAGTTTTGTATGTAGTGTTTGTAGACTGTGGTCAGTGGTTTATCTTTAGTTTTGTATGTAGTGTTTGTAGACTGTGGACAGTGGTTTATCTTTAGTTTTGTATGTAGTGTTTGTAGACTGTGGACAGTGGTTTATCTTTAGTTTTGTATGTAATGTTTGTAGACTGTGGACAGTGGTTTATCTTTAGTTTGGTAGGTAGTGTTTGTAGACTGTGGACAGTGGTTTATTGTTACTTTTGTATGTAGTGTTTGTAGACTGTGGTCAGTGTTTTATCTTTAGTTTTGTATGTAGTGTTTGTAGACTGTGGACAGTGGTTTATCTTTAGTTTTGTAGGTAGTGTTTGTAGACTGTGGACAGTGTTTTATCTTTAGTTTTGTATGTAGTGTTTGTAGACTGTGGACAGTGGTTTATCTTTAGTTTTGTAGGTAGTGTTTGTAGACTGTGGACAGTGGTTTATTGTTACTTTTGTATGTAGTGTTTGTAGACTGTGGTCAGTGGTTTATCTTTAGTTTTGTATGTAATGTTTGTAGACTGTGGACAGTGGTTTATCTTTAGTTTGGTAGGTAGTGTTTGTAGACTGTGGACAGTGGTTTATCTTTAGTTTTGTATGTAATGTTTGTAGACTGTGGACAGTGGTTTATCTTTAGTTTTGTAAGAAGTGTTTGTAGACTGTGGACAGTGGTTTATCTTTAGTTTTGTATGTGGTGTTTGTAGACTGTGGACAGTGGTTTATCTTTAGTTTTGTATGTAGTGTTTGTAGACTGTGGACAGTGGTTTATCTTTAGTTTTGTATGTAATGTTTGTAGACTGTGGACAGTGGTTTATCTTTAGTTTTGTATGTAGTGTTTGTAGACTGTGGACAGTGGTTTATCTTTAGTTTTGTATGTAATGTTTGTAGACTGTGGACAGTGGTTTATCTTTAGTTTTGTATGTAGTGTTTGTAGACTGTGGACAGTGGTTTATCTTTAGTTTTGTATGTAATGTTTGTAGACTGTGGACAGTGGTTTATCTTTAGTTTTGTATGTAATGTTTGTAGACTGTGGACAGTGGTTTATCTTTAGTTTTGTATGTAGTGTTTGTAGACTGTGGACAGTGGTTTATCTTTAGTTTTGTATGTAGTGTTTGTAGACTGTGGACAGTGGTTTATCTTTAGTTTTGTATGTAATGTTTGTAGACTGTGGACAGTGGTTTATCTTTAGTTTTGTATGTAGTGTTTGTAGACTGTGGACAGTGGTTTATCTTTAGTTTTGTATGTAATGTTTGTAGACTGTGGACAGTGGTTTATCTTTAGTTTTGTATGTAGTGTTTGTAGACTGTGGACAGTGGTTTATCTTTAGTTTTGTATGTAATGTTTGTAGACTGTGGACAGTGGTTTATCTTTAGTTTTGTATGTAATGTTTGTAGACTGTGGACAGTGGTTTATCTTTAGTTTTGTATGTAGTGTTTGTAGACTGTGGACAGTGGTTTATCTTTAGTTTTGTATGTAGTGTTTGTAGACTGTGGACAGTGGTTTATCTTTAGTTTTGTATGTAGTGTTTGTAGACTGTGGACAGTGGTTTATATTTAGTTTTGTATGTAATGTTTGTAGACTGTGGACAGTGGTTTATCTTTAGTTTTGTATGAAGTGTTTGTAGACTGTGGACAGTGGTTTATCTTTAGTTTTTGTATGTAGTGTTTGTAGACTGTGGACAGTGGTTTATCTTTAGTTTTGTATGTGGTGTTTGTAGACTGTGGACAGTGGTTTATCTTTAGTTTTGTATGTAATGTTTGTAGACTGTGGACAGTGGTTTATCTTTAGTTTTGTATGTAATGTTTGTAGACTGTGGACAGTGTTTTATCTTTAGTTTTGTATGTAGTGTTTGTAGACTGTGGTCAGTGGTTTATCTTTAGTTTTGTATGTAATGTTTGTAGACTGTGGACAGTGGTTTATCTTTAGTTTTGTATGTAGTGTTTGTAGACTGTGGACAGTGGTTTATCTTTAGTTTTGTATGTGGTGTTTGTAGACTGTGGACAGTGGTTTATCTTTAGTTTTGTATGTAATGTTTGTAGACTGTGGACAGTGGTTTATCTTTAGTTTTGTAGGTAGTGTTTTTAGACTGTGGACAGTGGTTTATCTTTAGTTTTGTATGTAGTGTTTGTAGACTACAATTGTTTGTCTTCCTTTTTTCAAGATTTTTTTCTGTCATGACACTTGTGAGTTTTGATTCTCCCTTTGGTATCTCCCCCTTTTCTCCAGATTTTTTTTTCTGTCATGACACTTGTGAGTTTTGATTCTCCCTTTGGTATCTCCCCCTTTTTCCAGATTTTTTTCTGTCATGACACTTGTGAGTTTTGATTCTCCCTTTGGTATCTCCCCCTTTTCTCCAGATTTTTTCCTGTCATGACACTTGTGAGTTTTGATTCTCCCTTTGGTATCTTCCCCTTTTTCCAGATTTTTGATTCTCCCTTTGGTATCTCCCCCTTTTTTCCACATTTTTTTCTGTCATGACACTTGTGAATTTTGATTCTCCTTTTGGTATCTTCCCCTTTTTTTCCAGAAAAGTTTCAAACAGTTTATACAGTTCAGGATTAAATACAACTAAATCAGAATATCTTAATCTTGAATTTCATTTTAATTTCACATTGAATTACAGTTGTCAAATCATAAATAACTTAAACAACAAAGGTTTTATCTAATATTGATAAAGTAAGTAGATGCATATTTAAGTTGAGTGCATTTTTGGAACTTCTACAGACATTGCTAGGAGAAAGTCAACGACGTTAACATTTTAAAAGCTTTTATTGTTCAGTTTTAAGCTCAAATGAGGAAGCTTATTCGCCTAGCTTGTAAAGTATGCATCTTGTAGTTGTCCTACCAAAAATAAACTTAAATAACGATTCAGTGAGCAATGAATATCAACCATAATGTGAATATGCTTTATTCAATCAAGTATATAAAACATATTATATGTAAAATCTTGATAAAGAAGAATTGAATATAAAAATTATTCTCACAGAATGCACAGAAAAAAAACATCATACATTAAGTTTGCCTAGAAAAGGGTTCTTGAGAATTACACCTGAATAATCTGCTGCATCAGCATCTTTTATTATTTGCTAACTTTGATGTGATTAAATAAATAATTATTTACATTATTATTTAGAGTACATGTATTCTCATTTATATACTTGTGGCATTTATATTTTTACCTGGTTGAAAGTTCAACTCTAATTACCTTTGTAAATAATAAAACTTACCAAAGTTTTCCACCAATTTTTTATAATTCCTGAATCTTTGTGAATATTCATTTTCACATGTAATAATCCATATGTTGATACAATTATTCCAAATTTAACATGCTATCACATTTTGCCTCAAAATAGAAGAAATTTAACGCCATAAAAGTAGGAATTTACCACCTCTTTGGTTGCTAGTGCTTAAAGCCAATATAAATCCATTTACAAACATCAAGAAAAAGTTAAAGAGAGTCCACAGGTAAATCCAGGTGAAGTAATCTACATTTAAATGTCCAATAGTCAAAGAAATTAGTATTTTTTTTCGATCATCTGTCATTTACCAAAATCATGATGTAAATGGTTATAGAAAAATTATGTTCTATTCCAATGATTTAATTTTATTTTTAAAAGATATATTAACATTGTATGGGTTTTGTAATATTATCCTCAAATAAATGCACTTAAGGTTAGTGTATCTAAATTTCTTTCCATAATGACATTTGAAGGCTTAATTAAACAAAATTTCCATATTGAAAATAATTTACTGTGAATAAAAATAACATTTTATATTTTTTTTGCATCTCATTCAAAATTGATTACACTTTATATCCTGTTAGACTCCTAAGAAATATTTCATATTACTCCTGCTTCCAATAGTATGTTTGTTACCAGTAAGAAACTACATGATAGTAGCTCACACAAAAGACTATGTTGTAACACTCAATGAGAGGGACAGTATTAATTCACTTCTACAAAAATCAAATGCTTATGTATCTTTAAACAAATATTTCATTTTGTTTACTTGGTCACAATTTTAAAGGCCACCAACTAACAAAATTTTAATAAATATATTACAAAAGTCATTTTATTATTCATATTATAATTCTCTAAATAGCTTACTCAGAAAAGAATGTTTATTATTTAACTTGTATAGAAAATCCTGTAATCCTATAACAAAGGGGAGATTACTCTGAAATTTAATTCTTACAATTTCCTGTAAATATGTTGAATGATTGTTGTTTATTTGATGTCCAGTTCTTATTGATATAACAAGGACTTTGTAAGTCCAAATACATTGCTTCTTTTAATACCTTCTATCATTGCCAAAATACCGTATAGTGGGTTATTTTCGTGGGTGTAAAATTTCGCAATTTTCATTGAATAAGGTATACAAAATATTTTGGTGGTTAGAATTTTGGCGGATTCAAAACTTTTATACAATACCATTGCATGTGCACTTTTAAATTGGCAGAATTTATTTTGGCGGTTTTGTTCTATCCGCAAAAATTTACACCCCGCGAAAATAATCTGCTATATGGTATTGGATGATTGGAACATTTTACCTAGTCTTACATGCAATTCGATGATTTACAAGGAATGTCTTAATCTAAGTTTAGGTGGATAGGGAATGTCTTAATCTAGGTTTAGCTGGGTAGGGAATGTCTTAATCTAGATATGAGGTGTGAACTATCTGAATCCCTTACATGAAAAATTCAATGATTTACTAGGGAATATCTTAATCTTGGTATAAGATGTGAACTATCTGAATCCTTTACATGCAAAATTCAATGATTAACTAGGGAATGTCTTAATCTTGGTATAAGGTGTGAAGTATCTGAATCCCTTACATGCAAAAATCAATGATTTACTAGGGAATATCTTAATCTTGCTATAAGGTGTGAACTATCTGAATCCCTTACATGCAAAATTCAATGATTAACTAGGTGGAATGTCTTAATCTTGGTATGAGGTGTGAACTATCTGAATCCTTTACATGCAAAGTTCAATGATTAACTAGGGAATGTCTTATTCTTGGTGTAAGGTGTGAACTATCTGAATCCCTTACATGCAAAATTCAATAATTTACCAGGGAATATCTTAATCTTGGTATAAGGTGTGAACTATCTGAATCCCTTACATGCAAAAATCAATGATTTACTAGGGAATATCTTAATCTTGCTATAAGGTGTGAACTATCTGAATCCCTTACATGCAAAATTCAACAATTTACCAGGGAATATCTTAATCTTGGTATAAGGTGTGAACTATCTGAATCCCTTACATGCAAAAATCAATGATTTACTAGGGAATATCTTAATCTTGGTATAAGGTGTGAACTATCTGAATCCCTTACATGCAAATTTCAATGATTAACTAGGGAATGTCTTAATCTTGGTATAAGGTGTGAACTATCTGAATCCCTTACATGCAAATTTCAATGATTAACTAGGGAATGTCTTAATCTTGGTATAAGGTGTGAACTATCTGAATCCCTTACATGCAAAATTCAATGATTAACTAGGGAATGTCTTAATCTTGGTGTGGTGTGAACTATCTGAATCCTTTACATGCTAAATTCAATGATTTTCTTGGAAAGGTCTGAATCTTGGTATAAGGTGGGACTATATGAGACCTTCCAGGATTTAAGTAATATGTAAAACATTAACAAAATCAAAGTTGCTTTTCTATATTATCTAGTTCCTGGTATCTAATCTAGATTTGGCACACACAAATTTTTGGTTTTCAATGCTTTTCAACTTCATAATTGATATCGCATTTTAGATTAAACCACCACTGATGTGTTTCTACTCTGCAAATGTAGATAAAATATGCTTGGTCAATACCACTGCTGATGGATGTTTGCTCCAACTTCTCATGAGCCAAGAAGTCAAAACTCTGGTGTATTTATTTTCTTTATATTTATTGTTTATCACTTTAAATCAAAAGTTAACTTCAATTCAAATGTCAAGAAAAATTCAAAAGCTGGCCAAAAACCATAGTGATAAAATTTGTAATCCCCATCTTCTAAAATAACATCAACCACAATTTTTCAAAATATTTCAAGAAAGATTGACACAGAATATTTCGCAAGAAAAGTTTCTTTACGACAACAACTCTTATCAGTGGACTTATTTTTCACATTCACTGGATTTTCTTTTTTTACATTTGGTGGTTATGCAAACTTGCTGTAATATTTGGCCCACTATTTTAAGTAAAAACTCCCAGGATGTAATATTTGGCCCACTATTTTAAGTAAAAACTCCCAGGATGTAATATTTGGCCCACTATTTTAAGTAAAAACTCCCAGGATGTAATATTTGGCCCACTATTTTAAGTAAAAACTCCCAGGATGTAATATTTGGCCCACTATTTTAAGTAAAAACTCCCAGGATGTAATCTTTATAATACCATAGAGTGGAAACATAGCTTGAAATGGCAACAATTACACATGATATACTACAAACTTGCTGTAATATTTGGCCCACTATTTTAAGTAAAAACTCCCAGGATGTAATCTTTATAATACCATAGAGTGGAAACATAGCTTGAAATGGCAACAATTACACATGATATACTACAAACTTGCTGTAATATTTGGCCCACTATTTTAAGTAAAACTCCCAGGATGTAATATTTGGCCCACTATTTTAAGTAAAACTCCCAGGATGTAATATTTGGCCCACTATTTTAAGTAAAACTCCCAGGATGTAATATTTGGCCCACTATTTTAAGTAAAACTCCCAGGATGTAATCTTTATAATACCATAGAGTGGAAACATAGCTTGAAATGGCAACAATTACACATGATATACTACAAACTTGCTGTAATATTTGGCCCACTATTTTAAGTAAAACTCCCAGGATGTAATCTTTATAATACCATAGAGTGGAAACATAGCTTGAAATGGCAACAATTACACATGATATACTACAAACTTGCTGTAATATTTGGCCCACTATTTTAAGTAAAACTCCCAGGATGTAATATTTGGCCCACTATTTTAAGTAAAACTCCCAGGATGTAATATTTGGCCCACTATTTTAAGTAAAACTCCAAGGATGTAATATTTGGCCCACTATTTTAAGTAAAACTCCCAGGATGTAATCTTTATAATACCATAGAGTGGAAACATAGCTTGAAATGGCAACAATTACACATGATATACTACAAACTTGCTGTAATATTTGGCCCACTATTTTAAGTAAAACTCCCAGGATGTAATATTTGGCCCACTATTTTAAGTAAAACTCCCAGGATGTAATATTTGGCCCACTATTTTAAGTAAAACTCCCAGGATGTAATCTTTATAATACCATAGAGTGGAAACATAGCTTGAAATGGCAACATTACACATGATATACTACAAACTTGCTGTAATATTTGGCCCACTATTTTAAGTAAAACTCCCAGGATGTAATCTTTATAATACCATAGAGTGGAAACATAGCTTGAAATGGCAACAATTACACATGATATACTACAAACTTGCTGTAATATTTGGCCCACTATTTTAAGTAAAACTCCCAGGATGTAATATTTGGCCCACTATTTTAAGTAAAAACTCCCAGGATGTAATATTTGGCCAACTATTTTAAGTAAAAACTCCCAGGATGTAATATTTGGCCCACTATTTTAAGTAAAAACTCCCAGGATGTAATCTTTATAATACCATAGAGTGGAAACATAGCTTGAAATGGCAACAATTACACATGATATACTACAAACTTGCTGTAATATTTGGCCCACTATTTTAAGTAAAAACTCCCAGGATGTAATCTTTATAATACCATAGAGTGGAAACATAGCTTGAAATGGCAACAATTACACATGATATACTACAAACTTGCTGTAATATTTGGCCCACTATTTTAAGTAAAAACTCCCAGGATGTAATCTTTATAATACCATAGAGTGGAAACATAGCTTGAAATGGCAACAATTACACATGATATACTACAAACTTTCTACTATAACTAATTAATTGTTACATTTCCTATCAATGAAGGATCAAAATAGTGAACTGATCAATAACATCTACCACTACCTTTAAATCAAATTACCTATACAAAAATCTTTTAGGTCCCTACATTTAATTCTTTAACTTTAGAATTAAAGTTTAAGTGAAAGATAAGTGTAGTCTGTGTCTAATATTCCTTTACACACCTCCTACATATTCATTTAAATGGCTCTGCACTCAATAGGTATATACAAAGGCAAATTTACTTAACTTTCTATTAAAGGGTAGCAACAAAGTTACACAATCATATAAACTCTAAAGTGCAGGAGCTGGGTGGCATTAAACACTCAACTGATTAACCAAGTGGATGGATTTGACTAGAAAAAGTATGAAGCTGTGATAATGTTGTTAAAGATTGAAGAACCTTTAGGAAATTGCCATAAAAAGTGTTGAATAAATTTAAGGAATAGACACTTGACAAATCAGCTAAATATTAGCAGAGGTATATAAATAAAACTTACACAAATATATTTCTTTTGAACAAACCTAAAATTATCTAAATGGCTTGATAATGCTGTATCTTTGAGTCAGAATATTATGTATTAATAATATTGAGAATGGAAACAGGGAATGTGTCAAAGAGACAACAACCTGAGTGACCAAAATAACTACTAACACCATACAATTTGCAGTAGCATAGAACTCTAGCATTTAATAAAAACTTGAAACAAGTATAACATTACTCAACCAAATTATTAACCAATATGCAGTTTTATTCGGCGCGGGACGTTTGCGTTTTTTGATAGGACATTTGCGCTTCAATTTATAGGACATTTGCGCTTTTTAAAAAAGGACATTTGGGCTTTTCATATAGGACTATTGCGCTTTTACAATATTTGCTTCTTATGACTTGCCTCCTCTTTAATCCAGGCTTAGGACTGGCAGGTTTAACCTGCAGAGTAAAGTCATAATTTTCTTTATGGTTAAAAGTTTAATAGTCATTTCATAGCACACTGATATAGATATATACAGCTAAAAGTAAACATTCTAAGAACATAAAGACACTTAAAGTCATCACAGGTCAGTTTTCGCTTGATATCTGAAGCCCAAGCCTGCCAAGGAATGAACAAATTTAGCTCTTGTAATCTGTCCTGACTGGTATTTCGCCCACATTTCAAATAAATATTCAATAGTTTTCTTTCTTAATTCTTGACTAAGGTATCTGTTCATCAATATAATGAATTTTAATGTAATTAACCGACTGTTGTTCATTGATAAAAATCCATCGTGACATATCATTTTTTTTTTCCTTTACTAGTCTCTATAACTTTAAACTCTATGTTTAAGACTGTGTTAATGGGAACTAACTAATGACAAATATCAGTTGAATTTATTTATGTAATGATAACAGCTCATTAAAATTATATGTATTTGACGAAAGGTAAAAAGCGCAAATGTCCGGTCAATTTGATACAGGTGTATCAAAATTTAAAGCGCAAATGTCTATAGTGTTTGGAGCGCACATGTCCTATCGTGTTACAGGTAAAAAAGCGCTAATGTCCTGTGCCTGTTTTATTGCAGTGGGGTAATCAGATTAAATAATAAATATTATTCATAACTGTTCGATGTTTGGTTAGATTATACTTTCATTAAATTCTACAGATTATTTACATAGTGTTCTCCATTTCAGACACTATTCCATAATGTTATCAGATCTTTCAACCTCTTTCTCAATTTTCAAAAAGCAACATGCACAAAATGAATTTCATAATAATACGATCTCTTATTTTTACAGTGTCACCTTTCCAAAAAAAAATATACATAAAAACTGACATTTGTTCACCAAAAAATCATGTCAGTTAGAGAGAAGATTTATGTGAACATTCCCCTCCCCTAAGTGGTTAAGACCAAATCCTTTAATATTACCGGTTCCCTTCGCACTGTTTCAACAATTTTAAAGCCTGTGGTGTCCTCTGCCATATTAATCCATCAGTATTCATGCATCATACAAATCCAAATTGTGTGTAAATCAAAATCAAATTGTCCAGCACTAAAAGTCTATTCCTCATTTGACTTTTGTAAGTTTATTATTTCAATACTTATGGAAATAAACTTTCAGTACACCAGATATAAAGTTCTCTAGCTATTTCCTATCATAAATGAATTTGTCACCTTACAGTAAGGACTTAACAAATAATTAATGTTCCGTGTAATTGAACTTACCAAGAACAATGCAAATTTATCTATTTCACGAACCATATCACTTATCTGTTCTTACCCATTTTAGTCTTTAGTTAAAAAACATTTAATATATGAACTATTAATTAACATTCAATAAAATAAGAATAATATAAGTGATAAGGTAAAGTAATTAACAATCCATTTGCACTAACGTTTAATTAACTGATACTATATCAAGATATAGATTTGGAATTTAAATGCTGTTGAAAAAATAGGGTTGTCAGAGCTGTTGTTTAGTGCAGGTTTACTGTATTCAATTTTATGATAAAAAGCTTTCAAAACAAATCTTATATGCAACTTATAGTACAAGGGAGATAACCTAATTAGATATTGTGCTTTATGAACAGTATTGAGAGATAAAATAGAGTTGCTTTCCCTTACACAAAAAAAAAAAAAAGATAACTGCTGCAACTTTAACAAGATTTATGAATCTTCTACTTCTAGTAAGGTTTTTAAATTATCTTCCTTAACAACACATAATACAACACCTTTCATATGTTATAAAACAGACATCTGAATATTATTTATTACATTTATTTTATGGAAAGCTAAACATGGCAATATTTTCTCTACAGGTCTAGACAGTTATAGACTGCATGATTTAAATATTCATTGAATTAAAGTTACTTGAAATTCTGAATCATGTTTGCTATTTTGGATCACTGCTTCAAAATATAAAATTAATTTAATGGCTAACTAGAAAATTAACCAAAAGAAAACCGTTACATTTAATGAGTAACCATAGCAGCAAACCAGGACAAAATAAGTATATTTTTTTGTACAATTTCTTTCTTTTTTTTTTAATCAACTTTTTTACAACATTTTGGATTTAAAGAATTATGTTAATAGCTATAAAGCAGTTTTTCCCCAAATTTTCTGTTGTTATTAAGCAGCTGTCAATGTTTCCCCCAATGAGATATGGATGTAAAACAGCATAAAACCAGCATTTTCCTTTATTTTCATGCAATATGTGCATATTATGATGTTATAATAATGTCACAACCTTCAGCTTGTTATTCTTGTCTAATTAATGTTTATTTCCTGATTTTAAGCATTTCCTGTTTTATGAGCAAATCTGAAGAAGATTCAATTTTTTTCCCTGTCAAATATGGGCATTAATGCCACTTCTCCTTTTCACCAAAAGACCAATATTTTACATTATTCTGGTGGTATTAACGATTTAAGCAGATTTAACAAACCTTTTCATCATTATGATACAGAATATTTGTAAAGTTAGCATTTCAGAGATCACTTTGAATCCAATTAGTAAAAAAAAATCTGTTTGTTATATAAGGAGCACTTTCTAAGGTATCTAATGTAGTTGAAGAAACATTTCAGCTTATTCTAAGGAGCACTTCATAAGGTATCCAATTTACTTGAAGAAACATTTCAGCTTGTTCTAAGGACCACTTCATAGGGTATCCAATTTACTTGAAGAAAGACTTCTGTTTGTTCTAAGGAGTACTTGATAGGGAATCCAATTTAGTTGAGGAAACATTTCAGTTTGGTCTAAGGAACACTTGATTAAGTATCCAATTTAGCTGTTGAAACTGTCTTAGGTTTCAAAGGAGTAGAGCCAGTAACCCCAATAAAGGGCCCTGTAGAGGTGTTATTTTCTTAATTCAATTGTTTGAGTAAATCTTATGTGTATGCATTTCTAAGTGTATTATTTTTGAAAGTATAATAGTCATAGTTGTATATCTGCTTCATATTCATAAATACATGTATATTAGCCTAAAATAAGAATCTATTTCATTTAAGTTCATTTTTCAACCAATGGGTCATCTTTTTCTACCTTTTTCATGATTTTAGGTGCTGCACTGCAACTTGCACATTGAAATTTTGGTTGAAAAGTAAAGAATATGGTATACAGAAAATATATTTGGAAAAATAATTGTGGTATTATGCTAACTTATGCAAAAAGAATTCGTAAGGGTTCTGCGGAACCCAGTGTCTCGCCTACTTTTGCTGTTAATCGCAAGCTCAACAAAAATGAGATGAGGAAAAAATTTTTTTTTAAATATTCCTCTTGATACAATTTTTTTATTGCAAGAAGCTTCTGCCCAAGTTTGGTAAATATCCAGGATAGTTTATGAATCTAATAAATGTTTTCAAAAATTTAACTGCAGACTGTTATGTAATGTTAACTGGAAGAAAAACTAAGTCCATTTATAAGTAAAATATGGATAATTTTAATAAAAATTTCCTTTTTGATCATAAACAAACTTCTGTCCATGTTTGGTACAAATCCAGGATAGTTTAAGAAAGTTATTAAAATTTTAAAAACTTTAACCACAGAGTGAATGTTATGTTTCCTGGCAGAAAAACTAAGTCCATTTATAAGTAAAATACAGAAAACAGAATTTTTTTTTAAATTTACTTCTGGATACTATCTTATGATCATAAACAAGCTTCTGTCCAAGTTTGGTAGAAATCCAGGATAGTTTGAGAAAGTTATTAAAATTTCAAAAACTTTAAACACAGAGTGAATATTTGTGGACGCCGCCGCCGACAACAACAACAGAATGTAGGATCGCTATGTCTCGCTTTTTCAACAAAAGTCGAAGGCTCGATAAAAATGAGGTTTTAACGAAGTTCACCTAAATTTATGACGTCACAAATACATCCTGAATGACGCCATTGGGGACAATCTTTTTCAAACTGAAACAATTAGACATTTCTAACGTATGTTTTCATTAAATTTTCATAATATTATCCCAGTTAAAAATTTCAGATTTTAGGGCCAAAATTATGAGTGAGGAAACCGTCTCCTTCCATTTGAATTCCTTAATTACTGTATGTTTTTCATAATTTTTTCTGTAGATATAGATATTGTCAGAAAGACAAATCTATGAATACTTTACAAATCTACACCAAGAAATTTGATATACAGTGCATACAATAATTTTTCATCCAAATGCTCTCAATTGATTTTAATCCATCTAAAGAAAAGTCACATCTGATTAACCAACAAATGAAAAACCCTATCGCTAATGCCTTCAAAATAAAAAAAAAACAATGGAAAACAAACATCAGATATCACTCATCTGTATACTAACAAGTGATTGAAATAAAAAAAAAATTACATTATATGAGTTCCTAATTTTAGTGTAGTGTGTTTGTCTTTTTTTATTTGTGTTGTCTGAATTTATATGACATCAGGTTTATGATTTCCCCCTTGATATCTTTTTACTTTTTCCTAATAATTATATGGAGGATCTGTTGATCACCTATTGCATTACAATCCCCCTCCTTGCAGTAATAACCATACTATACTCTCTTATTTCTGGTGGCAATACAAATTTCCTGCACTCCATTACAATCCTCCTCCTTGCAGTAATAACCATACCTTCTTATTTCTGGTGGCAATACAAATTTCCTGCACTCCATTACAATCCCCCTTCCTTGCAGTAATAACCATACCTTCTTATTTCTGGTGGCAATACAAGTTTCCTGCACTCCATTACAATCCCCCCTCCTTGCAGTAATAACCATACCTTCTTATTTCTGGTGGCAATACAAGTTTCCTGCACTCCATTACAATCCCCCCTCTTTGCAGTAATAACCATACTATACCCTCTTATTTCTGGTGGCAATACAAATTTCCTGCACTCCATTACAATCCTCCCTCCTTGCAGTAATAACCATACCCTCTTATTTCTGGTGGCAATACAAATTTCCTGCACTCCATTACAATCACCCCTCCTTGCAGTAATAACCATACCCTCTTATTTCTGGTGGCAATACAAATTTCCTGCACTCCATTACAATCCCCCCTCCTTGCAGTAATAACCATACCTTCTTATTTCTGGTGGCAATACAAGTTTCCTGCACTCCATTACAATCCCCCCTCTTTGCAGTAATAACCATACTATACCCTCTTATTTCTGGTGGCAATACAAGTTTCCTGCACTCCATTACAATCCCCCCTCCTTGCAGTAATAACCATACCTTCTTATTTCTGGTGGCAATACAAATTTCCTGCACTCCATTACAATCCCCCCTCCTTGCAGTAATAACCATACCTTCTTATTTCTGGTGGCAATACAAGTTTCCTGCACTCCATTACAATCCCCCCTCTTTGCAGTAATAACCATACTATACCCTCTTATTTCTGGTGGCAATACAAATTTCCTGCACTCCATTACAATCCCCCCTCTTTGCAGTAATAACCATACCTTCTTATTTCTGGTGGCAATACAAGTTTCCTGCACTCCATTACAATCCTCCCTCCTTGCAGTAATAACCATACCTTCTTATTTCTGGTGGCAATACAAGTTTCCTGCACTCCATTACAATCCCCCCTCTTTGCAGTAATAACCATACTTTACCCTCTTATTTCTGGTGGCAATACAAATTTCCTGCACTTCATTACAATCTCACACAACTTACTTATAAAATTGTTTTCATCAAGAATGTGTGAAGTTGCCACTGGACATTAAGCAAACAACAGTTAATCTCTCTCAAACAAATCCAATAAAAAACATCTTTAGACTATAAAAATTCCAGATAAAGTCATATACTTTAAAATATTAAGTTTGATGACAATTTGAAACTAGAGGCTCCAAAGATGTTTGTGGATCTACAACAACAGCCACCTTCCAACATTGAAGACTAAAATATAATTCACGACTGAAATCTCAATTTTGCTTTTTACAATTTCTCTTCTATAGTTTTAGCTCAAAACACAAACAAGGGTAAAAATCAACATTCAAGGGCAAAAACCACTATGAATAATCAATTGACAATTCAGGCTATGTTGACTGTTTTGTAGATCTTGTCTTGCCCATCATATTTAATGTTAGTTTTTCTTTTTCAATTTTAGTTTCATCAAAAATTTATAAAATTAGTAAAAATCATCTTGCAAGGGTAACAACTCCTATAAGGAGTTGACTGACAATTTGCGTATGTTTTTTTTGTTTGTTTTATTGGCTAGTGTTTCCGTATGTATTAAAGTTTTTAAGATGAAAGGCAAAACACAAAAAAAAATGTTAAAATTATCATTTAAGGGCTATTACACCTAAAAGGAATCTTCTGACAATTTTGGTTGAAATAGACAGTATGTAGATATTGACATTAACTGTAACACCACTATCCCAGGTTAGAGGGAGGGTTGAGGGCTCACAAACATGTTTAACCCGCCACATTCTTCATGTATCTGTACCAAGTCAGGAGCCTGTATTCAATGGTTGATGTTGGTTCATGTCTGTCATGTTTGTTTTTCGTAAATTGTCGACTGACAATTTGTGTATGTTTTTTTTGTTTGTTTTATTCGCTAGTGTTTCCCTATGTATTAAAGTTTTTAAGATAAAAGGCAAAACACAAAAAAAATGTTAAAAATTATCATTTAAAGGCTATATCACCTAAAAGGAGTCTTCTGACAATTTTGGTTGAAATAGACAGTATGTAGATCTTGACATTAACTGTAACACCACTGTCCCAGGTTAGAGGGAGGGTTGAGCGCTCAAAAACATGTTTAACCCGCCAAATTCTTTATGTATCTGTCTCAAGTCAGGAGCCTGTATTCAATGGTTGTCGTTGGTTCATGTCTGTCATATTTGTTTTTCGTAAATTGAATTGTTATAAATCAGGCTGTTAGTTTTCTCAATTGAATTGTTTCATATTTTTCATGTAGTATCCTTTTGTAGCTGACTATATGGTATGGGTTTTTTCTCATTGTTGAAGGCCGTACCGTTGCCTATAATTTTGCCTACATCCACTTTATTTGAACTTTGAAGGATAGTTGTCTCATTGGCAATCATACCACATCTCCTTATTTTTATATTCTATACATTTTTGTCCTGTCAGATTTCTCTATCTATAACAGCATTCAAAATAATATTCAATAATTGCAATTTACCCCTTTGTTCTATTTTAAGCCTTTGCAGCCATGTTGGTTGACCAGAGGGATCATTGGACATAGTTTTAAAAAGGGTACCCCAAGGATGATTTAGGCCAAGTTTGGTTTAATTTGGCCTAGTAGTTTCAGAGGAGAATATTTTTTTTATAAAAGTTGACAGACGACAAACACTGGTAAAACAGTTTGATTGTGATGTCTCTGCTTATTCTGTAGTGACTTTTAAGATATGAATAAAAGGATATGTGGGGTATATGTAATTGAAACAGCAACCCAACAACAAAAAGTAACCAAAAGATATACAATGTTTCCAAATTGAAATTCAATGGTTACATGTAATGCTGTCCCTTTAACCCATTACAATGGTTACATGTAATGCTGTCCCTTTAACCCATTACAATCAACTGATTTTGGCAAAAATATTTACCAAGTTCAAAAACAAATTTCCAATAAATAGAATACCTTATAATGTTATAATTCAAAGATAAATACATTTACTGTCAAAGAAAATGGGAGTTCATTATAAATTGATGTAGACTTCAAAAATACAATTCAAATTTTATATGAAGACTAAATAAACAAAAATAGCATAGGAGATATGTGTGTATCACTAAAGGTTACAATCAACCATTAATATTATGGGCACAGCCATTTTATGAAGATATAACATGGTATTCAGAATTAAGAGTATAATCCTGATTGGTCAATGTGTGCAGCTGGTATTTTTTATTACCAGTGCACTCTGCATTATTCCAAAGGCAAAATGATATAATTTCCTTAGCCCCTAGCTAAAGGAACTGACAGTTCTTTTCTAAGTTGTGATGAGACTCACATCTTAAACAACCTAAAGTGCAGAATTCATAGGCAAGGGAGATAAGTACAAATTGCCTGAAAAAAAGCAACAGGCAACTATATTTTTTGGACTGAAAAATACTGTCCAAATATCTTTCCATTAATTCTAGCAAGGTTTCTATCAAAAAATCAACTTTCTTATGTCTATATCTCGAAAAAGGCTACTATTGTCGCCTATAGATGAGGAAATTAATTGTTTTTAACAATCTATAACCTGGATTATAATGAAAGAGAAGTTATTTGTGAGAAATCTATAGTGCATTCTGAGAGTCCTTCTGATTTTTCATAATGACTTCTATGTAGTGTTCTCCCAACATAACACTCTGATTCAGTCAGAAACATTGTGTAAGTCATTCAAGTCATCAGATCCATAAACTTTTATTTGGTTATTTAAATCTCAAATAAAATATATTAGCCAATTACATTCTTTGTTCACTGTATTAAAATACAATGTGAATAAAACAATTAATGGATCTAAATGGCAATATTATTTGTAAATATGGTTATGTGAATGTTTACACTTTGATGGCCGATACTTAGATATTGACTGTTATAATTAAATATTTACCAATTAGTCTTTCAAACTTTGTTCTTTTTATTTACTTTTTCTAATAATGAGAAGGTTCCATCTCAATATTTTCTTTTTCTTGTCAATATAGTAATCCCACCTTTTTACAAAATCTGACATCAATAAATTTAAAACCTTTTAGATCTGTGCTGAAGGGGAAATTAACTTTACGTGAGAAATGCTCATTCTTATTTGGTGACCTCATGGAAACCAGCAATTATGACAAACTTTTGCAAACGATTATACAAATGTGCATAGATTTTTATACTGAATAGAAAATTAATCGCTTGCTACAAAGATTATCTTTTTGTTTATTTGGAAAAGGCTTTTACCTTTTAATCTGTCAAGCAAATATTATTTAAACATGAAAAGATCATAAGAATGTCTCCATGGAAATACATAAATAAAGCCATTAATTAAAAAAAAAAACTCATTTGCTAGTTCATTTTTATAATTAAAGTAAACGTAAATGAAAAACTTGATGAAAGAAACAAAAGCATTATGTAAAGTCAAGTTCTAGTAATTTCCCATAAATAGTGGTTTACTTTTGGTACTGTACATTGTTGGGCAGCTGTCTAATTGGTGTTAAGTTTCGTCTCATATTTTTTTAAATCCTATCCAACTGATCTTGATACAGTTATTATTTCCAAATTTCCTACATTGAAATATTATATTACAAGTATTTTAAAAAATGAACATATATTTTTAAAATCAATAAAGTTAATAAATTAATAAAGTATGAAGCAGAAATTTCTATATTTTCAATATTTAATGTTGATATTCAACATCAATGACACTGTTTCCATTGATTTTCCAAAACAACACCAAAATTTAATAGCAGTTGAATATCTGAATCGATAAATGTCAAGAGTTTGGATTTTAAAATGCATTAATATTATACATATAAACATCAGGTTTAAAAAGCTAGGTTTTCAAGACTTTATATTGCTTTTATGTAACAACTTTGGCATTTATCCTTTAATGTTTTTTATAAAATTTATGATGTTGATAACCTTACTATGCAAATATGTTTATATTACAAAATGTACATTTCATTTAACTGTTTTCATTGAAACCTTTGTCAGAAACATCTATCCTAACTGAGGTTTCTGTTCTAAATTCAGGGTATAACAAATAGATATAGGAAGATGTGGTGTGAGTGCCAATGAGACAACTCTCCATCCAACTAACAATTTATAAAAGTAAACCATTATAGGTCAATGTACGGCCTTCAACACGGAGCCTTGGCTCACACCGAACAACAAGCTATAAAGGGCCCCAAAATTACTAGTGTAAAACCATTCAAACGGGAAAACCAACGGTCTAGTCTATATAAAAATGAGAAACGAGAAACACGATAAATTACATAAACAAACGACAACTACTGTACATCAGATTCCTGACTTAGGACAGGTGCAAACATTTGCAGCAGGATTAAACGTTTAATGGTACCAAACCTTCTCCTTTTTCTGAAACAATAGTATAACATCACAACATAGAAAACACACGATAAAATATCAGTTGGAAGGCTTAACTCAATCAAAAATTCGTAAGGGTTCCACGGAACCCAGTGTCTCGCCTACTTTTGCTCAACAAAATGAGGAAAAAATCAATAAAATATTCCTTTAGATACTATCTTTTGATTGTAAGAAGCTTCTGTCAAAATTTGGTATAAATCCAGGATAGTTTATGAATCTAATAAATGTTTTAAAACTTTAACTGCAGACTGCATTTAATGTTAACTGAAAGAAAAACTAAGTCCATTTATAAGTAAAATACGGATAAACAGGTACAAAATTTTAACAAAATTTCCTTCTAGATACTAGCTTTTGATCATAAACAAGCTTCTGTCCAAGTCTGGTACAAATCCAGGATAGTTTAAGAAAGTTATTAAAATTTTAAAAACTTTAACCATAGAGTTAATGTAATGTTTCCTGGCAGAAAAACTAAGCTCATTTACAAGTAAAATACGGAAAAACAGGAATTTTATTTTTACAAAATTTACTTCTGGATACTATCTTTTGATCATAAACAAGCTTCTGTCCAAGTTTGGTACAAATCCAGGATAGTTTAAGAAAGTTATTAAAATTTTAAAAACTTTAACCACAGAGTGAATGTAATGTTTCCTAGCAGAAAAACTAAGTCCATATACAAGTAAAATACGGAAAAACAGGAAATTTATTTTTACAAAATTTACTTCTGGATACTATCTTATGATCATAAACAAGCTTCTGTCCAAGTTTGGTACAAATCCAGGATAGTTTAAGAAAGTTATTAAAATTTCAAAAACTTTAACCACAGAGTGAATATTTGTGGACGCCGCCCACGACGACGATGCCGACGGAATGTAGGATCGCTATGTCTCGCTTTTTCGACTAAAGTCGAAGGCTCAACAAAAACGTAAATTAACACACTATGAACGAATAAATTCGATCCGTGATACCTGAAAGTAAATACATAGTTAATAAAATATTAGGGACAAACATTCAAGGCCAAAAAGGCAAACAAACAAGTCCAAACAAAGCCATGGCAAGACACCACCGCGAAATATTTAACCCTTAGAAAATAATCACTTTTGAAAAAACCGGTTTTCATAATATATACAGGTAAATGAAAAATAACTTTGTCGTTTTAGGTATACTACTTCTGTCTATATAAAATCTTCCAATAATTAGTTATACCAAGAAAGGTCTGTCATATAAATACCTAATTTAACACTAGATACATAAGGGGTGAATATCAACAATAAAACTTCCCTTTATGTTTCCAAATATTATAAGAACAATCAGAACAGTATAATAAGATATTTATCACTTACCACATCATCCAAAGTCACATCTTCAGGATCTGAAAAAACAAATATTTCATTATCTTAAAGGACTTTGATGAAGTACGATTGTTCTTTCCCATCTTGGATTCAAGAACCAGGTGTTTTTGTTTATGAGTTTTTGGGGTTTCTTTTTTTTTTTTTGGTTGACCACTTGCATAAATTGTCTGAATATTCTTATTTTTTTATTGAAATGTTTCACAATTACTATTTCTTTTGAGATACATACACATTAATTTTCTATGGCGAGTGTCTGATTATTGTCAAGGCAATTTGCAATTAACTTCAGCATACTATGGAACTAATCTACAAATGCTATTATTCTTCCACTACTGTGCTATTTTTTAATAATTTGATTTACAACTAGTCTCTTGCATGGAGATTAGTTTGTTAGATTTGATTATTCCTAAATAGCAATTGTCTAATTAGAATATCTATTATGCATTAAGCTTCATAGCTGGATCCACTTTACATGTTTTGGCCTAAGAAGCCAGCAGCGTAAAGAGGGTCCACCGTCCATGGTGTGTAAAGGGGTTGTCAATTTTCACAAATTTATCAAATTGTCCTAAATGCAATGAAATCAAATCTAATAATTAGGCCAAAAGATAGTCAACTAAAAAATATCTCATTGATAATCTGTTACTACTCATTCATGGTAATATGACAATCAATATCTGCAGGAGCCTGAGCAAAGATGACAAATAGTCATTTTCATGATTTTTTTCAAAACCTGACTGCCAATAAATACATTTATTAGACAAATGTTGGTCAACATAAATTAATATTCCTAATGCATTCATATACCAAATTCATCTCAATAACTGCAAGGAAGACTGACAAGGGATTAGACATGTAATCTGTATCTTAAAAAAAAACAACTATTTTCTAAACTCGGTTAAATATTTACTGGTATAGCTATAATATCTTATTTGCCTGTTTAACCACAATGTTTCATTTATGTTGGTATGAAATTTTATAACCATTCTGAAGATCACGGTCCTTTGTATATGGGCTGAGGCTTGCGATTTGAATCCAAGTTAGCTTGTATTTACCTTAGGTAATCTTTTAAAAATGTGTATGATAACTCTTCCACCCAAATTTTGACAAATAAAATTCATTTCAACACTGAGGGTTCTGTGAGCAGTTTAAAGCTATATTAATTTACAGGGACCAGGGCACCTGTAAACAAAAGGATATGAAGCAGTTTTAGTCACCAAAACCCTTTAAAATTAATTTATTGGAAATACATAAATAAAGCCATTAATTAAAAAAAAAACTCATTTGCTAGTTCATTTTATAATTAAAGTAAACGTAAATGAAAAACTTGATGAAAGAAACAAAAGCATTATGTAAAGTCAAGTTCTAGTAATTTCCCATAAATAGTGGTTTACTTTTGGTACTGTACATTGTTGGGCAGCTGTCTAATTGGTGTTAAGTTTCGTCTCATATTTCTTTAAATCCTATCCAACTGATCTTGATACAGTTATTATTTCCAAATTTCCTACACTGAAATATTATATTACAAGTATTTTAAAAAAATGAACATATATTTTTAAAATCAATAAAGTTAATAAATTAATAAAGTATGAAGCAGAAATTTCTATATTTTCAATATTTAATGTTGATATTCAACATCAATGACACTGTTTCCATTGATTTTCCAAAACGACACCAAAAATTTAATAGCAGTTGAATATCTGAATCGATAAATGTCAAGAGTTTGGATTTTAAAATGCATTAATATTATACATATAAACATCAGGTTTAAAAAGCTAGGTTTTTCAAGACTTTATATTGCTTTTATGTAACAACTTTGGCATTTATCCTTTAATGTTTTTTTTATAAAATTTATGATGTTGATAACCTTACTATGCAAATATGTGTACATTACAAAATGTACATTTCATTTAACTGTTTTCATTGAAACCTTTGTCAGAAACATCTATCCTAACTGAGGTTTCTGTTCTAAATTCAGGGTATAACAAATAGATATAGGAAGATGTGGTGTGAGTGCCAATGAGACAACTCTCCATCCAACTAACAATTTATAAAAGTAAACCATTATAGGTCAATGTACGGCCTTCAACACGGAGCCTTGGCTCACACCGAACAACAAGCTATAAAGGGCCCCAAAATTACTAGTGTAAAACCATTCAAACGGGAAAACCAACGGTCTAGTCTATATAAAAAACGAGAAACGAGAAACACGTATAAATTACATAAACAAACGACAACTACTGTACATCAGATTCCTGACTTAGGACAGGTGCAAACATTTGCAGCGGGATTAAACGTTTTAATGGTACCAAACCTTCTCCCTTTTTCTGAAACAATAGTATAACATCACAACATAGAAAAACACACGATAAAATATCAGTTGGAAGGCTTAACTCAATCAAAAAATTCGTAAGGGTTCCACGGAACCCAGTGTCTCGCCTACTTTTGCTCAACAAAAATGAGGAAAAAAATCAATAAAAATATTCCTTTAGATACTATCTTTTGATTGTAAGAAGCTTCTGTCAAAATTTGGTATAAATCCAGGATAGTTTATGAATCTAATAAATGTTTTAAAAACTTTAACTGCAGACTGCATTTAATGTTAACTGAAAGAAAAACTAAGTCCATTTATAAGTAAAATACGGATAAACAGGTACAAAATTTTAACAAAATTTCCTTCTAGATACTAGCTTTTGATCATAAACAAGCTTCTGTCCAAGTCTGGTACAAATCCAGGATAGTTTAAGAAAGTTATTAAAATTTTAAAAACTTTAACCATAGAGTTAATGTAATGTTTCCTGGCAGAAAAACTAAGCTCATTTACAAGTAAAATACGGAAAAACAGGAATTTTATTTTTACAAAATTTACTTCTGGATACTATCTTTTGATCATAAACAAGCTTCTGTCCAAGTTTGGTACAAATCCAGGATAGTTTAAGAAAGTTATTAAAATTTTAAAAACTTTAACCACAGAGTGAATGTAATGTTTCCTAGCAGAAAAACTAAGTCCATATACAAGTAAAATACGGAAAAACAGGAAATTTATTTTTACAAAATTTACTTCTGGATACTATCTTATGATCATAAACAAGCTTCTGTCCAAGTTTGGTACAAATCCAGGATAGTTTAAGAAAGTTATTAAAATTTCAAAACTTTAACCACAGAGTGAATATTTGTGGACGCCGCCCACGACGACGATGCCGACGGAATGTAGGATCGCTATGTCTCGCTTTTCGACTAAAGTCGAAGGCTCAACAAAACGTAAATTAACACACTATGAACGAATAAATTCGATCCGTGATACCTGAAAGTAAATACATAGTTGATAAAATATTAGGGACAAACATTCAAGGCCAAAAGGCAAACAAACAAGTCCAAACAAAGCCATGGCAAGACACCACCGCGAAATATTTAACCCTTAGAAAATAATCACTTTTGAAAAACCGGTTTTCATAATATATACAGGTAAATGAAAAATAACTTTGTCGTTTTAGGTATACTACTTCTGTCTATATAAAATCTTCCAATAATTAGTTATACCAAGAAAGGTCTGTCATATAAATACCTAATTTAACACTAGATACATAAGGGTGAATATCAACAATAAAACTTCCTTTATGTTTCCAAATATTATAAGAACAATCAGAACAGTATAATAAGATATCTATCACTTACCACATCATCCAAAGTCACATCTTCAGGATCTGAAAAACAAATATTTCATTATCTTAAAGGACTTTGATGAAGTACGATTGTTCTTTCCATCTTGGATTCAAGAACCAGGTGTTTTTGTTTATGAGTTTTGGGGTTTTTTTTTTTTTTTTGGTTGACCACTTGCATAAATTGTCTGAATATTCTTATTTCTTTATTGAAATGTTTCACAATTACTATTTCTTTTGAGATACATACACATTAATTTTCTATGGCGAGTGTCTGATTATTGTCAAGGCAATTTGCAATTAACTTCAGCATACTATGGAACTAATCTACAAATGCTATTATTCTTCCACTACTGTGCTATTTTTAATAATTTGATTTACAACTAGTCTCTTGCACGGAGATTAGTTTGTTAGATTTGATTATTCCTAAATAGCAATTGTCTAATTAGAATATCTATTATGCATTAAGCTTCATAGCTGGATCCACTTTATCTGTTTTGGCCTAAGAAGCCAGCAGCGTAAAGAGGGTCCACCGTCCATGGTGTGTAAAGGGGTTGTCAATTTTCACAAATTTATCAAATTGTCCTAAATGCAATGAAATCAAATCTAATAATTAGGCCAAAAGATAGTCAACTAAAAAATATCTCATTGATAATCTGTTACTACTCATTCATGGTAATATGACAATCAATATCTGCAGGAGCCTGAGCAAAGATGACAAATAGTCATTTTCATGATTTTTTTCAAAACCTGACTGCCAATAAATACATTTATTAGACAAATGTTGGTCAACATAAATTAATATTCCTAATGCATTCATATACCAAATTCATCTCAATAACTGCAAGGAAGACTGACAAGGGATTAGACATGTAATCTGTATCTTAAAAAAAAAAAAAACTATTTTCTAAAAATCGGTTAAATATTTACTGGTATAGCTATAATATCTTATTTGCCTGTTTAACCACAATGTTTCATTTATGTTGGTATGAAATTTTATAACCATTCTGAAGATCACGGTCCTTTGTATATGGGCTGAGGCTTGCGATTTGAATCCAAGTTAGCTTGTATTTACCTTAGGTAATCTTTTAAAAATGTGTATGATAACTCTTCCACCCAAATTTTGACAAATAAAATTCATTTCAACACTGAGGGTTCTGTGAGCAGTTTAAAGCTATATTAATTTACAGGGACCAGGGGCACCTGTAAACAAAAGGATATGAAGCAGTTTTAGTCACCAAAACCCTTTAAAATTAATTTATCATATTGAAGGTTTGACACGAAAATATAGATATATGAGGGATTTGCATAGCATTTTGTGTCTGGGGGTATATCAAGGTTTCACAGTACAAAGCATATTATTGTTGGCTGATTCATGTCAAGCAATTTAAAATATGTCATGCATGCTCAGGACATGAACAAAGCAAATTGAAAGAGAACAACAGTCATAACTAAGACAGTCACATTTATGTAGCAACTGTGTCATATTGAATCATGTATTCTTGCACTGTATCCTACTCTAGATTGGGGCCTACTTCAATTATGTATGGTATCTTTAACGGTTTGTTAATATGTTTGTAAACTATCTATGAGTGGTATATTTTTAAGATAATATTTATCAAGCTCTAAGCTCACTTGAATATAATTTATTTTTTTTATATTCAGATAATTCTTATGTGAAAAAAAAAAGAAAAGAGGGGCTTCCTATATATATATATATATAAATATATATAAGTACGTCTGAACCAGTGACAACTCTACAACAGATTTTATCCATCGGATCACCAGTAGTGATGGTATATATATATATAGAAGTCCATAAAAAGGACGAACCAGCAAATTTACTATGTACCGTATCGTCTAGTCTAAAAATTTGCACAACGATACTTATATAAGATGGTATTATACAAAGATGTTATTAAATCGTGTTGACAAATATTTTGGCTTAACAAATAGCCTTCGTCGGTGTCAATAATATTATCCAAAATCGCCTTCCTCGATACTTCCAGCTCGCTCACAGATGGCATCATATCCACAGATCTATATTCTTAACCCACTGACACTCATCAATATCTGTCCCCTAAAAGTTGCCATCCTCCTCATCTGACTAAGAGCATCCCGTACAGTCAGGCACTAAGAGTCAAGCAAATATGTTCCAACACAGAAACAACCAAAAAACAACTACGTCAACTTGAAACCTGCTTGAAGAGAAGGGGATACAAACACAGAATATCAAAAAGTTTTCAGAAAGCGGAATCAATTCCTAGGAGTAAACTTTTAGAATACAAAGATAAAAAGAAAAATAAAAGGACTCCATGTGTTCTCACTTACCACCCATCCCAACAGCTTTAGCGTCATTCGTGAGCATTGGAAAACAGTTGAAAAGAATTCCAAACTATCCAAGATTTTTCCTGAGCCTCCAATGATAGCTTTTAGACAACCCAACAGTCTGCGGAACCTGCTAGTGCGGGCTGAAGTGTCTGATAATAGAAGTACTTCTGGAGAATGTCGTTCGTGTGAGGAAAAACGCTGCAAATGCTACCTACAGATGCAGCATTCATCAACGTTTCACAGTAAGGCAACCGAAAATAACTATAAGATATTTTGCAATGTTACTTGCAAAAGTATGAACGTTATTTACATACTGGAATGTTCGGTTTGTGGCCTCCAATATGTTGGTGAGTCAAAGCAGCCTTTCCACAAACGCCTCAATGGCCATAGGAGTGATATCTCTAAGAAGCCACTTCTCCCAGTTTCTCAGCATTTCAGACAATCAGGTCACAAACTTGATGACTTTAATCGCATGAAAATCCTAGTGGTTGAACAGAACATTCACTGGAGTGATGCCCAAACGGCGACAGGTTCGTGATCAATAAGAAATACTAAGTTTTGTTTTTCACTCATTTTGGAATGTAAATATACACAGTCACGTATATTAGAGTATCGAGTTTTGTTTATATTATGATGTTCAAGATTATGGATTAAAATCAATAGACCAAACCTTACCTGTATTACTGATCTATTTTTAACTTACAATCAGTATTGTTAATATTATTGACACAGACGAAGGCTATTTGTTAAGCCGAAATATATGTCAACATGATTTGATAACAACATCTTCGTATAATACCATCTTGTACTAGTATCGTTGTGCAAATTTTTAGACATATATATATACAACTCGTCTAAACATCAGCCCAACAATGTTAGATCTGTAAATTTGCTTTCGCAAACTTTTTGTTCTTCCCTCGCCGGGATTCGAACTCATGCTACTGAGATATCGTGACACCAAATCGCCTGCACTGTATCCGACGCGCTAGACCACACGACCACCTAGGCTTCAAAATAAAGCTTTTGGTGGCTGGGTGTTACCTTTCCTCATCAGTTTTAATCTAGCGTCGTAATACAGTACATGCTATATAAGGCATGAAGATGGAATTGTTACAGATCAGCTGAAATATCTATTGTAAAGGATCCTACAAATTAATGCAAGATACAGTCACAGAAATAATTATATTTATAAGTAAGTCTGAACCAGTGACAACTCTACAACAGATTTCACCATCAGATAACCAGCAGTGATGGCGACACATGGCTGTGTACATTCTGTATATACAACTCGTCTAAACATCAGCCCAACAATGTTAGATCTGTAAATTTGCTTTCGCAAATTTTTTGTTCTTCCCTCGCCGGGATTCGAACTCATGCTACTGAGATATCGTGACACCAAATCGCCTGCACTGTATCCGACGCACTTGACCACACGACCACCTAGGCTTCAAAATAAAGCTTTCGGTGGCCGGGTGTTACCTTTCCTCGTCAGTTTTAATCTAGCGTCGTAATACAGTACATAATATATATATATGATTATGATTGGATGAAAACTGCAATTTTTATACGTGTGCATGCAAAACAAATTTCTTGATAGAGGGGTCTAAATACAGCACAAACAACATTTTCCAAAAGACCAAAAAAGGTGAAAAAGTATATTTTAACAAAACGCATTTGACTAACAGGTCGAACAACAGATGTTCTTAAACCCTGTATATATATATATATATATATATAAAGTAAAACTACTGTTTTTGTAATAGCGTATGGATAAGAGCAAAAACAAATTAAATAAGTGAAAATAAGTTAAAATATTAAAGAATATTCAATAAAAAAATCAAAACACAAAAAAATAGAAAAATAGAAAAAAAGGGGGGATTCAACTGATCCCCAAGCGTCACTCAGTGCTCTGTTTGGCCTGATCCTGTAAAAGAGGTGTAATCTAATTAAGTTGATCTTAAAAAAGATACAAAAGAGGGCAGAATTAGCGTCTGGATGTGTAAATGGGAGTTGAAACCTTAAACTGGCTTAAGCACCCTTCAAACTTTAAAAGGGTAAACCGGAAACTTCCTGCGGACAAAGCTTCAAATAATATTGTCTTTGTATGTAAATCGTATTACTACGAGTGTCTTGTCAAAGAATTAGGAATAAATGAGCACTCAGGTAATCCCACATACAAAAACATATCATTTGACAAGGATGAGATTTTGGCGAATCATAAGTCCTTCATGGCTTCGATTAACATTGCATTGAACAACAAATCGGAGGACTTACCTTGTTTGTATTGGATACCTAAACTTCACAAAATTCCGTACAAACAACGGTACATTGCCGGCTCATCTGCATGTTCCACTAAAGAATTGTCCATTAGATTGACTAAAATTCTGTCCGCAGTGAAAGAGGGTCTTCAGAAATACTGTGAAACGGTTTACTCGCGTAGTGGTATTAACCATATGTGGATTCTTAAAACTCTAAAGAACTTATGGATAATTTTAAATCTCGGTCTTTTCTGAAATTAGTTCTATCAAAACTTTTGATTTTTCTACCTTGTATACTACCATTCCCATGTGAAATTGAAAACCGTCTAAAAGAAATAATCCACAATGCTTTTCATCATAAAATGGTAGCATACGCTATAAATTTATTACTTTGGGATACCATAAGGCATATTTTGTTAACAGCGAACAAAAGGGTAAAACATGCTACACAGAGGAACAAGTGATCAGTATGCTGGAGTTCCTTATTGACAACATATTTGTTGAATTTGGAGGTAGACTTTTCAACAAATTGTCGGCATTCCTATGGGAACGAACTGTGCGCCTCTCCTTGCCGACCTCTTCTTATTTTCATATGAATCGGAGTTCCTTCAGACACTTGTCAAAAACAAGAGGATCAAAGAAGCCAGGTTATTTAATTTCACTTTCAGATATATTGATGATGTTCTTTCCATTAACAATCCGAACTTTTCTGATTGGGTTCCATTAATATATCCACCAGAACTAGAAATTAAAGAAACAACAGACACGGCTTCCTCCGCCTCATTTTTAGACTTATACCTCGAATTTGACATACACAGTCATCTCAGTACCAGAATCTATGACAAACGAGACGATTTTAATTTTGAAATTATCAATTTCCCCACCTTAGTAGCAATATACCAACTTCACCTGCATATGGGATATACATTTCCCAACTTATTCGGTATTCAAGAGCTTGCAGCTCCTACTCAGACTTTGTAAACGTCACCAGTGTCTGAGCAGAAAGTTGATGAACCAGGGTATGTCAAAGAACGTCTTGTCCTTTTCTAAAAAGTTCATCGGAAGGTACCAAGAACATGTTGATAAATATTCCGTATCAACTTCACAAATAATACACGATGGTCTTGAAGTATAGATTTTGCGTAGTGACGTTGTTTATCATCTTAATAACGTGTTATAGTATTCTTTTATTTGTCTTAATTAATACTACTTTTATTGTTAAGCCCAGTTTTTTGATATATCCATTTGACGTGACTCTGTGCTTATGTATCCCGTCATACCTTGAACGACAAAATTATTTCATTTTTTAATATTACTTTTACTGTTAAGTCTGTTTTTTGTGATATACATTTGACATGACTCTGTACTATGTATCCCGTCATAATTTGAACCACACTATTAGTTTATTTGTTGATATTGCTTTTGCTGTTGGGTCTGTTTTTGTGATGTCCATTTGCGTGACTCTGTGCGTATGTATTCTGTCATACTTTGAACGACAAAATTGTTTTATTCATTGATATCACTTTTGCTGTTGAGTCTGTTTTTGTGATATACGTTTGACGTGACTCGGACTTATGTGTCCCGTCATGATTGTAACCACACTATTATTTTATTTGTTAATGTTGCTTTTGCTGCTGGGTCTGTTTTTGTGATGTCCATTTTGCGTGACTCTGTGTTTATGTATCTCTTTATACCTTGAACGACAACATTATTTTATGTCTACCTGTGCGAATTTCAAACACGCGATTTTACGCCAGTACTTAAAACCTTCCATAGATAAATAAAATCGTATGATATAAGCATAATGAGGATGTTAAATTTGATGTATGCCCTTTTGTGCTTCTTCGTAACATTTGTTTGTTTTATAGTGATTAAGATGATAACACAATGTTGACTGCTGTAACCCTATTTTTGACATTTTACCAATTGTGTCTGTTTGTTTTGTTCACGCATCGTTGTCAATATAATGGAATTTGATACGACTGTCATACAAGTGAGAGGTTTGGCTAGCCATAAAACCAGGTTCAATCCACCATTTTCTACATAAGAAAATGCCTGTACCAAGTCAGGAATATGACAGTTGTTATCCATTCGTTTGATGTGTTTGAACTTTTGATTTTGCCATTTGATTGAGGACTTTCCTTTTGAATTTTCCTCGGAGTTCAGTATTTTGTGATTTTACTTTTCAATATTAAGTCATGGAATCTAGCGAAAAAATCCGTATACAAACTTAACCGGAAACAATTTGTAATCTTCCGGTGACAAATAGCAGTATTTTCTATATATTCAGGCTGAGAACAAATTAACTTTTTTTATTTGGTAGGTTCTGCCTAAGACCATTTTAACGTTATTCTCAGGTTCTGCAAAGTGGGTCGACCAGGATGAAACGCGAAAAAATCAGACTAATGGAAAATGAAAGGGTGGAAAGGGAGAGAAACTAGTGCAATTTAAAACAATTTAATGGTGCGATTAGGGGATGCTGCAGCTCAGCCTACCCCCCCCCCTAATTCCCCTAGCTTGAAACCATCTACTTGGAGAAGTGGACGGGAGAAGAAAGAAAACTACATCCTGTCCACCCCTCATTTAAGTTAAGTTGTGAAATTTTCTCGTACCTTGATTTCTAGTAGAAATAGTCGGCTCGCGGATTAAATTTATTGAATAAATTTGATAATTATCCGTCTTAGTGGTTCCAATTTTACTAAGTTGAGAAATTTAATTTGAAAACGCAATAAATTGCATTTCAATACCGTCTTCCTGTCCCTCTTCGTGAAAAGTAGCTGAAATTAGGTTTTCAACCAAATTGAATTGATATTTTATAATCATTGGGTACTTTATTCGGTGGCACACATTTACAATATGACAACAGTACAGAGTACGACAATTGATAACCTTTATACACTGATTTTCAATTTAGATTCTTCCTGTGACAATTAAGGCATTATTATGACAAATGAACGTAACACGCAAATTATAGACGATGAAGCTGTAGAACTTGTTTTGTTCATATGGTTTAATCATGCAATCAACTGTCATGATATTGATCATGTAAGACTTGAAAACAAATTAAATAAACCAAGGTTCAAATCAGAATCATTGTCTGGTAAAAGACAGATAAGCTTTCTTCTAATTCTTAGAGAAAGCCATTTTCCGTCAAACTGTACACGTATTACGTATGCATCTACACGGAAAAAATAATGAACTACCACGAACCCTACTAAAAAGCGGGAATTCACCGAGTACACCAAATGCACAAGCAGTCCCTGCTCAATATATGGTACAAGTCGGTTTACTATACTCGCATCCTGCTCAATATATTATCGGGATACAAGTCGATTTACTATACTCTCATCCTGCTCAATATATGGTTAAAGTCTGTTTACTATACTCGCATCCTGCTCAATATATGATACAAGTCGGTTAACTATACTCGCATCCTGCTCAATATATGGTACAAGTCGGTTTACTATACTCGCATCCTACTCAATATATCGGGTACAAGTCGGTTTACTATACTCGCACTTGTGATGTTTGTCGCGTTATCCAAAAGGACGTTTTTCTTTCGCAAGAAATCATTCCAGTAAATAGTATAATGAAAACAAATTACAAATGTACAACAAAAAGCAGAGTTCCTAACATCATAACATACCAACCCCGATTCATTCACCGTATATGTCTGACCAGAGAAGTTCAAGAAAAGTATACCAACAAAACCGAATGATATGCAGCAAATCTCGACAACCCCTGAGTTTACTAGGCAAATTCAGATGGACTTATTCGGACATGAACATGTAATGCAAATAAATTTAAATTACCATACATGATCTATGTGCACCAATTAAGATACTCAAGTCTTATCGTTGTTATAAAAAATAGAGAAATCTTTCAACGATTAGCAATTTTAACCATGACAGACTTAACTACTATAAATCGTTATGTTCACGCAGATATATATTTTTTAATTCCTTTCACGACGAGTAGACCGATGTGCTCGAAAGTTGTTTGGGAAATGTTATCATGCTAAAGACTATGAGGAACATTTTGAAAATGTATGCACGGAAAGAACTTCAAACTGTTGTATACAGTTTTTTTTCAACTACTGTTTACTATAATCCAGCATCCGGGAATTCTTCTACAGATCATGCTTTTATCATCAAGCCCAGCCTATTTCTGGGGAAGTATTCAAATCTATTTTTAATATTCTTGTTTGATGACCACAGTCTTTTCACACATTTCTAATCATAGGACTTCGGAAAGTCACCAAGAAATACAAACTATTCTTTTTCAAGTTACTTCTGTTGTCTGTTATTCCGTTTGTAGCATAATTCCGTTCATTTGACGTTATGTTAACGAATTGCATGGACTTACCGAACTAACGAAATACCCTAATCGATTATAATATATAACGTGAGGGTACCCAAATGCACCTATTTTGTCATTTTTTTTCACTTACCTTTATTTAAGATCCAGACAAAAGTTACCATTCTGTGTTTATTTTGTATATGTATCCTAAATTACTATACAGTTCCACAAAATTAATTTTGAATTCATGCTGAATCATAGAAAAAGGGTTTGAACCGATCCCCAAACGGCCCAAGATTCTGTAATGAGGAGTACCTAAATTGCCTTCATGCTTAAATTCATATCTGTAAAAATAGAATAACTGATGCTTTGTTATATTATGTTTTTAGAACAATTTGACATTTGTTCATACTTTCTATTCATTTTGTACGACATATTTTAATTGCCCTTGACTTTTTGTGGACGTCGCATGCGACGTTTCCGTAAATTTTATTTTTTTCTCGGGATACATCAACTGTTGATATACAATGTGACCGCTTTGTGCAAATTTGAATATATTTAGCTATGTTGAAAGACATGCATAATGGCAAATTCTAAAAATACAAATTATATAGTCTTAAAGAAAACTTGCAAGGTTTCCGCTGTTACCTTAGCAAAATAGGTGCAATTTGGGTACTCTGTGCTATTTGGGTACTGCTACGTTACCGTCATAAAGCTGGGTTTCTTCATTCTATATCAGAATGATTACTATATGTGTGCCTTTTTGGTAGTCGTGTGGACTAAAAGTCGAAAGATTCTTATTTCTTTCGGATTTCCTACTTAAAAAGTACCCCAAAAAAAGTACTTTCTTACCTGTTAAAGATTCTATATCGAGATGTTTCCCAAACTGCTTGTCCCAGGGCATCCCGGCGATAATTAACGGGTAACAGTAAGGATAAGCTAGAGAAAGGCTATGCTTCTCGTCGTAATTAAATCTTTAATCCTTACGCATTTAATAATGTCTGCTCTCGAAATAAAGACAGATTAAGGTCAAATATTGTTTTTGTCCAGGACAACAATCGGTCAACAGGATAAATCAATTTGATATTGACGTAAATTTGCATGTTTTTTTGTGATACGCAATGCAATGGATTTGAGCAGAAAGGCTAGTTGACTCGAACAGTTTTGCCTTTTTCTTTTTCTTTTTTTTATGCTTCGTTGACAAATTTGGGACAAAAAAGTATTTTTCTGACGGATAACTGAGCAATGCTTGAGGGGATCATATGTGGAAATTAATAAGCACACATGTCTAGCTTTCAAATTTTGCCTTTTAAGAAAAAAATGAATGAGAACCTTTTGTCCACGTTCCCATGACCCCTGAATTCCGTCACTTTTTAACAAGATATCACATACTATGATACTTGGCAATTCTAAAGTAGTCCTCGTTTAATGTTTCTTAATATGTCTTCCCTTAACTGATAAACTCTACTGCTACTTTTGGAGGTATATAGAAATGATATCGAATGAAATGGGACTCTGGTGGTAGATTCAACTTCAATTTTAAATTTTGAGATGCTTAATGATCATTTTTCTGGTTTTAAGATATGAGATACTTCTCGATAAGACGATTGTTATTTAAAACGTTTTGAAAATGTTAAAACCGTTCAAACCTAATGCAAGTGATGGTGTCAATTCATATTCAATACATGTTCTCACAGGAATTTTATATATCTTTAGTTTGTATACAAATAGAACACGCATTCTAAACAACATTTAATACCAATGTGTTGTAAGTCGACAAAAAACATGCACCCATGATTTGTAATGAATATTTATTTTGATTACTCAGGTTATTGTAGCCAGCTTATAGTCCTCATATTCATCATAAAACGGTTTAACAAACTTGTGAAGTATATATTTAAACTTCCATTCAATATTTTAAATTAAACTTTAGTTCATAAAAGAAATCAGGATAATACACACCAGATAATGCATATAAACTTATACAGAAAGAGTATATATAAAACTTGAACAATTATGTACCCCATACAAAGCATAGTAATTTAAGAATTTCTTAAATGACATCGCATTTGCTGTTCATATTCACTTTAAAATCATTCTACAGCTATTTTCTCCATTGAAATCGTATAAACCCCATCCTTACAATAATACCCCTTCCATATTAAGCCACTCAATTATTTGACAGTATATATGAAAGGAAGAGTTTTAGGAAAGCAATGTTTGATTTATTTGTTTTGTTCTTATTTATTCTTATTTCAGATTATTTTGTTGTCTTCCAATTATATAATAAAGTAGAAATAAAGTAAGAAACAACCCAGTGTATACACCCTGCCTTAGTCTATAGATATCTGTCTGTTAATGAACAATTGCTGGGGTGTTTACATACCGAAATAATCGTTTTCTATATATAAAAAGTTTTATATTGTTTCCGCCATCATTTTTTAATATATATATATGAAAATATTATCTTCAAATTTAGTGTCTTATATGATCTTGTTTTTATTTATTATGAAACGACAACAAATAATACAATTGCCAGACAATGTATGTATTCTAAGAGAACATGTCTATTTCCATATAAAAATAAGAAGATATGGCATGATTGCCAATGAGACAACTCTCCACCAGAGACCAAATAACGTAGAAGGTAACATCTATATATCACCGTACGGCCTTTAACAATGAGCACAACCCATTCCGCGTATAGTAACTAAGCATATTTCCAGTCAGAGTTATATTTTCCATTCAATCACTAACGCATCCTTATGGATAGCATTGTTCGACATACTTTCAAAAATGTCCTTGTAATTGAATCTTTTCCTTTGAAAAGGTCTATGAGGATATCATCAAGTTCATATTTTAAAACATTTCTCGTTAATTTCAAAATATATTCACTTTTCTAAACGTTCAACTATAATGTTGACACAAGGATTAGTTATGTCATCTTGATTAAAAAATTTCATTACAAGACAATATGAAAATGTCCTAAAATGTTTTTGAGTTTGTGTCATTTTTGTTTTATATTTGAAAAAACGTCCTAAAAATCATACATATACCTACCTAACTTGGCATAAACCACGACAGACGGCATAATGAGAAGGTACTGTCTCCCTTTATAAATATCCTTACATCCTTTAACAGTTAGCAATGACTTTTTAAGTAACTACTTCCATATGTAGTGTTAAATAAATATTGAATATCTTAAGATGTCACTTCGGTCGAGGAAGATATAACTCCACAAAATACCTGTAACGTATATCCAAGCAACTTCGATTTCACAGTATCTTATATGATTGAGAAATTGAATAAGGTGATTTTGGGCTTTTGATCAAAGTCGATACCTTTACTCAGGTTAGCAGCATACCTGGGAACTACTATAGCAACAACCCATTGATCTCTTTACCAAATTATCTGATCATATGTTTGGAAATTTGAATAGTTTAATTGATATGGTTATCTAAACAAGACATTTAGTAATCTACAATATCACAAATATAGAATTATTGAGTGTAAATTAATTATCAAATAGCGAAAAGAAATACTAATACTGTATGGATAACTTTAAATTCAAATTTTGATTTTTAATATTTCAATAATAACTTATATTTGAACCAAGGAATTGTGAAGGGTCACAAGGAATACTGATCGATGATATTGATTCGTCAAGACAAAATTGCATAGGTGTTAACGTGTTGACGTTTGATTTTTGTGATAACTATAACCTTTAAATTTATTGTTTTAAATTCAACACTTATCATTAAATAGTTATGGATTGAACGACCATACTATAATTTCAGTTAATATAAAGAAACGCTGGATAGATAGATTAGTTTCAAGACACATAAACAGACACGGACAGTCTCAATAGTATTAAATAAAAAGGTCAAAAGTGTAATTTTTAACAAATGTTTATCTTTATGTATGTTTATTTCTATTCTAACTTGTCTGTAGTATTTATTCTTGCATGGATTTATGAGAATAAACTATATCTATCAGAGGTCCGGTGCTAAATTGCAACCAGACATACACAGTTTTCTGCTTTCTGAGAGCTTTTCCGGATTAGATTAAATTAGAAAAGCTCAGAGCAAAAGTTTTGGAACACTAAATATGCATGTACAAATCCAATGTTGTAATGAAGGCTTATTTCATAGTTGATCGTCATGACAACCCGAAACACTTGGATAATTCTGTCACGGTACTATGAATTATATGTATGTAAGGGCAAAATAGAACTGTATAAGTGCATGCTGACACAATTTTTTTTATCTGTACATACGTTTTTTGTGTATCTTATTGAAATTATAAGAATTGGATCATTTTTACGGAGCTGATAAATATGATAACATTAGACCGACTTGTTTACCAACTAAATTAAACACGATAGATAAGGTTGTCTTTTGTGAGAGAATGTTCTGTGCTGGTGATTTGGTCCTGATTGGTGCTGGTGATCGTTGAAATTATATAAATAAAGACAGAAATAATGGTTTTTGACGATTTCTCGAATAAATGGTGAAAAGAAATAGTTGAGATGATTTAATTTTGTTTCTTATGGGTTCAAAGACAATCCATTTAAAAATTGGCCCCATATGCTTATTAAGTATGCGTAACAAAAAGAGTGCTCAATTAAAAAAATCTATAACGGAAAAAAATACATAAACAAAAATGACCCTGGAGTCCGCTTCCTATACCCAAACCCGCTCGACACAATTATTTTGTGAAAAATCGTAGCAATTTATCAAAATTTTGCATAAATTCTCAGTTTAGACATGACCTGAGTCTGTGCTGGTGATTTTTGACAAGACGAACAAGACGTTACAGAATCATTCAGGCAAATTGAGCAAGTATTGAAATTAATCAGATTTGCAACTATGCGTTTGGTTGGTAAATCCAATTTGATATACGAGTTTATATAAGTTATCTATTATTGCCTTTGATTTCCCCAGTAATATATGATAAAAAATAAAGACTAGTATGGAACAATTACAGCTCATCGTATGGTCTTAAACAACAAGAAGAAGCATAAAGTATACTGGCTATAAAAGGCCGCGGTATGACAAAATGGAAAAAGATTTAAAAAAAATAAGACTCTCAGCCTGATTTATGCAACAAAAATGACCGAGAAATAAGGAATGTTAGAAATCCATTTCTCATGGACTTTCATCCAATATCTAAGCTCTCCTCTTGGCCTGGATCTTTTGTTACTAATCAGTTTTGATATTCTAGTTTCTGTCTCTTTTTTACTCTTTAATTTATATTTAGATCTACAACTTTGTTGACTATATTTAACACTTTACAGATCTGCTCTTGCTATCTTCAATAGATTTGTAAACACCCCATCATTGAAGAACAGTTACCCTCATAAGAGTAGACTGACAGATTTTTGTAGATCTTGTCTTGCTGATAATGTTTGCTGGTCAAAGTAACTCTATATCAATCATAGTTTTCAAGAGTATAAACACAAACACACGAAGGTAAATAATAGTAATTCAAGTGAAGGGTAAAATCTCCTATAAAGAGGGGCGGAAGATACTAAAGGGATACTTATTCAAACTCATAAGAATCAGTCAACAGACCATTTCGGCCATTTATCTTTTTAGCAGATCATATTTTTTTCTGGCCAATTTGCTTTTGATAATTTCTCTCTTTTTATATATATATATAGTACTATTATAATCGTCATTCAAGGACTACTACTCCAATTAGGAGTCTGCTATCAATTTCAGCCTTATTTAAAGAGCTTACTTTGCTCGTCAGTTTTACCATTTAACGTTTTTCTCTTACTTTAAAAGTTTGAAAGATGATTCCGAAAAACTGCGAAATTTGCTAAAAATGGAAAAATGGGCAATAACTCCAAAATGGGCAATCTGAATTTTCTGAAAATTGCAAGTTAAATAGACCTTGACTAATTGGTAATTTTTAACCAGAAAGTTTTGCCCTAACTGCTTCATGATCTTTTGCTATATAAATCCATAGATATAATAGCCATGGTTGTATCAAAAAAGTACATATATATGGATTATCAATTTCGTATAAGCCATTGGAGCTTTTGCCGTACGTGGCTTGTTGTAATTTTGATGCCACGGTAAATCAAATAATGTATTCATTTCATCAAATCATATTTCAAATACATTTATTTAAAGTCGGTAAAAAGGATACATTACAGTCAAACATAAACTCTTTAGAGCTTTTAAATATGACATACTAAAAGTAAAAACATAACAAATAACATCAGAAAAACATGCAAGAACACAGACATAAGCCTATCAACACATACACATGCCCGGCAAAGCAACAATGGCAGAATTAAAACATAAATTAGCAAAGCTTAAAACTAATAAGCATTAGTTTGTAATAAGCACCTATATTGATTAATCTCATATTGTTCTAAAAATATACTGCAGAATATTAAAAGTGATATAAAACGAAAGCACTAGTACGACATATTTTAACATAATATTTTTTTGCAACTATTTGAACTATTCTGTAAAGGGATCCGAACAGGAATGCATCTGTCAATGTTGCGTTAGAGTCCTGTTCATGGTCCCAAAACAAGGAAATTTGAAATTTAAAAAGATTTGGCACCATAAGTATAGATACAAATTCAGTCTGCATTTAGAAACAAACCAAGTCAAGCGTATATACTAGTATAAGCAACTAGAAAAAAATATATGTTTACTAGTCAGACACGCAGCACCAGAATCATTGGACGACATAGAGCTATGCACAAAAAGAAAAAGTACATTCCTGTGCCCCCCCCCCCCTCCCTCCTTTTTCCAATTTATCAATAAGTCCCTTAAACTGGTTTAAAGTAGAAGCGATCCTTATATCATTTGGTAGGTCATTCCATAATTTAGAAGAGGCGTACCTCACAGAATGTAAGCCATACCTAGTTGTATTCATCCTTCGAAAATCAGCAGTATTACTATATCTAAAAGAATACGAGTTTTGTTTTATAAAAATTAAATCATGTAGATAAGCAGGTGTCTCTTTATTGATAATTTTAAATACTTCAATAGCTAAAATACTCATCCGTCTTAATTTTAAAGACGGAAATTAAAACTTCAAAGGCGGATCCAGGGGGTCTGGGCCCCCCCCTTTCGTGGGAAAAATTTGGATGATTATATAGGGAATTACTGAAGCATGACTGGAGCGGGGCCCTCCTTAGGTCAGTCAGCGCCCCCCTCCCCTTTATGAAAAGTTCTGGATCCGCCACTGAACTTTTCAATAAGTTAATCTGCAGATCATATGAGCTATTTTCGACATTTATAAATCAAAGCTCTCTCTTGAGATAATTGAAATTTGACAAAATGAAAGAATAGTAATTGGTAAGTTTGGCTAGTTTATTTGAATGTTTACCAATTTTCATCAGGACATTAAGCTGTTGTGGTATGAAAATAAGATGTGGTATGATTGCCAATGAGACAACTGTCCACCAGAGAACAAATGACATAGAAGTTTACAACTATAGGTCACCATACGGCCTTCAACAATGAGCAAGGCCCATACCGCATAGTCAGCTATAAAAGGCCCCGAAATGACAAATGTAAAACAACGAGAAAAAACAAATATGATATACAGCAACAAACGACAACCACTGAATTACAGGGTCCTGACTTGGGACAGGCACATACAGAATGTGGCGGGGTAAACTAGTCAAGTTGTTGGCGCCCTCTCCCCCCACCCCGCCCTAACGTGGGACAGTGGTGTAACAGTATTACATAAGAACAAAATATAAAAATCAACTGAAAAGGGTTGTAATTCAGTGGTTGTCGTTTGTTGCGGTATATCATATTTGTTTTTCGTTCATTATTTTGTATATAAATCAGGCCGTTAGTTTTCTCGTTTGAATTGTTTTACATTTGTCATTTCGGGGCCTTTTATAGCTGACTATGTGGTATGGGTTTTACTCATTGTTGAAGGCCGTACGGTGACCTATAGATATGAAAACAACATATTATAAATTTCATGCGTCCGAAGCGCTTTTCTGGGTTTATCTTCATCAGGAACGCTCAGAGCCGAATATTTGAAAGCCAAGGATTTATAAGGATCGAAAACGTTGAAGAGCTATAAACCAAAAAGGACCTTAAAAAAATAGCCAAATCCATCTAAGGCCAGCTTTGCCTGAGTGAGTTGAAACCTTAGTTTCTGTATCATTTCAAAATTTATAAACAGGCAATTTTAGATAATTTGTTATAAATCATGTCCGAACCGAAGTACTGACTACTGAGCTGATGATACCCTCGGGGACTGATAGTCCACCAGCAGAGGTATCCACTCAGTGCTGTAAAAATGAAAACAACACATTATTAATTTCATGCGTCCGAAGCGCTTTTCTGGATATAGTTGTTTCATTCTGCTTCATTTGGTTCCTTGTGGAGAGTTGTCTCATTGGCAATCATACCACATCTTCTTATAATTTTATATTAACTCAACAGATCAATGCATCTAACAAAAACACAGTGGCAGGGTATGTATACATCCCCACAACAAAATAGACACGAAGTACAGATGTGAGAGTACTCGCGGTTACTGACAGCAAGATCAAAGCCAATAACAACTAATAAAAAAATCATGCATCTAAGACTAATATGACTTTCTACAAATATTAGATATATGACTATTAAAATTTAATTTAAAGTCAAAAGTGACACCCAAAAGTTTTACCTCATCTTCACATTTTATATTACTACCATCTAAATAAACATGATATTTGTCAAGTGTTTTTTACGTAAAGATATAGCCTGAATTTATCAGCTAGGGTTGGCTTCCAAATGATTTCCTGTAAACCACTATATTAATATTGAGCTTTCAGCCTCCAAAGTATCGACAGCATAATCTAAAATGTTTGCTACCATATGAAAGAGTATTATCATCAGCATAATTATATATAGAGATTACTTTTTGAATTAAAACGAAAAATTTCACTAATAAATATATTGAATAAAAACAGGGCCCAAAATGGAGCCTTGTGGTATTCCATTATATATTGTAAGAAAGGAGCTGCAAACAGGTCAAATTTTGACACACTGTTTTCTGTTACTAAGGTTACTTCTCAGAAGTTCCAGAGCTTCAGTTGATAACTCATAATATGTTAGATTTAATAAAAGAAGATCTTGTGGCAAACAGTTGAATGCTTTAGACAAATCCATCAGTATGGCAGCAAATTAAAACGAGTGGTGAAAAACTCCACTAACTGAACATCAATCGCTCTCTCAAAGAACTTCGATATAGCTGGCAAACTGACACTTATAACGGTCTGAAGTTTCGTTACAGTTACAAGAAGTTTCTCTGGGTCCGATAATGCTTTCCGGCACCGGAAATGGAGTTCTGCTGTCTTTGGAATTTATTGTGTAACAGTCTTTTTATAGAAAGCTTTTCTCAATTTTGAAACTGTTCTTAAATGGTGCAGTTTTATTTACCGATCTTCTCTCTTTCAAAGGTACGTTTGTTATAAAAGTAGAGGTTTTTTAATCAAATTTGTAAGATCAAAAAACATCGTTTAAATTTTTAAGATTAACACTTTTCGCTCCAACTAAAACATGAAAATTTAAATCACAAAGCGCCATGAAATTGTTATAATTACAAGTCATATTATCTTCTTTTTGTAAAATCTTCTGAAAATCGGTATCTAGAATGGATGGAGGTTTATAAGCTCCAGATTTAAAGAAGTAAACCATTAATGAATTTGAGTTAGTTTATTATATGTTTACGATTTTGAAAACACTGTGACAGGATAGAATTAAAAATGTAATTTGGAATTTTCTTAAGTCACCAATCTGTCAATTTCATCATATTTGAAAAAATGAAAAAATTACGTGAACTCAGATCAAGTTTTCGGATACTACTCATGGCTGACCGTCTTAGTTTTTAGCATTTAATCAACTTCCGTAATCGCATGCGCAGATGAACAAACGCATGGCGTACTCAAAATCCAAATAATAAAGTTGAAGAAATTGTTAATAATAGACTGACACGCCATGGTTAAGCTTACAGCGGAGTTGATTGAACAATCTGCACAATATACGAACCCAGTTCGAGACAGAGAACTTGATCTCAGAGGTAAACTGGCCCTCTCGAATTGAATAAAATTGCAAAAAAACATCAAAAAATTTGTGTCTTGATGAGCATCAGTAGCATTTCCTCACCAGTTATTTATCTAAGCAATTTGCCATTTTTATACGACCGCAAAAATTAAAAATTTTTTGGTCGTATATTGGTATTACGTTGTCGTCGTCAGCGTCGTCCGAAGACAGATGGTTTCCGGATAATAACTTTAGTGTAAGTAAATAGAAATCAATGAAATTTTAACACAAGGTTTATAACCACAAAAGGAAGCTTGGGATTGATTTTGGGAGTAATGGTCCCAAAGGTTTACCAAGTAGGGGCCAAAAAAGGGGCCCAAATAAGCATTTTTGCAGTTTCCAGACAATAACTTGTGTTTAAGTGTATGAATCTCTCTGAAATTATACCACAAGTTTCCATACAACAAAAGGGGGGTTATGGCTCAAACCATTTAGCAATTAGGGGCAAAAAAGGGGGAAAAACAAGGGTTTTTATGGTTTAAGGACAATTTAGACAATTTAAAAGCAGTGTAAGGGAGGTAATCCAATCCATTTAAAGAATACTGTTGTATATGTTTGATTACCTCCCTTATACTGCTTGTAAATTATGTATTAAGAAATGATGATTGTCTTGAGATGATTAGCTGTAAATTTATTTTTAGAAGTTACTATTAATTAATATTAATTTTAACCATGACTGTATGTCATTTTATATTTTAATATTTTATGATGACAGGGGTCAAAATTAACTCTATAAGGCCAGTAGCCAGCTGGGCTACTAGACACTAAAATCAGTTAGCCCAGACAAAAAGTAAGTAGCCCACTTTGTTTCACTATCACTGGTGAAGCCCGCGAAGCAGGCTGAACTTGCTAGGGGGGTTTTGGGACATGCCCCCCCCCCCCGCAAGAAAATTTTGAAATTTTAGACTCAAAATTCTGCTTTCTGAGCATACCTGGAGGTGATTTAGATGCTTGGGAAAAAGTAAATTTTGTCTTATTTTTGTTGTTGACTTCAATCAAATTTAATAATAAAAATCATTTACAAAATGGGAATCTTAATTCATGCCCTGTGTACCAGTTTTTATACGACCGCAAAAAATTTTTGTGGTCGATATTAATATGACGTTAGGCGTCGTCGTCGTCGTCGTCGTCCGAAGACGCATTGGTTTCGCACTCTAACTTTAGTTTAAGTGAATGGATCTCTATGAAATTTTACCATAAGGTTCAATATCACAAAAGGAAGGTTGGGATTGATTTTGGGGTTATGGTACCAACAGTTAAGGAATTAGGGGCAAAAGGGGCCAAAAATAAGCATTTTGTAACTTCCAGACAATAACTTGTGTGTTAGTGTATGGATCTCTCTGACATTGTACCACAAGGTTCCATATCACAAAGGGAATGCTGGGATTGATTGTGGGGTAATTGCCTCAAAATTTTAGGAATTAGGGGCCAAAAAGGGCAAAAACAAGCATTTTTCTAGTTTCATGACAATAACTTGTGTGTAAGTGTATGAATCTTTCTGAAATTGTACTACAAGGTTCCATATCACAAAGGAAAGCTGGAATTGAGTTTGGGGTAATTGCCTGAAACGTTTAGGAATTAGGGGCCAAGAAAGGGCAAAACAAGCATTTTCTAGTTTCATGACAATAACTTGTGTGTAAGTGTATGGATCTTTCTGAAATTGTACTACAAGGTTCCATATCACAAAGGAAAGCTGGAATTGAGTTTGGGGTAATTGCCTGAAACGTTTAGGAATTAGGGGCCAAAAGGGCCAAAAATAAGCATTTTCTAGTTTCAGACAATAACTTGTGTTCAAGTGTATGGATCTCTCTGAAATTGTACTGCAAGGTAATACCTCAAAGGGAAGGTTGGGATTGAGTTTGGGGTGATGAATCATAAGGGGTTCAAAAATTTGGGGGGTTTTTTTTTCCTTTTTTTCTTTAGGGTTCTTTGATATGCTGAATCTAAACATGTATTTAGATTTTTGATTATGGGCCCAGTTTTCAAGTTGGTCCAAATCGGGTCCAAAATTAAACTTTGTTTGATTTCAACAAAATTGAATATATGGGGTTCTTTGATATGCTGAATCTAACCATGTATTTAGATTTTTGATTTTTGGGCCCTGTTATCAATTTTTCCACATTGAGGTCAAAAGGGTCCAAAATTAAACTTTGTTTGATTTCATAAAAATTGAATTATTGGGGTTCTTTGATATGCCGATTCTAACGTGTATTTAGATTCTTAATTTTTGGTCCCATTTTCAAATTGGTCTACATTAAGGTCCAAAGGGTCCAAAATTAAACTTAGTTTGATTTTAACAAAATTTAATTCATAGGGTTCTTTGATATGCTGAATCTAAACATGTATTTAGATTTTTGATTATGGGCCCAGTTTTCAAGTTGGTCCAAATCGGGTCCAATATTAAACTTTGTTTGATTTCAACAAAATTGAATATATGGGGTTCTTTGATATGCTGAATCTAACCATGTATTTAGATTTTTGATTTTTGGGCCCGTTATCAACTTTGTCCACATTGAGGTCAAAAGGTCCAAAATTAAACTTTGTTTGATTTCATCAAAATTGAACTCTTGGGGTTCTTTGATATGCTGAATCTAACCATGTATTTAGATTTTGGATATTGGACCATAATAGGTGAATGTCCAATTTAAAATTTTAAGTTCTTAGACCACATTCATTCTGTGTCAGAAACCTATGCTGTGTCAAATATTTAATCACAATCCAAATTCAGAGCTGTATCAAGCTTGAATGTTGTGTCCATACTTGCCCCAACTATTCAGGGTTCGACCTCTGCGGTCGTATCAAGCTCGCCCTCATGGAGCATTTTATTTTACATATCTTTTTATTAGACAACTAAAGAATTCTCTGTCCTTGAATACATGTAGATGATAGATGAAATATTTAATTTTATTTCATTAATAATCTAGTTTATTAAATATCTTGGTCGATTTATTTTGCGTAACTACGTACATTTGTAAACAAATGACCCCCTTTTTTCTCAAAAGACTTGTACACGTATTTCAAAAGTAGTGTTGGATAATCGATTGAAATTACCAACCGATTATCTATTACTATCGGTTGACAGCAACCAACCGACTATCGGTTATAATGGCATCATTATACCTTGCCCTTTTTTTAAATGAAATCATGCATTCAGTCACATTGTACATGTCTAATACGTATATTCCATATCATTGCAGAGTTTTATATGTTCATATTTGATCTTTTGTTTCCTTTACATATTTTATTTAGCCATTAAAACAGTGAATCAATTAGAATCCAAATTCAGATTGAACTTATTTTGTCTTATAATTACACCATTTACTACCGACAATAACACTAAAATTTCTTAATTTCAATGGTGTCATTCACATCATAATTTTAAATACATAGCTATATTAAAATTTGAATGCTTCTCATTATAAAAAATATATAAAGTATTTAACTTTAAGCAATTTTAAAATAATCAATAAATAAAACAATGCATTGAAATATATACATTTAACTAGGGGGATTCAACCAATGTCTGTTAATTCGTCTGGTATGCGTATTTTTCACTTTTTGATCATTATTATTCTGTCAGCTGTGTCATTCGTGCGTCTGTACTTATAATCGTAAGAATGCGGAATTCTTTCATAGTTGGTCCGTATCCGATCTGTGATTCGAATATATTTCAATGGCGGACAAACCGGGACAATTTACAAAAATAAACGATGTTTGACAAGCAATTTGGAAAGAATTATGACGTTTTTAACGCAACAAATGGATGAAACATTAAGAAAAGGCAAATGCACCACGTTCTAATGTAGCAACAAATTTATTTTGTTGAAAATCAGAATGATTTGTTGTACGCTTTCGAGTGACAAGAGTACCGGAATTGAAAGAAAGTATTTCATAAAAAGTTATTTATTTTAAATAAAATACGATCAGTCTGTAAAGTCAATGCTTTTACCACGTTTATAAAGAAAGAAATTGCTTAAGTCTTTGATTATAGGATGTTTGAAATTATTATTGTCATCTACTGATATTTTTCTTTACAATTTGTTTGACTCCGCATGTAAAATGCAAACCGGAAACAGACCGGAAGTTGATATGCTAAAGATCCGGAAACTATAACGACAATCGATTGAACAAAATCCCAGTCGATTATCGACATCGCCAAGCCCAACCAACTGATTTCCGACTTATTCCGATCATCGGAACAACACTATTCAAAAGCATTGTCATAAAATTGATATATCCTCTGATTTTCTCTCTTTTGTAAACTGTTCAGTAAGTAGGAAACTAAAATCATTTTGAACTAATGTTATTTATTTGTGGTCGACAATATTCTACTTTCGTTTTTGACCTTCATTCTCTGGACACCACGTGGGCTTTGAAAAGGGAACTTCAAATGGTACTGTTTTCCAGATTCTTAACAACATTATATATTATACTTTCTTTTATTTGACTGATATTATTTCATAACATGCTATTGTCATCCTCTCTGACTTTCTTCGCTTTCTTGAAGCCAATACCGAACAGGGTATTTGATCGCTTCATATTGTTAATGACCATCGGAACGTCTTTCTTCTTATCCTCGCACACATACGATACTTTCCGACTTTAGATAGACGACCAATCAGTGACCTGAATTCACGTTAACTATATTTAGTCAAAGGTAAACACTGATTTTACATCCTTGTTTATCACGACTGTGACAATACGACTCTTGACACTTGCCTGTAAACATTTAAAAATTTTTTTTCTTTTGAATTTATATTTTTGTTAGTGAAGTAGCCGGCACTTGGAGCCACGGCGGTTTCCGTTAGTCGAGTACTTTTTTTCAATTCGCCACCTGGGCTAATGAGTAGTTATGGTTGCAAACTCCATTAGAAATTTGAATTTAGATTATTTTTGGAATAAGGGAAATGATTGTCTTGAGATGATTAGCTGTAAATTTATTTTTAGAAGTTACTATTAATTAATATAAATTTTAACCATGACTGTATGTCATTTTATATTTTAATGATGTATTTAAATGAGTAGTTATGGTTGCAAACTTCATTAGAAATTTGAATTGAGATTATTTTGGAATAAGGGAAAGGGGAGTTGAACAAAAATTTGGGGGGGTAAATAAGAATTTGTTTGGGGCTACAATTTTCTCATTTCAGATTTCAGAAATTAAAAGAAAATTTCTTCAAATATTTTTTTTTGGGGCTTATATCAACAGCATAGTGTATTGCACGAAAGAAAAAAAAACGGGTGAATTTTTGTGTGTGTGGGGGGGAATTCGCAACAGCATAGTGTATTGCACAAAAGCAAAAAATTGAATATAAATTCAAATCATATAACCAATTTTAAGTTCTTTGACTACACTTATTTTGTGTCAGAAACCTATTATGTGTCAAATATTTAATTACAATCCAAATTCAGACCTGTATCAAGCGCGAAATAATGTGTCCATTTTGGCCGCAACTTTTCAGGGTTGGACATCTGTGGTCGTATCCAGCTGCGCTCAGCGAAGCAATTTATTGTGACCTAGATTCATACCAAAGTGGTCAAAGGAGATTTTTCTTCTGCTATGATAAATTTCCTATGTTTATGATTAATCGATTTAGAACAAGTATAGTTCAAAACAACTGAACAATGGAGGACTGGGAAATTTTCAAAATATTAATTTATTGATATATTTTTTGTGTTTTCCCTTAGACTTAGATGAACTATACAGAAATCCTAGAGAAAAAATGTTTTCTTATCAGTGTCATTTTCGCTCTGTTATCAGGTTATAATACACTTCCCGTCAAAATACCAGTTGTTCGGAGAGAAAAAAAGTTAAGAATTAAGCCAATTGAATTTGAAGACTGGCTGTATGCTATAATTTCAAAGGTGCAATTGTTAAAGCCAAGTAATCAGAAGTATTTTTTTCAATTCCAGCACTTATAACTCGAGCATATCCTCAAAAGTTTCATATTTTTGGAAAAATAACATATCACTTTAGTAAAATGTGATAATAATAGTTCACTTTTGATCCAATTAGTGCATTAAAGACGGGACATATTATGGTATACCAATGTCTGTTCGTCAACACTTCATATGATAACTCAAATATGCTTTGACCAATTCTCTTATTACTGTAACACAACATTAAAATTAATAGAATAAAGCTCCCTTTCGATTTTTTGGGTAAAGATTGCATGAAATACAATCAAAACCCTATGATACTGACTTGATATCTAAATCTTCCAAGGCTTATCACTACCTTTTTGATACACAAAATATAGTGCGTTGATCAGAACATTCTATAAATCCTATCCATGAACATTTCCAAAAATTTATCAATGTAATATATGCTCAGATATTCAAGTCACAAAAATGATGTTACACTTGTCAAGAAAATTACATAACTTGTGCAAGGTGCAGGAATCTAATATCTGTTCTAATAATATAAATGACATCATTGTTAAAGTCATCTTTAAAAATTGGAGTTATCTTACTTTGTCCAGAATTGAATCAGCTGCAACCAATGCTTTATACAATGCAATATATAATTTTACTTCCCACTGATAAATTAAAGCTGTCTTTACCCTTCAGTGCTTACAAGCACTTTGATTTTATTTTTGACTTTGTCATGTCAGAGTCATGGAACTTTGACTCTTAGATTTCAAGCTATTTTTCGCAAATCACAAACTAACTCTAGAATTCCTAAATTGATTTCCTCCAAACTTTACTTTTTTGTGAGGATTGATGAAAGAAAGCTCCCTTGCAATTTTTTGAATTTTTGGGTTTGTCGTTCCAGAGTTGTGGAACTTTTTACTCAATTTTTCACAAATGGTGCTATAACTCCAGTATTCCTGGATTTAATTCCCTTTAACTTTACATTATTGTTGGGATTGATGAAAGGAAGCTCCATTTGAATTTTTACAGTTTCCGAATCGTCGCTCGAGAGTTACAGGACATTAACTGTCAGATAGTAGTAAAATTTTCACATTTTGTGCCATAACTTGATTTTGCTTGAATTGATTGTGTGGAAACTGTACATACTGTTGGAATTTGTGTACATCATAAACTGTTTGTTTTAAACGGTATCCTTTGGCATGTTTTTCTACAGAGCCTTTTTATTTGCTTATGATTAAATGCCTTTGAAATATCCTATTTTATTCTTGCAATAATTTCAATATGCACTATAAGGGCTGTTTATTTTGGGGAAGTTTCTGACAAGTGGAAACATTGCACTATAGGGCAATAACTAAACAAGCACATCTCTTTTAAGGCTCAACACTTCTGCTGATCAGTTTCAAAATAAGAAGTCACTTCTTATGATACTGAGCCACATGTAGTTAAAATGAATTGTCAATAGTTATCTGTATTTGATCAACATTGTCTGCTTTATGCTGTACATGGTGTGATTCTTTTATTCAAGGATGAAAAATAGTATAAATCACAATTACACAAAAACATTTACTAGTTGGCAATTGCTTTTATAGCGCTCTCGCTCTGATTCATTTTGACTAAGTTCATGAAACTGCACTTCTGGCACTGGGAAAACATTCAGATTTTTATGAAAATAAATTTGTTACTTCATTAAATCATGATTAGTATTGCTTTAGTTTTAATGTTTGATCTATTGATAGAAGTAAAAAGATCATATTCCTTTCCAAATTGCTTAAGCTTATCAAAGATTGTTTAGTTCTGTAGTGTACATTTATCTTTGTCAGCAATTGAAATTTTTATACAAACCTCAGAGGCAGACCAGTTATGACTAATAACTACAGACAAATGCATGGATCAGCTTAGTCTGATGACAGGAGCATAAAGAGCCAAAAAAAAAAAAATTACAGTGAAAAGTATACATGCAACAAACATTAACAAATGTTGGATCCCTTTTGTTACAATTACATATTTTAATGCATATGCATTGTTTCATGTTTTTGATTTAAGATTTTATAGCTTATATTTTGCTAAATTTGTACATTTTTAATGAGAATTAAGGAATATCATAAACAGATAAGTTTTTCTCATTGCAGTCACACAACCTGAAATGCATGATTTTCTCTAGGGACGCACCATTTCATGAACCTGTTTGACTGCAGGATGTGTCCTGTTTATACTAAAAATGTAGCTAAAATAGTAAAAAAAAAGATAACCACAGAATATATTTTGAACATGGTACAAAGTAGGGTTAACTATTGATTATATTAATATGCTGTATAATAAAATGTGTGACTTTAGCATATTATGCTTTAAAATAAGAGATTTCCTGTAAATTTACTACATTTGTGTAGATTGAATATGCTCAAATTGATTTAATATTTTGAAATTATTTAGTTTTTCAAGTTCCTGAAACACAGTAAAGGAATTTAGTTGACTGCAATTTTGGTAATTTGTTAAGCATATGCATTGACTGTACCCATGAAATTAATATCACCTATGAAAAGTCATTATACAGTCGATCCTCGTTGTGTCGAAGTCGAAAGGACCGGACCAAAGTATTCGACTCATCCGAGGTTCGACTCATCCGAGGTCGAGTGTGTCGTCATAAATTTTGAATGCATGAAATACGGTATGAGATTTGTGTAAACTAGATACAATGAACAGTGTGCCTTTTTTCTATATGACACTTTATGATTGTGTATTCAATCTCCATTTTGGTCCTTCGTTATAATTAAAAACACAAGTACAGATACAAATCATGCACAAATAAAATCAATAGTCTACACAAATTTTACAAAAGTCAGTCGCTATTAATTATGAAATCACTCATGACACGTAATAAGTTGATCTCTCTGAAATTGTACTGCAAGGTACCATACCTCAAAGGGAAGGCTGGGATTGAGTTTGGGGTGATGAATCATAAGGGGTTCAAAAATTTGGGGGGATTTTTTTTTCTTTTTTCATTTTTTTCTTTAAAATTTTCCATTTTAAGTTGGTTATTTCTGATTTATATTTAAAAGCAAATAATAATGATATGGCAGGAGATACACACCAAACAGGATGTGTAAATTATTATATAATAAGTATTGTGCAATAGCAAGAAATTTTCAATTGCACAGTATTGCGTAATAGCAAGAAATCTTCAATTGCACAGTATTGCGCAATAGCAAGAAATATCCAATAGCACAATATTGCTAATAGCAAGAAATTGTCAATTGTACAGTATTGCACAATAGCAAGAAATATTCAATTGCACAGTATTGCGCAATTGCAAGAAATATTCAATTGCACAGTATTGTGCAAAAGAAGATACTTTGTATAAATTGCTTATTTCTTGACCAATTTCAATGGGGTTTTATTCTTGAACTCTTGGGGTTCTTTAATATGCTGAATCTTATCGTGTATTAAGTTTTTGGATTTTGGGCCCCGTTTTTAAATTGGTCCACATTGAGGTCCAAAGGGTCCAAAATTAAACTTTATTTGATTTCATCAAAAATTGAATTATTGGGGTTCTTTGATATGCCGAATCTAACCATGTATTTAGATTCTTAATTTTTGGTCCCGTTTTCAAATTGGTCTACATTAAGGTCCAAAGGGTCCAAAATTAAACTTAGTTTGATTTTAACAAATATGAATTCTTAGGATTCTTTGATATGCTGAATCTAAACATGTATTTAGATTTTTGATTATGGGCCCAGTTTTCAAGTTGGTCCAAATCGGGGTCCAAAATTAAACTTTGTTTGATTTCAACAAAAATTGAATATATGGGGTTCTTTGATATGCTGAATCTAACCATGTATTTTGATTTTTGGGCCCGTTATCATCTTTGTCCACATTGAGGTCAAAAGGGTCCAAAATTAAACTTTGTTTGATTTCATCAAAAATTGAATTATTGGGGTTCTTTGATATGCCGAATCTAACCGTGTATTTAGATTCTTAATTTTTGGTCCCATTTTTAAATTGGTCTACATTAAGGTCCAAAGGGTCCAAAATTAAACTTAGTTTGATTCTAACAAAAATTGAATTCTTAGGGTTCTTTGATATGCAGAATCTAAACATGTATTTAGATTTTTGATTATGGGCCCAGTTTTCAAGTTGGTCCAAATCGGGTCCAAAATTAAACTTTGTTTGATTTCAACAAAATTGAATATATGGGGTTCTTTGATATGCTGAATCTAACCATGTATTTAGATTTTTGATTTTGGGCCCGTTATCAATTTTTTCCACATTGAGGTCAAAAGGGTCCAAAATTAAACTTTGTTTGATTTCATCAAAAATTGAATTATTGGGATTCTTTGATATGCCGAATCTAACCGTGTATTTAGATTCTTAATTTTTGGTCCCGTTTTCAAATTGGTCTACATTAAGGTCCAAAGGGTCCAAAATTAAACTTAGTTTGATTTTAACAAAAATTGAATTCTTGGGGTTCTTTGATATGCTGAATCTAAACATGTATTTAGATTTTTGATTATGAGCCCAGTTTTCAAGTTGGTCCAAATCGGGGTCCAAAATTAAACTTTGTTTGATTTCAACAAAAATTGAATATATGGGGTTCTTTGATATGCTGAATCTAACCATGTATTTAGATTTTTGGGCCCTGTTATCAACTTTGTCCACATTGAGGTCAAAAGGGTCCAAAATTAAACTTTGTTTGTGAACGGTCTGTGATGAGGTCGTCTGCTTTACATTAAATTATCATGAATTTATTATAATTGTTCTTATCCTTTGTAATTAATGAGTTTAAAATCTAACGATTCATTTAATCTCGGCTTGGGTCATTTAAATTCGTTTCATTTTTATCTCGGTGAAAATGTTCAACACACTAACATTCCGCTTGAACGATCAACAAAGGTGTTAATTGGCGGTTACCATAAACATGTCATTTTAACTGTTATACAAACAAGTATGTTTACTCGGCTTTTGAAAATGATTAGGTGACATAAGAAATACATCTGATTTGAATTTTTATCATTAGGTCTGCATCTTCGAAAATTCTTACTTTGAAGTTCGAGACATCGGGTCAATTTACATTAATTTTACTTGACGGGACTACAATTTACTCGACTTAACCGAGTATTGAATCAACCGAGTTCGACTCATCAGAGGTAATTATGCATTGATCAAACAGGAATTTTACGGGACGAGAAATTACTTGACTCATCCGAGTTTTCGACACAACCGAGTTCGACACAACGAGGTTCGACTGTAAATGAATTTATAGTTTTTCTTATATAAATTTCAGGTTACAAAATTCCAGTTATTGAAAATTTGGGAGCTACTTTGGTATGTATCAGATTGAACAAAACGTGTTGCATAAGAAATGATTATTTAAAAGAAAACTTAATGAAATGTCTTGATTACCCAGATAATCAAATAGAGCCATTCAATTTAGTACATGTATCTTGTGTATCAGACTACAGGTAAATAAAAATGTGTTTTTAAGTTATGGGAAAAACACATGGACAGTGATACCCAATTCTAGCAATTGTACAGTAATAAGTAAATGTATGTAAACAGTACACTGTCAAAACTAGTTATTTTGTTTTTTTACTGTATACCATATTCCCTCCCTCCACTCATAGTTTAAAAATAGTTTAAGTTGGTATATCATTATACATGTATTGCTATACAGTTTAATGATGCCTTATTCTCAAAAACAATGAACATGAAAACAGATGAATTGTATTAGGGTAATATGTCAATGAAAAGGCAACCAAACAACTTAAACTAGATGAAATCATTTAGAGATTATATGTTACTACAGATCCATTTATATGTAAATATACATCATTGTACAAAGCATTAATTCAAAAAGAAACTAGATTATTTCAAAAGCAAAGATCAAAATGGCTTTTGCATGCAGGTAAAATAAGTTTTCTCATGACCAGTTTATTATAATACATGTACATATGAATGTTGACTATTTACAGTTAACATCAGTGAGACAGCAACCCCTCAACATTAGTTTATGAAAAACATTCTGTTTTAAAGAAATATTTTTGTGTGTTTTAGGATCAGTTTGATACAATAGATTTATCAGACAATGATATTAGAAAATTAGATGGATTTCCACTGCTCAAAAGACTCAAATCATTGTTAGTGAACAATAACCGAGTAGCGTAAGTGGTTTTATACGACCGCAAAAATTTTTGTGGTCGTATATTAATATGACGTCGTCGTCGCCGTAAATCCAAGACGCATTGGTTTTCGCACTCTAACTTTAGTTTAAGTGAATGGATCTCTATGAAATTTTACCATAAGGTTCAATATCACAAAAGGAAGGTTGGGATTGATTTTCTGGGGTTATGTTACCAACAGTTAAGGAATTAGGGCCAAAATAAGCATTTTGTAACTTCCAGACATAACTTGTGTGTTAGTGTATGGATCTCTGACATTGTACCACAAGGTTCCATATCACAAAGGGAATGCTGGGATTGATTTTGGGGTAATTGCCTCAAAATTTTAGGAATTAGGGGCCAAAAGGGGCAAAAAGAAGCATTTTCTAGTTTCATGACAATGACTTGTGTGTAAGTGTATGGATCTTTCTGAAATTGTACTACAAGGTTCCATATCACAAAGGAAAGCTGGAATTGAGTTTGGGGTAATTGCCTGAAACGTTTAGGAATTAGGGGTCAAAAGGGGCCAAAATAAGCATTTTCTAGTTTCAGACAATAACTTGTGTTCAAGTGTATGGATCTCTGAAATTGTACTGCAAGGTACCATACCTCAAAGGAAGGCTGGGATTGAGTTTGGGGTGATGAATCATAAGGGGTTCAAAAATTGGGGGTTCTTTTTTCCTTTTTTTCTGTAAAATTTTCCATTTTAAATTGGTTATTTCTGAATTATATTTAAAAGCAAATAATAATGATATGGCAGGAGATACACACCTAACAGGATGTGTAAATTATTATATAATAAGTATTGTGCAATAGCAAGAAATTTTCAATTGCACAGTATTGCAATAGCAAGAAATCTTCAATTGCACAGTATTGCAATAGCAAGAAATATCCAATAGCACAATATTGCGCAATAGCAAGAAATTGTCAATTGTACAGTATTGCATAATAGCAAGAAATATTCAATTGCACAGTATTGCGCAATTGCAAGAAATATTCAATTGCACAGTATTGTGCAAAAGAAGATACTTTGTATAAATTGCTTATTTCTTGTTTTATTCTTGAATTCTTGGGGTTCTTTAATATCCTGAATCTAATCGTGTATTAAGTTTTTGGATTTTGGGCCCGTTTTAAATTGGTCCACATTGAGGTCCAAAGGGTCCAAAATTAAACTTTGTTTGATTTCATCAAAAATTGAATTATTGGGGTTCTTTGATATGCCGAATCTAACCGTGTATTTAGATTCTTAATTTTTGGTCCCGTTTTCAAATTGGTCTACATTAAGGTCCAAAGGGTCCAAAATTAAACTAAGTTTGATTTAACAAAATTGAATTCTTAGGGTACTTTGATATGCTGAATCTAAACATGTATTTAGATTTTGATTATGGGCCCAGTTATCAAGTTGGTCCAAATCGGGTCCAAAATTAAACTTTGTTTGATTTCAACAAAATTGAATATATGGGGTTCTTTGATATGCTGAATCTAACCATGTATTTAGATTTTGATTTTGGGCCCGTTATCAATTTTTCCACATTGAGGTCAAAAGGGTCCAAAATTAAACTTTGTTTGATTTCATCAAAATTGAATTATTGGGGTTCTTTGATATGCCGAATCTAACTGTATTTAGATTCTTAATTTTGGTCCCGTTTACAAATTGGTCTACATTAAGGTCCAAAGGGTCCAAAATTAAACTTAGTTTGATTTTAACAAAATTGAATTCTTAGGGTTCTTTGATATGCTGAATCTAAACATGTATTTAGATTTTTGATTATTGGCCCAGTTTTCAAGTTGGTCCAAATCGGGGTCCAAAATTAAACTTTGTTTGATTTCAACAAAATTGAATATATGGGGTTCTTTGATATGCTGAATCTAACCATATATTTAGATTTTTGATTTTTGGGCCCGTTATCAACTTTGTCCACATTGAGGTCAAAAGGGTCCAAAATTAAACTTTGTTTGATTTCATCAAAATTGAACTCTTGGGGTTCTTTGATATGCTGAATCTAACCATGTATTTAGATTTTGGATATTGGACCATAATAGGTGAATGTCCAATTTAAAATTTTAAGTTCTTGGACCACATTCATTCTGTGTCAGAAACCTATGCTGTGTCAAATATTTAATCACAATCCAAATTCAGAGCTGTATCAAGCTTGAATGTTGTGTCCATACTTGCCCCAACTATTCAGGGTTCGACCTCTGCGGTTGTATCAAGCTGCGCCCTGTGGAGCATTTTATTAATATATATATATATATAATATAGAATTCAAATGTGTAGTGCAGTTATATCTGTAAAACCAAATATTCATTATCCAGTATCATAAGTTCTCATTTATAGCAAACCTATTCTGAAATGAATCAAAGCAAAACTAACTTTGTGTTTAAAGATTGAAATTATTCAACAATGCAATGAATATAAATGAAAAGAAATGTTTGGGTAGATGAGAAAATTAAAAGGCAAAGCAAGAGCGCAAACAAAGAATCAAAAGTAGGTCACCTTTTTAAGTCTTACAAGAATGGTGGTAATAATTCACATTTTCCAACCCTCAATTTAGACTACTAAAACAGTTGCCTGGGAGACCTTAAAAATCCACAGGAGACCTAAATTTCACTGTTGATGGCCAATTGCCAAACATAACTTTTTGAACCTGGCAACCGTAACAAAAACCGTGTGGGGCCGATTTTAAAATACATTTCTACTGCCAGATCAGCAATGAATCACTAGTCCACCTACCTAACCAATAGTTTTTGTCAAGCCTGCAACTTCTGTTGCAGAAAGCTTGACATAGGGATAGTGAGGCGGCGGCGGCGTTAACTAACTTCTTAAAAGCTTAATATTTCAGAAGGTAGAAGACCTGGATGCTTCATACTTTGTATATAGATGCCTTATGATATAAAGTTTCCGTCTGTCATATGTCCATTGCTCTAGACCTCATTTTCATGGTTCAGTGACAACTTGAAAAAAAAGTTAAGATTTTTTGTAATGTTAATTTCTCTTATTATGAGTAATAGGATAACTATATTTGGTATGTGCGTACCTTGCAAGGTCCTCATGCCTGTCAATCAGTTTTCACTTGACCTCGACCTCGTTTCATGGATCAGTGAACGAGGTTAAGTTTTCATGGTCAAGTCCATAGCTCAGATAATATAAGCAATAGGTCTACTATATTTGGTGTATGTAATGATTGTAAGGTGTACATGTCCAATTGGCAGGTGTCATCTGACCTTGACCTCATTTTCATAGTTCAGTGGTAAAAGTTAAGTTTTTGTGTTTTGGTCTGTTTTTCTAATACTGTATGCAATAGGTCAACTATATTTGGTGTTTGGAAATATTTTATGATGTACATGTCAGTCTGGCAGGTTTTATTTGACCTTGACCTCATTTTCACGGTTCATTGCTTAATGGTAAGTTTTGGTCTGTTTTGGTCAACTTTTGATTTTGCCATTTGATTGGGGACTTTCCTTTTTGAATTTTCCTCAGAGTTCAGTATTTTTGTGATTTTACTTTTTTCTTAAACTTTAAGCAATAGGTCAACTACAAATGTATATTTGGTGTATGGAACGATTGTAAGGTGTATATGTCTCTGGCAGGTATCATCTGACCTTCACCTCATTTTCATGGTTCATTGGTCAATGTTCAGTTTTCTTGGTTAACTTTGTTTCTTGGATACTAGAAGTAATAGGTCAACTATATTTGATGCATGGAAGGATTTTAAGGTGTACATGTCTGTCTGGCAGGGTTCATCTGACCTTGACCTCATTTTCATGGTTCATTGGTCAGTATGAAATTTCCATGATTTTGTCTGTTTCTTTTATACTATAAGCAATAGGTCATCTATTATCGGTGTATGGAATGATTGTATAAAAGGTGTACATGTATTTCTGGCTTGGTTTATCTGACCTTGACCTCATTTTATTGGATCATAAATGTTTATGTGATACTTGTAGTAAAACTTTATATTCAGGACTATCAACATAAAATCAGTAGTCAGTATAGTAGGCGACACATCTCAGCGTGTGCACTCTTGTTTGGGTATGAAACAGGTAAGACACCTATTTTTTGGCACCAGTACACAATAGCCATTAGAAATAAGCTGGTCAAATGTTTGATTAACCACCAACATACATGATCATGTACAAATGAAAGATAATTACTTCAAGTGTTGAAAATATTAAGTGATATGCTCTCTTAGACTAGCCTTCAGGTTAGGCTCTTTCATAGCAAATTTTGGAGGCGACCTGAAATTACTGCCTGGCCACTAAAAGTTTGAATTGGCCACTGAAATTTTATATCTAGTGGCCAAATGGCAACCTGGTTTTTTAACCTACTTTGAGGGCTGTTTTCATTTTCAATGATTTCCATTTTTGAGATTTGAAATCATAATATGGTTGTATTAAAACTTATGTTCATTAATATAGAATGCCTTGCTTCAATAGTCTCTTTAATGCATTGCTCATAACTGAAACATATTTAAAGGCTTCATTGTGTCTTTGAAATGAAGAACAGCAATAAAGTCACTTTTCTTTTGCTTTTGGTGTTTTCTTTTGCATGGATTAATTTCGTGTCATCATTGATACACCATATCCAATTTTCCATTAATACACATGAACAAACAGTTTCCTATTTCTTTGAGTTGAAATTGATCATGAAAATAGTCTTTCAAAAATAGTTGTACTCTCTTAATACCATTCAAAGCTTTTAATCTGTTAACAAGACTGTTCATGATCTTTTGCATATTTTCAGGAGAATATCAGACACATTAGCAGAAAGTATACAAAATCTTGAAACATTAGTCTTATCAAATAACAGTATGCAAGAATTAGGAGATCTGGATTCACTTGGAGCCATGAAATCACTGACCTATCTAAGGTAGGTGTCGGAAGTGTTTAAAAGATTCCCTTGGATCAATGAAATCACTGACCTTTCTCCGGTAGGTGTCGGAAGTGCTTAAAGATTCCCTTGGATCCATGAAATCACTGACCTATCTCAGGTAGGTGTCATAAGTGTTTACAGATTACCTTGGATCCATGAAATCACTGACCATCTCAGGTAGGTGCCGCAAGTGTTTAAAGATTCCCTTGGATCAATGAAATCACCTATCTCGGACAGATGTCAGAAGTGTTTAAAGATACCAAGGCGGAATTAAACATTCAAATTGTTATATATTCTAAATTATTTCTCTTGCATAAGTTTTTATACGACTGCAAAAATTTGAAACCATATAATGGAATGGCGATGTCGTGGTCTGAAGACATTTGGTTTCCAGACAGTAACTTTAGTATAAGCATATGGATCTTTATGAAATTGTACCACAAGGTTCCATACCATAAAAGTTTGGTTGGGATTAAGTGGGTTATGACCCTAACCATTTAAGAATTTTGAGCCATAATGGGGCCAAAAGCAAACTTTTTTTCTGGTTTCCGCACAATAACTTGAGTATAAGTGTATTGATTTGTATGAAATTGTACCACCAAAGGAACGTTGGATTGAATTTGGGGGTTATGGCCATATCCGCTTAGGAATTAGGGGCCAAAAGGGGTAAAAAACAAGCAATTTTTTAAAACTTTATTTGAATTGCTTATTTCTGACCAATTTCAATGTCTACTGCACTTTAAATATGTAAAAAGATGCATCACCAAAATTATCAAATTATCAGCATTCTCAATCAAATGTGTCACTCCGATTCAATAGTAATTTAAACATTTCAAACATATACTTAGAACATAACTTCCTCCATCTTGACATTTCTGTTCAAAGGAAAGTAACTCGAACCACAATTTATATACAGCAGCAAAAATTTTTTGCGGTCGTATATAGGAATGATGTTGGTGTCGTCGGCGTCCGGCGTCGTTGTCCAAAGACACATAGGTTTTCGCACAATAACTTTAGTTTAAGTGAATGGATCTCTATGAAATTTTACAATAAGGTTCAATACCACAAAAGGAAGGTAGGGATTGAGGAATTAGGGGCCAAAAATAAGCATTTTTGTAACTTCCAGACAATAACTTGTGTGTTAGTGTATGGATCTCGCTGACATTGTATCACAAGGTTCTATATCACAAAGGGAATGCTGGGATTGATTTTGGGGGTAATTGCCTCAAAATTTTAGGAATTAGGGGCCAAAAAAGGGGCAAAAAACAAGCATTTTTCTAGTTACCAGACAATAACTTGTGTTCAAGTGTATGGATCCCTCTGAAATTGTACTGCAAGGTACCATACCACAAAGGGAAGGCTGGGATTGAGTTTGGGGGTGATGAATCATAAGGGGTTCAAAAAATGGGGGGGGGAGGGGGTTTCCTTTTTTTTTCTTTAAAATTTTCCATTTTAAGTTGGTTATTTTAGATTAATATATAAAAGCAAATAATAATGATATGGTTTGATTTCATCAAAAATTGAAATATTGGGGTTCTTTGATATGCTTGAATCTAACCGTGTATTTAGATTCTTAATTTTTGGTTCCGTTTTCAAATTGGTCTACATTAAGGTCCCAAGGGTCCAAAATTAAACTTAGTTTGAATTTAACAAAAATTGAATTCTTGGGGTTCTTTGATATGCTGAATCTAACCGTGTATGTATTTAGATTTTGGATATTGGACCATAATAGGTAAATTAAAAATTTTTAAGTTCTTAGACCACATTCATTCTGTGTCAGAAACCTATGCTGTGTCAAATATTTAATCACAATCCAAATTCAGAGCTGTATCAAGCTTGAGTGTTGTGTCCATACTTGCCCCAACTGTTCAGGGTTCGACCTCTGCGGTCGTATCAAGCTGCACCCAGCGGAGCATTTTATTAAATGATAATCCACTCTTAAACATGATAAACACACAACATTAATGTCACCTTTTGATATAACTTTTCAGAACAATTCTAACTACAAATTCACAAATCTATTTAAAATAACATCCCAGCTACTTAGAATTACAATCCCATAAACCAAATTACCAATTCATGCCCAATTTCATTCCACAATTTTATCCCACATCCTATTTTACAAAATTTAAAAAAATCTTCAGTTCATATAATATATTCTGCATTTCATTTCCACTATATCTTTCATTCTTAAAATTGCTAAATTATCAATATTAATTTCTAAATGCTAACAGTTTAACAATGTCAAGAAAAATGAATTTCCTCCCTTTTCTCATCACCCAAAGTCACAATATGTTTAAAAACTTCAATCATTACCTGATGACAAATAAACCTCAACTAGCATACACATCTATCTGTACCAAACTTGTAGCAATATTCAAACACCAAAAAATTGTTAATTATGTAATGAAAGCTACCAATTACATCTTAAACTAAATTCCCTTATCGAGCATTTTAAAAACTTTAATAGCTAAAATTGTCCATTAATAAATGTATAAATTAAATTCTTGGTGTACTTGGATATGCTGAATCTAACCGTGTATTTAGATTTTGGATATTGGACCATATTGGGTAAAAGTCCAATTTCAAATTTTTCATTTCTTTGATCACATTCTTTTTGTGTCAATAACCTATGCTGTGTGAAATATTAAATAAAAATTCAAATTCCAAGCTGTATCAAGCTTGAATGTAGTGTCCATTCTTGCCCCACCTGTTCAGGGTTCAACTTCTTCAGTCGTATCAAGCTGTGCTCCGTGGAGCATTTTATTCAAAGTTGTATCAAAATATCAAACTGTACTGTTTATGTTGATGAGCATTCTGATATGTTGTAAATGAATGCATCAGACCCCTTTAATTCTGAAATGAATATAAAAAAATCTATGGACAGGGGAAAGCCCCATAAATCAGATAGGCACATAAGTATTCATTGGGTTGAACTAGATTTATTTATTCAGCCTTTCAAGAATTGAATCTATCTGAATTATTTAAAAGAAACAGTGAAAAATGCAAGAAATATCAAAAGCAAGAACTTAAATGCTATCATTATAACAATAAATGTTTTCTGTCTGTGCCAAGTCATGAACTGTTTGGTAGTTGATTGTCCAAGTCTACAAAAGTTGTTATTAAATTAACACATACTATCAATGATCTGTCATCAACATTATGTTTTCCAATTGGAAAATATAATGTTGATGACAGATCATTGATAGTATGTGTTAATTTAATAACAACTTTTGTAGACTTGGACAATTCATAGGCATTTGTCTATTGTTGCAACTGTATGTTGACCTATAGGTATTTGGCTTTCTCTGTTGTTGAGTTTCTGTTTTATTGAAATACTGGTACATTCTAAATCTCCTTTCATTCACATCAACAATAAAAATTAGGAAAAAGATTATTTCATGGCAGGAAACTAAGTTGAGAATAAGATGTGCAGAACTATGTTAAAAGAAAAATAGACCGTAAAATCATGTCTTTAATATGTTCTTTTTTTTTCTTTTTCAGTTTATTACGAAACCCTGTCACAACAAAGAAACATTACAGATTATACATTGTGTTTAAAATACCACAACTACGAGTTTTAGATTTCCAAAGAATTAAACAAAAGGTAAATATCACAACTACAAGTTTTAGATAACCAAAGAATTAAAGAAAAGGTAAATACCACAACTACATGTTTTAGATAACCAAAGAATTAAAAAAAAGGTAAATATCACAACTACAAGTTTTATATTTCCAAAGAATTAAACAAAAGGTAAATATCACAACTACAAGTTTTATATTTCTAAAGAATTAAACAAAAGGCAAATACCATAGTAACTATTTCCCCCTGTATTTCATGAGATTTTTGTTTCAAGTTCATCCACCCCATATCCTTTATTTCAAAATCAAACAGAAGATATATGCATTTTAAGATCTCCTGAGAAACTTACTTAAAACAAAAGCAGTGAGAGTTATATTCCAGAAAAGCTTAAAGTATATACATGGCATCAAGTTTTCAGGCATAAAAAACTGTAGATAAAAGTAGTTTATTTCTGAAAAATTAAACATAAGGTGTAAACTCCAAAGCCATGATGCAAGATTTTATGAGAATAAATGGGTAAACATAATGGCTACAGGTGAAAATTAAGTAGGGAATAAAAAACACAATTACAGATTTAAAATTTCTGTAGAGTTCAAGTGCTGTACTGAAATCTGCTCTGGGTTGAACCTGGGATAGTTGAAGGGAATTAATTATCCCAGTTCACACTTGTTAAAAAATATGCCCACTTTGGGGTTTTCCCTCTCAACAAGAATTGAAATGTTTGTGCCAAAATTGTTACTCACAATTGTCCATGGATTTATGTACTTACTTTGCCTAACAGTTGCATTTAAAAAAAATCTTAATTACTTAATGGCATTCCTTGAACGTTCGTTGGAAACCTGCACCACCAATCTTCCTTCACAGGTTTGTGAATACAATTGTGTTCAATGTGGG